>OX940810.1:31864869-33064869 GCA_954870605.1 Acer campestre
GATACCATGTTATTAATCATGATAGGAAAATGGCTTAACAGTAGTAAATACATTCAATACGTACAAAGCTACCAATCTACCTTTACATCATATATTTATATAAAACAAATACACACATAGACATAGTAATTAACTTTCAGTGGTGCAATATTGTACTTTTTTTCGTGCGAGATTCGACTTTATAACTTTATAAATGCAAATATTTGCAGTGGAACAATTGGGAATAAAGCAACTTTTGCCAGCTTATCTCGATCCAAATCTACAGGCTAAAGACCTCCTCTCTGGTGTAAACTTTGCCTCAAGCGCTGCAGGATACGATCCTTTGACATCTAAGATAACGGTACCAAAACTTTCATTTCTATTATTATTATTGCAACAAACACATCTTCGGTTTTGAATTATTTTTTTTTTTACAATTGCTATTATGTGATATATCAGTCGGCTATATCGTTATCGGATCAACTGGAAATGTTCAAAAAATACATCAAGGAAGTGAAAAAACTGTTTGGAGAGAAAAGATTAAGAACAATCAACAACATTACAGACAACAGTCTTTTTGTAGTAGCAGCAGGCAGTGATGACATTGCCAATACCTATTTTCTCATACGTGCTCGGATGTTTCAGTACAATATTTCTGCTTACGCCGATTTTCTTGTTGATTCAGCTTCAGTCTGGTTACAGGTAACCTTAAATTTAAGGTTCGATTTTATATGTGTCAACATTTAAACGAATTTTTTTTAAAGAAAAGTTTGTTATATTACAATATAAGGTTTTTCGTTTCAACGAAAAACCATTCACAACCCAGCTTATTAAAAGATTTTAATAAGAACGGCTGCAAAAAGGATTCAAGGGGATCAATTTTTTTTGTTCATTGTTTGTTGTTTTATATTTTCACCCTCAGCTTTTAAAAAGCCAGGGCCGACTCTGATCACTGTATGTATAAGATATCATCAGTTTAACATTTAAACGAAATGTAGAACAAAAATATTATAATTTTGGTGTATATTTTGGCAGAAATTGTATGGTTTAGGGGCACGGAGGATTGGAGTTCTTAGCGCACCACCGATCGGATGTTTGCCATCGCAGAGAACTCTGGGAGGAGGAGCACAGAGAAATTGTGTAGGAGCATACAATCAAGCAGCTCAGCTATTTAACTCTAAACTATCAAAACTGATCAAGAAACTCAACAAGAAACTTCCCAATGGCAAGATTGTCTATCTTGATGTCTATACGCCTTTGAATGACATGATCAAAAAACCCAAAAAATATGGTAATTAATTAATTAATTGGTTTTTTCTCCCCAGCGTATACGTCACGCCCATTGATATCACGTAACCAATCTCAATGAAGCAGTCATTATACATAGAACGTATACGTCAGGCCCATTGATAATAATTCTGTTATATTTGACAGGATTTGAAGTCGCAGATAAAGGCTGTTGTGGGACGGGCACGATTGAGGCAGGAATATTTATGTGCAACCAATGGAATCTATTTACTTGTACAAATGTATCAAAGTATGTTTTCTGGGACAGTTTTCACCCAACGGAAAAAGCTTACAAGGTCATTGTTAATCGGCTTCTCCAAAAATTTATTAAACAGATCTTTTTGTAATGGCAAAAATTAGATATATGTGTTCCATATTTCCATTCCCTTCTATCAGTTGTAACTTTTATTAACCATTGACATTCACTAATTTTACGTATTTACCCTCCTTTTGATAGGGTACTATGGGCCACATCAAGGCTTTTTGGGCTCTGAGTTTACGAAATTTTAATTTTTATACCTCTAACAATAATTGTTTTTTCGCATAATTGCGTTTTATGATTATAATTTCTTTTCTTTTTCTTTTTTTGAAAATTTATTATATGTATTTATTATTTTAATAATAAATTTGATTGCAAAGAAATCTTAATTTTGTAATTTGAATTTAGGGAAATACTTTAATGTAGGACAGACATATACGTGTATATGTCACACTTATCCACTATATGGCATGACTCATCAGTCTTTCGATTGGATAATAGATGTACAAGTATTGAATTATAAGAAATTTTTTAATTAAAAATTGATTACATGCTGAAATGGACATCAATTGAAAATGATTAAAACTTTCAAATTTTTTTAAATGATTAAATATATATCATGCTTTAACTTATTTTGTATGTAAATTTGTCAATTTTTTTCATTACATGAGTTTGACCTAGCCCTCAAACCCGATCTTTCGAACTCACAAGTCTCAATAGTCAAGCCTTGCCCATCTGATTATAGGGTTTGGATATGAGATTTTGATTCTCTTCTCACCTTGTTCTCATAATCTTTATAATCTGTTGACACGTGTATAATACAGCAAATCAATGATTTGATTATTTCTATTAATTTTTTTTTTTATTCAACCAAAAAGATAGAATTAAGGGATATTATTAATTCCCCTTGACGTTTCAATCAACATCGTTTTGCCCCCTCAATTTTAGAAATCCTCAATTCCCCCATGCCGTCTATTAGACATTAAAAAGGTGCAATGAATGTTTACTTTTGAAGGGCAATTTTGTACTTCAATAACATGCTTTGTCACAGCAAATGAGAAATAAATAAATAAAATAAATAAATAAAAAAAGGTTAGGATCCAAATCCTTGGATATGGGTATGGCTTGAATGTCAAACCTATTTGACAAATTTATTTCATATTTTGTGATTAAGTTGGAACATAGACCACTATTGATGACACAACCACGTAAGCTTTTGAATAAATTAGGACTAATTGCATAAATACCCCTGACATTAGATCTAATTGCACACATATGTAACTCTTACTTAAAATTACATTAATATCCCCTACCGTTAGTTGACTTCAATCAACTTTAACGGTTGACCACCCTTTTAGTATGAATTGACTAAAATACCCCTAGTTTAATATTTTATTTTTTAAACTATTACTTATTTTTTTTATTCCATAAAATTAGTATTTTAATATTTAAAATAAATGATTAAAAAAAGAAAACACAATCATCATCTTCTTCACCACCATCATCATTGCTCTTTTTTTCCTCCATTTTCTTACTCTCCAAACACAAAATTTACAGATCCTAATTAACCAATTTCATCAACCAAACACCAAATTAATTTCCATATTCTAATCAACCAATTTCCTCACCCCCAAACATTCAACTTCTTCACCCAAACATCCATTCTCAATTTCCTCACACAAAATCCAACATCTTCATGACTAAGTAACATCATATCCATCAAAACACACACACAAAATAAACATTATCAAAACCATAAACAAAACCTTTTTCATCAAAAATCATCAACACTAAAAATAAATCAATTGGTTTTTTTTTTTTTTTTTTACAAAATTAAGAAAATGGTATGGTTTGTCGCATACTCGCATGAATGTGATTTTCTAGCAAAACATCACCAGCATAAAAAATAAATAAAAATTAAGGCTTTGTCTCTCACTCTCTTCTCTCTCACTTTCTGTTCTATGTGTATCACTCAAATCCTTCCCTTCCAACTCTCTATCTTCATGGCTATCTTCACACACGCTGGAGTCACCACTCACTCCGTCATGGCCACTCACCGACCCGTTCCTAACAGATCGACCGCCATACCTTCACACGCGGAGGATCAGACGTTGGATCTGGTATCTTCCTTTTTCTGGATATGAAGCTCTATCTCCAGATTTTTTTTTATCGTTTTTAAAAATATATATATATATATATAAATGGAAGAGATTAGATTCAGATCTCCTCTGTCCATTATGATAGAGTTGATCTTATCTCATCCATCCATTTTCTATATAAATTTTAACTTTTATGGTTAAATAATTGAAAAATAAAATAGACAAATTTATCCCTGAGCTATTAACTCTTAACGGAGAACCACAAACAGTAGGGGACGTTAGTGTAATTTTAAGTAAATGTCAAATATACGTGCAATTAGACTTAATGTCAGGGGACTTTTGTGCAATTAGCCCAATAAATTTCAAAATTGCTGAGATTTAAAATATTAAAAATCAGAATTTCACCCTAAGATTAAAGATTATATTTTATGCCAAGCAGCCAAAGTAGTAATTGGTCAAATCTTTTTCCGAATTACCCTTTATTAATTCTTTAAACCACAACATTTCCGGTTGCCGCTCTCGCTATTTTATATCCGAATCAAAGAAAAGAACAAAAGAAGCACCTGAACATAACAATATATTGCAACCAAATTTTCTTCAGTCGTTGAAATGGATGCTGTAACTTCAGTGGTTGAGAAACTAAAAGGGTTCGGCCAATCGAGCCAAAACTTCGTCAACGGTCTTTTAAATCGCCGCGAAAATTCATATAGCCGCAATCCGGTATTTGTTCTTCGTTTTGTTTTTCAATTTGCTCAATTTCTCTACTTTGATCGTTTGTGTTCGTGCTTTATAATTGAACATTACTTTGTCATAAATAATAAGCTGTCCCTGTCCACTATTGGACCTCTGTCTAATTTAAATACCAATTAGGGTTTATATTGCTGAAATTAATGAAATCATGAGACTTATGTCTTGTTTTCAATAGCTGAAATAGCAGTATCATATACATTTCTGTTATGGGGTTTGAGGGTTTTCGTGTGTTTGAGTAATCTGGATGAACAATCATTGAATTGGGAAAATTCTAAATTAGTGGAAGTGTTTTTATTTTATTTTTATTTTGAACTATCACAAATTTGGGAGTTGGGTTGGAAGTAGTTTCTAAGCAGCTGCTGATCGATCCAGCTTGTGGCCAAATTGGTATGCAGCTTTGAATTCATTTAATCCATCGAATCATTGGAAGACTATGTGTTTTTTGTTGGTTATATAGAAGAGTCTAAAGTGAATTTGATTTCCTGTTGATTATGCAAAGCAACTTTCATTTGGATTTAGGAAAGAGATAGCACACCAAAAATCTATTTTCATTTTAATGAATTACTGGTATAGGTTGTAATAGATATAACATTAGCCTTCTTTTTCCCTAAATCCAAGATTGCAAGGCGGAAAAAGTTAGGTACTTAACCATCTTATCGTGATTATCATTTCACCATTTATACACACGAGTGCATTAGAGGGTCTGGTCACGTCAATAAGCATCTGAGATATCATCTCTTTTGATAAATATTTATCCTAATATCTGGTCAGATTATACCTTTTGGGTCTGCAATTTGCCTTTGACAAATTACCTGCTTCCATAGGTAGCAGCAACAAGTTGCATGTTGGGACTTTACAACTCTTCCCGTGGCATTATTTTCAGATTGAAATCTTGAAGCGATTGCAGCGTGAAGCATTTTCAGATCAGATGAAACTTAGAGAACGGCAAGACAAAGTTGAGCGGATGCTTTCTTTCTATAGGACATCCAAAGGAAGTCCGTTTCAGGAAGCCGGTACTCACATAAGGGGGGAGGTTGATGCTCTAGGAGCTATATTGTTGACGGGAGATATTGATGAGCAGCACTTGCAAGCACTTGATAGAGCTGGAATTAGGACCGGGATAGATGCAAGGTTTGCTTTTGAAACAACTCTCCGGCAGAATGACACTCTTGTAGCAGAGCTTGTGGCCAGCGAGAAAGGCAATGGAAACCTTGGTGATATCTCAGGAAGCCCACTTTCTCTTGCCAAACTGTTTTATGCGGCAAATTTTACTGATTGGTTTTCAGCAATTGCAATACCTGTGGGAGCTCAATGCAGAGATTTTGGTATCCCTACAGATTATACCCCTCAGGTAAAAATCTAATCATCACCAACATCTTTAGTCTCCACACCTTTGTTCCAATTTATGTTGTATTCTATTTTGGTATTATACATTAATAACTTGAATTTCACTGTGTAAATGTTATAGTGCAAATGATCAATCAGTTAGGTTAGTGCTAAAAAGCCTTCAGCCTCGAATGAACTTGATCAGATGATCCTAAGCTGTAAACAATTTTCGTTTGTTATTCTTGTTATTGTTATTATTATTTTGATGGTTCACTTGATGTTGAGTTGAAGGAATTCCCAGTATTTCTCGTTTTGTTATCTGTTTTATTTTCTGCAAGGTTTCTTTAATTCACAAATAAGATAACTTGGCCCTATTGTTTAGCATGGTGCTGTTTCCTCTTTGGCAAGCAACAATTTTATTGTATTTTTAGTTTTGAAGTGCTATGTCTAGAGTGTCTCCGTTTTGTCTTTGAAATCTTTTAACACTTTAACTGACCAGGATTCTAAATTCATTTAGTTTTATTGACAAGGATTATGTTTGTTGTACAGCAGCGGAAAGGCCTTTCCAGTATTTCATCTTTGGAACCACCCCTTTTGAATCAGCATAACGGTACTGCCATTGGCTTGACAGTTAAAAAATCAAATGTTGTTGCTTCATTGGGTCAATCTGTTTCTGGACTAGGAACACAGATAGGTTCCGATGGAATCGCGCAATTATTTAGTACTTTTGGGCAAGTTATTTGTCAGCTTCCCAAAGGAGTTAAACTCTCTCTTTTTGGTCTTCATCAAGTTCCTAAATCACTGCATCACCGCGTTAGTTTCGGATCTATTGCAATTCCAGTAGGCTTTTTGAAACAACACGAAGCTTCTGAGAGAATGGTTGAAGCCACTGCTCCACCTTTGGGAACAAACACCCAGGACATTTTCTCAACTGGATCAATCGCTCTGAAACTGGAATCAGAAATTGTTGAGGGCACGAAAATTGGTGGTTGGATTGAGATGAAAAATTCACATTCAAAACCCGTCCGCTGGGCTGTTACCATGTACGATAGTTTCGAAGATGAATTTGGATGGGGTGTAAGTCTTAGTGGGTTGTCTGAAGGTTTTAAAGGCAGAGATCAATACCAGTTTGAATCCTTTGCAGATCTTAGCTTAGGTAAGAGATTCAGATTGAAGCCTGGGGTCGCATATGTGGTGGACGGAAATGCCAAAATTCTTGCCCTTATGCTTCGGTGTAACTGGTCACTCTGATCACCATCTTCAGCAATGCCTGATCTTTGTCTATCACGCGGTAATTCATGATTTTCCCATCCTTGCTATATAGTTTTAGTTATAGTTTTGGCAACTATTTTCTTCATTGCTATACTGTAGTCGCAGGTAATGAAATTTTGCAGAGATTATTTTTGCCAGAAGAGAAAGAAAGTAGCAGTGATACCACTGTTTCAAGTCATTTTTCTGATATGTCAATTCCATACTAACACAATTAGCGAGAGAAAATGCATCTTTGATATTAAAATGGCCTATGTGATTTATTTTCAACATAGTTTTCGTATGTTTGAGCGAAACACATCTAAACTATGGGTTGATTCCTTGTGTATTTATTCATGATCTTATGTTTAGTTTATCATCCTGTTTAGACTTAATGCCCCCTAAATTGTTCACGGATTACAGACGTACCCCTGAATTCTTAAAATGGTCACTAAACCCCATGAACTCTTCTTTTCTTTGCACAAGTTTGTTTTATTGCGCCCCCCCCCCCCCCCAAGAGGTCATCTACATAAAGGTGGTGCAAAGAAAAGGAGAGTTCAGGGAGATTAGTGACTATTTTAAGAATTCAGGGGGCACATCTATAATTCGCGAACAATTCAGGGGGCATTCGTCCTATTAAGTCTCCTGTTTAATCTAATCTTTGAATGGCATCCAAGGAAGTCTTAAGTCCTGCAATGTGATGACAAATTTCAATTGAACTGATTGACATGAGACAAGCAATTACCTCCACTCAATGTTGAATGAGATTGACATACTGAATTGATATCTATGGTGACCATGTTTTTTATTCAAAGATTGCAAACAGGACTGTTTATCTTTATGGTATTATAAATAATTGCTTAAATAGATTCTCATGTGACTATAAAAGAAATATAAAGATATTACAAACATCAATTTAAAATTGCGATTTTAAATGTAAAATTGTAAGCATTGAAAAGAGATAAGATTGACATATGAGCTTGTTTGGTTGGGCTTTTGAAAAACCTCTATTGGTAAAAGATCTACTTGTAGTAGATCTATTAGAAATAGAGTTTTTGAAAAAAAAAATTATATATGTTTGGTTGGTAGACTTTTTTAAAAAAAGGTCTATTTGAAGAAGCATCTCCTCATGAGCTTTTGTCCAGTAGAGGTTTAGTGCTTGTTTGGTTGAGCTTTCTACTGGCTCAAAAGGTCTACCAACATCTATTTGAGTTTTTTAGAGTTGTTTGGTTGGGCTTTTGAGATTGTCTATTTTAAATTGAGTAGAGGTTAGTAGAGTTTAAACCTCTACTGGGCAAAAGCTCATAGGGAGGTGCTTCTCCAAATAGACATTTTTTTAAAAAAAATCTACCAACCAAACATCTATGATTTTTTTTTTCAAAATTTCTATTTCTAATAGATCTACTGTAAATAGATCTTTTACCAATAGAGGTTTTTAAAAAACCCAACCAAACAAGCTCTTAAACTCTACTAGCCTCTATTCAATTTAAAATAGACAATCTTAAAAGCTCAACCAAACAACTCTAAAAAACTCAAATAGACGTTAGTAGACCTTTTGAGCCAGTAGAAAGCTCAACCAAACAAGCACATAGTGTTATACCCTTCACACCTAATTACGTGGTTGTGGATTCGAGTTGTGTCATCTTTTCTCAAATCACGGAATTATTAATATCATTAAAATCAAAGTTATAGGCCCGAATGATTATTGTTATTTTTTATTAATTATCAAACCATGTTTGAAAATTGATTCAAAACCTAAACTTCAATAATTGATTTGAGAGAGTGGGACATAACTTGTATCCAAATTTCATTGATATGGGTACCATAGGCACTGAATCAATCTTAACTACAAATTTTAGGCCAGTTTGGTATTACTGTAACTTTTATAATAATCACTGTTAGTAATACTAAAGGAATAATCAGCTGTGAAGTTAATTATCAGATGTTTGGTTAATTATACTTTTAAAACTACTGTATGGCTCAAAAGCAGTATACATATGTTTGGTAATTTTATTTTAAAAGTGTTGAAATTAGTTACATGACTAAAATAGATATGATTTTAAAACCCTATTTCATTTTATTTTTTTTCATTAATTATATGTATTAAATCAATATTTAAGTAGGATATTTAAATTAGAAAAAAAAAATTCATAAGAACAATAAAAGTATTTTTAAAAGATTTTATAAATCAAATCAATATTTAATTAGAATCTTTAATTTTAAAATGAAATAAGGTATATAAATGATTGCAATTTGATTTCATAAGGATAATAATGATATTTTGAAAGATTCATTAAATGCTGAAATATATTATTTCATAATCACTTTTAAAAAGTAACCTCCCACATATTTCTCAAAATAACTATCAAAACTTGTCAGATTATCAATTAATCACTTTTGGAAGTTTTACAAAACATCATTTGATGTCGAAATTATAAAATAAGCTGATTTTAACTTCTCAAAAGCAATACCAAACTAGCCCTTAGTACTCACAATCTAATTAAAGTGAATGTGAGATGTTCTTCCGTATTTCAATAATTGAATATTTTAATATTTATTTTTCTAGACCTATGCAATGACAATAACTTATATATATATATATATATTATTTCTATTGTCAGTTCGTCATAATCATAAATATATCGGGACGAATAATGTAGACCACAGATTATGGAGAAGTTTTGATACACTTTGAGTCAAAGTATGTAAATCTAGTGGTCCACATTCTTCGTCCTAATATATTTATTGTCAAGATGAACTGATAATAGAAAATATGTATATATATATTCTTAATACTTATAAAAATTTAAGCAGCACATCATCTCTTATCAGAGTTGTGGGAGTAGATATCCGAACCATATATGTATTGTATGATCTCGACAGATCCCAGTAATTCTATTGTAATAGTTATTGTAATACTTAAAAAAAAAAAAAAAAAAAAAATTAAAAATTAAAATTTAAAAAAATTAAATAAAAATTGAAAAGTTGAGCCTCTTGTGGGCCTTGTGGCCCATCTACCTACTGCTATTGTACCTAAATTGACTTAATTATAAGTAATCTTGATATTTTTAGATGTGGACGTGGTAATTAGACCTAAATAAAATAATAAAAAAAATAAAGTGAAAATTTGAGCCTCTAGTAGACGAGTCCATTTTTACTAACCCTCTACATGGGAGATAAGCATTATTCCCTCCCAAAAGATGACATTGTCCAAAAAATAATCGTGTTTGTACAGATTTACCCATTTCATAGACACATATTATCCATGTAAGAGGGAATAATAATTACCTCTCTTAAAGGGGTGAACAAATTGTTCTCCCAGTAAACTAGTAGTTGTGGCCCATCTGCCTACTGCTATCGTACCAAATTGACTTAATGATAAGTAATCTTGATATTTTAGATGTTGACGTGGCAAATAGACCTAACATTATATATCAAATTACCAATTTGTCCGCTGTGAAAACAGACACCAGCCCTCAATCCTCATGCCTTTCCCTTTGTATATATTATATGAGTAATACTACATTGCCCAAATCTGGTACCCAAATAATGTGGTAACATTGTAGATCATTCATTTAAATCATATAAATCTAATACAATTTAATATATGTATAAATATTTAGAGAATATTGTAGTCTTTTTATTTATATTATCATTAATGAATTTACATTTAGGAAATTATCGAGTATGAGATTTCGTTAAAAATTTCGTACGATATCACCATTTATCATATCATATATGGTTTTTTACCATTAATCGAATGAAATAAACGGTAATCCCATAAATAAAAAATAGGGTAAACGGTGATTATGTACAAAAAAAAAAATTAGAGAATCCCACACCCAAATATGATAAATACTTAGAGAATCGAGTAGTCTTTTTATATAAATTATCATTAATGAATTTACAAGAAAATTATCAAGTGAGATATTGTAATTTTTTTTCATACGATGTCACCATTTATCGTGTCATAAACGGTTTTGTATCATTAGTCGAATGAGATAATAAGCGGTGATCCCATAAGAAAAAAATTTAGAGGATCCCAATTCCCACACTTAAACGTGTGTGTGTATATATATAAATATATTTTTATTCAGAGATAAAATCATCTATAAAATTAGGGTTTTCAGACTTCTTGGATTGATCGAGAAAGCAAAAGAAAAAAGAAAAGAAATCGAAAAGAATGTCTACTAGCAGGAAAATCACCCTGAAGAGCTCGGACGGAGAGGCGTTCGAGGTGGACGAGGCGGTGGCGCTGGAGTCGCAGACGATAAAGCACATGATTGAGGACGATTGCGCCGACAACGGAATCCCTCTCCCCAACGTCACCAGCAAGATCCTCTCTAAGGTCATCGAGTACTGCAAGAAGCACGTCGAGTCCCCCAAGTCAGACGATCGCGCCACCGGCACCGTCGACGACGATCTCAAGGCCTGGGACGCCGAGTTCGTCAAAGTCGATCAGGCTACACTCTTCGATCTCATCCTCGTCAGTTCTTCTTTCTCTTTTTATTTTTTCTTCTCATATATATAACTCGATTTGATTCGTTTGGATCTTTGGTTTTTCGGTTTCGATTTGACTGTTCCTTTTTTGTAAAATATTGATTTTTATTGTTCTTGTTCGGTGATTTTTTAGGGTTTTGTCTTTAAATTGTTTGAATTTAATAGATTTCTGTTGGCTGTCTGATTTTGTTGTGCTTTACATGTAAAATTTGAGATGATTTGATCTTGTTAAGAGAATGACCAGTAGATGTGGTTGTTGTTTTTTGTATTTCTATCTGATTAGTCAGGAGGGCTTTGTTTATATGAATTGTTATTTCGTTTCGTTGACAATATTCGGTGAAAGATGAGGTATAAATTGGTATTCGTTGCGATAGTTGTCTTCTACAATTTTGCTTTGCTTTGTGTCTTCTACAATTGGTATTCGTTGCGATAAAGAAAAAAAATAAAATTGTCTGCTTTGGTTAATACTCATATTCAATACATTGATTAGTGAACAGTGCAACTTTCTACTTTGATAAGGTATGTAGATGTCGATTTCAAAGTTATGCTACGGAATTGAAAGGTTAATCCGTTTATAAGTATGTAGCTTTGCAGATATTTGTTTATGGTTCATGTTGATATTTCAAGTAATGGTTTTGGAAAATTTCGAATCAATAAATTTGTTTTTAAGCTTGCGCATTTGAAGATGCCTATTAATCTGTACATTCATTGAGAAGTCGAACTACTATTTGTTCACAGTACTGGCAAGTTTTAATTCTTTCGTAATCATTCTGCCATATCTGTTGAGCTAATGCTACCTTTTTTTTCCTGTGACTTTCTAATGATAAATCTATGTTGGTATAATTTCACATTTAATTATTTTTAGGCTGCAAACTACTTGAACATCAAGAGCTTGCTGGACCTGACTTGCCAGACAGTTGCGGACATGATTAAGGGCAAAACACCAGAGGAGATTCGCAAGACGTTCAACATCAAGAATGACTTTACTCCAGAAGAGGAGGAGGAGGTTCGTCGGGAGAATCAGTGGGCATTCGAGTGAAATGTTATTAAGTGAACAATCTGTAATTCTGATCCTTTATTTATCTTTCTTTTATTTTGTTGCTGGAAGACGATGTGTTGACAAGAAACTTCTTATGCTAGTTAAGTGTTTAAACCATATATCTTTTGAAACCCCCAACTTCATTACCAACTCTCTAATGTTCATTTGGTCATGTTACTTATGTTAATATGGTATGTTTTCTTTGTAATTTTTTATCTGCTTGTCTTTTGATCGTAAGAATATATCTCTCGCTTTCCTTGCATTTCCAAATAGATTATGTATCAATGTATGGAAACACCGGCCAGTTTCATTGGCGGTATGTAGTTATATTGATAGATGGGGTGTGCACAAGTATGATGCTAGTTTAAATTGTTTCATTAAAGCATGTAAATATACAATATTCAGGTCAGTTGTCACTGCCCTTGTTGCTTGTGCTGCTGCTTACCACAAAAGGGATTCTCACTTTATATTTCCCGTTTGACCATGTAATTGACCCGAAGAGATCTTCCTTTAGTGAGGATCCGGTGGAAGAGAAAATCACTTGGTAACTCAACTTCTGACCGTTCTTTGAAAACTGCAGTTTATCTGGAATAACTTTCACGCTGATGCCTTTAGGTGCATCAGTACTTACAACATAGCTTGATTCATTATCTCCTGCTACGTTTGTGGCGGTTCTAGTCACTGTCCTGCTTTCGTTGAAACCAGAAATTGATATTGAAGGGTAGTTGATGTTGGAAATAAGATCAATACTCGACTCTTCGGGACATGTAAAGTTTTTTGGAATGGTTGTTGCAATGACTTTGATTTTCGATATGTTGTACCCAGAATAACACAGAAAATTCAAGTAGTCGACAGTATCGGTCTCATAAACCAGCCCTGGCTGTAAAGGTGCAGTTGGACTTATTTCTCCTGCACCGAAATCGTAAGGTGTAGCTATTGATCCTGAGTCTGTTGTAATCGCAGCCTTGACGTTGTTGTTTTGAGTTGCTGAAAGATGGGATGAACATAATCTCATTCATAAATCAGTCAAAAACTCAAAACTCAAACTTGGATTGTGTAGATTTAATCGAACAGATCTTCACCTGTTGTCATGATAGCGGATCTGATTGCTGAGGGACTCCACGAGGGATTCTGATGCTTGACATTTGCTGCGATACCTGAAACATGTGGGCATGACATGGAGGTTCCCGAGATCACATTGAATAGAGGAGGCTCTTTGCCTTGCAGAGCCTCTTGTGTATCATTGCCCATCCAAGCCGCAAGTATGTTGACACCCGGTGCTGCAATATCAGGCTGCATGAATTCAATTAAATTAGACGGCAAGTGAATTCGTTAGAAAAAAATCATCCATTGAGAGACTCTGTAACTTTTTACCTTTAGAATGTTCCTGGAATTTGTTGGACCTCTAGATGAGAAGTATGCAATCACAGGCGCCGGCATATATGGTGTAACGGCATCAGTAGGTAAGATTGTTGCAACTGGGTTTCTGCAAAAAATTCGAAACTCGCCGCGATTAAACGTCTTTGGACACTAATAAAACTAATCAATCTTGCAATGGAGCTGGTTTATCACCTGGTTGAGTTGATATATGCAAGGATTTCGGCCTCGTCTTTCGAACTTATAACAGTCATTGGAAATGCACCATAATTGGTTGCCACTGCTCCTAGTTTGACATTGCCCACAACTACACCTATAGCTCCAAGTTCCTCCATTTGTTCCTTTATCTCATCCGTCGAAAATTCGTCATCAATGTGACAAACGACGATCGCCCCTTTGATCAGAGATTCATCCAGGGACTCCGGATAGCAACGTCTGAATAACTCGAAAGCAATTTAAATATCTAAACATCAGTATTCAGATGCTTAAAAGAGGATTAAATTTATGTTGTTCCTCATTGATTGATTTACCTTGCTTGATCTTCATCAGCATCACTTTTCTTGGCTGATTTGGCATAAATGAGTGGGTGCACAGGAGATTTTTTCAGAGTAGAGAAATTTATAGCTTCTCCCTGAAATGTTATAGCATCAAAATTCATCACTTCACAAATTTTTGAGACTGAAAATTTGACAAGAAAGAAAATTTTTTACCTTAAATACTCTGCCATCACCAACCATAACAAGTGACTGAAAATCTCTATCTATAGTAGAAGCTGCCACAGTCAAAATCCAAGGTGCACCATTCACAACTGTTTCACTATCAGGCCCATCGTTCCCCGCGGAGCAGACCACGGTAATCCCCTGCTCCACCGCATGGAAGGCTCCGATGGCAATCGGATCACTACTGAGTTCAGGGGAGAATCCCGATGCTGCACCCAGCGATAAAGATAGGATGTCCACACCATCTGCAATTGCATCATCAAATGCGGCCAATATGTTTGACCCGCTACATCCATCTGGCGAACACACACGGTACATGGCAATCCTAGACCCGGGGGACCCACCTTTTGCGCTTCCCATGGCCAGGCCGTAATAGGAGGCATTTTGTACCACACTTCCTGCAGCGGTCGCGGCTACATGAGTACCGTGCCCAATCTTGTCCCTAGGACTGTATGTGTGGTACTCTGCCGATGGATCATCGCTGTCGGTGTAGAATTTTGCTCCAATTATTTTTCTATTACAGTTGAAGGAGCTCGAATCGTCATCCCCTTTCATGCAACTTCCTTTCCACCTTGTTGGGATTGGACCCATATTTTTATCATTAAAACTCTCTGATTCCGGCCAGATACCTGTTTTTTACGACATTGGTTTCGGTGAATATATCGGAGTCTAAATTTATATAAACATAGATAGACATAGAAAAGGAAAAAAAAAATTACATTACCTGTGTCTAGGATTCCAATTATGGTGTCTGATTCCTGAGAGTCAGAGTTTGAATTGGGATTGGAGTCGATCAGCAGATCAGTTTGGTACTTCAAAAAATCCCATGAACGAGTTGTGTGGAGTTTTAGCAATGGATCAGGAAACACTGACACAACTCCAGGTTTCTTAGAAAGCTCAAGGGCCTCTTCTGCCGATACACGTGCCGCAAACCCAGAGAAACCATGCTTGTAACTGTGCACCAGAGCATTTCCTTTCCTGTCAAAAAAAAAAAAAATACACCGTATGAGATCATATCATATGTGATACAGTAACAATGGCGACAACTTTACAAATACGTACCTTTTCAACAAAGAGTCAAGAAGCTTAGAATGGTAATAACCATTCGATGAAGCTGCTGCTCCCATATAAACTATATAGACACCATTGTTGATATTAGCTTGATCATCAGCTGCACTAGTTTCGTCTATAAAAAATGAGACAAGGAAGAAACAGAGGACTAAAAAGATAATTGAAAGGCCTTTCATGATTTCAATGTGCTCAAATCAGTTAATTAGCTTAATTTCTGATACGTATAATGATGTCTAAGTCAACCAAGAGTACTATAAATAATGTATAATGGCAAGATAAGATATGGTGATGAGCTCATAATATCCACCCAAAGTGGGAACCGCTTATCTGATCGATGACTGGTGTCGTCAACAGGGTTGGTATTGTCAGTGGTGGTGGTGGTGGCGGTGGTGATGATGGTGGTCGATAGTGGTGGAAATTTTTTTACAATATTGTTCATGCTTGAGAGAGCACTATATAACAAGTTGTAAGTATAGTCAACATCTCAATAATCTCTAAATGTAGGTAACAAATTTGGCAATTGAATAACAATCCATGCTGTTTGGGTGGTGAGAAAGTTTCTTATTGGTCCACCTTGGAATATGGAGGAATATTTTTTTCAATGTGCTTACTTTTTTCCTGGAAAATATAAAGTGAAAGTAGGCTAGCTTCAAATCAACTTTCAGGTTTCAAGAAGTCTAAAGGATATTGTGCCCATTTTATTGGTGGGTTGGATATTAATTAATACCTCACACGAAATCATTGACAAAGAAAATCGTCCAAAACGAAGGAAGGCTTTTTGCGTTGGAGCTTATCTGAAGGTACGGGTGGCGCAAGTCGGATTGGTTAGATTTTCGGTCGAAATGCTTATTAATCGGACTAACTCGTCTCAAATAGGTTACTCAACTCGAATACGTATCTTCAGTTTGATTCGGTTTATCTTGGATCGTAAAACCATGCTCACCCGATGAGATAAGGTTAGTCCGGTGGTAAAACCCTTTACACCTGTACCATGAGGTTACGAGTTCAAGTTTTTCCCTTTTAAAAAAAAAAAACCCCAACATCCCCCCCCCCCCCCCCCCACCCAAAGGATGTTAGGTTTTGACTTGTATTCCTAAGCGAACTAAATGTGAACCAAACAAAGACTCAACTGATGTGAAGCTTTCTGGAGACGTTGGATACGTTTGAAAGTTGAATGGTGGTGTTTTAGGGAGATTGAAGATTGAAGTTTGAAGAAGAACGGAAGGAACGAAGAACAGCCCAAACCGCTGTGGCTTTGGCAGCGGTAATCAACCGCTGCCAATTCCGGCAGCGGTTCCTTGTCCAGTGAAGAACGTTGTGGGTTTCGGCAGCGGTAGAATAGCGGCTAGATTTGTTTCAACGTATGGATCGCGGTTTTTTGAGCGATATAATTTAAAGTGACTTGTAACGGTTGTAAACGGTTTAGGAAGCGGATGTACAACCGTGACCCGAATCGTAGTCAATTATAAGCATACGTGAAACGGGAAATCTTCAGCGGAAAAGGAAGTAGCTTGTTTCTGGAAGTTTTTGTGCTTGAAGGAAAATGATTTACTCCCTACAAGAAGACTTGTCATAAAAGGAAATAGTATTTATATGGAACAAGTAAGTCTTGTACGTTTAGGAGTAGGATTTCCTTTTATCTTAAACTCCTTGTAACTAGTATAAATAGTCCTATTATTTATGTTTAAGGCTGAGGAGCAAAAAGAACACCATGTAAACATCAGAGAGTGTGAGTGAGATCCGGGGAGACCCAATGGAATATCCGAGGAGGGATCCAAGGGAATATCGGTGGATCTAGTTAGAGATCCGTGGGTGATATTTAGGGGAGACCTAGGGGATATTGTGGGGTTCTTGGTGAGGATCTTGTGAGTGGAGTTTGGGTTAGGTGTGAGAGAGAATCCTGGAGTATATGGTTGTAACAATTTATCATATAGTGGAACTTTCTCTGTTGTCCTGACGGCCCGTGGTTTTTTACCCATTTTGGGTTTTCCATGTATATCTTGTGTTGTGATTGTTTTATTCTATCTCATCTATTTTTCTGTTTATTGACGTTATTATTTGCTATGAGTTATGGACGTATATTAGGCACGGCGTTCCGCGTTCATCGGTTTATTATATAGGGATTATCCCCAACAAAGGAATCATAACAATGTAATTATTTTTTGTATGGGGATGTTAAATCTTAACGGTTGAATTGAACCAGAACGTTGTTATCGGTTATATATATACAGACGTGGTCATGAACAAAGAAATTGTTTTGACTGTGATTAGATGTGGAAATGATTGCCTTCTAGAGCACGCCCCCACTAATATATTAATGTACGTTTACAATGGATTTTAGGGGGAATCAACCAAGGAAACAATGTGTGGTGTGTGCATTGGATCCGACGTAATGGAGCAAAATGTAGATGCTGTGAATTGTGAGTGCGTGCGCCACTAATCATCCTCAGACTAAGATTCTAATAGTGGAATCCACCTCCTTTCAACTCATATGCTATATATATATATATATAAATTTATTGAAGTGAAAATAATGGACACGGTCTATCGAGATGGATCACTGCAAGTACAATCTAAAAAGCTACTCTCATTAAAGAGGAAGGGTCTCCCAACACTTTATGATTTTATAGATAAACATGAGACTCGAATCTCTTTCACGAGTGTAAACAAAAAGTGCACAACACACTTGAACTATTAGTGGATGTGCCCGTTAAATGGAGAACACTTTTGCTCACCCCTCTTCAAGAAGGGTAAGCATTACCCTTAAAAAGATGATATATGTCCATGGAGAGGGTAAATTTATCCAATACTGTTATCTTTTTTTCGAGGTGGGGAGAAAAAATGGACTCCGTTATATGTAATTTTTTTTTTATATAAAAAAAACACCACCTTCAGTACAACGACTCGTATATATGACATTTTGAGGCTGAATGATGTCATTTGCCACCAAATCATATCGAGCAGTGGTCAAGTTTTGACATCTGGACTATTCAAATGTGTATATACTAGACGGGCCGCTATATATATATGGGTAGTGGTTGGCCCAAACCATTGACTGTACAGGTTTTGAAAGAACAGATAGAAAGCTAACAATCTTTTCATAAAAAGGGTTTGGTTTGGGCCTAGAAAACACTGCAATCTACTTAGTAAGACCTCTTAAAATACTAATCAATCAAGCCCAACCCAAAAATTTAGAAACAAAATTGAAGATAATTCGAAAGAAATTAAAATTAAAAAAAAAATAATAATAATAATTACTAGGGATTTTTCTGTTGTAGTAAAGATGGGATGGATGACTGTGATGGGAAATTGAGAATGATAGTTTATTGATACAGTCGGCTAAGAAGAAAATATCGGAAGTAGATGATTAGTGTACAATACATACTATAAGAAGTAAAAAAAGATGCTAAGAGGGATTATCATTATTTTAATGTTTGCTTTATTATCAAAACATCAATTAGCAATAATCATACCTTTTTCTACTTTAAGCAACAACCTAAAATGGACAATGCTTTCACAGTTTCACCTAATCATTCTTCACCTGGAATAGTTAATGAATTTGATAGTTGTTTATTTCACAGTTCAATAGCTGGATTCCACACATTTTTTCCAGGATTTCAAATAAACACTAAAATATTAATTGAAAACGTTTCAATTTTTTTTTTTTTTTTTTTTGGTATTTATGGGTGTCCATGCCAACTTGCGCGCACTTCGATTAATCCTATAAGACCTTAAAGTTAGCAGCCGGATAAACCTTCAGTGGCCCTAAAAGAAACGTGACTGTTAGGGATCGAACCCAGAATATCCAAGTTTATAGTTTGCTCCAATGACCAGCAGCACCATCCCTTGGGATTTAAAATGTTTCAATTTATATTAGTATCTAATGGAATTTTTGCACGTGAGAACATGAAGGATTCCTGTACAAATTTTATATATATAACTTTTTTTTTTTTGGAAGATGGAACAAAAGATCACATCATACCTTTTTTTTTTTTTTTTTTGGGATAACGGAACAAACTAAAACAACAAGAAAGACAAACCCAATAATTGGACCCTAAACAGGCATATCCAACAGGACTGCTTTCCTAACACACCGAGAAAACTCCTCCATCCAAAAGAGGTCTTCAACCCCCTTAAGAGCGAACTTCGCAAGGCCATAAGCAACCCCGTTGGCCACTCTAGGAACATGCTTGACTGAAATCACATTCAAAGAAACAACAAGCCCTGAAATCTCAGATAAAAGCGAACCACAAACCGAATCACGATGACTGCCAACATTTATCCTATGCATAACCACTGATGCATCTAATTCCAGACAACAAGGCCGAATACCACACTCCCTGCTAAAAATCAAACCTCTGAGAATGGCCATTGATCACATCGTACTTATATTGGTTTGTATCTCCTTATATTTTATTTTTTTTCAACAACTATTTATTTAAATATTAATTTCATCTTATAGTTGTTGGTCTAGTAAAACCTGAAATGATTTCTTTCTTTCTGGCAAGTGCGTCATTTATTTCTTCAAATTTATTTATTTATATCATCTTGGAATCTATAAAGTTCTCATCTCCTTGAGGTAATTATCGTACCCTTTCGGTGATAACAGACTGCGACTTGCTTGATGAGATTCAGAGAAAATTGTTCCCTCTTTATTGATTTGTGTAGTGGTATAAATCTTTAGAAAAAAAATATAAATTGTTCATAAATATATATTAATTATTGGGTGAAATATTGAGATTGATTTTTTTTTTTTTTTTTTTTTAATGATACTTGATAATTAAAGGGATAACTGATATGAAAAATCAACTTAATATAATTCATAATTTTTTAATTGTGCGATTACTAATACTAATACTAATTTATGATTATCGATTTTACAAAAAAATATTTGCGAATAAATTTACATGAAAATAATGAATTAAATTCCCTGGAATTTAATAGCCCTCTCGTCCTTTTTCTTTGTTTTATTTTTCGATCAAATTGATTCTCTTTTATTTTCAATTTGAAATAGTAGACATACCAATTGAAAAATTATATTAAAAAAAAAAAAAAAAGATTAAAATGTGTACTTTATGATAAAAATGGCTACCGTTAGATTAAATCATTGAAAATGATCTCAAATGGGTACTTAGTTCAGTAAATTTCAAGACTTCCCAATTGGACTTTTCTGACTAATTCCCAAAAAAGGCTTCAAAAGATGAGTTCTTTTATTGAAAAGGAAAAAAAAAAAAAAAAAATTGGGGGATCACCATTCACCACCAGAGGCACAGATTAAATTTATGAAGTGACAGTGGGCCACTTGATCACGTGGGTAGTGGGCCCAAATCTATAAACTAATGTTAATTGTGGCCCTTAAGGGCCCACTAACTACATCGTGGTCAAAATGAAAGATATTTTAAAAATGTCGTTTCTTGCCTCACCACACCCCTACACGTTGGGTCTTTTTAAGAAGCTAATATTTTGGTTTTAGTGGGACCAAAGACAAAAACGAATATTTAAGTTAACGGAAAGAAAAAATACTAATATTTAAAAAAAATAAAAAAAAAATCAAATGTAACAATATATAGTTTCATATGTAAATTGTAATAGTATAATAAATAAATTAATAAATAAAATATATATAGCTATATGAAACAAAATAAAACCTCACACTTTTTTTAATTTGTAATAGAGCATATTAAATTATTTCTTTTAATTAGTATGAATATAAATGTAAAATTACTTATTTTCAAGTAATTTTAGTTTTAAAAAACAAACATATTTACAGTACAGTTAAAAGTAAGAAAAAAAAAAAAAACAAATATATCATTCAAGTTCATATTTTAATCCCTATTCAATCTTCAAAAAAATTCAATACTGTTCAGTTTTCGGATTAAAAAAAAAAACAATCATTTAATGTGTATACACTTATCAAAACTTTTCCATAATAAGTGACTCACATTCAATTTCCTTATATATTTATATCAGCGGCACTTATGTGAACAGATTCATATATATATTACCTTTTCTCATATATTACCTTTTCTCTTCTCATGACCGAACTGAACTTTTTACGTTACAACGAAACTCGTAAGTCATCAATTAAGTTTAAATATATACATATATATATATATTTATATATTTATATTCTCATAGAGAAATTTATGACCATGTATTGGATTTTGGAAGAGAGTGAGAGAGAGAGAGAGACATTTCCTATGTATGAAAAACACCACAATGACCACATATTGAAAGACCACCGAGGTTTGGCCACGTTACTGAAACTCCCATATGTTAGGACAATGATTCCTTTATTGTTTTGGTAGGTCAAATATTTATAAAGAGTAATATTAGATATGTGAGTCATGGAATAATGCTCGAATCCATTCCTACTGATTAGTACCTAAAATAATAACCCTACTAATAGGAGTGTCGCACGTGACTTTTTTTTCTTTTACTTTTTATATTTATCTCATAAATATAATAATATGCACTCCCATTAATGAGGTTAATATTTTAAGTACTAAGCGATTAGTACCTAAACATTATTCTATAAATAATAAGGCAACTACTCTATTAATTACAATTCATAGATTACATCATTCATTCCACCACGAAAAACACATGAAGATATATAACAAATGGAGAGAAAATTGGTGTGTACATCATCAAACCTACTTCATAAATAGCATTCAATTCTATTTCAAAATAAATTAACAAAAACAAAACTAGACACATCTAACATTTCCCACAAGAAAACGACTCTTTATTATCAATACAAAGGAATAGAAAATTGTTGAACTTCTTGATTCCAAACATGCCCCCACATAATTTGGACTTTTTGAGCTTACTTTTTTTTTTAAGAGAAAATATTCATAAAACAACAGAACATAGAAACACGTGTTATAATTTAGATATCACATACAGTGAAACCTTAACTTATTCTAATTGACCCAACTCTCTCTCTCTCTCAACAATTGAAGGCTTTTTTTATCCATATTTGCTTGGAATCATATAATTCAAAAAAGAAAAAACCACAAAATGTCAATTAAAGATAATTAACTTTAATAATAATGATGGCGACTAAGTAGTCATAAGAAAATGTGAGAGATAAGGGTTGAAAATTTAAATTGAAAAGAAAAAAGAAGAAGGTGATTTTGATAGTAGCCAAACATGTCCCATCTATATATATATATAGCCAAACAGACACAATAGCAAATGCTTTTTCTTCTCTGCAATATTATTTATCATCATCTCTTCTACTCTTTCATTGGGGGAAGAAAAAGCAAAGATTCAGACAACAAAAGGATTTCATAGAAGGAATAGATGTTTTAACACAACAAAGGGCCCATTTGGTTAAGCAGCTTAGGATCCAAAATAAAATTTACTATTCATTTCTTTTTTCTTTCTCTTTTCTTTTTTTTTTTTTTTTTTTTTTTACAACAGCCACTAAGCAGATTAGCAAAACATCAATCTAGCTAATTGAGAATCCATAAAAAGGACATCATTGACACTCTCTCTTTTACTGCAACTACTAGTAGAAACACCTCTGTTTTTTTTTTTTGGTTGAACAGAAACTTGTTAAGTTGGGTAAAGTGGAAAAAGAAGAAACAGAAGGCAAAGTAGAAATTAGAATACTAATTAATATAAAATGGATTGCATCAACTAGGCTTCTATCTCTTACTTCTCAAAATGAAGCTGATGAGGTTCTGTAGAGAGAGTGCTTTTTTGGAAGCTTTTCAGATGCTGCCAAGAACTGCAAACCAAACCAAAAACAAAATAATAATAATAATAATAATAATAATTCCTTAATCAGCTTATTAGCTTCTTGTTTTAATATTAACAAACACCCAAATAAAGAATTTCCATTTCCAAGTTGTTGAGTGTTGACTCACCTTATTTAGCTGTTTTCTAAGCTTTGCATTCTCTTCCAGCAAATGAGCAACTTCAAGTTCCAATTCATTCGTGTAAGCCTGCACAGACAGAGATTATTGATTTTTGGAAACAACCCAGTATTGATTTCAGTTAGTGAAATCAAAAACAGAGGAGCTAAGAGAGAGATTTTTCCTGTTTTCTAGCTCTGGAACGAGCAGCTGACTCTCTGTTTTTGATCATGCGTTTGTGTCGCCGATCATCGGAGTTGTTGTCGTTGTCGTGATAGTTGTCTTGAGGCCTTTTCTTGCAAAATGAATGGAAAGGCGATGGAGAACCAAGAAGATCAAAAGGGGAGTTTTGTGAAGAACCAAGACTAAAATGTTGGCTCTGGTTAGTTGCCCTAATAGGACCACCGTTTCCGAGGATTTGAAAATCACACCCAGTTGAAGAAGAATTCAAGCTCAACATGGTAGCTTTAGGTGGAGCTAGAGAACCAAAAGAAGCAGTGATGTCTCCAAGTGGAGAAGACGGCTCATTATTATTAGAAGGAGTCGTTGTTGTTATTGTTGTTGTTCTTGGTGGTGGCGGTGATGGTGGTGGTGGTGGGTTTTTGTTGTAAGGACCAGCAAAGAAGTCCTGGAATATCAAACCAGGAAAGCTTGAACGGTTGTTGCGGTTATTAATGACGGTGGTGTTAACGGTAGTGATGGTTTCAGAATGGTCGTGCAGAGGAGCTAATTTGATGTCTTTCCAGACTTCTTCCATGGATTTCCTGTTTGGGTTTGGAGAAGAATTTTGAGAGAAAGGAGATGGAGAAGAGCAAGTAGAAGAAGATTTTGATGGGGATTGAGATTGAGATTGAGATTGAGATTGAGAGACTCTGTTGTTGTTGTTGTTGTTGTTGTTATCATTATCAATGTTGTTGTTATTGTCGTTGTTTCTTCTACCTGAAGAAGACCACATGGTTTCACACACACAGAGAGGGAAGAGAGAAGGGACTTGACTACTTGAGGGTTGAGAACAGAAAAAAGAAATCCAAGTGTCTGGTATTTGTGGCCTCATCAATGTGTACAATGTAGTGTTTTTTTTTTTTTTTTTTTCCTTAAAATTTAAATTATAAATAATAAATACAAAAAAATGGTACGAACCCTTTTGTCGTGTAATGACATTTGAGTAGCAGCTACAGTATTATTGTTATTGAATAAGACTTGTTGTGGTAGAGAGAAGCATCGATTAGTTTATCTACTTTTTATTGCCAATTATGTGTTGCTTAAAGTTAGATTATTATTATTATTATTATTATTATTATTATTATATTTTTTTGACAATAAAACATCACAACAACAAACTGCAAACTACAAAGGCATATTTGCTTAAAGTTAGATTTAGATTCGTAAGAATTTTGTTTTTGGTATCTGTTTTAATTTTATTTTTTTTAGTATTTTATAAATGTATTTTTCTTATTTATTTTTTTCTTAAGTACTTCATATTACAAAAATTTAGGGTTTTTTTAGGAGATAACTTAAATCCGCAAGCTCTTTATGTAAGTGTGAAGAATAACTTAAATATATAGATTTTAAAGAAGGATAAAAATAGTTTTTGGGAAGGAAAAGTAATGGTTTTTTTTTTTTTTTTTTTTTTTTTTAACCTATTTGATTTTTTAACTTTATAGTTTTAACTTTTTTTATAAAAGTTATTCTTTGTTTTTTGAAAACAACAATTGGATAACACTTTTTTTTTTTTTTTAAGTATTAAAAGAATATTACAATACATGTATAATCCAGATATTTACTCATATAACAAGAGATAATTACTCTCACATCCCGAAAAGAATAAATGTATCCAGTGAGATTTGAATCCCTCACCACTTATGTGAAAGGGAAGTGCACTACCAGTTTAACTAAAAGTGCAACATTTTGATAACACTCAACTAAACAAATGTTATTAAAAGGGTATATATTCACATTTTAAAAAATATTGTTTATAAAACTTAATTTTAAAAAGATATAACATTAATTGGACTATTTAAATAAAATGAGAATATCCATTTATACTTAGATAATATAACTATTATGTGCTCATTCAGTCATATATTGAATTTCTCGTAGCATACCACGTGATATGAATATTATATGATCATTTGATCATACATAGAGTCATGGAGTAAGTTTATAACTTCGTATGATATAATGTAGATGAGTGATACCTCATTATTACCTCATGCACCTTCATAGATTTTTCTTCAAATTCATATGATAGGAGATTTTATTTATTTATTTTTATTTTTATTATTTTGAAGGATCCATTCGGATTTCAGACCCAACTAGTCAAATTAAATTAAAGGCTGTTTTCTGGTTCTGGTTCTGGGCTGTGGTTGTGGTTGTGGTGTGTCTGACCAAGCACTGGATTCTTCTTTTTATCTCATCGATAAGATAGGTGTCACATTCGACTTATTTTTTTTCAGAGAGATGTAAATGGCACCCAAAAAACAAGAAAGAGAAATGGAATTTTTTTATTTTCAATTTTTTTAAAAAAGAATAATAATTCGTCACGTCTCCGACTTTTCAAATTGGGCTTTTTATCCACTGGATATGTCCATTTTCCGGTGTTTGAAGACGACAATCAGACACACCAAATTTGACCTGAAAAAAAAAAAGAAGAAATGTTTTAAGAAAACAGTGAAACATTAAATGCAAGTGTAAGTGTACCGATCAAACAAAGTTTATTAGACCTCTTTTATTGGTTTGAAATCGTTTTGAGATTTGTAAAATATAGAGATTCTGTGTATATAGTTGACGTGAATATTATCGAAAGCACATATTCTTGTGTAAACCACTTTCTTCTCAGAATATTTTTCTTTTTGGTTGATTTTTACCTTTGTGTTTTTTTGGGTACAGTAGCCAGACCCTGGCTTTATTCTAGAGGAAGACTGATGGGTCTATGTCACACAATGTCCCTGCAATTTTGGTACATATATAAATATAGCCGAGTAAACAAACAAAATAGAAGAAAAACAAATAAAGACATTGAAGACCAAAGAAGGAACAGAGAAATTATTTGTCATCTATATGGGTTTTGGATGCGCTGTTTAGACTGCAAGTTACAGCCGTTGCACTCATAGAGATTCCTAAGAAAAAGCCCAACCTTCAAAAACTAGTCTCATTCAAATTTAAATGTTCAAGTGCCAATTTTGTGCAACTTTTTGGTCCAATTCCTAGGAAGGAAGCAATTTTTTTTGGTTGGTTTGTTAGTACTAGTTGATAAGAGAATAGAGAAGAACCTCATGGATTGGTAAAGGCTTCAATGAGTCTTTTTTATTTTTTTCTCTATATATATATTCTTTATCAATTTGTCCTGACAATAAATATATCAGGACGAAGAATATGAACTACCAGATTTACATATTTTAATTTAAAATGTTTGTACTTGTTAAAACTTCTTTATAATATAGATTTTTTATTATCAGTTCGTCCTGACAATAAATATATCGGGACGAAGAATGTGGACCACTAAATTTACATAATTTGACTCAAAGTGTATGCACTTAATAAAACTTCTTCATAATATGTGGTTGACATTCTTCATCCTGATATATTTATTGTCAGGACGAACTGACAATAGAAAGACTATATTTTTATATACGGTCTCGTTCATATCTGTGCGCACTAATGCAGTTTTGATATAACTACATCAGTACCAATACATATGAACTATCGATTATGGAGAAACTTTGACAAGTGCATACACTTTGAGTCAAAGTATATAAGTCTAGTGAACCATATCCCATGCATAAATAAAATTATATCAGTACACACTCACCTGAACATTTCTGTTTATATATATATACCTACATGGAGACGAGTCTATTTTTGCTCACCCTCTTTCGAGGGGGCTAAGCTCCCTAATATATGACATGTATCTAATGAGGGGGTAATTTTGTCTAAACACATGACAATTTTTGAATAAAAATACTCCTCCCTTAGCACATATCAAGTGTTAGAGAAGAGGGTAATGTTCACCCTCTTTAAGGGGTGAGAAAAGTAATCTCCATGGAGACGGGTTAAGTGGAATGTGTCCATATCTTCATGAGGTGAAGAGAAAGGCTTATCTTATTTTGTGTAATCTTCCACGGATATTATCAGGATTCCATTGTACGAAAGAAGACTCTAGAAACAGTGAGCTAGAGATGGTAATGGATACAGAAAAGAGAGACGTGTAAGTATACGGTGTATAAAAAATTAAAAATGTAAAGGGCCTCCAATGAGAAACGATTGGTTACATTTCCAATGGTAGCCACCTACAATCTGAAATGTCCAAAAAAAAATAATCACTCTAGAAAGTCAGACAGTGTTTTGTCAATTGATGGATGGATGGATGTGTACAGCTGTCAACTCAGGCTAAATTTTTCCATCTATTACCATAACCTTACTCATTTCACCACCCACTATTAACAGTAAATGGTACTATAAACCTCTGTGGCTCTGTACCAACTTTGTCTTCCAACCATTCCTCTCATCTGTTACAATCCCACCTATAAGTAGTCTATAACCTCATAAAAACCCAATTCAGATAGATAGATAGATACCCTGCCCTGGTCCCCCTTAAACAAGTTAGCTTGTGAGCGACACATCACAAACTATCTGAGCATATTGTACAGTCATTATCTAACATGATAGAGATATATGGATTTCTGAATACACCCATAAAAGATTAAATGAGAAAAACCATCAAATGTATCAACAAATATGTTGATAAAAAAATGGAGTTATAAATGACTCATAAAGAGGCCTGGGGAAGCATACATGTTATAAAATCAAGCAACCATGAAATGAAATAAAAATTTAGCTTAGTTCAAAACTTTTCGTCTTACGGGACCTAATATTTTGATAAGAACAAACTCAAAATGATTTCCAGATATTCCTTACAATGCAGATCCAACCATTTCCATTCCCTTCCAGGTGCTGCAATAGAGATCACACTAAACATCAAAAACTATACAACCCCAAACCACAGTCAACATTCACGGTTCACCTTTGCTCTTCTTCTTGTTTCGCTTTCTTTTTTTCTTTACTTTCCGAAATAAATTTATATATTTATATATCTTTATTTCATTTTCCTCTACTTCCTCGTCAAAATCAAAAACATTAAATTGGTAATCCACACCTTCCGTAGGTGAAGTCCTCTTTCACTCCAAAAAATTGTTCTTCAGCAGCGGCTTAAGTCGATGATCAATCTTTGACTCAGATTATATGTCTTCAATACCCTCCCCGTTGGGTAGCTGTGACTGACCAGTTGTGCTGCCTTGGTTAAGAGTTCCTTCCTCCACCACGATCTTCTGAAATGCTGTTGTTAGCAAATCTTGACTCGATCCACCCGAAGATGGTAGGCCTGAGTCGGTGGCAACCCGACTGGCAATAGGTATCCACTTCATCCATTCACTACGTCTCCTGACCTTGTCATCCTGCAGCGATTTAATTAGATTCCTTATATTCCTTATATGGTAATAGCGACACCAACATTAATTGGTGCTTAAGAATAGATGCATAGAATGAATGAATATAGCGTATTATTACCTGTACTTCCACAACAGTTGAAGTTCTCAAGGAATCTAGTATCAGCTGAATGTTAGTCGTCAAACTCTTAACCTGCAAAAACATGGCATAGCAAAACGTCTGTGCAAGGGCTTCTGATGCTAAAAAGATTTAAGACAAGATGTAAATGTAATATAAACAAGGTTGCCAAATAGCATTAATAAGATAGTGGACACATATGACATGACATGCCGTATTCCGAGACTGGAAAACATCCCATATATATTACTAAGAATAGAAAATATTAGTGACTTGCAGGGCTAAATCAATTATTAAAAGGTAGCAGAATTCATGTACAAAATATAAAATTTTCTTTACTAGAGGTTTTGACAGACTATTAAATAGATGGATATTTACACAATATTTGTAAATAAATTCTGCCAATCTAACTCTTTGACAATGGAAGAATGAAAAATTATAAATACTTTTATCCAAATTTATGACTTCCGCAACAACATAAATAGATTCCACCAATGACCTAAAAACAGATGTGCGTCCAATTAAAACAATCAAGTACTGCTTCCATAGACAATACAAAAATAAAACAAATTCTACTAACGGATATTGACAACAGGATGAATCTGACAAGAAAAAATATGAAATTGAATTGAAGTGGCACAAAATTTAAATAGTTCCATGTTCACACACAGGTCCAAATCAGTTGACATTTGTTCATCTAGTGGGCTAAACTAAACCCCCAGTCTACTACTACATAAAAAGCACCGATACTACATAAAAAGCACGCTATGCCCCATGTGCTACATATAACAATATTAAGAATCAATATTCTTAAAAAGCACCAAGTAAATATTTACAAAAATTACATATACATCCAAAAGGATAAAAATATCAAACAAGTTCAACAAAGCATTAAGCCCAATAAATGACCAGCAATATAAATAACCAAAAGCAATCATCCAATATTAGAATTGATGGTGTTCTAGATTTGAAAAGGAGAGGTATAGGAAATGCAGTATGACAAGATGCATATATATACCTAATGATCTTACCCGGGAATTAGTTTCATCAGATCAATATAACTACACTAATAATAAATGGTATACACATTATCTCAGATTATGAGGCAACTACAATATAATGCCACAAACTGTGAAACTATGAATGCTAAACTTGAAACTACAGAAGGTGCGCTTCAGTTATAAGTAGGTGCATTCAGTGAGGAAGTGGAAGAGTGAGTGAGAGCAGCCATGGGTTTAAAGTTTAAACTATAATTGCAAATATAAGTTACATCTTGTAATAAGGTATGTATACAAATCTGAAATAACTATATGAAAACATGTCAACCCTGTAAAACGAGGAGGTTCATTATGTGAAGAAGTAGCAGAGATAAAGAGTGCAAGATGCAATGACCATTGTAATTGTTAATAATTAAGTGTTTGTAAAGATCTGAAATAATTTGCACTCGTATTTTCCATTTGGTAGAATCAAAGGTGCTATCAGTTTACTGATATATCTAGAATACAGGTGCTTCTACCCAAGTAAATGTGTCTTCCAAACTACTCGGTCTTTGTTTCTCCCCTTTTTCATCAATAATTCAACCTAAAACACTAAAGTCCAAGTCCATCCAAGAACACTGATGCCCTAACCATGGCCCCCCTTCCTACTATCAGTCCACTACAATGATGTGAAAACCAATGTCATTTGCTAAACAATACATTAACTAGCACTGAAAAGATGGGAATTCAATTCATCAACCTAGCCTTGCCAGAAAAGTTTTCCACTGAAGTATAATTTTTTTTTTTTTTTTTTAAATGAAGGGAGAACAATGATGGATAGAGTTAGAAAATTAGAAGGATGTAAAATAAGATGTAAGCAGATCGTAGCATGGCCCGCTTAAATAGCTTCAGAACAATAAACTTCCAAGAAAATTATCAACCAAGATACTACCTTAAATCTGACTTCACATAAACTTGATATTGACAGCATAGTTAAAGCAGAAAAGGGGACTATCCATGTTGATAGGTATCCAGAAACAAACATAAATAGGTAACATGGTTCGGTGATGTCAACTGTGATGATGGTTAAAAACTTGGAGAATTCATGAGCATGGAGAACTAATTTGACATTTAAAAATGACATCAGAAAAAGTGAATCATAACTTGATTTTATCATTCAATGAATAGATGACATTCACAAGCTCAATTGAAAGAAGAAAACACAGATAACTTACTCGAGGAAAGCCTGCAATTAACGCAATTGGCACCCAGCCCTGCTCATCCATGTTAGACTTCAAATATTCATCTTTTATCAAATTAGCATCACTGGAAAGGTAAAACAATGTGTACGTCAACAACAATAAATTCTTCAATGTACCAAACGAAATTGAATCTCAGTTAGTATAGTAAGTGACAAATGACAATGAAAAGAAAACCCGTAGTGACAATATACCTGAAATAATAATCAATCTGCTTGATTAACAAAACTGATAGAGGGGGTTCAGGAACAGGCACAAACACAGTAGCAGGTGGCCCAGGAGGCATGAAAGGCATGCCTGGCATACCTCTGAAGGACTCCATAGGCATTGGAGGGAGATATATAAATTCTGAGAGCAACACAGACATTAGTGTTTCTACATCCACATGACAAAAACAAAAGTTAGGTTATTTGAACTTACGAAAAAAAAAAAATTACCAGGATATCCCATGGGGTTTGCAAAAGGTCTCATGGGTTGAGGCGACGGCACATATGTGGCTGCATTGGGTGGTGGAGGCCTTACAAATCCCCTTGGAGGACCTCTCTGCGGCTGCACATGAACATCTCTGGCATTTGCATAATTTCCACGGTCCTGATCACGCCTGCCCCCGAAATTGTTATGATACTGACCATCACCACGTGGTCCATAGTTACCCCTCCGAGAGGAATTCCGATGCTCACTTACAGGATGCGATTGAGGGACAAACCCTCCAACTGGTCTGTCCCAATTATTTCCTCTGTATAGAGGCTCTCTTGGAGAAGGATCAGGCAATGCAGGCACCAGATTACCAAAACTATTTGGTGCCACAGGAAACAAAGGGAAAGGCGGAGGCGGTGGTGGTTGCGTCTGAGAGGGCCGAGTGAAACCACTCTGTCCAGGCCCACCCCCACCACCACCAGCGTTACCGATACCACTGCCGCTAGCACGCTTTGTCTTTTGCCGAGCTGGCATTGTACGGTTTGGATTTGAATTAGGGTTTGCATTAGCAGTAGATTGCTTCTGAGGCACATGCGAAACTACAGGTACCTATTATAGACACATTATCAATTTATTATACATGCAGACACAAATCGACAACAAAAATTATTGTCAATTTGTGTAATTTTTTTTATTAAAAAAAATCAATTCTCTTTCAACTAATTATCAGGACAAACCCTAATTATTTACACAAAGTTTCAGATTCTGTTTTCCTATTTTGTATTTTCTCAGCAACCATACAGACATTTATAAAAATAAATTGCATCGGAAGCAAACCTGATTATTGGCAACTGATCCATCGGGAACAGCCTTCGAAGCAGAAGGAGAGTCGACTGATGGTGATGATTTCGGGGAAGGCTTAGTGGACTCGGACAAAGCAGGCCAAGAGACAGCTCCCATTACAGGTCCAACCTCGACGACACCGTTTGACGGCTTATTCCAAGCTGCCTTCTTCGGTCGAGACGCAGCATTACCGTTAGTAGCGTCGGAGCTCTCAGCCGCCACCACAGAAGAATTATCCACCGGCGGAGGAGGAGGAGAGGAAGATGCCGAAGCCCCCTTGGAAGGAGATGAGCTATCGGCGGCAGCTGGCTCGGGCAGAGAGCTCGTCGGCGGTGGAGGTAAGGGTGGCGATGAGGAAGGAGAATGATTAACAGCAGATGACACCGATTCGGTCTCGCCTCCTCTCACGACTTGAACCCACGGCGACGTCAAGCTTATCCGGCGAAACTGAGGGCTGGACAGGCCGTCACCGCCACCGCCGGAGGAGGAGGAAGAGAATCCCGAGCCACGTGGAGAGTGATGATTGGAGGCAGAATCAGCCGTCATAGCCATACAAAATTAGGGTTTTGAAAAGTGCTAAAAATCTCAGAAGATTTTAATCAGTATGACAGAACACATGAATAATAATATATATATTTTTTTTATAATTCAGTCAATTAATATATAAATTAATTAACCACACAAAAAACACACACACACACAAAATAAGATAATAAATATTAGGGTTGATCAAAGTGGGAGCAATGTACGTGGAACTTTGAACGGATCCGAAAACAAAACAGAGAAAAAAAAGCGAGAAGAGCTCCGCCGTCAACCGCCGATAAAACAACAACGATTTCTCCCTCTACGCCTCTCTCTCTCTCTTTCTATAAATGTCTCTCTCTCTCTCTCTCTCTCTCTCTTTTTCCTCTTTTAGGCTTTGTTTTCAGGCTCTCAGCAACTTGGAAGCTGCAGGTTTTTGATAGAAACTTCACAATTACCAAACTGCCCCGGCTTTCCTTGTCATATTACGACTTCCGTGTCCTTCTCGTTATACTATATAATAATAATTTTTATTATAATTTAATTTAATGTGAAGATTAATAGGATTAAATTGAATAATAATATAATTTATATGAATTTGAGTGTACAATTTTAAAAAGACAATATGGTACAAAAAATTGTAGACGCAACACATGACGCAATTGTTAGATAGGTCATCGTCAAAAGGAAATATTAGGGTTAGAATTGTAATCGTCACTTTTTGTTATTAGATTCTGATAAATCTTGTTTTATATCACTTTCAAAGCACTTTCATATGTTATAAGTTTGTGTATCTATCATGAATCTAATTGGAAGAATCATAAGAATGTGAAGAAAATTAAATACGAAACCGGTTTAATATAATTGATAAGTATACGAGGGATTTAGTGTCCGTTTGGAAGAGCTTGTCTACTGGCTAAAAGAGCTTTTTTAACTTTTTTTAATTAAAAAAGCTCTTTTCAATTTTTTTTGTATCGTTTGGTTGTCACTCAGTGGAGCTTTTAAATGATTAAAAAGCTGTTTTACGTCTACTTTGAGAAGCCCAAATTTTTTTAAAAAAATTAATAACACTAAAATATCCAATATAACCCTATAATTTAATATTTAATAGAGTATTTTGGTAATTCTATCATTAAAAAAACTTTTTTTTAATTGACTACCAAACGATTAATGACTTTTATTAAAAAGCTCTACCTCTAAAAGATCTATTTCTAAAAGATCTACTATAAAAATATATATTTGAGAAGTTCTCCCAAATGTACTCTTACTATCGAATCACCTCAATTTTTATTACGGTACAAATATTAATATTTCAGAAATATAATGTGAATGACGTGGATATATATAATATGGAATATTAAGTAAATCTCCATTTGCTTTTCTCTAAATCCTGAAATCGATGAAGTTTTATCCAATCAGAAAATCAGTTTGAATAGAGTTTGAACTCTAAAAAAAATCTATTTATAAATAAGACAGATTATTATCTCAATGCCCTAAAAACAGGACACTTGTGTGCTAGTAGTTTTGTTGATCTACAAGTCTACAACTCTACTATGTGTTGGAAAATTCAATGGATCAATTGGAGCACAATAGAGAGAGGCCGAGACTTCAACAAGGCCCAAATTGGGCAGCGACTCAAGTGTGTATAGTTGTATTTGGCTGCTTGTATTTTTTGGATTTCATGGACAGAGTTGTCAAGCTTTTGAACCCAACTAAAAATAAAATAAAGGTTATTGGCACGGATCCCTTTGAACTTTACACGATTTTGCATTTGACCCTCTAAACTTTTTTTTAGTCATTAAATCTTCTAAATTCTCATTAATTGGTAAAACTTGACTGTAGATCCCCTCTCAAACAGGCGTTCAGGGTGCAATAAACCAAATTGTTTGTCAATTCATAAGAGTTCAGAGGGTTTAACGTCAAAAAAAAAAGTTTAGGGAATAAAATGCAAACTCGTGTAAAGTTTAGGGAGGACCGGTGCCAAAAACCCAACAAAAAAAAAAAAAAAGACAAAAGCTATAAATGTATTCAAACATGTATTTCTACACTATACATTTTCTATATGGTCGAGGAAATTTCATGCAAATGGTCAAATCCAATAGTGACACTTCAAGGCTAAAAAAGACTGTCACATGATACACATTATTTACTTTATTTTAATTGATTCACGTTGTTCTTTTAATTATCTATATGTTTTAGAAATCTCAAATAAATTATCATATTCGATTGATTTGGACCCTCTTTACGTGTATAAATTGATCATTCATTACATATGATATTTTTAAATTTATCATTCATTAATTTTTTTAAAGTGCAGTAGTTTTTTTTTTTTTTTTTTTTTAGTTCATAAATGGTATTATAATACATATACATAAAGATGCATTTTTTATAAATCACACAATTAGAATAATATAAATTCTTAATTATGTAAAACAACATTGAGATTCAAAAAAAAAAAGAAAAAAAAAGACCAATATGATTTACGTAAATTAAAAACAAAAGTCAATAATCATGAAGAAAATGATTGTTTTATATTTTTGAAGTGAAGATATTTTAGTAAATATATCTTGAATTTCTTTTTCAATCAGGAAAGGGAACTTGATTCCTAGAGTGGGTGGAAGGAATCAAGTTCCCTTTCCATCGGGAACTTAATTCCTGATTTATAAGTGAGGTCCACATAATTTAATTCCCTATAAAGTTAGTAAACAATAGAATTCAAAAATCAGGAACTTAATTCTCTTTCATAAGTAGGATTCCTGATTAGTAAACACGCCCTACGCTCATCTACTTATATCATGAATATCACAAAATTTTAACCTTCAATTTGTTTCTTAAGAATTTCAATTTAAACAGTGTTTTATTTGTTCATGTGACGAATTTGTCGATAACATTGTTATACACCCGTGAAAAGTAAATTTGTTTTGGGTTGTCACGTAGCTAAATGATTTGATATATAGCCACCAAATCTTTGTATGACTAAATGCTGGCATGCTGCAATAATTCAACATATTTGTTGTTTTTTTTAGAAGTTCTAAATAACTCGATAACGGCTTACTGTCGAGAAAAACTTGCATGCACCGATGCAATGCATTTTAATCAATCGTTGCGTATCATATTACGTGGAAAACTCAGTTGATAGGTTTTCCTTTCCATATGACATACATTCATTGAACGGATGTGTTACATCATAAGCATACAAGATTTTCTTCTCACTCCCACTCTTAAATTTTATCACCCACTCACACATCGTCCCAACTAGCACCTGACACTTTTTCTACCGGTGAATTTAATGCTTCATGGAGAAAATGATAGGCAATTTCTTCAGTCTATTCTTTCTTTGGGTTGACCAAAGTCAAATTGCCGTCTCTCACTATCTCTTTATTGCATGAAAAGCTTGGGTCTATTTCATTATGTGAAAATTATCAAAACTGACCACATATATTATAGAAAAAAAAATTTTAACCAAAAACGAAATTTTATTTGTTTATAACCATTTTTTTAAGAAATTACAGAAAAACCTTCAAATAAAAACCCCCAAATCAACTCTCTATTTCTCTCTTTTCTCTTTTTTTTTCTTTCTCTCACCGATTTGCCTCTCTCTCTCTCTCTCTCTCTCTCTCTCTCTCTCTCTCTCTCTCTCTCTCTCTCTCCCCCCTGATCTACCTCTCTCTCGGCCTGATTGGCCTCTTGCCTTGCTTCACGAAGCAACAGCGCTATGCGTTGCCGCTGCAGCTCTGGGCTCGCCGGCGCCAGGTGAGCCTCCACCATGCCGGCGAGAGGCCAATCGGGCAGAGAGAGAGGTAGATCGGGTGAGAGAGGCAAATGAGAGAGACCAGAGGAGAGAGAAAGGAAATTGGGGAAGAAGACATCAAGTTTCAGAAATTCCATTTTTGGCATGTTTTCAAGTTTCACATATTTCATTTTTAGCATGATTTCAAGTTTTAAATTTCATTTTAGTTATGATTTCATGTTTCAACATTCAAGTTTTTAGTCATAATTTCAAGTTTGAGGTTATTTTTTAAAAAACTAATTTCAAGGGTATTATAGTAAATTACGGACATACAATGAATTTTTTTTGAAAAAGTGGTTATTAACAATTAACTTTTCAAAAGTGGTTATTAACAAAAGTTTAATAATTCTTATGGCCATTTATGGTTTTCTCTCTTTCATTATTGGGTTAAATACACTAACATACCTTGACGTTTTGATGTATTATAGTTATAGAGTAAGTTTAGATTTATCTACCCAAACTTCCCTTGCTATTAATATGTTAATCTACCCAAAAACCCCCACTGTTTCCTTCATTTGTTTAACAATTAAAATAGTATTTTATTAGTCGTATCTTCATTTTAAATTTTCATAAGTTTAGATTTTCCAGGTTTTAATTTTATTTTTCAAGACTGATATGTTTAATTGTGTTACTGGTGTGTTTAATTGGGTTGGAAAAATGTGTTTGTTTAATTGGTTATGATTGGTGTGTGTAACTGTTTATTACTAGTATGACTAATTGGGTGCTAATGATTTGTTTAATTGGTTAATACTGGTGTATTTAAATGGTTTGAATTGGTGTGTGTAAATCAAGTGTAAATCAATTAAACACACTAGAGCAAATCAATTAAACACATCAATGCAACTCAATTAAACACCCCGAGGAATTCAATTAAACACACCACGGCTGACAAATTAAACACACAAAGTGTAAACCAATTAAATACAATAGTTATAAATCAATTAAACACACCAGGGCAAATCAATTAAACACACCGGGGAACCCAATTAAACACATCAAGGTTGACCAATTAAACACACCAGGTGTAAACCAATTAAACATACCGGGGAACTTAATTAAACACACCGGGAAACTTAATTAAACACACCAAGACTGACCAATTAAACACGCCAGATGTAAACCAATTAAATATATCGGGGAACTCAATTAAACACACCAAGACTAACCAATTAAATACACCAGGTGTAAACCAATTAAACACACCAGTTATAAAATCAATTAAACACACAAGAGCAATCCCATTAAACACACAAAGTGTAAATCAATTAAACACACCAGGACAATCCAATTAAACACACCATGACAGACCAATTAAACACACCAGGGCAACTCAATTAAACACACCAAGGAAAATCAATTAAACACATCAGGGCAAGACCAAATTAAACACACCAACAAACACAATTAAACACATCCGGGAAGAAGAAGAAGAAGAAGATGAAGGTCTGGGAAGAAGAAGAAGACAAAGAAAAAGAAAATAGAGAAAAAAAGTTCCTTTTTTTTTTGGAGGAAAAAGAAGAAAAGGAAAAAAGAAAAAAGTGAATTTTTTTTTATATAAAAAAAGACAATCTTATCCAAAAAATGGATATTATGACAAAACAATAAAAATGATAATCTTAAAAAAAAAAAAACAGTAAACCCACCATTTTTTGTTGTTGCTAATTTTAAAGTTTTCCCTATATATATATTCACCCCTTTATTATATGAAATATCTCATTCCACATAGCTTTTTCCACACTCTCTCTCTCTCTCTCTCTCTCTCTCTCTCTCTCTCTCTCTCTCTAATGGCTCAAACAACTCCAAACCACACACAAACTGTTGCCGGCTGGGCTGCTCATGATTCTTCAGGGAATATCACCCCATACATCTTCAAGCGAAGGTATTAACTTAACTTATACATGATCATTTTTGCTTTAATTAGTTTGTAAATATACATATATATATATATATATAATGAGTTTTGATATTTGATTTCACAACACAACAAATTAACAGAGAGAACGGCGTCGACGACGTGACCATAAAGGTCATGTATTGTGGGATCTGCCACACTGATCTCCATCATGTGAGGAATGACTGGGGCAACACCATGTATCCTGTAGTTCCCGGGTATACGATAAAATATTTATTGTTAACATGTCCTAATTAAATAACGTTATTACACTCTTATCTGACAGTTTAAGCTTTCTGCAGACACGAGATTACAGGGATGATTACTAAGGTCGGAAGTAATGTTGAGAACTTCAAGGTGGGAGATAAGGTTGGCGTTGGATGCCTGGCAGCTTCGTGTCTGCAGTGCGAGTTCTGCAAAGACTCGCAAGAGAACTACTGTGACCAGATCCAGTTAACTTACAATGGTGTTTTCTGGGATGGTAGTATCACTTATGGTGGCTACTCTGAAATGTTGGTTGCAGATCACAGGTAAACTATAAATGTCCTTTTAATTTCTTCATATTAAAGTCTCACGAGTCATAAATCACTTTTTTTTCTTTTTTTCCCACTTTATTGATCATATTCCATCGTCTTTAAAATTTACAGTCTCTTAATTTATTTTCTTATTTGCTTTAGCAATAAAATAACATTTCTTGGTTGGAGAATAATGTTCTCCATGTTAGGGCTCCATGAACTTGCTTTTGTCAGAGTACCCATCTATTCGATTTTATAAAATTTTACCATGCGTACCATGCGTATCCTGTACCCATCTACCATTTGTGGGATTTTTTTTTTTTTTTTTGAGAATACCATTTGTGGGATTTTAATCTATCTGATTTCTACAGAATAGGTTCTGCTACATTACAAAATCAATCAATTCCCGTAATAAAGTTAATTAGTTAATCAGATGAGTGACAAATTAACATTTATTCCACATATGCGGCCGACTCCATTTGTGATATATCTTCCTTTTGCTAAAGGGAACAAGTGGTCCAATGACCATAAAATCGTCGGTGCATAACTCATTAGTCATAGTTAATAGCATTGATCTGAGTTTGGTCGAATCAGAAATTTGGAATTCAGTGATTACTTTTAATTAATTAGTTATTTGTTTTTAGACTTAATTGCACTGCATCCCCCTGAATTATACGTGAATTTGCAAATTGACCCCTAAATGTTTTTTTTTTTTTTTGGTGGTAAACCTCTCGATCTCTCCTTTTCTTTGCACCATCCTTATGGAGATGCCCCCTCCTCAGGGGACAATAAAATAAGCTGGTGCAAAAAAAAAAAAAAAGAGTTCATGGGGTTTAACGCCTAAAAAAAACATTCAAAAGGCACATTGCAAATTCGTGTACACTTCAGGGGGGTGCAGTGCTATTAAGTCTTGTTTTTATATATATATATATATATATACATCAATTAGTTTTTTGTTCTTAGTGTGTATAATTGGAATCCAATTTTTAATAATTAGTTCTATAAATATATATATTTTTTGTATAGTAGCATAACCTACTATTGAAAGTATATGTTATAAATTATTTAAGATTCTTATGGCCAATTGAATATGATTTCCACGAATTTATTTAATAAATTTCTACGTGGTTTGATGTGTCAACCTATTAAACAAAGACTTAAACCTCGTGTATTTTGTTGGATTTGGGACCATCTAAATATTCCTTACCAACTACTTGTGAAATAACTTTTTGTTCTTTTTAAGAGTATATTTATACGGTTTTTCTATTGTTAATTCAAACTGACAAAAGATATATCAATTCCTTAGATATGAACCATTGAATTTAAATATTTTAACTTACCTGCATTCACTTATCAAAGCATCTTTTAAATCCAATAGCTCACATGTAAGGAACTGATATATCTTTTGTCAATTCGAACTGATAATAGAAAGACTGAATCTTTATATACTACTTTTTGTTACGACAGTTTGAATATAAACCAAACAAATACCTAAAAATCTATAATCTTCGAATAGTAAACAAAATTTTTAATGACAGAATGAGAACTTAATTCATAAATATCATTTTGAATGTGGTCTTCACACATAATTCAAGAATTAAATTCATGTGGTAAAAGATAATTAACTTGATTTCACCTTCCACGTAGAGAAATAAGTTATATTTCCTAATTTCAATAAAAATTGATTCTTGTTCATTTTCATTTCTGATTAGTATATGAGTCATTACCGAGTAAATTAGTTAGTATTTTAATTTGTACATTTGATGCGAAGGTATGTTGTACACGTGCCGGACAATCTCCCGATGGATGCGGCCGCTCCGCTACTCTGCGCAGGAGTAACGGTGTTCACACCTATGAAAGACAATAACTTGCTGGAGTCACCGGGGAAAAAGATAGGAATAGTAGGTCTAGGTGGTCTGGGACACGTGGCAATCAAGTTTGGCAAAGCATTTGGTCATCACGTGACAGTCATCAGCACATCTCCATCAAAAGAAAAAGAAGCCAAAGACCGATTGGGTGCAGACGACTTCATAGTCAGCTCCGATCCAAAGCAAATGCAGGTATATAAAAATACTTCAAAAATAAAATATCGGCCCATTGGGCCCATTTTGTCTATCAATTACAGGCCCATATTATTTGTTATGAGCTTCACAAGTACCTTTTTTTTTTTTATAAAAATAAAAAATAAAAATAAGCAAATGATTTATTATTATTATTATTATTATTATTTTTAGCTAAATTTGCAAACAAAATGGGTTTCAAGATAATGGATAAGGACTATCTGTTGAGCTGATCTTTGTTCCAACCTATATAGATCTGCTGCCGTATGGGTAATTTTCTGCCGAGTGATATTTGTTCTGACCAACATAGATCTCTATTGTCATATGTAATCAATAGTTATAATTTATTTATTTCACTTTCATTAGTTTTTAAATTTAACATTTTATTCTCAAGTACTCTCGATTAGGAAAAATATTAGTATGGCAAAAGATCCTGATCCCAAGATAACATTGGTATGTTGTATCAATTTATTTGGTTGCAGGCAGGGAAAAGAACCCTAGATTTTATATTGGACACAGTATCAGCTCAGCACTCTCTTGGACCAATATTGGAGTTGCTCAAAGTGAATGGAACTTTATCTATGGTTGGTGCACCAGACAAGCCAGTTGAGCTTCCTTCGTTCCCGTTGATATTTGGTAAATTACCGAAATCTCGAATCATCTTTGCAGTCTGTTTCTAATCAAAACGTCCTAATTTAGCAAATTACGGTCCTTGAAGTATTAGTTTTCGGACCAAAAAACATCGAAAAATTAGGATTAAAAGGCTTGATGTTGTAATAATTGATGAATTAATTAATGTTACAGGCAAAAGAAATGTGAAGGGTAGCATGACAGGTTCAATGAGAGAGACACAAGAGATGATCGATGTTTGTGGGAAGCACAACATCACATGCAACATCGAGGTCATTAAACCGAACCAAATCAACGAAGCCCTCGATCGCCTTGCAAGAAACGACGTCAGGTATCGTTTTGTCATCGATGTTGCCGGAAAATCAGCCGTCAACCTCTGATGAAGCTGTGTGTGTACGTAGAACTAGAAGCCATGGATGGGGATCAAATTATATCACGGTTTGTTTGATGGAGATCAAATTAAAACCGTGAATAACAATCCATGCATATTATTATTATTTTGACATGTTTTAAATAATACTAGACCGTTCAAAAAATTTGTCAAACTTCATTCCGAGATGATGTGGTATTGTTGTTATTTATTTTTATTTTTTTTTTACTTTCTGGATCCTATTTTATTAAGAGAGTTTATGATTCCTAATTTGTTTCAAATAAAAGTGTTTCGGGTTATGATTTGAAACTTTTCGATCTAACCGTTACTTATCAGAAATCGTACAGGGTTATTTAAGAGAATTGTATTAAGCAAACACCATTGGATTGGATGAATGCAACTTAATTCATGGGAACTAGTTGCGTGGAGAGATGGTTGGATCTTCCACATAATGAAACCACACGTCTTCATGAGCTAAGCTTATTTATAATAATTGATCGATAGATAGATTATATGATGAAGAAAGTCAGATGTCAAAGAGTAGAAGCAATGATATCGTCACGGAGGATTACAAGGCCAAATTGTTGGTTTGCAAAGCAATATCTCTAATTATTATTTAATGCTATAATTTGGCAGGGTTTTGTGTGGCTATGAGTCATGAGAATATAGTGTACGTGCCTTCAAACGACAGAATCAATTCTAGTGCTTCAACGTCATTTCCTACAACATGTGGATCAAAAAATTCAGACATTCTATCACCCACTTTAATGATTCTAAAAAATGAAAAAAAATAATAATAATCCTACATTGCCCTAATTTGGAGCTAAAATCTGGTGCCCAAATAATGTGGCAACGCTGTAGACCATTTATTTAAATTGTATTATATTTGTATGATTTAAATAAATGGTCTAAAGTGTTGCCACATCATTTGGACACCAAATTTGGACAATGTAACATTACTAAAAAAAAAAAACATACAATTTAAGTGTCTATGGAATTCTTTTTGTTGGTAAATTAAATTAGGAGTATTTTTGATTAAAATAAATGGAAAATAAGTCAGCATCATGATCTTTATTCAATACTAATTACTAATTAGGCTAGAATTAGTAAATTTCTAATTAAGAAGAGTTCTTACCTTGGAGGGATCGTTTAATTAGAAAGGAAAATATCAAAGATAGCATGTGAAAATCATGGACTTAATTAACATGTTCTGTGTTGTTCTTATCCTTTTAAAATATTGGAATAATAAACTTATGTCATGTTTATTAATTCAAATAAATTAACAAACTTATGTTCGTATTACACTATACGCAATTTGTATAATTATTGAATAGTTAATATTTACTACCTTCTAATTAAAAAAAAAAAAAAAAAACTTAAAAAAGAAATTGAACAATGCACAACAACAAACATTGTTTAAAATGGAAGCATTAAACAACCCAATCTTAATGAGTTTTGCATGAATTAAACACCTGTATATATAACTTATAATAGAGAAAACAAACGTAATAAATCATGATTATATATATATATATAATACTTCTTTGATCAGGACCATCGATCTTAACTTTATAATTTCAAGACGTCTAATCAGTTATACATTCACAGTGGACTCATAGCCTCGCATTAACAAATACCAAATACCCACACCTAATATGAATGCGTGACTGTAGTTGGATATCCTTAACTTATAATTTCATAACTTCCTTACTGAGAACCTATATATATATATCCGATCGGTGCTCCCAAGTTTTGTAGTATATCACTTGTGAGTAATTCTAGCAATTTTCATTTTTGTATATAATTAGAAGTTCTTTAGATTAGAAAAAGTACACGTAAATACAATCACCATCCACCAATCTCTTTAGGTCTTTTTTCACCATATTTCAAACATTGCATTTTGAATAAAAAACATGCATATACATCAGTCAGTCTTCAAAATTACGTATACTTGAAACAAGCAACACGTTAATTAATAATTTGTTAATGAAACTCATGAGGATCAAAACCTGACATGTGCTCTCAAATCTGATATGTGTTCTATCAAAAATGGCAAAGAAAATTAGGAAGACAAAAAAAAAAGTTGAAGAGAAACTCCAACACACAACTCATCACCAAACCCATGTTTAATTAAAACCCTCCCATACCGTTAAATTTCTACCATAAGAAAAGCATTGTCTCGACCATTATTCATTAATTACACGTAGAAGATACTTTCAACAACAACAAAAAAATTACACGTAGAAAAAGAAGACAACATAACTAAACAGCGTGTTGAGGGAGGCTGTCGTGTCGCAAAAGCCAATTACAAAATATAGGCGGTGCAATCTATATATATAACTGCCAGCTAGTTTTCTTCTTCAAGCCAATATAGTACCCTCTCTCTCTCTATATATATATATATATATATCAAACAAACTTTGATCCACCTGGTTCTTTCTAATTTATCTGAAGAAAAAAGATTGAGAGATCTTTTTAATTCTTTTGTATGATTTGTCTCCAGCAACTTAGATGTGGGCCAAGTTAAAATCTCCCTTTAAAGGGACAGGTGAGTTTTGATCACTTTTCAACAACTGTTTCCATCAAAAATTTTGATGGGGTTTTTGGATTTGGAAAAATCTTTAATGGGTTTTTTTTTTTTTTTTTTTTTTTTTTTTTTTTTTTTTTTTTTGTAATTATTCCTCGATTGATTTTCAGAAACTTAATTACTTCAGATTATGTTTGTTTGTTTGTGTGATCTCAGGAGAATTGCAGAACAAGGAACGTGACAATAACTTGAGTAACAAGTTAAATATCAATGAAGAGTACAAGAATGCTTTTAGAACAAAGTCTTATATGGATATGTGGAGCAAAGTTGAAGGACAGCTAGGAAGAAGAAGCATGGAGCAGAGACTTTCCTTATCTTCATCACCATCATCATCGTCAGCGTCTGTATCTTTCTATGTACAACTCTCTGAATATCTTCTAGAACCTCAACAAGAAACCCTAATGAACATGATTGGGAGCTTGCAAGTCCATGAATTACTTATAGATTACTTCAAAGCCAGCCTTGACGCGTACCATATTTGTGAGTTACTTCTCCGGAGTGTGCATCAAACTCGAGCCAATTATAGAAGAATTCAATGGGTGGTTAAGATAAGCAAGAAAGTGAAGGATTGCCGAGCGATTTCTAGGCATCTAGGTGCGTTTGCATCGCTTACAAATCCATTATCGATCGTTAGTCCGGTGCAATTCCACGATAATCATCATGGTAACATGTTGTTGCTTAAGAGCTTGACATTGAAATGCAAGAAAATTAGAAGGAGATTGAAATTTAGAAAGATTTTGAAGAAGGTGGGTGCATATAGTCTTGTGATTTCTCACAGTGCACTAATTGTTGCAATGCTAGTGTTGCTGCTGCATAGCATGGTTGGGGTTGTGGCAGCGCCAGGGTTCATAACTTGTTTGGTTTTACTCAAGAGAAGGACGATCAAGAAGTTGGTTCGGCGAGGAGGGATCAAGACGAGCTTGCTCGAAAGGCTGATTTCACAGCTAGATGTTGCTGCGAAAGGGGTTTATATACTGATCAACGATTTCGACACGATAAGTCGGATGGTGAAGAGGCTACATGATGAGGTCGAATACCGCAAAGATGTGGCTTATATGTGTGTGAGGAATGGCAAGTCTGAAATGTTGAAGGAGGTATTGAAAGAATTTCATATCCATGAGTCTAGTTTTCTAGAGCAGTTGAAGGAGCTTGAAGATCATATTTACTTGTGTTTTCTCACCATCAACAGATCTAGAAGACTTGTTCTACAAGAGATACTGACTTGTCAACAAAAAACATGAAGAATATTTGGTGATAAAAGTTTCAGAAGATTATGATAAGTTTCACTAAGGACCCATATGGCCATATTTGGTCATCAAATGCTCCAAAGATAGAGCAATGCTTGGCAGGATTATCAGCCACTTCTTGAACTGCAATTGGCATGAGCAAGAACTGATGCTGGTTTTTGAAGTTTTAATTAGCTTATCTAAATAATCTGTCATTTTGTGACACATTATAGAACATTTCTTTTTGAAGACATGGTTCATAATTTGCCTTTTAAGTCAATTGATAGTGTACTTCTAATGAAAAAAAAAATTAAATAAAAAGAATACCTGTCATTTTGACCATGTTCAGTAACAAAATTGTCTAGATAAAATTAGAAAAAACAAAAACATAAAAGTTGAATACTACAATTCATCATCCCTTGTTGAGAATATAAATATCATGAAGCTTCTCATATGTGTTTGAGAGGTTGACCCGGCTGGTGTTATCAAAGAACTGATGCTGGGGGGATCATCTCACATGCACACACTTTGTGAGGGAGAAGAACACTTGATATGCATTTCTTCGTTTTCTTCGAGAACCCCATGACGAATCCCCAAGCATTCCAATGATTTAGGATGCTTCTCTCAATTTCTTATATTCTTCAAGGCCCAATAATGAACTTTTGATCTTCACCCAATCTGCTGGTTTTGGCATGATTATGGCTATGTATCCTTCTCTATCTGCCTGCAATTAAGTAAAAATAATCACAGATGAATATAGTGTCTCAGTAAACTAGTGCATGCTAGCAGAAATCATCTTTCTAATACATTAAGAAACTGGAGTAAATCTTATGAGTTAAAAAATTCATATGGAGAGCTAATTAGTTTCAACCCAAAACTGAGACTGCAATTAACTAAATATGACATCTTGATTTTTCAAATGAACTCAATTTTCAAATAAGATCCCTTCTGCTACAATAACAGAACTCCTGTCGCCATACAGAAAATTCAGTTTCTTTGTCTCGTAAAGTTTGCATACCGACTTCAACAAACAAGTAAATGGAGAAAAGATAGTGTGAAAAAGGTACTCAATTAAACAACTGTGTGTTGGTTATCTTGTTACTATTCCCCTGTTAAGCTTAATAGAAAGATTGGGGCGACAAAAGTAAGTCAAAAAATCAGAGAAAAAACATGCTGGCATTCTGGCACGATTAAATTTTCGGTACACCTAACTTTACTTCTCTACTATAAGCTTATCGGAAATGACAAAGTAATTAATTTCGGCATCATCTAGGCCAGTTGCTATTTCTAATTTAGTTTGATTTTTTCGTCAAATTGTGTGAAAAAGAGAAAGAAGAATGTAATACGAGAATAATTACCAATAAGACGATAAGTAGTTGGGCAGTTAAATATGTGTTAACATTCACAATCCTCAAGTAAAAATATTCCCATGTGAGCAAATATTTGAGTCACTTATATCAAAAAGTTCGTATTCAGGGTATGAAGTTATTCTTACCGAAGAATTAAGCAATCCTGGCAGTTTGATTAATCTATCATTCACTTCCAACAGGGAGCCCTTAACACAACACCTGTGAAAGAAGGCACCCAAAAGCTTTTGATTTCTTACACAAACAAAAGCAACAACAATCAAGAAAACCAGGAAAAACGAAACAGAAAGCAACACGAGCTTTTTTACCTCACAATATAAGAATCAGTATTGGTGCAAACTTTACATAAAGCCGTGTTGGATTCAAAATGTTGTGCATTCTGCAAAGCAAAAAAATATAGAACCAACCTCATTCATCAACTTGGATCGAAAAAAAACTACAAAATGTCTCAACTCTCAAGACAAGTTGCAAAATTGCAACTTTTTATAATTAAACATTTTAAGTGACAATAAAACCGCATTTAGAAAACCTAATCTAGTTGGCAATTTAGAAAATTAAATTCAAAGCTACACTATCAAAGAACTCTTATAAATATACCCTTTTTCGCTTTCCGGTGACTTTAAACCCACTACGATCAGACTTGCCAACATTGAAATCAACGGCCGTGATTCCACCTTCATCCTTGAAAGCCACATGCGTGGGAGCCAATCCGATCACACACAAACTTTGAATAATCAAAAATTGAAAAAAAAAAAAAAAGATTAATCGATAATCCAGAAGTTTCAAAATTCAAAATTACTAATAATAATTTTAAAAAAACAAACATCTCACCCATTCGCATGGCGATACACATACTGATCATGTCCTGCTTTCGTGCAATCTGTAAAAAAATAAAATATAATAAATATTTTGTAATCAAGTTTGTTAGGGTTTTAGAAGACTAATGAGTAATGACTCTATTAATAATAAAAACCTGTAGCGAAGTAGGCGACGAAATTGGAATCGACGGCGGTGGGAGGTATGAGAGGAAGATCCTCTACCGGAGGGACCAGTAGCTTACGCAACTCCTCTTCTTCTTCTTTTTCTCGTACTTGTTTTTCTCTTTCTAAATTGTCAGCTTGGTTGATGCTGTCATTGGTCATCGAAATCTACCAATGAAATTGAAAACCAGAGTCGCTGGTCTGTAAATTCCGTACAGAAATTCAAAAAAAAAAAAGAGGCGTCTTTGTTTCTTCAGTGCTTCGAAGTACACTGTTGAGTTTTGTGTTTTGTTCTGTTCTGTTTCTGTTCAGTTAACTTGTGTCTGGCTTTTGGTGACGTGTCCGAGCACGTCATCAGCCCATTACGTAATTGTTTGATTTTTGTTGGGCCGTTTAAAAGCCCAGCCCGGTTTAATTTCATCTACAACCATTTTTAAACCCATCGTGACGTGTCAGGTCACGTCATCAGGCTATTGGTGACGGCACGTCATCAGCCAATTGAGTAATTTTCAGATTTGTCTTGGGCCGTTTAAACCATCCCAACACGGTTTAATTTTAAAGCCCATATGTGACGTGCCCGGGCACGTCATTAACCCATCGTGTAATACTTTGATTGGTCTTGGGCCGATGACCATCTAGTCAAAGGAATTATGAGCCATTTAAAAGCTAAGCCCATTGTAATTTTCATCGACAATAATTTTTAAAGTCCATCGGTGACGCGACATGCCCAGTCACTGCTTTTCTTGGACCGTAACCAACGAGTCAATGATAACAATTTTCATTTAAATTGGTAATCAAAGAAGAAAGAAATAAAAGAACCGATCGATCTTCCATTAAAATAACATGAGATAATTAATAATACATTAAATCCAAATCTTGAACATTAATTCTTGAATACACTACATGGGACTGCCACGATATGACACATGTCCAATGAGATTGCACTATTTATCTTGGGAATATAAAAATAAATTATAAAATTCTAATTTGTTATTATATCATTTGGACTTTCTCACCACATGCAGGGCCAACCCATGGGGGCAGCAGCCCCAGTATTTTACTGGGGCCTCCAAAAAGTCCGATCTACTTTTTCATCTTTTATAAAATTAAGGGTCTCAAATGGTCCAATCTACTTCTTCATCTTTTATAAAATTAGGGGCCTCAAGTTCAATCTATTGAAGTTTAAGAATGACTCAATTTCAAACATTTATTTGCTATTTTTTAATAAGGCCCAATTATCTATATCTTGTTCAATTTAAAAAAAAAAATAAATAAACATCGAAGGCCAATTGAATTCTAACATATCAGATTTAGTGTCAAAATTGTCTTAGCCCAATTGAATTTTTTTTCTTCTTTCGAAAGAAAGTCCAATTAGTAATCTTGATAGTAGTAGTATAATTAGTAAATTTGCACTTCAGAAAGCAAGAAAAATATAAATCTAAACAATATTTTGTTTTTTTGATTTTAGTTACGATTAAATCTTTTTTGTTTTAATTTATGTGGATTATATTATATTTGATAAATAAAGAATTATTTATTTAATTTTTTTTTTTATGTTAATGGTAATAATTTTATATGGGGATACAATTTTTGTTAATATCATAAAATCGCTCGGATCCCAAAATGTTTAGAGACGGCCTAACCACGTGGCAGACTTATACAAGATTTTCTCCTACTATAGTAATACTATTATTCTAACCCCTTACCATTCATTCACTTTAACGGTACGGAATCACTTTTTTATGCTTCTCTTTAATCACTCAAAACATCAAATTTGACAATAATAATCAAATGCTGACAAATCAACAAATAATCACCTAATTAACAACTTTGCAGTCGAGCCTGATCTCTTGTCCGTTGCCTGAGATTCTACTCATCTTGATCATCGACTGAACAAACGCCTTTTCAAATGCCTTTTGTGAGGCAGCGAACTTGGAGACAAGATTTTTGGTTTTTGGTGCTGTGAGCAGAGCTTGGTCCGAAGAGAAAACGCTCTTCCCTTGAAGAAGTAGCTTGTAGTAGGCGTTGTCGAAAGTAGCTGTCGAGGAATCCAAAGTGGCTCCAGCGTTTTTCGCCTTGTTGTTCGCCGGACAAACGCTTCTCAAACTGGCTGCGAAGGATGGGTTCATTGATGGGTCGATGTCGTGTGTTGCATTGAATTTGTGGATTCTGTTTTGAAAAGATGAGCAGTGAGAGAATCCAAGCGTATGGCCTCCTGCAATTAATTTGTTCCCAAATCAGCAATTAACCGTGTGTTCAGGTAAAAGCTCAGATCAGCAGAGAATCCAGGTTTGTTTTAGAATATATAATATGTACCTGAGAGAGCGACAAGGTCTTCCATGGAGAGACCTCTCTGAGAGAAGCTTTGTTGAAGTTGAGATATGTTGAATGTGGGAGCTGGCAACTGTCTGGTATCAATAGCCTGTGAAATTCTACCATCTTTTCTTCCTTTTGGCACATCCCAAGTTGGACCTCCAGACTAGCATATAACCATCAAAACATGTTTTAACGGTGTTAGTTAATTTAATAGTCAATGTCTGTACAAGTGTAACAGTTTTAGATGTGAGGAAACTTGAAACTAGGACTCTTAGGTCAAAACCGGTTCTGATAGGCCGAAAGAGTCTAACAATAGTATTTGATCACTTTAATAATTGATGAGATGAGATTGGTTCGGTGGTAAAACCCCTCACACTTACACCATGGGGTTGCGGATTCAAGTTCTCATTCTTCTAAAAAAAAACTTCAATTTATATAATAGTGTAATACTTTAAAAAAAAAAAAATCAAAAAAAAAATCACTCTAATAATTTATGAGTTAATAGTAACTAACCAGAGTAACTGCGTCCCGGGCCGCCAAAGCCAAGATATCAGCACAAGAGACCACACCAGGGCACAGAGCTTCCACAGCTTTCTTTGCATTGTCAATTACATAAAACGCATGCAATGATATGTTTGGAGGCCCATCCTTTTCTGCCTTTTTCTTTCCTTTCGACGCCAACAACACAGAAGCATCGCAACCCTGCTTTGCATGTACGAAAACAATTATATATATTCTTTGTAAATCACAGTGTCATGTTTTAAATTCAACTCGATAAAAATTATATACCTTGATAAAGCAATCATGGAAATGCATGCGAAGTAGAGCAGCCGGTACTGTTTTGTCATTCTTCGTAGCTTTCTGGACCGTGCTAGTAACCGTTTTCTCGAGCTGAGGACATGTTTTGTCGTAGTAGTTTGAGCTCAGAGCACTCACAGGAGAATAAATTGGAAAATACAAGAGGGCAAGAAGAACCAATATTGCAACAATATTGGCTGACATGGTTGGATATTATTAAGCTTAATTGTTTAGTTGTATGTTGAAAACACAACAAAGAGGATATTTATAGTAAAGGCAAGAGAGACAGGGAACTTGGAGTTGTTGATGAGGATCTGGTTGTTAACAAATTTGGTGATCAAGAACAGTTAAAAGTAGTGGAGTAGTGTTGAAGCATGTTATAAGAATACAAATTAGGTCACATTCAATTGGTTATTACTATTATTATTCTTCTCCTTTTTTAAAGGGTGATGTTAACACAAATTAAATGATTTTTTTTCGTATATTTTGACCTCTGGACTAAGGGGAGTCATTTGATAATAGTAATTGACAATTCAATTCATGTCAGCTGGTTTTTGGAGATAAAGAGAAACCTTTAATTTGGAGTAGGTTCGAAGAAAACTAAAATTGTATAGAGAAGACAAGCCATGTCACGGTCAGTTATATGCATGCTTCAATTCCTTCTGAAAATGTGATGGTGAACTTGGATTTTGGAAGTTGTACTCCATCAAATTTGAATTTTGAATAGTATACTTCTTTAATTTATTTTATTTTAGGGAAAATTGCACTGGACCCCCTAAGGTTTCATCTTAGGATACCTAGGTGGGAAACTTCGGGTATTCTACAAAAACACCCCACACAATTAGAGATGCCTAGCTCTGTTAACAACTGATGGTGAGGGCTATTTTAGTCTTTCCAACAGATTATTTACAATTTTTTTTTATTTACAAAATTTCAATAAATAAATAAAACACTTTATTAATTAAGAAAATCTTAAATCACACGGTATTTGGATTTGAGTTGGGTTTGATGTGTTTGAAGTCTTCTATCTAGAATGGGAGTGAATTTGGGTCTTCAAATTTGAAAATGGATTTGGAAGTAGATGATTACTATTTATTTTGACAGGAAAATCCTCCCCCCTACCTATTTTCTCTCTCTTCAATCTTTTCCCTCTCTTCTTTCTCACATCTCCCCTTAGTCAATCTCTCTTGCATCTGTCACCACCGATGGGGGAAGACAATCTCAACTTGAAATTTTTGAGTTTGATGTTGAGGGATTTTTTTTATTTTTTTTATTTTGAAAGCTGATGTTGTGGGATTTAGGTTTTAATTTGAATGGGTTTTGATGTTATGACTTGTGAGTTTTAATCTTGAATTGGGTTTTGGACGATGAAAAATAATTGAAGTTTTTTGATTTGTTGGTTAGAATTTGATGTTGCCATCTAAGGAAGTGGCGTGTCACCCCCACTGGTTTGAGTCTCAAAACAGTGGAGGACTCCTACCTCACTGTGCACGGCCACAATTTTTTTTTTTTTTTTTTTTAAAAAAATTAATATAAAGGCATATTGACTTTTTATTTACAGTAATGCTACACATCCCATCTAAAATCCCATTTTTTTCATCCCGACACATATGACACTTGAAATGTCAAATGGTGAGTGGATACATATGGTATGTGAGATAAATCATCATTAATATGTATTCACTCACAATTTGACACCTCACATGCCACATATTGTGGGATGAAAAAGTGGGATTCTAGGTGGGATGCTTAACATTATTGTTTTATTTATCTGTTATTATTTAGTTTTATGTTATTTTTTAAATTCATTTCCTAGGGTATTTTTGACATTTTCAAAATCAATGTTGGTCAAATTAACAAAACACTTAACCACCGTTAAGTATTGGGATTTATGTGTATAATATCTAAACTTTTCCATTTAAGTGTCTTGAGGCTAAACCTCGAGGGGTTCAGTGTAATTTCCCCTTTATTTTATTATTTAAAAATCTAATGCCAATTGAGTTAGAGATTGCCACAATAAGCATAGCTCTCGGTAGATTGACAAGTTTGGGGCTTAGGCAAATAACTCATAAGTCAACGACTTGAATTCTACCGATGGTAAAAAACCTTCCAAAAAAAAAAAAAATATGATCTGGATAAATAGATAAATAGATAATGTAAAAAAAAAAAAAATTAAGTTATAGATTTATCAAGATCTGATAAGATTAAACGCTGTAAGTACCATACATACAAGTGAGATTCTAACATCTATCATACAAGTGAAGGGATGCGTACAATCACTTTTGATATGCATACTTCATTAAACTTGGATTTTGCATAAAGTCTTCACTTCATTGAACTAGAATAAAGTCTTCAATTAACTTTTTGTTTAATAGAATTTTATTTTTGAACCATTACAAAATTGGAAGTTGCATAGAGAGATATAACTCAAATTCATAATCTCATTAATATTTGATGTGAGAGGTTGCCATATATTTAAGGGTCAATGATTTTTAGAGCCACTAATTTGGTGAGGTGGTCCTTAAATGGACATTAATTTTTTTTTTTAATTGCTCAAATTAATCATTTCGTAGAAAGAAAGTGTCAATTGTTGTCACTTTGTCTATTAATTGTTTCAAGTTCGTTTAATTATATTATGACCTGTTAGAATAGAGGTCAAAACAGTAAAACAAGAAATGGTAATATTGTAAAATCATCAAGTCACCATCTTAGAGCACAATTCGTTAAGGATGTTCAAAGTTTTTTTTTTTTTTTTTTCTTTTTCTTTCTGGTAAAGACCACCATTAATGCAGGGAAGCTCTACAACAATGGAGGATTTATTTTGAGCGAAACATGAGAATGACAATTGCGAGATATGGATTACAAGGTACTGCTTTTAATGAAGTTTATTTGATTATAAATTTCTTATAATCAAATCATTACTTTATATATATGTATAATTAAAAAATAAATTAATTAGGAAATAAGTTTGATGTCACTCTAAATTAATAAGGAAATAATAATAAGTTTGATGTCACTCATAAACATGAAATATTGCCCATATAAATAATAAATTAGCAAAATACATAAAATATCGTCCAAAAAATTCTTTATAGGTGTCATGTCATAAACAACAACAACCTTCTGTTAGATTTTGACATAATAACTATCAATGAACAATATTTTGTCAAAATGGTGATTTTTAAATAATTTAAATAGTGAATGACCTTTTTGAGACTCCACTCACCAAATAATGGTATGCAGTGCTATTTTCTTTATATTTAACCACGTAAACTTTCATACTAATTAATAGAGTGTAAATATAAAGAAAAAATAAACCTCTTTTGTTAATTTGGTTAATTATTTATACATCCCCCGGTAAATGTAGACAAAATAAATCAACAATGACTTAGCATCAAATTTGAAGCATATTTTGAGATCTATATTTTTTCTTAATATATTTAAACTATGTGATTTATTGTTAATAAGAAACATATCTAACCATCTATTATTGCTAACATAAACATACAAGTTAACGTATAAGATTAATATAAAAAATATTTTAAAACATACAAAATTGTCGGTGCAATTTGAAGGAGAAATCCAAAGTTAAATCATGGGATTGATTGATTGAACGAGGATCAAGGTTGTCGGCCAAATTGATACCACGTAGCATACACCCATTGGTTAGGGTATATTACTCCGGGTGCATGTAAGATTCTCTCTATCTAAATGCATGCAAAGGGGCCACCCATGTTACACACTTTTTATTTGGGGCCTGATTACAAATCAAGCAAATAGTTTTATTTTCTATTTTTTTAAGAATATTAGTACTCTAGTAGTCTAGTGCCAAGCACATTGAGCCTACAAAAACTAGTGAAAGTTGAAAGAACATGTGGGGCGGATGAGGATGAACCAACAAAAGACCTTGTTGGGTGATGCAAGCTAGCTAGGTTTTGGACTCGTGGTCAATAATTATCAATACTTTACTTGATATTGATCGTACGTCACTGTCAAAAACAACTGGCTAGTAACTAGTAAGTTCAATTATTGAGGTTCATATATCTTCTTCGGCCGTTTGATCAGCGCCGCACAAGCAGTCTCATCCAGATTTAAAAAATCGATCAATTCTCATAAAACTTTACGATTAATACATTAAGTGTGAATATGAAGTTCATTGGCTAATACGAGTGATCCTACTGTAACATTATTATGCAGTAAGTTACCTAGCTAAACTCAAATAAAATTACCAGGTAAGTTACCTAGATATCCCAATTTGTAACGGTGCAAATCGAACCCTGATCAATCCATATGCACAGGAGTAGATCGGGATCACCGGAAAGTCACTAGCTAAACTAATACATATATATATATATATATATTATAGCACAAATTGCAGCTTTTGATTTTCAAGAAAACATTATCTTAAACATGTGCTCCCTGAAACATGGAGTTAAAGGCTGGCCAACTACCAAGTCTGACTTTTTGTTTGAGTTTATGTGTCTTTATACTAAAAAGAATCACCTCTCGTAAGTATGAAGTTATGTTAGTGATTAGTTAAAGAATATACAATTAATATTGGATAACTAGATTCATGAGAACGACATTAAGAATTCCCCAGATTTTTGTAAGATAATTTACCCGTCACAGATTGAACATGGAGGAAATTTTCGGTTGTTCGCTCACGTCAGTATATACACCACATAACATAATATAAGTGAATTGACACAATTTATTTAATTCATTCAAGATTTATTTATATTTTTATTTTTTCAAATTAGATCAAACCAATAGTTTTTGAAGTTAAAAGATCATAATGTTGGTATGAGAAATAATTTTATTCTATGTGGACGTGAAGGTTTTACCATTGAATCTCTTCAACGTAAATTCATTTAAATTTATTATTACAGTCTTAAAAGTTTCATGCTATTTGTTGGCCGTTTTCTTCGACCAATGGGTAACCCTTTTTGGGCAACAAGTGATCATCACTGTTGAATCGGTCCTGCTTGGGCTACTCATGTCTTTTGCTGCTAAACTTTTTCTGCGGTTTTATATACTTCATTAAGAGGACTGATGAATTTGACATCTAAGATATGTGAATTGTTACATATTCAAGGTAAAAGTTAAAGACACATTTTCAACTATAGATCGAGTACATGTACTATAAAACTATCTTTAAAAACATATTTTTTGCAATTATCAGTTGCTTGATCTCACATATATATAGGATTCTTAATAGATATCGCTGTTAGTCGAACATTTTCCGATAGATACCGATATCTATTTGGAATCACACATAAGAAAACGTATGAAATCTCGTGGTTGATCAAAGCTACTATATATAGTCTTTCTATTATTCAATGGATATATTTTTTTGAATTAAAAAATAAATAAATAATTTATCTCTTCTAAATCTTTAAATATTACCTTATTAAATACTATCTCTCCCAATTTCTCTCTCTCCTGAATCTTTAATTAATATATTAAACTCACTTTCTCCACCTTTTTTTTTTTTTAAAGGGAAATCACAAAAACACAAAATCACTAAACTATTCTTTACCCGGCAATCTCCAACTTTAAAAAATACTAACAAAGTTGTTTTTACTATATATATATATTACTCTATTTATCTATCAACCTATCTAGATAAAGTATTTTTTTGAAGCTTTTTACCAACGGTAAGATTCGAGCTTCTGACTTGAGAATAATTGGATTTTGTTGGACTGTTTAAAAGCCCAACCCGGTTTAATTTCATCTACAACCATTTTTAAAGCACATCGTGATGTGTCAGGGCACGCGATTAACCAGTTGTGTAATTTTGTGATTTGTGTTGGATCGTTTTAACATCCCAACCCAGTTTAATTTTAAAGCCCATCTGTGATGTGCCCGGGCACGTCAGTAGGCCATCGTGTAATTCTCAATTGTTCTTGGGCCGATAACCATCTAGTCAAAGGAAATATGGGCCGTTTAAAACTCAAGCCCAGTGTAATTTTCATCAACAACAATTCTTAAAGTCTTCAGCCAATTGTGTAATTCACTACTTTTCTTGGGCTGTACCAACGAGTCAATGATAACGATTTTCATTTAAATTGATAATCAAAGAGATAGAAGCAAAGAAGAAAGAAATAAAAGAACTGATCTTCCATTAAAACAATACATTAATGAGATAATAATACATTATATCCAAATCTTGAATATTAATTCTTGAATACTCTACTAGAGTAATACTATTATTCTAACCCCTTACCATTCACTTTGAGCCAATTTGGTATTGATTTTCAAAAGTTAAAAGCAACTTATTTTATAATTTTGATATAAAATGATGTTTGGTAACACTTCAAAAAGTGATTAATTGGTAATTTTACAAGTTTTGACAGTAATTTTGAGAAGGAGTGGTGCTATTGGCACATCCACTGTTGAACTATTTATACCCCGCTTTTTAAATTATTTAGTATTTTTTTCTTTATCAAATTACTTAAAGAGACATACAATTTTTATTAAAAAAATACCGTACAAAATGAAACTAATAAAACCCCCCATTTTCTTTATTTCAAAACCCTAATGACATAGATTATTTTAAATCATTTAATGTTTACTATTTTTGTTTATATTTTCTTTTAAATCTTGATCTCATGCTTCCCATGTTTAGTATTTTTGTTTTATTTTATTGTTTCACGTGTTTGTTTTGTTTTTATTTTCAAATTTCAGATCCATGTTTGCTATTTTTTTTTCTCTCGGTTTATTTTCTTTCAAATCTTCTATGCATTCTATGAGTTGTATCAATTCTTTTACAGATTTTATTCCGGAACCTCCAAAGTTAGATTAATGTTATTTACAACAAAAAAAAAAAAAAAACCGAAATCGCACTAAGAATCGCAACCAAGAAAACCTAATTTCTAAAGAAACGAAACCACACCAAAACCTTAACTCAATTGCTCAAAAAAATCATGAGACGATCAATATCGCACTCACAATCTACCACTAACAATCCAATCAACTACAGGAAAAAAAAAAAAAAAAACTCACATGATGTAAGGATGGTTTCACCATGAAATAAAAAGAAAAAAAAGTCCTACGAATGGATGTGAAAAACTGTATATAAAGATTAGAGATGAAGTGTATTTTTATTTTTATTTTTTTGAAAAAGATTATGGGGTGCATTAAGTTTGAAAAATATGTAAAGGGTAATCCTAGAAATAAATCAAAAAATAAATAAAACCATTTAATTTTATATAATTAGATCAAAATTTTAAAAAGTGGGGCATAAATAGTTCATTAATGGGGGTGCCAATAGCACCACTCTTTGAGAAGTATGTGGGGGGTTTAATTATGGAATAATCTATTTCAACATTTAATGAATATTTTAGAATATCATTATTATCCTTACGAAATCAAGTTAAAATCATTTATATACCTTTTTTTCATCTCAAAATTAAATATTCTATTTAAATATTGATTTGATTTACAAAATCTTTTAAAAATATTTTTATTGTTCTTATGGATTTTTTTTTCTCTAATTTAAATATTCTACTTAAATATTGATTTAATATAAATAACTAATGAAAAAAAATGAAGTATGGTTCTAAAATCATATATATTTTAGTTATTGTAATTAATTTTAGCACTTTTATAATAAAATTGTCAAACATATTTTAATTAACTTTAAAGTTGATTATTCATTCGGCACATCTAACCGTGATTATTATAAAAGTAACGGCAATACTAAACTTATACTTTTCTCTAATCATTCAAAACATCAAATTTGACAATAATTATCAATGCTAACATATCAACAAAAATCACCTAATTAACAACTTTGCAGTCGAGCCTGATCTCTTGTCCAGCGCCTGAGATTCTACTCACCTTGATCATCGACCGGACAAACGCCTTTTCAAATGCTTTTTGTGAGGCAGCGAACTTGGAGACTAGTTTTTTGGTTTTTGGTGCTGTGAGCAGAGCTTGGTCCGAAGAGAAAATGCTCTTCCCTCGAAGAAGCATCTTGTAGTACTCATTGTCGAAAGCAAACGGCGAGGGATCAAGATAAACTCCAGCTTTTTTCACCTTGTTGTGCATCGGACAAACACTTCTCAATCTGGCTGCGAAGGATGGGTTCATTGCTGGATCGATGTCGTGTGTGTCATTGAAATTGTGGATTCTGTTTTGAAAAGTAGAGCAGCGAGCGAATCCAAGTGTATGGCCTCCTGCAAAATTTGTTTCGAAAAAACATATTTAGGTGAAAGCTCAGATCAACAGAGAATACATGTTCGTTTCGGAATGAATAATACGTACCTGAGAGAGCAACGAGGTCTTTCATTGAGAGACCTCTCTGGGAGAAGCTTTGTTGAAGTGCAGATATGTTGTAGGTGGGAGCTGGCAATTGCTTGGTATCATTAACCTTTGAAATTCTACCATCTTTTCTTCCTTTTGGCACATCCCAAGTTGGACCTCCAGACTATAGCATATAATCAAAACATATCAAATTAAACAATGTTTTAATGGTGTTAGTTTGATAGTCAATCTCTGTACAAGTGTAGCAGTTTAAGCTACTCCACCGAAACCTCAATCTAAGCCAACAACGAGAGGGGACTTGAACCCAGAACTCTTAGATCAAACCTGGCTTTGATATAAGCTGATAGGAAAAAGTCCAACAATGATATTTAATCACTCTAATAATTTATGAGTTGAGTTGACAGTAACTAACCAAAACAACTGCGTCGCGGGCTGCCAAAGCCAAGATATCAGCACAAGAGACCACGCCAGGGCACAAAGCTTCCACAGCTTTCTTTGCGTTGTGAATTACATAAAATGCATGCAATGGAGGGTCATCCTTTTCTGCTTTGTTTTTTCCTTTCGACTCCAACAACACAGAAGCATCGCAACCCTGCTTTGCACGTACAAAAACAATTATATATTTTCTTCGTAAAATCACATTGTCACGTTTCAAATTCAACTCGATAAATATTTTATATATAGATAAGTCATATGTATATGTGATGAAAATGGTTAATTACCCTGATAAAGCAATCGTGGAAGTGCATGCGCAGTAGCCCTGCCGGGACTGTTTTGTCTTTCATCATAGCTTTTTGGACCGCGTATGTAACCTTTGTCTCGAGCTGAGGACATGTTTTGTGATAGTATTTTTTGCTCAGAGCACTCACAGGAGAAGAAATTGGAAAATACAGGAGGGCAACAAGAACCAATGCAACAATATTGGCCGCCATAGTTGGATATATATTATTAAGCTTTGAATTGTATAAGCTTAATTAATATATATTTTGATTATGTTTTAGTTATATGTTGAAAACACAACAAAGAGGATATTTATTGTAAAGGCAAGAGAGACAGGGAGCTTAATTGGAGTTGTTAATGAGGATATATAGTAGTGGTGTAGTGTTGATATATTTATAGTAGTGGTGCAGTGTTGATATATAGTAGTGGTCACATTAAATTAGTTATTATTCTCCTTCTTTTTCAATTAGTTAAATGATTTTTTTTTTTAATTTCTTTTTTCCATATATTTTGACCTGTGGACGAATGTGAATCATTTGATAATATTAATTTGACAAATTCAATTCATGCCAGCTGGTGGTTTTTGGAGATAATTAAAGAACACTTTAATTTGGAGTAGATTTGAAGAGAGCTATAAATTAATAGAAGAAAAGCCATGTCACGGTTAGTTATATGTATGTTTCCTTCGGATTAATGTGATGTAAACACGGAATTTGCATATCTTGCTTCATTAATTAATTTTATTTTATTTTTTTGAAATCCGACACGCTACAAATAAGATCTGGAATACAACTCCTACGAGTCCACAACTAGGGATAGATTTTTCCACATTTTACGATTTAATGGGTAAATGTAAGACTCGAACCCCTATAATATAAGTGAATGAGACGATTATAACCATTTTGTTAAGAGTGGATGAATGTATGTACTTAATTAAGCTTGGATTTTACATATTATATTTCATTAAAATAGATTAAAGTCTTCAATCAGCTTTATTTTTAATAGAATATATCTTGTTTTGAACCATATACGAGTACAATACTTGACCTTATAATCTTATTAATATTGATATGGGGGTTCTATCAATAGTAAAAGCTTCAAAGAAATATCTGATATAAAGAGGTGGATAGATAGATACTGTCAAAAATAAATATATATATATATATATATATTGGTATAGCCGGGAGCTAGGCTTGTCATTTACAACATCAACTTTCGAATTAATTAATTACCCCTAGTCATGGAATGAAGGAAGACAAAATAAAATAAAGCAATATTACTGCATCAAATTTGAATCATTTCATGATCTATATTTTTTCTTAATTAACATATTTAAACTCTGTGATTTATTGTTAATAAGAAGTAAATCGAACTAGCTATTATTGTTAACACAAACATACACTTTATATGATTAATTGTCGTAGAATTACTAAACAAAAGATCAGATCAATAAAGAATACATATAAAATCAGTCATCAGAAAAATTGAAGGAGGAATCTTAAGTTAAATTATGGGATTGAACTTCAAGATGATCTTTTTTACAAGTAACAGGAGCTCAGGTGAGCTGGCCAAACCTAAATCATTTCCATGCACAGGTGGCCACATACATTACACACATTTTTTTTAGGGCCTGATTACAAATCAAGCAACTAGCAATTAAGCACATTGACCCTACAAAATCTCGTGAAAGTTTCAAAGAATATGTTGGGTGGATGAGGTTAAACCAACAAATTTGTCAATTATAATTATCAACTTCACTTGCTACCTAGATATGTCATTGTCAAACAACTTTTACTGTCATTGAGGTTCATCTTCTTCGCATCTTTGATTTGATCAACGCGGTCCTTATAAGAAAACTCCATCTTATAATGAATAACAATCCAATAACTAAGATATCCTTGATAAAGTAGTTATCATGTCTTAAATTACTTAGCTAAATTTACGAAAATTATAAGGTGCATAATTTGGACAGGTGTTGACTCGGGTCAATTATGTAACACCTCACAAATTGCAACTTTCGATTTCCAAAGAAACATTAGCCAAACATTCGCTGCGTGAGACATGGAGTTAAAGGATGGACAACTACCAAGTCTAACTATTTATTTTAGTTTGTGTCTTCATACTCAAAAGAATCACATCTCATGAGTATTATATTGAAGATTTGAAGTTAAGTTAGTAGTTAAAGAAGAGTAATACTGGTCGATCTAAAAATTTAGTCCAAAAATCAACCCAAATGATATGATAAATTATTTGTCAACCCAAATCATATCATTCACCACATCACTCTCATGATTTGTGTGGTGATAACAACTCATTTACCACATCATTTGAGTTGAATTTTAGTTAATTTTTTGAGTTGTATAGTATTACTTATAAAAAATATATACAATATTAATTGGATGACTATATTTATGAAAACGACGACATACAGAATTCCAAATTTTTGGAAGATTGATTAATACTCATTAGAGAGGACGTGAGATTAATTAGTACGCCACAAAACATATTGGTATGAATGGGTTCACACGATTTGCTTGATCCATTCAATGTTTTTTTTTTTTTTTACCAAGACTAAGTCAAACCAATAGTTTTTAAAGTTAAAAAGATCACAATATGAGTATGAGAAATAATTTCATTGATGTGATGTGAACAGTTTAGTAGTTTACTACATAATCATTTAAATTTATTGAAAGTTTATTAATATATGAATATGTGAAATAATTTTATTAATATGATGTGAACAGTTTATTACATAATCGTCTTGTAAACGTTCATTTAAATTTGTTGAAAATTTATTAATATATGAATATGAGAAATAATTTTATTGATGTGATATGAACAGTTTATTACATAATCATCTTGTAAACGTTCATTTAAATTTGTTGAAATTTATTTATATATGAATATGAGAAATAATTTTATTGATGTGATGTGAACAGTTTATTATATAATCATCTTGTAAACATTCATTTAAATTTGTTTAAAGTTTATTAATATATGAGTATGAGAAATAATTTTATTGATGTGATGTGAACAGTTTATTACATAATCGTCTTGTAAACGTACATTTAAATTTGTTGAAAGTTTATTAATATATGAGTATGAGAAATAATTTTATTAACGTGATGTGAACAATTTACTACATAACCGTCTTGTATTCATTTAAATTTATTGAAAGTTTATTAATATATGAGTATGAGAAATAATTTTATTGATGTGATGTGAACAGTTTATTATATAATCGTCTTGTAAAGGTTCATTTAAACTTGTTGAAAGCTTTTTAATATTTGAGTATGAGAAATAATTTTATTGACGTGTGTAGGGGGTCGACCTACAATCGATGTGGATCGGGTAGTGTTTGCTAGGCCCAATGCAACTTGGGTTGAACCGTCAGTGATATTGTCGCTTGTTTAATAGCCCTGCAAAAGAACTTGGTCGATCGACCTAATATATAGTTCTATATTGAACCTGCAAAAATGAACAAGAACAAAAAAGATAAAAGATAAAAAACGAAAGAAAAGAAAGTGGGATTAGATCTTTAGCCTTAGGTATGCTTGGGCTGAGCAAAAGTTTGTAATGATCGTAAAACTTAGATTCCGGTGGCCGTGATTCTTTAGTGCAGAATTTCAGTACGCTCTTATAAGCTTTTTCCAATCTCCCCGATAGTGTAAAATGCTTGGCCATTTATAGGAGTCTCCAGGTTACCATTTAGCCAGTTCATGGGCAGATCATGGGCGTGATTGTTGGAGATATTCTCTCCCAAGAATCTCGTTTATGCAAATCTCCTCAACTGCTGTTTGACTGGGTCTACAAACGACCAAGTTATGCAGCTGCTTTTCCTGTTGGACCAGTCCAATTAAACTGGGCCCAAGTAAATCGAGACTGGGCTTTGCATTTTGGGCCTATAGGCCATTTTTGGCTATCACAACGTGATGTGAACAGTTTACTATATAATCCTATTGTAAACGTTTATTTAATTAATTTATTGAAAGTTTATTATTATGGGCTTGAAAGTTTCATTCAATCTGTTAATTCGCCGTTTTCTTCAACCAATGGGAAACCGTTTTTGTGCGGCAAGAGATCATTACTATTGATCGGTCCTGCATGGGTTACTCATGAAGTCTTTTGCTGCTAAACTTTTTCTGCAGTAGTACTTTTATATACTTCCTTAAGATGAGTAGAGGACCGATAAATTCGTTATCTAAGATATGTGAATTGTTATATATTGAAGATAAAAGTAAAAGACACATTTCCAAATTCCAACTATAGAGTCACAGGATCTTGCCCTGCAGAATTCTGAATAGATATGAATGTTAATTGAACATTTTTTAATAGATACTGATGTCTAGTCTGTGTGATACATACGAGGTAGAATCAAATGTCTCTTTTTCTATTATATAAAATATTTTTAAGGATTTTTCGGATACATACCATCTAAAATTTAACAAAAATTAAATGTCAAATGTCCGTTATTAGATGCGTCTTATAGATGGTGTTGAGTTGAAAATGTGCCTTTGGTTGTTGGACGTAAGCGAGCCTTTCGGTGGTTACACTAACGGGATTAGATATTTCTTGTGTGAATGTAAATAAATGTATGATTGATCACCGAATGGTTAGCTTTAAGTTAGATCTGGTAAAAAATGAAAAAGTTACCCTTTAAGCAAGGTGAGAAGGGGTTTATATATATATAGAACCTTGCTCTGACAACGAAGGTGTCTTGTTTTTATCCTATTGACTGGTTTTGACAGATGTCGTTATTAAATCAACAAGTGTCAATTTACATGCAAAGCCTACCGATGATGGATTGGTGGGTCATGATTTCTAGGTGTCCCATAGGGTTTTAGACTCCGAATCGGTATTTTAGAGGTGGTATGCAATGGTATTTAAGTTACCTTTCGGTATTTCACAAATATGTCCAACAGATTGTATCTATATATATATATATGTTCTTAAACAAATATTATTATTGTAATATAAGAGATAAAATTAAAATTTATATATATATATATACAACAGCTTAAATCTAGATTTGAGAAAGATAGGGGAATCTTATATATGGCAGCTTGTTCCACATTGGAAATCACAGTTGAGAGGAGGCAGTGATTAATTGCTTGGGAAAAAACAATTGAAAGGATCAAAATTCTGAGAACTCTTTCTACATTTGTGAATTTCATGCTATTTATTTATTTTCTGTTCAATAATGCAAAAAATTTGCCATTCTTCTGCTGTTGATATGGTTTGCGGTGTCAAGGACGATGGGGGAAGAAGAGTAATGGCGTGTTGTGCCCAGGTGTGTGAGGCCAATTATGATTTGGAAAGTGCTAAGGCTATGGCGGTATACAAGGGGCTTATGTTCTGTAGAGACATTGGTCTGGAGAACTATGTTGTGGAAATCGATTCGGAAACTGTGATTAAGCAAATTGTGAAAGGGGGCAACTCGGAGTCTAGGTATGGTGGTATTTTGGACTCAATTGAGGTTCTAGTTTCGGCTTCTAGGAATTTGACTTTTCAGTTTGCGTCTACAAATGCTAACAGGGTGGCTTGGGTCCTTGCAAATGAGGCTTTGGGTATCCCTGATAGGGCTGTGTGGAAAGAGGATGCGCCGATGTGTATTAGAGAACTGGTGGAGGACGAGCAAAGGACTTCATTTTGTTTTGGCTTTGGCTGTTGCCTTGCGTTTTTGTTCTTGTTTGGCCTGGTCTGGCCTTTGCTGTGTTTCTCTGTTTGCTTTTCTTTTTCTTCTTTGTTGCCAGTGTTTGTTAGCTTTGCCGTTTGTGGCTCCCTGTTGGGGTATCTTAAAAAAAAAAAAAAAAAAAAAAATGGTTTGCGGTGGATAATAAAATGTTAAAAGGAGCACAAATCTCAAAACAGTTTTCTAAAGTTTTCCATTAAATTATAGAATTAAATCTTATCCATTCACATCTATTTTTTAATTGGATTCACTTGTGCTATTACAATTTTCTTTACATAGATTGACAACGGAATAAAATTTTAACCGGAAAATATATATCTAGCGGGCTGCTTCAATGAAATAACAAGCACGCCTCTGCCAATTGATCAACGCACGATTAATATTCCATAAACCCTAAACCCTGAATCTGAGTTTCGACTCATAATTGTACATTGGTGGAGAAGCTCTAGCCAAATTGCCAATTTGAAGGCACAACGTTGTTGAAGATTCGAGTCTCCCCATCAGTTGTGGTGATTTTGAATGACAAAGATTGGCCGTTCAAATAAGCATTAGATTGCCAATTAGCTCCCCATTTTCTTGACATAGTCATCCATTTGGCACTTTTCGAGCCTTTGATGTATGCAGATTGGATGGATATATTTCACGATATTGAATATGTACGATAGGAATCAAATCATTTATAGACTATGTAAGGGAATCAAATCAGGAACTAAATTTGTTGGAAAAAAAAAAAAAAAAAGCTTAGATGTAATTGATTAACTAGTACCTTCAGAACATGATGGGGATGATTCCGTCTTTGTAAATACCGATCTTCTCCCTAGCTGGTTGAGCCATGTCGAAGTGTTGGAGAGGAGGGTTGCACAAAGTTGTTTTTTACTATTATTTTTTTATCCGGCAATCTCCAACTTTAAAAAATACTTATGAACAAAGTTGTTTTTACAATTATTTTTTTTGACAGTATTTATCTATCAACCTATCTAGATAAGGTATTTTTTTTTTTGAAGCTTTTTACCATTAGTATAATTCGAACCGCTAACTTGAGAATAATTTGATTTCGTTGGACCATTTAAAAGCCCAGCCCAGTTTAATTTCATCTACAACCATTTTTAAAGCACATCGTGATGTGTCAGGGCACGTCATTAGCCAGTTGCGTAATTCTATGATTTGTGTTGGGCCGTTTTAACATCCCAGCCCAGTTTTATTTTAAAGCCCATCTGTGATGTACCCGGGCACGTCATTAGCCCATTGTGTAATTCTCTGATTGATCTTGGGCCGATAACCATCTAGCCAAAGGAAATCTGGGCCGTTTAAAAATCAAGCCTAGTGTAATTTTCATCAACAACAATTCTTAAAGTCTTCAGCCAATTATGTAATTCACTACTTTTCTTGGGCTGTAACCAACGAGTCAATGATAACAATGTTCATTTAAATTGATAATCAAAGAGATAGAAGCAAAGAAGAAAGAGATAAAAGAATTGATCTTCCATTAAAACAATACATTAATGAGATAATAATACATTATATCCAAATCTTGAACATTAATTCTTGAATACACTACTAGAGTAATACTATTATTCTAACCCCTTACCATTCACTTCGAGCCAATTTGGTATTGATTTTCAAAAGTTAAAAGCAACTTATTTTATAATTTTGATATAAAATGTTGTTTGGTAACACTTTAAAAAGTGATTAATCGGTAATTTTACAAGTTTTGACAGTAATTTTGAGAAGGATTGGTGCTATTGGCACACCCATTGCTGAACTATTTATACCCCACTTTTTAAATTATTTAGTATTTTTTTTTATCAAATTACTTAAAAAGACATACAATTTTTATTAAAAAAATACCGTACAAAATTAAATTAACTAATAAAACCCCCCACTTTCTTTATTTCAAAACCCTAATGACATAGATTATTTTAAATCATTTAATGTTTTCTATTTTTGTTTATATTTTCTTTCAGATCTCGATCTCATGTTTCCTATGTTTAGTATTTTTTGATTTTATTGTTTCATGTGTTTGTTTGTTTTTCTTTTCAAATTCCAGATCCATGTTTGCTATTTTTTTTTTCTCTCAGTTTATTTTCTTTCAAATCTTCTATGCATTCTATGATTTGTATCAATTCTTTTACAGATTTTATTCCGGAACTTCCAAAGTTAGTTTAATGTTATTTACAAAAAAAAAAAAAAAAAAAAAAAAAACCAAAATCGCAACCAAGAAAACCTAATCTCTAACGAAACGAAACCACACCAAAACTCTAACTCATTCGCTCAAAAAAATCATGAGATGATCAATATCGCATCCACAATCTACCACCAACAATCCAATCGACTACAAGAAAAAAAAAAAAAAAAAAACTCGCATCTAATAAGGATGGTTTCACCATGAAATAAGTAGAAAAAAAAAGTCCTACGAATGGATGTGAAAAAATTGTATATAAAGATTAGAGACGAAGTGTATTTTTATTTATATTTTTTATATAAAAATAACCAAACATGTGTATACTGTTTTTGAGCTATACAATAGTTTTTAAAATATAATTAATCAAACATCTGCTGATTAACTTCACAGCCGATTATTCATTCAGCACAGCTAATAGTGATTATTATAAAAGTTACAGCAATACCAAACTGGCCCTAACTTTACAGCTGATTATTCATTCGATACAGCTAACACTGATCATTATAAAAGTTACGGCAATACTAAACTTATACTTCTCCTAATCATTCAAATTTCAAAACATCAAATTTGACAATAATTATCAATGCTAACAAATCAACAAAAATCACCTAATTAACAACTTTGCAGTCGAGCCTGATCTCTTGTCCAGCGCCTGATATTCTACTCATCTTGATCATCGACCGGACAAACGCCTTTTCAAATGCTTTTTGTGAGGCAGCGAACTTGGAGACTAGTTTTTTGGTGTTTGGTGCTGTGAGCAGAGCTTGGTCCGAAGAGAAAATGCTCTTCCCTTGAAGAAGCATCTTGTAGTACGCATTGTCGAAAGCAGTCCGCGAGGAATCAAGCATAGCTCCAGCGTTTTTCACCTTGTTGTGCATCGGACAAACACTTCTCAAACTGGCTGCGAAGGATGGGTTCATTGTTGGGTCGATGTCGTGTGTGGCATTGAAATTGTGGATTCTGTTTTGAAAAGATGAGCAGTGAGCGAATCCAAGTGTATGGCCTCCTACAAAATTTGTTTCGAAAAAACGTTTTTAGGTAAAAGCTCATATCAGTAGAGAATACAGGTTCGTTTCGCAATGAATAATACGTACCTGAGAGAGCAACGAGGTCTTTCACTGAGAGACCTCTCTGGGAGAAGTTTTGTTGAAGTTCAGATATGTTGGAGGTGGGAGCTGGCAATTGCACGGTATCAGTAGCCTTTGAAATTCTACCATCTTTTCTTCCTTTTGGCACATCCATGTTGGACCTCCAGACTATAGCATATAATCAAAACATATCAAATTAAACAATGTTTTAATGGTGTTAGCTAGTTAATTTAATAGTCAATCTCTGTATAAGTGTAACAGTTTAAGCTACTCCACCGAAACCTCAATCTAAGCCAACAACGAGAAGGGACTTGAACCCAGAACTCTTAGATCAAACCTGGCTTTGATATAAGCTGATAGGAAAAAGTCCAACAATGATATTTAATCACTCTAATAATTTAGGAGTTGAGTTGATAGTAACTAACCAAAGCAACTGCGTCGCGGGCTGCCAAAGCCAAGATATCAGCACAAGAGACCACGCCAGGGCACAAAGCTTCCACAGCTTTCTTTGCATTGTGAATTACATAAAATGCATGCAATGATACGTTTGGAAGCCCATCCTTTTCTGCTTTGTTTTTTCCTTTCGACTCCAACAACACAGAAGCATCGCAACCCTGCTTTGCACGTACGAAAACAATTATATATTTTCTTTGTAAAATCACATTGTCACGTTTCGAATTCAACTCGATAAAAATTTTATATATAGATATGTCATATGTATATGTGATGAAAATGGTTAATTACCTTGATAAAGCAATCGTGGAAGTGCATGCGAAGTAGCCCAGCCGGGACTGTTTTGTCATTCATCATAGCTTTCTGGACCGCGTATGTAACCTTTGTCTCGAGCTGAGGACATGTTTTGTGATAGTAGTTTGAGCTCAGAGCACTCACAGGAGAAGAAATTGGAAAATACAGGAGGGCAACAAGAACCAAGGCAACAATATTGGCCGCCATAGTTGGATATTATTAAGCTTGGAATTGTATAAGCTTAATTAATATATATTTTGATTATGTTTTAGTTATATGTTGAAAACACAACAAAGAGGATATATATATATATATATATATTTTGAAGAGCTACTTTATTAAGAGGCCGAGAGCCAAAGCAAAGCAAACATCCGATCAAAGAACCGCAACAGAGGCAGAAACAACCAAAGTCGCTGACCTTTGACAGGCAACCCGAGCAGCCAACCCCAAAAAACCCAACCAAAACAAAACAGAGCAGAAACTGTTTTGTTGATATTTATTGTAAAGGCAAGAGAGACAGGGAGCTTGGAGTTGTTAATGAGGATATATAGTAGTGGTGCAGTGTTGATATATTTATAGTAGTGGTGCAGTGTTGATATATTATATATAGTAGTGGTCACATTACATTAGTTCTTATTCGTCTTCTTTTTCAAAGAGTGATGTTAACATTACATTAAATGATTTTTTTTCCCCATATATTTTGACCTGTGGACGAATGTGAATCATTTGATAATACTAATTGACAAATTCAATTCAATGGTTTTTGGAGATAATTACAGAACACTTTAATTTGGAGTAGATTTGAAGAAAACTAGAAATTAATAGAAGAAAAGTCATGTCACGGTTAGTTATATGTATGTTTCCATCGGATTAATGTGATGTAAACACGGAATTTGCATATTTTGCTTCATTAATTTATTTTATTTTATTTTTTTGAAATCCGACACGCCGATCAAACGTTACAAACAAGATTTAGAATACAACTCCTACGAGTCCACAACTAGGGATAGATTTTTTCACATTTTACGATTTAATGGGTAAATATAAGACTCGAACCCCTATCACATAAGTAAATGAGACGTTTACAACCTTTTTGTTAAGAGTGGATAATTAAACTTGGATTTTACATATTATACTTCATTAAAATAGATTAAAGTCTTCAATCTGCTTTATTTTTAATAGAATCTTGTTTTTGAACAATATATGAGTATAGGACTTGACCTTATAATCTTATTAATATTGATATGGGGTTCTACAAATAGTAAAAGCTTAAAAAAAAAAAAAATATAGTCTAAAGAGGTGGATAGATAGATACTGTCAATATATATATATTGATATGGGAGCTAGGCTTGTCATTTACAACATCAACTTTCAAACTAATTAATTACCCATAGTCATGGAATGAAGGAAGACAAAATAAAATAAAACAACATTACTGCATCAAATTTGAATCATTTCATGTTCTATTTTGTAGGTGTATGCACTCAATTCCTATGTTCTTCAATCTCCTTCCAATTTGCATTTCTTGATTCCTACTCCATTTTATGTACTTTTTATTCTTTGCATCAATTCAGTAATTGCTTTATGACCAGTCCAAGTAAATGCTCTATCTCCAGCTTTTGAAAGGAAAAGTGATTTAATTTAATGACTTTTGTTTTTGCAAAGCAAGTGCTTGTGAGTTGTGATATATACCATCCTCGGTGCACAAGTTATTCTCTAATACTATATTTGGTTTGATGGAAAGGAAAGAAAAGAAAAGGAAATGAGAGCGAGGAAAGGAAAGGAAAGGAAAGGAAATGAGAGGATAATGGTTTTAATGATTATTATTTGGATGGTTATGGGTGGAAAGAAAAGGAAAGGATAGTAGTTTTATTTTACTTACGAGAATACCATTCTTTTAACAATATGAATACAAACAATATATAGGGTTTGAAAAAATTATTAATAGTGGATTCCTTTCCTTTCCTTTCCTTTCCTCCCAAATTTGGATGGAAACCAAAGTGTTTAAAATAGAAAGAAATTATTCCACTCATTTTCTTTCATTTCCCTCCATTTCCTTTCATTTCCCTCTCATTTAACCATCCAAACAAGAAATTAGAAATCCCTTCAAATCCTTTCCTTTCCTTTCCCTCCAATTCCTTCAAACCAAACATAGTGTAAGACTTTTCAATTAGCTTTATCTCTTGTTTTACTGTTATAAAATGGCCTCCCTCAGTTAAACCATAAAATATTGGATTACACCACCTGCTTCAATTAGCTTCCAAGTTTCTTGGGTGCATCTTTTTTTTTTTTTTTCCCAGGTAAGTGATTTATTTTATTAATAAATTATTAGAAAACAATGCTAGCTAGTTTACTTTATGTTGCCATGCTATATATTTTAATAATTGTCTCCAACTTTTATCCAAAAAGCCTCATATTTGTTGCGGAAGATGGTACGCGTTTACATATATAATCTAATGTATTAAATACTATTCGTGCATCTTATTACTAATCGAAATTTTAAACTTTTGGTTTGAGTAGTCTATAAAGTTAGACTGCTTTTAATATCTTTATTTAGTAGAAGCTCTATAAAATAAAGCAATTAAGCACATTGACCCTACAAAAACTCGTGAAAGTTTCAAAGAATATGTTGGGTGGATGAGGTTAAACCAACAAATTTGTCAATTAATTATCAACTTCACTTGCTACCTAGATATGTCATTGTCAAACGACTTTTACTGCCATTGAGGTTCATCTTCTTCGCATCTTTGATTTGATCAACGCGGTTCTTATAAGGAAACTCCATCTTATAATAAATAACAATCCAATAACTAAGATATCCTTGATAAGTATGTTATCATGTCTTAAATTACTTAGCTAAATTCACGAAAATTATGGAAGATTATGGAAGATTATGTGCAGAATTTGGACAGGTGTTGACTCGGGTCGATTATGGAAGATTGATTAATACTCATTAGAGAGGACGTGGGATTAATTAGTACGCCACAAAGTATATTGATATGAATGGGTTCACACGATATGCTTGATCCATTCAATTTTTATTTTTCCAAGACTAAGTCAAAACAATAGTTTTTTGAAGTTAAAAAGATCACGATATGAGTATGAAAAATAATTTTATTGATGTGATATGAACAGTTTATTACATAATCATCTTGTAAAAGTTCATTTAAATTTGTTGAAAATTTATTAATATATGAATATGAGAAACAATTTTATTGATGTGATATGAACAGTTTATTACATAATCATCTTATAAACGTTCATTTAAATTTGTTGAAAGTTTATTAATATATGAGTATGAGAAATAATTTTATTGACGTGATGTAAACCGTTTACTATATAATCGTCTTGTAATAGTTTATTTAGTTAATTTGTTGAAAGTTTATTATTATGGGGTTGAAAGTTTCATGCAATCTATCAATTCGCCGTTTTCTTCAACCAATGGGAAACCGTTTTTGTGATCGGTCCTGCATAGGTTACTCATGAAGTCTTTTGCTGCTAAACTTTTTCTGCAGTAGTACTTTTATATACTTCTTTAAGATGAGTAGAGGACCGATGAATTCGTTATCTAAGATATGTGAATTGTTATATATTGAAGATAAAAGTAAAAGACACATTTCAAATTCCAACTATAGAGTTGCAGGATCTTGCCCTGCAGAATTCTGAATAGATATGAATGTTAATCGAACATTTTTTAATAGATACTGATGCCTAGTCTGTGTGATATATACGAGGTAGAATCAAATGTCTCTTTTTCTATTACCTAAAATATACATACCATCTAAAATTTAACGAAGATTAAATATCAAATGTCCGTTGTTAGATGCGTCTTATAGATGGTGTTGAGTTGACAATGTGCCTTCGGTTGTTCGACGTAAGCGAGCCTTTCAGAGGTTACACTTACAGGATTATATATCTCTTGTGTGAATGTAAATAAGTGTATGATTGATCACCGAATGGTTAGCTTTAAGTTATATCCGGTAAAAAATGAAAAAGTTACCCTTTAAGCAAGGTGAGAATGGGTTTATATATATATAGGGCCTTGTTCTGATAACGAAAGTGTCTTGTCTTTATCCTATTGATTGGTTTTGACAGGTGTCGTTATTAGATCGACAAGTGTCAATTTACGTGTGTTGAGGGTAAAAATGAACCTTCTGAATAAACGTTCCCCGTTTTAATATATATGTAAATAAATGAGGGTACAATGGTGGATTTACCGATGAGATACAGTAATTTTGAGAGGTAAAAGTAAAAAGTTGCAAAAAGTCCTTCAAAAGGTGAAAATGAGGCATTTTATAGCCTTTAGTCTGACAATCTGGGACACATGTCGGAATCACACTCGCTGGTGCTGACAGCTGCCCGAATGTGCTCAGAAAAGGTCAGACCTGACAATCAGTAACTCCGAATATATGTTGGTGCTATGGTGACGGTGGGAGGTGTCACAGACGGGGTACCGAGTTTATGGATATAAGACTCCGTAAGTTAATCAGAAGATGTGAGGGAAACAGAATGTAGTAATATCGGTGGTTTTGAAACTATGTAAATATACCCAACAACGTGCAAAGCCAACCGATGATGGATTGGTGGGTCATGATTTCCAGGTGTCCCGTAGGGTTTTAGACTCCGAATCGATATTTTAGAGGTGGTATGCAATGGTGTTTAAGTTACCTTTCGGTATTTCACAAAGATGTCCAACAGATGGTATCTATATATATATATATATATTCTTAAACAAATATTATTATTGTAATATAAGAGATAAAATTAAAATATATATATATATATATATACAACAGCTTAAATCTAGATTTGAGAAAGATAGGGGAATCTTATATATGGCAGCTTGTTTCAAATTGGAAATCACAGTTGAGAGGAGGCAGTGATTAATTGCTTGGGAAAAAACAACTGAAAGGATCAAAATTCTGAGAACTCTTTCTACATTTGTGAATCTCATGCTATTTATTTATTTTCTGTTCAATAATGCCAAAAATTTGCCATTCTTCTGCTGTTGATATGGTTTAAGGTGTCAGGGATGATGGGGGAAGAGTAATGGCGTCTTGTGCCCAGGTGTGTGAGGCCAATCATGATTCGGAAAGTGCTAAGGCTATGGCGGTATACAAGGGGTTATGTTCTGTAGAGACATTGGTCTGGAGAACTATGTTGTGGAAACCGATTCAGAAACTGTGATTAAGCAAATTGTGAAAGGGGGCAACTCGGATGGTGTTATTTTGGACTCAATTGAGGTTCTAGTTTCGGCTTCGAGGAATTTGACTTTCCAGTGTGCGTCTACAAAGGATAACAGGGTGGCTTGGGTCCTTGCAAATGAGGCTTTGGGTATCTCTGATAGGGCTGTGTGGAAAGAGGATGCGCCGATGTGTATTAGAGAATTGGTGGAGGACGAGCAAAGGACTTCATTTTGTTTTGGCTTTGGCTGTTGCCTTGCGTTTTTGTTCTTGTTTGGCCTGGTCTGGCCTTTGCTGTGTTTCTCTGTTTGCTTTTCGTTTTCTTCTTTGTTGCCGGTGTTTGTTGGCATTGCCGTTTGTGGCTCCCTATTCGGGTATCTTAAAAAAAAAAAAAAAAAAAAAAAAATGGTTTGCGGTGGCCGGTGGATAATAAAATGTTAAAAGGAGCACAAATGTCAAAACAGTTTTCTAAAGTTTTCCATTAAATTATAGAATTAAATCTTATCCATTCATAGCTACTTTTTAATTGGATTCACTTGTGCTATTACAATTTTCTTTACATAGATTGACAACGGATTAAAATTTTAACTAGAATCTATCGAGATTAAACATTAATAATATAATTTGTGTTATAATATATGTGGCTTTAACCACATGTGTAATACACCCAAATATCTCCTCCATAATATCTCACACAAAATATCTTCTCCTAAATCCCACATAGTCCACCGCCATCTCTCTCTTTCACTTGATCACCCACTTGATCACCCACTTGTTCACCCACTTGTTTTTATCATCATCACCCATACAAGTGCACCTCTCTTTATTTGCCTATATATATGTGCTCTCTCTCTCTCTTGTAATAAGTTAGTTCAACTGATATCAATACAAAAAGCTATTAGCTCTCTCTCCATATCTCGTCTCCTTTCTCTCTTGTTTTAATTCTTCTCTCATCTCTCATATTTTATTTCATCTATTATTTATTAATTTATAACACGTTATCAGCACGATCGTATGTAAGTAAAAAGTATCTCCAGGTGAGTGATTTATTTACGGCTTGATATTCGTGTATATAAGTAAAAGGGATCTCTGATGGGTGATTTACTTTAAATCTCAATATTCTGGATCTATATATATTTCGTATACAAAATGGCTGTGCCGTTAAACGGAACATATATATATAGTCCTAAATTTATTTTCTCTAAATCTTAATTTACTTTAAATCTCAATATTCTGGATCTATATATATTTCGTATATAAAATGGCTGTGCCGTTAAACGGAACATATATATATAGTCCTGAATTTATTTTCTCTAAATCTCAATTTACTTTAAATCTCAATATTCTGGATCTATATATATTTCGTATACAAAATGGCTGTGCCGTTAACGAATATATATATATATATATATAGTCCTGAATTTATTCTCTTTAAATCCCAATATTATAGTTCTGGATTTAATTTGTATGCACATAACAGGTGAGCTCAGCCTCCTGGAATTGTTTATTTACAGGACATATATACCGTTCTGGAACTGTTATTTACAGGACATATATACCGTTCTGGAACTGTTATTTACAGGACATATATACCGTTCTGGAACTGTTATTTACAGGACATATATACCGTCCTGGAACCGTTATTTACAAGACATATATACCGTCTTGGAACAGTTTATTTACGGAACATAACAGATGAGCTCAGCCTCCTGGAATTGTTTATTTACAGGACATATATACCGTCCTGGAACTGTTCATTTTTCGTAATATATGAGATTGGCAAGACCGACGAACCAGAACTTAAAGTTTCTGGAATTATGATATTTAAGTCGGCACGGTTTTGAAAACCGATGAGAACCTGGAATTCTGGATCCAGTGTCATATTCATGAATGACGTAGTTCATTATTTGGAACCTGGGGTTTCAAATCCACTCATAATCTGAATTTTTCTTGATTATAATTATATATGAACTTACAGTTCATGGTCGAATCGGAAGTTCGAAAAATCATTATGATCCATGATTTTATTTTATCTCATATATATAAAGTGATATGTTTACATATCATTCATTTGAGAAAAATGATTTACACATCCAACAGGATGTTGTGAGTATCGTAAAAGGGATTTAAGATCCTAAACGAATAATGAAATTGGAATTAATATTTTATCCATTTCATACACATCCAACAGGATGATGTGAGTATCACATAAAAGGATTTAAGATCCTAATATCATGTATAATGAAATTGGAAATATTTTATCCATTTCGTACATACTAGAAAAGAGAGAAGAAAAGGAGGTGTGTGTGCAGAAATTGTGTGAAGAACACCACTGCGCAATCTTGATCAAACTTTGATATCTCCCTCATCTAATATCGGTTTGAGCTGAAATTTAGTCAGCACATTCTACTCTTGTAGTTCTTGAATCTGTATGGTGGGATTGTCAATCGGAATTCCCTGTTATGAGTTCTGCAATTACGAACATGGCTGGGCAGAAAACAGGGGAGAAAATTCCAGTATTGCGCAGGTTTCATCGAAGAGTGATCTCTTTGATTTGTGGTCCGATCGGATTGCAATTTTGTCAAAACGTTCTTAACTCATGATCGGTTGGATTGTTGATCGGAAATTTCTGAAAAGAGATATACACCTCGAACAGAGCATCCAAGTTTGTAGTATTCTCTCTTGTTTCACTTTTTGATATTCCATATTTATATTAATGGTGTTATGTATATATATTTGTTGTAAAATTGAAAGCATGGATCCTGGCCATAATTGTTATACATATGGGATAATTAAATATATCCATGCAATGATGATAGTGCAACAACTCATACAATTCTGCGGAATTATTATCATCTCAGATGAGATATAAAATGGCATTACAAATAATGTCCATAAAATTCCCATTAGGAAAAATATGTCTTGCCAAGAGTGCAACGACTCACATAATTCTGCAGAGTCAGAAATATTTTATGAATTCGACTTTGCTGAGAGCAAATGTTATTAATGTATTAGGTCCAACGGATCTGATAGAAAGCTCTGGAAGAGCCACGATATTGTTATCAAACAATACTCAATTATGTATCAATGATACTTGATATTATTCAAAGAACAACATAAAGAAATATGTTTGGTTCAAGGGCATTTAAAGTTAATACCAGATAAAATCTGGTAGATCTGATGGATCTGATTAAAGGCTCTAGAAGAGCCACAATCTTATTGCCAGATGGTATTCAATTATGTATCAATGATACTTTATATCATTCAAGCAGAATATAAAGAAATCTGTTTAGATCAAAGACATGTAATTTTATTAATGTCATATTGAGATCATTAATAATAAGAATGTTGAATATCTGTGCGTGATTCAAGCCAGAAACTGATTATAGAAAAACTGTGTTCTTTATCATCCGGATTATATTGTTAATCAGAAAAGGAATGTATGTGGATATATTTATCCACCAAATAAAACCATATCATTCTAAAGTTGGTTTTGAATCCCTATCATTCAAAGGGATATATGTGGACATATTCATCCACCAAAAGAACCATTTCATTATTTTATGGTTCTAGTTGATGCATCTACGAGATGATCACATGTTTATGTATTATCAAACATCTCCAGTTGAGATTGATGTTCAACATCCAGCTTTCGCATGTACTTATAATTAGAATGGATCAGCGGAATCACTTATCAAACGTTTCCAGGTAATTACGAGAACTTTATTATTTCAATTCAATTACCAATTTCTATATGGGACGTTCTATTATATGTTGATATATTCATCTATGATCATTACTTATCATCATTATTTACCATTACAACTTGTAATTGGTCATTGACTTACTCACGTTTTTAAAGATATTTGATTGTGTAGTATATCTCCTTATTTCGTCTCTATCATGATCTAAGATAAGAATTATATATCATTATGAGATTAATATTGATTTTTGATTAATCTCTATTAGATCATTTAAACTTCTGAGAGTTTATATTTTTACGCACAATCTGTATATTATCATATTGATTAAATTCTAAATGGAAAGTTTCTCCAGAAAGAGTAAATGAAAAGTTACTCTTATAGAAAATAGAGATACCAGTTCGGTTCTCTATATATAAATGTGTCTCATTTCAATCTTTGCATCATTCAAATATGAAAGATAATTGATCATCAGATAATTATTAATTTGTTACTTCATATATTAAAGGTAACAAGATTTATAAGTTGTCATCTCATAAACCCCGGCCGGGTGATTGTTCCTAAAGAATGATCTGAGTAAAAAGCAACAAATAAATCATCTGATATATATTATAATTCATAAGCTTATGAACCTTTTGAAAGGTATTATTATCAGGATCCTAATGTAAGCAAAACTCGAGTTATAAATAAATCCACTTTCTCTAAATCAACTCTGTAAGAGTCTGATATATCTAATGAGACACAAGTCTATGAAAAGACTAAATTCATTGAAAAGGAAGAAATCTCAACAGAGATACAAGTATATTGAAATTGGGAAAATTTCTATACGAGTCTATGAAATGACTAAATCCATTGAAATGGAAGAAATCTCAACAGAGATTCAAATATATTGAAATTGAGAAAATTTCTATAAATCATATAAGAGAAATGTGGAATCATAAAGAAACAATCATTGATGATGTATTTTTATACACAGTAGCGCTACTGAAATTATAAACGATAATTATGATATTCATAATATCAATGATTGTATACAAAAGGCATGATTAGCCTAAGTGAAAAGAAGCAATTCAAGAAGAATTGACTTCATATGCCAAACATAAAGTATTTAGACCAATAGTATTCCAGACACCTGGGGATGTCAAACTAGTTGGATACTAATGGGTTTTTATACGGAAAACGTAATGAGAAAAATGAGATCGTGAGATATGAGGCACGACTCGTAGTACAAGGTTTCTCACAGAAACTTGGTATTCAATAGTGATGAATACAATTACGTTTCGAATTTTTGATAAATTTGGCTGCCTTTACAAGGCTTGAAATACGTCCTCTAGACGTAGTAATCATTTATCTATATGATTCACTCAATACAGACATTTATAATCCCGGAAGGATTTAAAATGCTAGAAGCATGTAAATCGAGATCTCGTAATCTGTATTTGATGAACATACAAAAATCCTTATATGGATTAAAAACAATCTGGACGGATGTGGTATAATCGTCTCAGTGAATATCTGATAAAATAAGGGTATAATAATTATATGCCCAAGTTTTTTCGCAAATAAATCAGAATTCGAATTTACTATATTCACAACATATGTTGATGATATGAATTTAATTGTAGCTCTTGGAGAGCTCTTGAAAACTCTTGAATTCTTGGTAAATGAGTTTAAAAATGAAAGACATGGGAAAGAAAATATTGTCTCGACCTTCATAGATCAAATGGAATGCTTGTCCATCAATCAGAATATATTGAAAAGATTCTGAAAAGATTCCATATGGATATTACTCCATAAAGCAAGTCTTTGCTTATACTCCCTCCAATCATTTATAATGTTATTTCATTTCATGAAATAAACATCTGTATACCCCAGTTTAGCAATCTAGAAGATTGTTTTAAAAGAACTTTTATCAGGGGGAGCGTCCCATCAGGGGGAGCATATCAAATGAAATATATTAATTATATTAATTATATTGGGGCATATGTGCATTGTACTCTTTTCTTTACAATCAGGTTTTCGTCCCATTGGGTTTTCCTGATAAGGTTTTTAATGAGACAATTCTCTAAGCACATCCAAAAATCATTTGATCCACAAAATCATCATAAATATTACATTGGTTTGGTTCAATATATCATCGTATATATGTTATCTTGATCAAAAATATCATTGTAAATATTACTTTGATCTTGCTAATCATCGTATATATATTACCTTGATCCAAAAGATCATCATAAATATTACTTTGATCCGACAGATCAATGGATATTTTTGCTCAGGTTTTTATCCCACTGGGTTTTTCCTAGCAAGGTATAATTATGAGAAATGTTTTGAAGAAAACATTAACTATTAACATATTTGCATTGTACTCTTTTTCCCTTCGATCAGGTTTTGTCCCACTGGGTTTTCCTGACGAGGTTTTTAACGAGACAATCAAGAGGAGCAAAGTTCTGAGCTGACATATGTGCACTATACTCTTTTTCCCTTCGATCAGGTTTTATCCCACTGGGTTTTCCTGACAAAGTTTTTTTAACGAGATAGTTTTGAGAGCATCCAGCATCACAAGATCCAGGAGATCATTGTATATATTTTTCTTAGGTTTTATCCTATTAAGTTTTTCCATAAGAGATTAATACATGTGGTATAAATCCAAGGGGGAGTGTTATAATATATGTGGCTTTAACCACATGTGTAATACACCCAAATATCTCCCCCATAATATCTCACACAAAATATCTTCTCCTAAATCCCACATAGTCCACCGCCATCTCTCTCTTTCACTTTATCACCCACTTGTTCACCCACTTGTTTTTGTTCACCCACTTGTTTTTATCATCATCACCCATACAAGTGCACCTCTCTTTATTTGCCTATATATATATATATATGTGCTCTCTCTCTCTCTTGTAATAAGTTAGTTCAACTGATATCAATACAAAAAGCTATTAGCTCTCTCTCCATATCTCGTCTCCTTTCTCTCTTGTTTTAATTCTTCTCTCATCTCTCATATTTTATTTCATCTATTATTTATTAATTTATAACAATTTGGACATATTTAGAAACCATAACATTGAAAAGAATATATAGAGCCTGTGGCATGAAGAGAAATTTGGTCATTTTATTACCTTTGAATGATGAAACAATAATCTAAATAATATTCATCTTACAAGCATATAATTTGTAAAAGCAAAAAAGCTTTTATATATATATATATATGAAGAAGAAGAAGCAGCTTAAAAATTAAACTGATCAGCTTCTCATTATTATTCTATATATATATATATATCTATTTAACATCATTGATCTTCAAATAATTTCAGAATCCACAAATCCCAACCAGAAGAATTAATCAGATGCTTCTAGAGTTCAATGGATTAATTGTTTTCACATTAATTAACCTTCTGATCATCATTTCAAAAATTAGAAAAATATCCGGCGGGCTGCTTCAATGAAATAACAAGCACGCCTCTGCCAACTGAACAACACACGATTAATATTCCCAAATCTTGAACCCTGAACCCGAGTTTCGACTCAGAATTGTACATTGGTGGAGAAGCTCTGGCCAAATTGCCAATTCGAAGGCACAACGTTGTTGAAGATTCGAGTCTCGCCATCAGTGGTGGTGATCTTGAATGACAAAGATTGGCCGTTCAAATAAGCATTAGATTGCCAATTAGCTCCCCAATTTCTTGACATAGTCATCCAGTTGGCACTCTTCGAGCCTTTGATGTATGCAGATTGAATAGATCCAGCCCCAGCAACGTTGCTGATCGTAACAAGCTCAAAATAGTCTCTCCCATTAATGGTGAATCTCACTCCACCATGTTTCATGCATGGAACCCTGCCCCATTGAAAGCTCAAAACATTAAAATAAAAATAAAAATGGATGAAAGTGTATATTTCACGATAATGAATATGTACGATAGGAATCAAATCATTTATAGACTATGCAAGGGAATCAAATCAGGAACTAAATTTATAGGGAAAAAAAAAAAGCGTAGATGTAATTGATTAACTAGTACCTTCGGAACAGGATGGGGATGATTCCGCCTCTGTAAATACCGATCTTCTCCCAAGCTGGTTGAGCCATGTCGAAGTGTTGGAGAGGAGGGTTGCACCAGCCTCCATTGTTGCTTGGAAGATCAAAGTTTGGAGGGCAAAAGTTAGTTGCTGTGATGGTTATAGAAGTTCCTTTTATGCACCATCTGGGGTCTGATTGAGAGTCACAAATCATCTGGTAGCATTGTCCACATGAAGCTCCATCATTGAACAATGCAGTACTCAAAGCAGCTGTGCTGGTCCCATAACCAGTTGAATACAAATTTCCATATCCACAAGCCCCACCTGTAAGGCCAACCGATAAATCAATTAATCAATCAATCACAGGCGTTTTAAAAAGTGAAAATAAAAATAAAAAATCGTATACATGTTACATTTACATACCCATTGTTCCTGAGGCATCAGATCCTCCATAAAATGTAGCATGGCCTTTACTCCACCCAGAAGCTGAAAACGCGTCTATATTGATAAGAAAATAGCTTAGTAGGATCAAAATCGCGAATGCGAAGAAGGGTTTTGCCATTTCTTGATCGAAGAATTAAGCTATAGATGGAGTAAATATGGAGAATGTGTATATACAATAATTATTGGCAGTTACAGCTTACAAGTTTTCAAGATCACAGGAGGCACCTTTAAATAAGGAACCAGAGACTCTAAAGTCTAAATCCAACAACTTCACATGTTATTGATCACTTCAAGTAAGAGAGACACTTCAAAACAACATTTTATTTATTTTAAAATCGAATTGTCTCTGCAGAAACCGAAGAAATTCCGAGTCCTCATTCAATTATTCCCACGTTCACTCACATATACACCCACATGCAAAGCCGTGACCGAATCAAAACCACCCCCAAATTTTTTTTTTTTTTTTTTTTCTTTTCTTTCTTTTAATGACTCGGTTGTTATCATTTTGCCATATTCGAGATATAAAGACACCTCGGACATTGTTTAGTGTGAATCTAAAATATATAAATTATCAGGTGTGAGATTTCTTACATTTTTTCCGTACCTGATCTTTATACAATAAACTAGGATTTCGTATGTTTTTCATATGAGGGTTCGCATTAGAAACCTCCTCATTAATCAGGTGTGTAGGATCCTATACGTTTTTACATACAAGACTTTACGAGGTTATAGAATCGGATCCTACACGTACTTGCAACTCATAATTATTATATATAAATATATATATATTCTAAGATCATATCATACAATTGCACATGGTTCTCTTTTTGATTCATATGATACAATGGCAGTATTCTTTTCAGACAAATTGGGTCATGCACATGATTCAAAATTTGTTCACATTATTAGACGGTGAAGCTCATATAATATCTCAAAAATAATAACCCATGTTTGTGATCTGGTGGTACAGGGACTTGGGTTGGGTACCTAACAAAATCATCACATGCAATTACTGCCATTGATATGGAATATTTTCGTTTCATTGATGGCCCATAGTCCAAACTATGTGCCCACCCTTAATTATATTACTATAAAAAAGTACCAATAACTTCAGGGATTGCCACATCATAGCAAATGCCAACCATTAAAAACTTGGAAATAAAAATTTAAAATTAAAATCATACGATTTAGGTTAAGGAATAAAACAAGAAAACCACTTGTAATACTTTATTTTGTACATTGTCAAAATAATTTTAAAAGAACAGAAAAAAAAAATTAAAAAAAATTTACATTTGGGTAGATTACCAAACGACAAGACGAGGTGAACACAGTGATATGTCTATCACACATATACCATGGAGGTTATAAGTTCGAGTCATATCCTCTCCCTCTCTTAAGTTTGAATTATTTGTAAATATTCAAAAAATACATACGAATGAACAAGCAGATGTTTTTTTTTCGTTGTAACTGGATCTACCTACAATGGATTAAAAATTTGCCATGTGATGACAAACCGTCAAGCAACCCTACGAGAAAGTCTGATGATATGGTTCAAGAATTTGAAATTATTAAAGTAGCAAAATTCCATGAACTGGCCATGAGCATCAATAGTCTCATGAAAGGCAAATTGCATTCATATTTTAGCAAGACAGTTCACGCATTTAATGGTGGTGGATTAAAAAAATAAATAATCTGAACATATGCTCTGTAGATAATGTATCATAGTTCCAATGATAAGATGGAATATTAAGAGTATATAAAAAGGGAATAAATTATACGAATTCTATCATGCACATGACAGATCTTATAAAAAGGGAGCAAACTCATATGCTTTTTAATAAGAATTCAAATCAAATAATGATGATAAAATAAATTAGAATCTGCGATCTCTTTCTCTTAATATTAGTTATGTTTTTATCGATATATGTTATGTTTTTACATGCATATTACTAGAGTTGTGGGTATATTGGGAGTTGAAGAGATCAAACATACATATGGACACGTAGATTGGATATCTACTCTAACAATACCGAAAAGAAATCTCCTGAGTCCTGACACATAAAATAGCATGACAAAACTCAAACCCTCACATCACTAATGTGGAAAGGAAGATGTACATCTATTTGTTGGCAATCAAGAGCGTATCAGTTACGATGCATAAGTGACTTCTGTCGGCTAAAAATCTCTAATATAAGTCTATTACAAATAACAACAATAAAATGGTTACTAAATACTATCGATAGAGATTTGTAAAATGATGCTGTGCTTTTAGAAGGAGAAAGAAACAGAGACAAATTTTGAGATTGTTAAGTCTGCAGCCATAGAACAGAATGGAAACCCCCTTTTTTTTCTTTTTCTTTTTTTCAAAAATCATCATCATCCTCCTCAGCGATATGCTGTGCAAGTTCTTGCTCCTGCTGTTGCCTTTCTCTTCTTTTCTCGGCACCTTCTTTCTCCTTGTGTGTATTTGGTGGAAACCGCAAGGCACGAACAGCTTCATTGTGCATGTTAAGGCAGAAGGCAATCCTGGAGTTGAAGGCAAGTTGAGGTTCAGTTGTGGAATAAATGTCCCCGGTCTCCTTCGACACCACCCACCCGTTTGCATGATCCAACGTGGCATCAATGGCGCCATCACGGATAGCCTTTGCTACAATGCTTTCAGCATCTGCAACCGGGTTTGCTGAGTCCAACCTCAACTTTTTAGCAACATCAACAAGTGAAATGCGTGAATAAGAGATACTGATGTTGCGTAACCCAGTCCTAATGACATTATGTCGCAGCCGAACAATCAGATTGTTTGTCCTGTCCGCACTGAAAGTGCCAGCAAACTTTTCCGCAACAGCTCGAAACAATTCCAAGTCACCAATCCTTACAGCCTGTAAGTTTAACCACACGGTTATACTTTTGTTCATAAATAAAGCAAACAGACTAACAGTGCCAACTTTTGGCGTGTTACCAAAAAAGTGCAAACAACCAGCAGCTCCTAAACGATTTTGAAAGAATAAATGCCAATTAATTTTTCTTAAAATTTGAAAAAAAGACAACGAAGGAGAGAAGACCAAAGTTAGGTAAGTTAGACTTACATTTGTAAGTTCGAAATATGGCCTCAAAGCCTTTTCCATTCCTTTCTGCATAAAGGTCGTCCTCTCAGGTATTTCCCCCAATAGTAACCGGACTAGAATAGCCCACTTATTGCATAAAATTCGGAAGCCTTGCGCTGCAACAGGGGCTTTTCGAGCAGCCTGCAGGAGACTCTCTTTTGCATCTGTGTACTCCAACTGAATTGTCCGAATCTTCCCAAGGTAAAACAGATATCGGCAGAACTGCAGAGAAAACAATTCACATTAACATCCTTCAAAAGGAAAAACATGCCTATTTCTAGTCACCAACTACCAGAAAACTGTGAAGAGAATGGATAAAGGTTGGCAGATAGCTAATATATAAATGCATGAAACATGAAACAAACAAGTAGAGGAAACATGAAACATATAATGGAGATTAGGTCTCTAAGGCCAAAATCAAAGCTTAAGTGAACAGTTGTAAGGCATACAAAATCTCCCTTTAAATTATACATATAATGAAAGCATTCCAATCCAAAAGACCAGCTCCTCTCATTTTTCAACGAGCATCCCAAAACAACAGATTTTAGAAAGTTTAAACCAGATATAATGCTAACCTGCTGGTTTGAGTGTGCTTCAAATCGAGGTGCCTTAGACCTCAGCTTCTCAGCCTGATCATATAGGTTATAATGGAGGTAATTACGAAGTAACAGGTTCAGAAGTGTTTCCTGCATAAAGCCATTAAATCATGTATGAGCTACAAAATGCCGGTCACTTAAAGTCACTAAGTTTATAGATAAAAACAAACCTGACCCAGCTCGTCATGGCGCAATGTGGCAATACGATGCAGGGCAAGGAGATTGCTGAGGAAAAGAGTAGAACAAAGCAATCAAAATAATGAATGTATATGCCTAAGGAAAAATAAATAATTACCTATACATAAACATACAAATGTACACACACATATATAAACTACATAAATACAGGTCATAGATTGAAATTATAACAAGGACAAGTGACGAATTGCTCACCCACGAATTTCAGCAAGATCACCAGTGAGCTCATAGCTATAGGAGTAATAGAAGTACAATCTAGACGCAAGCACATCAAGAGTTCTTCTGTTCAGGCTCTTGACTCGAGCAATGCTTGCAGAGGAACAATCTTTGGCCTGGGAGAAAACAGTGAAAAAAAGTCTTCACAATATAACCCTTGATGGTTTCATTCCCAAATGAAGTAAGGCTAAGACATTGATAAAAATTAATCCAACCTCATTGTATTTTTTCTGATCAATAAGAAAAAGAAGCACAAGCAAGTAGCAGTAGATCTCAAGCTCTGGCAACACATGCTTTCCTGGAGTTTGGGTAACAGATGTCGCTGTATCTACTTCCATGTCATGCTCACCTTCCTATACACACATTGTAACGTCAAATGTAAGCATTATAAGTCAACAAAACAATCACCATCGAACCCTCAATTTCTTGCTTAGTCCACATATCATTTTACCCAAAAAAAAGTGCAATAACAGCAAATGTAGGCAAAATTCACATGGCCAAGGAAGTAAAATACTGAACAATGAATATATAGGGGGTACGATATTTCAACAATATTTGCTATATCAATACCACTAGAACTCCAAAAATATCGTCAAAATTTCAAGAATATTATCGTTATTTAGAATTTACTTCCTTGCTGACATGGCATTTGCTACCTCCCCCTCCCGCCTCTGTTACTCACAACAATATTAAATTAAAAATGCTATGCTTAATGGCTTCATAGGATCCAATTTCACGATTCTTAAACCTCAAATACATATCTACAATGTCAACACACATAGCATCGTATAAACTGAAATGTTATTACTAATCACTTATATATATATATATATATATGCATAACAGATACATATTAAACAAATTCAACAAAAACAAACACTCAAAAATGTTCATAAATCTACCTTAGGAACAAACCCGGACAATCGGGTATGCACATCGGAACCTGGCACGAGAGCGAAATTGAGAAACGCAGAGAGCACAGAGGCAGTCAGCTTCCGCCGCAGCCCCATGGTGAGTCGAATGGCACGCATAATTCGACGAATCTCCTTCGCGTATGAGCCGGTCTCTATAACCGATGCTATCTCCTTCAAATCTACACATAAACCATATAAATTAAATAATAATAATAAAAAAAAAAAAAAGCAATCAATTATTGAAACCCTAGAAATGTTGAAACTCAAAAATTCGAATTGAATTGAAATCAAATAGATAGATAGTTGGTTAGTTACGCTGCAAAGTGGATGGTACGGTTGAAGAAACAGAATGCGAAGGAGTTTGGTGGTCTTTCATTTCCACATCTTGAGTCATCTTTGCAAAATCTCTAAAAAAAAAAACACGAAAGAGAAAATGAAAATAAAAATACGCGAAAGATTGAGTGATTGTTGAACAGTGTGATGCGAAAAGGAGTTAAAATAAAAATTAAAAAAAAATAGTAAAATGCGACTTACAAATGTGAAGCGAGTTTGATGCGGAGAAGCTGTGCAGGGGTTTAGAGCTAGCTATATTTTATCACTCGATATTCAGCACCAGTAATATGATATTAATCACTCTTTTTCTTTCTCTTCAAGTTAGTATCTGAAAATTATAAATGAGAGCGAATACAGACGGGCGTCTCTAACGTGCGCGCTTGGTGTTCTATACTGCGCCTTAAAAAAATTAATTTTTTTTTTTAACTATTACAATTAATTCAGGGTATTTGGTCTATCAGTGAATTAGACGGCCAGACGGCCCAAACATAGCGCATTTTTTATTTTATTTTATTTTTGATGACAACCAGACGTGCCAAATTTTGATGAAAACCAGACGTGCTTTTATGTTTAGTTTTTATAATTTTCAAGTGAATAATGTTAGATGTGCCAAATTTTTTGTCATCATCACTTCACTTATAATCTTGATTTATAAAATGTCGACACCTGATGTTCCATATTATTTGAAAAAAAAAATTAGGAATTTTTTTAAAAAAATTTTTAAGGCACCTAATATTATTCTTTTCATATAAAATGTTTACTTTTAAACTAATCCCAACTAAGTCGCTTTAAAATTTTCATTGACAAAGGTTTATTTCTGATTAGTTACTCGATATGTATAACTTAGTAAGACTATCCCACACAAGTTTTTCTCCTCTGCATAATCTGGGAATTCGATGTTCGGTAATACTCAAATTATCTCTAGACTAATTGAATCCCTTCATTTTCCAAAGATTTGGATTATGCTTGGTTGAAACCACAGACCAGTAAAATTACGTGAATAAAATCAAGATCGAACTGATGAGCAACCAAAACCATAAATAATTACAAGACAAATTTCAAACAGAAAAATTAAAGAATGCATTACTCAGTCAAGACAGACAAATAGAATTGTATAAACATCTCACCTACATCTACAATAATGAAATAAAATAAAAAGGTTGCCTCATTTGGAGACTCTGATTAAACTAACCACACTATATGAATATCCTAGGTTATCACTGATAATCGAGGGCAAAAAAAAAAGCAAATTACAGTGAAAACATAAAAGGAAAAGACGATTAGATATAACATGGATAAGGCAACCCCTGCATAATCTGCATTTAGTTCTCGAGAGAAACATTGTCTCTTAATGCAGCTGCATGGATCGGCCCATTTGATCTATTGCCACGACCCCTCCCACCACGGTTTCCCCTCCCACGACCACGACCTACACAAAACCAAACACATTCAATGACTCGCAAATTCATATCAGAACAAAGTTTATACATATTAGATGGTGTTAATTAGGTTTTCAGATCAACTTAATGCATTGTAATTGCGGAGGAAAAGACTGGTTCTTACCACCACCTTGAGCCTGTACTTCATAATTGTAGCCTCCATCTTGCTGCATGTCCATATAAGGTCCATTGTATCCTCCTCTCCCTCGGCCACGGAAACTTCGTCCTCTACCTCGATTCCTACCCCTACCATAGCCTCGATTGTTGCGGTCCCGACCTCCATCTTCATACTCAACAGGCACAAAACCATTTCCTGCATAATTGAATGCATCATATGCCAGTAACATCTGGAGATGGTAAACTCATATACATGCCATTAACAAAATAAATGTACCTCTTCCCCTAGGCCTCCCTCTACCGCCTCGACCCCTACGTCGGCCATTAGGTGAACCCTCTGCAACACAGAAAAGAACATGAAAAAATGCAAACACAGATACTATAGAGAAATAGTATATTAATCCTAAACCATAGCAATACCTCCATCATACTCAAATTCTGTTAATGCCTTGACCAGTTCTGCAGGCAGTGGAGGCTGATACCTGAAGGTAGTAACAATTCATGAAATCATAACAAATCTTCAAGTCATAGAAGTCAGGTATGACATTCATAAATCTTTAAGAAATGAACAAAGTAGATTGTTCCAGATTAAAGTATTAACCCAAAAGCTCAGACAGTCCCAACAATTCCAATAATAAAACACCTTATTAGAGTTAAGAAAAACCTCAGGATCCTGACTACAGCACAGGTGCCGTCTCTTTATGAGAATCTGAGACTTAAAAACAATTATTTCCTAAACTTAGAATTTGATCAAAGATTTTATGAAAAAGCATTCTTAAGATTTTCATAGAGGTAAGAAGGCGAATTCATAAATGTACTGAAACCTCAGAATAACTAACGTTGCATCAGATTCCTTTAAGTAACACCACTCAATCCTAAATAATCAAGTAAACAACCTACGTATAATTTAGATTTTCTCTCACATACATTTCCCCTAAATTTTATCAGCAATCTAGGACCAAAACGATAGAAAAAATTCCTTCAGCACTTTCCTAGCCTTTCTTTCTAAGCAATCAATGACCAGATGAATGGGGAATTCACTGTAAGGATAAAACGACTGCCACAAAACCTTACAATATAGAAACACTTTTGATTTCCATCTCACTAACTACTATGAGATGTGCAATTTAACAATTAGTGAATAAAAGAAACCAGTGGAAACTTACCCAACAGAAGATGTATTCAGCTCCTTCATTGAAAGGGTTATTGTAATCATTGAAACATGCCTTGTGGTCTCCAAGCTGAGAAAATAAAACAAAACCTACGATCACTGAATGATTTTTTTTTTTTAACTAATTGATATCTCTTGAGGAACAATTACTATTGGAATAAAGTTAAGACTCTTCTTACGGGAGGAGGCCTTCCTCAAGGGGTTCCCACGTATCAGTTATGTCTGTAGATCCAATAGCCGTATTCTGATGCAGACCAACAATTCTTCTCTGAATTACAGTACAATATTAGAACTCTCAACCCTGTATAATAATAAGACCACATAACTGGCCTGACTATTACTAATTCGAAAACAAGTAAAGGATAAGAAATACCTTTATCAGCTCCACAATGGTCACAGTCTTATTGATAGCCCTTCCCATTGCCTTGAATACAATTTCATTTGATCCTTTTTCCTACAATGTGACACACCCCATATAAAGTGAAAACACTTGAACAGTACCAAAAGCAAAATTAAGACCACATATGAACGGCAACATTCTTTCTACTGTTTTCAATTGCATAATCATGTTGCATACTTGTAAATATTCATATACACAGATAAAGATGATTGCCTAAAGTCCATCCAAAAAATTCTATAATAAACAACCACAAACAACCATATCATTAAACTTCTTAGAATGCACCGAAGTAACCAGATTCTACCTTTGCTTCCAAGTTCCAACTATAGCAAGCAATTTACGAGAAATATACAGCAACATGCACAACAATAAAGCACAAATTGCTACCCCTTTAGACTAACTTCCCAAACCTAGTAAAACAGACTTCACTATTTTCATCAACCCAACAAAAAGAATTCTCGAAACCGAAAAAACCACCTAGCTCTAAGATCTCATATTCTACTACTTAAAATTTCCCTAAACTTTCTAGAGACTTCTAACTCGCATCAAGTGACAGTGTGTCTCTTCACTTGTATATTAATTGGAATCTACTGAGCTAAATAACAGCACAAAATCGACCAACAATAATGTCAACAAAACTTAAATAAAAAGTTAAAAAAATAATAATAGTAAATACCTGAAGCAGAGTCATAGCGTACGTGATATAGCTGCGCATCCTCCCTTGACTCGTAATCCGAATCTCGTTCTCATCAATTGGTGTCTCTGGTTTTGGCTTCTCTACTCTCTGGTACCGATCCATCTTTTTCCTGACCAAAAAGAAAAAAAAATCCCGAACCAGATAAGCACAACAGAGTATAAATATTTAAAAGCAAAAGCCAAACCAGAGAGAAAATTAGAAAGTTCGAGTGAAAAATCAAAGACGAGAACAGAAACTAGGGTTTGTTTTGGTTAGCTACCTCTTGTGAAGATTCAAAAAGAGCCCTCTTCTACGGCTTCGTTTCTTCTTTTATGCCCTAAGCCGGATAACGAGCTCTCTATTGCGTTTTATAGTCCAAGCAGATAGCTTCTAAAACTACCCTAACGGCCTAACCGACTCCATTATCCGGTCCAACCGGTACTACAACACAGAAACCTCAGCGGTTCGATTCGGCTAGTTCCTTTTATTTTAATAATCATTTTATAAATTTAAAAAAAAAACACCTTTTTATTTAATTAAATTACAGAAAAATTACCACAGCTGGGTGTGGTGCGATCAAAAAGGACGTTCATTTGGACCGTTAATATCCTAAGTTCGAGTAGTGGTACCAAAAACCGTTGTGGTAATTTAGGTGAGGCGATGAGTGGATCCAAATCCTTAAATTATACATGGAAATTCAAATTATAGGAGAATCATGAATCACCGTTTCAAGGGGATATTTGGCCATACCACTCTCCCGGGACAAAAGTTTCATTTTGAAGAACTTGGACGAAAAGATCTTGCAATTAATTGCTATTAAAAGATTCATCGAGTCATGACAGACTAGAAGTGCTTGACCATGAACACGGATATTTTACATATATAAAAAATAAAAAATAAAAGAGTAAAGAATTTCTTTCATAATTTCCAATTTTCCATATTGCAAAAGCAAGCTCAAAGTGAGATTTATTTACTCAGAGACTATACCAGCATACAAATTGAGCGAACATTTGATTATACATTAACTGGACATAGGACTGGTTTTCTTCTCTGTATTTTCTCACTTCACTTGTCATACATATTTCACACACCAAGTAATAAACACAAGCTATTTAAAATGTTAGATGGTTCATTCGATCACAGGAAGAAATGAAGAGAATCCACACTCTTCGAGTCCTTTGCGCCAACAAGTGGATCAATAATCTTTCTCCATCCATTATAATCTAGAGGAGAGCCGGCATCAGGTAATACAAATCCGTTAACGAAGAAAGAAGGTGTCCCGTACACCCCTCTTGAAGTACTTAACTGCACAATCAAAGAAACGCAGGATAAATGGTATGAAGAAGAGAGCTATAAGCTATCATTTTCAACAACAACAAAAAAATTGCAAAACAGATAAATATGCCTGACAGTTTATAATGATGTGGTAAACAGAGGCTTCGTAAAATTGATCGATTGATAAAAACATACACCCCACATACAACTCTAATACATAAAGGATCTAAATTACGTCTTTAATGGAAGCATAAAAAGAAATCATATGCAGTATTACCTTGAAAGAAACCCTTGTTAAAAGATCAGTTTTCCTGTCATTGAAGCCAGATTCAATTGCAGATAAATTTGAGTTTCCAATTGCTTCTGCTGAAAACTTCACAATTTCATCCACAACAGAAGCCCTAGACATGTTGTGTGTTGGTTCATTATAAAACCTCTCCTGTTTAACAATTTTCCAACAAGGTGAAGACCACATGAAACCGTAACAATACAAAATTTCAATCTGGCTCACAAAAAAGCTAGCAGCTGATAGATTTACAATGTCAAGAAAGAAAATATCCATTGACAATGTTAGGAATCTATCATTCCTTTCAAACAATTCATCGAATGTGAATACAAAGATGGTTATCAGCTCAAGCTAGCGTATAATATAAACATCGATTTCTTCTAACAATCTTTGCTAGTCACAGTAAATGCAATTGACTTGTTTGCAATGCAGCTTGAGTAGGATAAGCAGCTGATGCCGTGAACACTAACCTGATATTTGAAGAACCACTCCAATAAACGGAATGTAGTAGAAGAATTTATCGTATTCACGATGTGCAAAGCACGAGAAGTAGCATATGCATTGTCATGGTAACTGCAATTGATTGAAACTTGAAAGAAACAATTAGTTCATTTAAAAAGAAACATATGCATTGTCATGCCAAGCCACCGTACACATTCAAAAATGTAAATTCAATATTCAATGTTGTATCAAACACTTCTTTTTCTTGTATAAACATCCCAAATGATCAAACCATCCACTTTCCACATCAATTCTTCATAACCCGAAAAATCTTCACACAGAATTCTTCAAAATGAAAAGGGTTACATTGCATAACCCGAAATTTCAGTGATATTTTTGGATTTCTGATGGTGACCATATCAAAATTATAGTCAAAATTTCAAAAATATTGCAACCATATTGATATTTCTGATATTTCCACAAATTTGTGCCTTCAATATATTCATCCAAACCTATATTTACAATCTTCGATTCCATAGCTAAAGAATAAGAAGTAAACAATAAGCTGGCTACGTAGCTCAAAAAAATCCAAATTCCAGTAGAACTAATGAGAAACTAAAAAAAAAAATAGATTTCATATTAATTATAATAATTTTGACTTATTTGTCCCCATAATCAAACAGCAAAAATCGCTCTCAAAATTCAATGAATTAAAGATAATATCGCAAATCGCTGATTAAAAAACAAACAAAAAACACAAACAAAAGAGGAGAGAGAGAAAGAGAGGAAATACTGACGGTAACGGTAACAGATGAACGACAAGAGAGACGCGAGGGCCGTAGTGTTCAAGGGCTTGTTTGAGAGGCGGCCACGCGTCCCTGCTGTCGGGGCAGACCGGGTCGAAGAAGGCTTCGATGACGATGGTGTCCGAGTCAACTCGGTTATTCGTGTAAAAGAACCCGTCTTGCTTCGCCGGCGGCAAGGACTGCGCTGTTACAATCCATTGAAATGGACTCAAAATTAAAAAGGAAAACAAAACCGATTGCAGTAGCAGAGTTGCTGCGAGCTTCGTTCTCTGCATTTTTGCGCTCATTTTGTTCTTTTGCTTTTGTTCTTCTGTTTGTCTGTGCTTGAATAGTTGCCAAGAGGAAAGAGAATAGAATTATACTGTATTATTATATAAAAGGGATATTATCAAACACTACCCTCAGTTTTTACTTATCTCTAAAACAAACTTTATGGTGGCGTTTGGTGCGTGTGATAGGATTAGACTATTTTTAAGATATGGAATTGGATTTGATTGGATTGGATTGGATTAGATTAATTATAGTGTTTCCCTTGTGGAACATGGGATTGGACTAAAAATAGTCCAATCCAGTGTTTGGGTAGGTAATGGGATTGGACAAAATAAAAAAATTATCTAATTTTTAAACAAATTCACATCCACCCATTATCAAGGATATTTCTCTCTCCCCTCTTTGACTCTTTCTCTGGTTTTTTTTTTATTTTTTATTTTTAAGATAACATTTATTGAAAGTGAAGTGATGGTGTGGTAGAGTGGAATCAAGTGGAAGGATGAGAAAGCTTGGAAGCCTCAAGAACAGCAGCCAGCTTGAGAAAATTGTGGTCTCCATCCTCAAGCACCATCTGGATAGGGAAAGATCCCAAGCCATCAGCAATAGCAAACAATATCTTCTTCATCTCAGATTTGAACTCTTCAACATCTCTCCTCCCATCTCTTTCTCTCTTCTCTGTTACAACGACGGTGGAAAAAAAATAATTCTTGTCGTGGTAACTCATCTCTAGAGATGCACATTTGGGGAATAGGGATGGATATAAGGACCCCCCCCCCCCCCCCCCCCCCCCCCCCCCCCCACACACACACACACACACACACACACACACCCGTTTCCCCATTTCCCCAAATGGGGATAGGGAATTTTGGGGGGACCTATATCCATCTCCATCCCCAATTCCCCATTTTTCCGTTTTTCCTCATTTCCCTGTTTTCCCCATTTGACTAAAAACTACAAATTAAATTTAAAAAAAAATAAACATTTCATTACAAATACAAAATAAAATTCATTAGTACATTTTATATAAAATGTGTATATATACTTAGGGAGTTAGGGTTTTCAAAGAATAATATATATATTATAATTATGGGGAAAATAGGGAAATGAGGATGAGGCTCATTCCCATTTCAATTTGGGGATGATTTTCATCCCCATCCCTCCTCATTTTCCCATTTTTCCCAAAAAAAAAAAAAAAAAAAAAACCCCAAATGGGGATGGGAACGCGGGGAATTAGGGCCCCGGGGAAAAATGTGCATCTCTACAGTCATCTCTTCCTCTCCTCTGTTACAATCACTCGTCTCTTTCTCTCCATCTCTTTCTCTCATCTCTTCCCTCTTTCATTTTCACTGTTTGAGAGAGAAAGATGTGGTGGACCGATTGTTGGGTTTTAATTTTTCAATTAATTTTGTTTCGAAACTCAATCATTGTGAATTTGTTATCTAATTTGTGCTGTGAAATCGTATTTGTATTTGATTGGATTTGTGATCTAAGTTGATTTGTGAAGTGATTGTGAATTTGTTTGAATCTGGTTGGTGAAAGAGTTGAATCGGTGATGGTGGGATAAAAATAATCCCATTGATTTGGAGAGGATAATTTTATCCCCCTCCAACGGGATGAGGGGGATAAAATTAGGGGGATAAAATTGAAGATGGAATAAAATAGTCTGGTTGCCTGGACACACCAAACATGGGATTGGAATATTTTTAGTCAAATCATTATGGATAAGTTTGGTATTGTTTTTGAAAAAATAAAATATTATTTTATAATGAGTGAGGATATTTACTCCTCTAAAAAACTGTATGTACACCCCTTTAAAACTTTTAAAATGTTATAAATTGTATGTACACCCCACATATTACCAATAATATCCTTTCTTTTAGCTTTTGGTTAAATACAATAAATAAACAATTATAAAGTAACTAAAAAAATAAAAAATCAACCATCGATACATCAACCATTCTCACCAAGGTCAAGTATATCACTCCAAAGTTTCGTAAAAAAAAAATGTATATCACTCCAAAGCAAACTCATATATTGCAACTATCCAACCAAGACAAGAAATCATAATTCATTATAAAACTTCTCCAGTTATGAGTTCCTCTGCTAATTTTGGGATTAGCTGTTGGCATCGGCTTCTAAAATATGCTTCAGCTTAAATTGCAAGACCAAACTGGAGATATTTACAATAATTTTTATATCAGCTACCAAATATCAATGTCCCCTTAAAATACAGGCTGTTTGTAACCGTAGGTTATTTGAATATCTTCTTGGATTTTATTTCCTAGCACCTTTTGTTCTTTTGAATTCTCAGACTGTCTTTTTTTTTTTTTTTTTTTTTTTTTTGAAACTAGAATGTCTCTTTTCTTTTTCATTTATAAAAATAAAATCATGTAATCAGGCCTACTTTCTTTTTCTTTAATAATTATTTAATTTTTATTTTAACTCATTGTTATTTAAATGAAATTATTTTCTATTTTTAAAAAATATTTTAGAATAGTTATTTAATAATTTAATTTATATAATCATAATTTTAATTTAATTAATAAATAGTTAATATTTCGATAAAAATATATCATACATGTTGAAAATATTATATATTGTTTCTATTTGATATATAATTACATATGGTGCATATATAATTGTTTTTCTTTTAATAGTTTTATTTAAGGGTGATATTGGAATTTTGAAATAAATAATACTTTGAGGTGTATATACAGTTTTAGAGAGGTGTAAATATCGTCACTCTTTTATAATTTTGACATAAAATGATGTTTGGTAAAATTTCAAAAAATGATTAATTGACAATAATTTTGTTAGGAGTTGAGACAGGTTTGGAAGCAAATAATTTTGTTAGAGTTGAAGTAGGAATTCCTAATCCTGCCCCGAACTCGCCTCCATTGACATCTTTAATATCAATATACAGAAAATTAGACGGATTTTCACATAAATTCGAAATTAAAAGGTTATATTTAGAGATATGTCAATCCTTAGGCGATTTTTTTTTTCTTGAGAATTTTCCTTATAAATAAAATAATAAAACATATCCTCGAAATTCTCTGTAATTTTGGCTTTAATGTTACTTGGATTACAAGCTTCATTGAATCATTCACTTGCCTTCTAAAACCGGCAGATGTTTCTTTAAAATTGCCTTTAAAAAAAAAACTTACAATTCATTTAAAAAAAAAAGCTTACAATTCATAATTTCCATATTGCAAAAGCAAGCACAGAGTGAGATTTTTTTACTGAGAGACTACACCAGCATACAAATAGAGCGGTACATTATACATAAATTGTGACATGGAGGCTGGTTTTCGTCTCTGTATTTTCTCACTTCACTTGTCACACACCAAGTAATAAACACAAGCTATTTAAGGATCTGGATCCTTTGCTGATTTGATCTGGATCCTTTGCTGATCAGTAGAGGATAATTCTCATTTAAGATGTTATACGGCTAATTCCATCACAAGAAAAAATGAAGAGGATCTACACTCTTCGAGCCCTTTGCGCCAGTGGATCAATGATCTTTCTCCATCCTTTGTAATCTAAAGGGGAGCCAGCATCAGGTAATACAAATCCGTTAACGAAGAAAAAAGGTGTCACAAACACCCCTCTTGAAGTACTTAACTGCACGATCAAAGAAACATGGGATAAATGGTATGCAAAAGAGAGTTATAAGTTACCATTTAAAAAAAATTAAAAAAACTACGAAACAGATAAATATGCCTGACAATTTGTAATGCTGTAGTAAACAGAGGCTTCGTAAAATTGATCGATTGTTAAACACATACAACTCTAATACATAAAGTACCAAATTACGTCTTTAACGGAAGCATAAAAAAGAAATCATATTTGGTATTACCGCGAAAGAAACCCTTGTTAAAAGATCAGTTTTCCTGTCATTGAAGCCAGATTCAATTGCAGATAAATATGAGTTTCCAATTGCTTCTGCTGAAAACTTCACAATTTCATCCACAACAGAAGCCATAGACATGTTGTGTGTTGGTGCATTATAAAACCTCTCCTGTTTAACAATTTTCCAACAAGGTAAAGACCACATGAAACCGTAACACATCATAAGATTCAATCTGGCTCACGAAAAAGCTAGCAGCTAATAGATTTACACCGTCAAGAAAATATTCACGATGATGCTGATGCTGATGCTGTGAACACTAACCTGATATTTGAAGAACCACTCCAATAAACGGAACGTAGTAGAAGGATTTATCGTATTCACGATGTGCAAAGCACGAGAAGTAGCATATGCATTGTCATGGTAACTGCAATTCTTCAGAAGAAACAATTAGTTCATTTAAAAAGAAACATATGCATTGTCAATTTGTCATTCCACCACCACATATATACACAATCAAAAATGTAAATTCAATGTTGTATGTATCAGACACTTCTTTTTCTTGTACATATAAACATTCAAACCATCGGCTTTCCACATGAATTCTTCATAGCTCGAACAATCTTTGCACATAGAATTCTTAAAAATGAAAAGGGTTCAATTTCATTTCCCGAAATTTCAGTGATGTTTTCGGATTTCTGATGGTGACCATATCAAAAATATTGCAAGCATTTTGATATTTCTGATATTTCTGACTTATTTGTCCCAAAAATGGCAAAATAAAACTACAAAAATTACTCTCAAAATTCAATGAATTAAAGTTAATATCGCAAATCAATCGATAATCAAAAAAAACAAACAAAGAGTTAATTACACTAACTTACACTTACTTTTTTGAATATAACAAGATTTCAAAATGATGTCATAAATTATCATAAACAACCCTTACTATCAATTCAATCGGATGTCATAAATTATCATAAACAACCCTTACTATCAATTCAATCGGTTAACTTAAACAGCTAACTGACCTTTACCTATGGAAAATCAAATATACCCCTATTACATCATCCCAAACATAAAATATTTTTAATTAAAAACTGAAAATATATATATATATATATATCAGCCACCTATGGAAATATCCTCAATTCGCGGCCTCCTCTGCGAAATGAAGGAGGTCGATCTCTAAGATCGTTAAAGATCTCTTATTTCCTTCGGCAGTGAAACTTCACCGCAGATAGTTTTTTTTTTTTTTTTTTAATGAATAAAAAAATGATTTTTTTTAATTTTAATTAAAAAAGTTATATTTGAGATGATGTGGTAGGAATATATTTAACTTTCCAATTGTCAAAGGTTAGTTAATTTTCCAATTATTAAAGTTACCGGTTTGACTTGATGAAAGGGTAAGTTAATTTTGGAGATCTTCTTTAAATATTACTAGATTTAATAAACAAAGGGTAAATCAGTGTAATTAACCCACGAACTAACAAAAGAGGAGAGAGGAAATACTGACGGTAACGGTAACAAATGTACGACGAGAGAGACGCGAGAGCCGTAGTGTTCAAGAACTTGTTTGAGAGGAGGCCACGCGTCCCTGCTGTCGGGACAGACCGGGTCGAAGAAGGCTTCGACGACGATGGTGTCCGAGTCAACTCGGCGATTCTTGTAAAAGAACCCGTCTTGCTTCGCCGGCGGCAAGGATTGGGCTGTTACAATCCATTGAAATGGACTCAAAATTAAAAAGGACGACAAAACCGATTGTAGTAGTAGAGTTGCTGCGAGCTTTGGTCTCTGCATTTTTGCGCCCTTTTTGTTCTTATGTTTTTCTGTGCTTGGATAGTTGGTTGCCAAGAGGAAAGAGAACATAATTATATTATTATGTTTTTAAATGAACCGAAAAAACATAAATATAAACCGAAAATTTTGGTGGAAGGATTTAAATAAAATAATTGATTTGTCTGGTGATTATTGATTTAAAATTTGATTTTTTTTTTAAATAAAAAAAACCACATGTTGATATTTATTATTATTGTTTTTTATGACGATAATTAAGTTCGTAAACCATTATGATTTCATGATTTTTTTAGATGATTTAATACATTGATTCCGCAAATAACAATGAATATGTATATAATTAGTTTTAGAGTAGAATTTGTATTTTATTTTTACCAACAAAAAATTCTTGGTTGTAGAATTTTATTTGAATATAATTTTTTTTATCCGAGTAAATTTTATAATATTTATTAAAGGGAATGAAGAAACTATACATAGTTATTATTATTATTTTAAAAAAGAAGAAATTTACAAAGTTTTTTTTTTTTTTTAGGTGGTGGAAGTAAATGAAGAAAAATGGGTGTAATGAGAAAAATAAAATTATGGTTAAATTTTTTTAAAAAAATACTTAAATGTTAGGTTGGTATTTTAAAGGGTGTAATAATAAAATTAATAATTTTTTATTTTTTAATATAGATGTAGAAAGAAAAATTGGTGTAAGAAGATATTTTATGGGTAGAAATAAAGCCACCCAAAATATAACATTATATTGAAGGGAGATTTTCAAACACTACCCTGATATTTTTGCCTATCTCTAAAAAAAAAAAAAATCTAAGTTTAAATGGGAGTAAAAACCATCTTACGTAAAAAAAATAAAAATAAATAAATAAATAATAAAAAATAAAAAATAAAATCTTGATGTTAATTGAACGTCATTAGTTCATATTTGAGTAATGTGTTTTGAATAATTACTAAATATGTTTTGAACAATCACTAAATACGACATTTTAATTTTAAATTTAGATTAAACTATATCATTATTAGGTTGGGAGTTGGGACGGGTTTGGAAGCAAATAATTTTGATGGAGTTGAAGTAGGAATTCCTAATCCTACCCCAAACCCGCCTTCATTGACATCTTTAATATCAATGGACAGAAAATTAGTGGGATTTTCATATGAATTCTAAATTAAAAGGTTATATTTAGAGATATGTCAATCCTTAAGAGGAATTTTTTTGAGAATTTTCCTTATAAATAAAAAAAATAAAACATATCCTCGAAATTCTCTGTAATTTTGGCTTTAATGTTACTTGGATTACGCGCTTCTTCATTGGATCATTCACTTGCCTTCTAAACCTGGCAGATGTTGTTCTCTGTGACCACTGATTCAATAACCAATATTTGTTGATATGGCAAAATGTGGTAACACCAAACTCGATTTTTTTTTCCATACGGGTTCACTGATATAATGCGATAATCAGTGAAAATCAATGAACCCGCATGAAAGATAATCAAGTCGATCCTAACTAGAGAAAGAAGTTAGAAAGACCAGGCGGTTGAAACTTGAAAGAAAAAGGACTGGTTATTTCTACTATTTTTGTATTACAAAACTTGAGATTTCATCCCTTGGATAAAAGAAATGAAAACACTGTAGACTGTAGCTGCTGCTCATTATTCATTTATACAAGGTCTAAAAGAGGTGGCTGGACAGTAGAAGAGGCTTCAAGTCAGCTTTCATCTTTGTAGTTTTAATATGGAGGATTGTATCCAAAGTTGAAACAGCTTCCACTATATTTTGCCCTTTGTTTAACATTACACAACTTGCCCTGCAAAAAACAAATAAAGTGCATCACTTTGTATGTATGATTTATCTTAGAGCAATCTTTTGTGAGGAGATAAAAGATTTCCAGGAAGCGATTTCGTGTTAGATAGGAATATGAAAAATGCGAGTTGCCTGACAGAATATGCAAAATTTATGCATTTATTCTATTCAAACTGGACAGAACTGCTATTTTTCAGCCAAAATAGCTGCGATAGCCTGAGATTTACAGCAAGATGAAGAAGGGAATTCAGATAACATGGGTTCTATAAAGGTCCTGGGACAAAGACGACCACCATCAATGGCGTTAACATGCTTGTCTAGTCACAGATACACGATCAAAAGTCGAATCATTTAAGTCAATTCTGTTAATAGACTACTTTAATAGATAAAGGAAATGATCAGGGTAAAATAATAAATTGAACACCTACCTCTTTCCATTGGCAGCATCAGTAATCTCAGCTCTGGTAGGCACACCAGACTTGACAAGCGACTCCAGGACCTGAGTTGCCCAGATGACTGGGACGTGAGCTGCGCCACAAATAGATATAATTTCGTCTTGTATATCAGCCAACCTTTCCCACCCACACTCCACAGCAAGATCTCCTCTGGCAATCATAACCCCCAAAGGATTTGAAGACTTCATAGCTTCAAGTAGCATGAGAGGCAATTTCTCAAACCCACTCTTTGTCTCGATCTTTAAAACGATTCCAAGATTCTGAAATTTCCGTTTCTCCAGTTCCTGACGAAGCACAACAATATCACGGACATCTCGGACAAAAGAAATGCCCACCATATCGGCATGAGAGGCAACGAAATCAAGATCCATGAGATCCTTTGAAGTAAGGCCTTCAAACCAAATATTGCTTTCTGGGATGTTTATGGATTTTTCTGACCCAAGTTTAGTACCTCTAGGACCGGCATGTGTGATTGAGACAACAATCTCTGAAATACTTGCTCCTTTGATTACACCCCAAATCTTCCCATCGTCGAAAGCTATAGGATCTCCAGACTTGACTGAATCAAATAGATAGCCAGAGGAACAAGTTACCCTGTGAGCACCACTTGTGGTCCCAGGTGATCCATTATGTTCGCATGAACTATCTCGTGATATGATTAGCAAGTCTCCAACCCTTAACCTGACAAATGACTCCGCAGCTGGGACATCCACCACTTGTCCAACTGGAAATATACGTTTCTTTCCTTTAATATGCAATTCTGTTCCAGACTGAACGTAAGCAGTCCTAGTGCACTCAGCCACAAACCCAACACCGGAAAAAACATGGAATTGTCTAGAAATCTTAAGCATCCTTCTTTTCCCTCTAGCATCTTTAAACGTCAAATTATCACCTACCTTGATCTCACTGAGAAAGTTTTGGTCCTCTATGGATAGAATTGCATCCAGTGACAAATGAGAAGGAGGAGGACCTGCTCCTTTGTGAGATAACCAAATTTGAGCAGGGATGATCACATTTCCAGTTGCATTTTTCTTGGGCGATATTTTAACTACACAGGGACCAGGCTTCAATTTTTCTGTACGGAGTTTTGGCCCAGCTAAATCCATGAGAATTCGACATGGCGACTCCAGCATTTGAGAACTTCTTTTTACTCGCCTGATTATGTCACTCCAGACACTAGGATTTCCATGTGCACAATTGATCCGAATGATGGAGGTCCCAGCCTTAAGAAGATCGGTTATAAGTGTTTCACTCTCAGTTGCTTCTTGGCCAATTGTTACCATAATATGAGTAGTTCTATTGTCTCGAAGTGACCCCAATAATAACTCTTTATTTGAGAATAGTTTCTTCCTCATTGCAGGTATGGTGAACTTCCCAAAATTTTGTTGGTATAGTCTTTTCTGAGCGGAAATTCCAGAACCGGTGTTCTCTTCCGTTTTCAAAGTAGTTGATTTCAGGTCCTCCAATATTTCAATTACTGATGTAAGACCGGCAAGAACATATGAATTGATAGTCTCCAAATTCAAAAGTCCAATAGAAGAAAGATCTTCTTTAAGTTGCTCAACATCAAGGCATTTCAAAGACAGGTAATGAATTAAGTTTGTCGCACTCTCCAAGTACTGTCTGCTAGGATAAAAACCCCAAAATATTAGAATATGCTTGCAATGCAAAAAGCATGCTTCTATATAACCAGAATAAATACTTTCCAAATAACTAACAGAATTTTCCACAATGAAGCAAATAAAAAGACATTGTCAAAATTACATGATAAAATCGTATATAATAGGGGCACAGAGCAAATCCATGCATTGCACAGATCAAGAAATTAATTGCATTTAACAGAACCAGAAACTTTGAGAACCAAATGGAACAAGAGTAACAAAAGTTTATTCCTTAAAAGTCCATCTCAAAAGTTTAGAATGAAATATTGTAGGAAATAGGTTGTTAAGAGTTTCCTCCCCGTGACATGATTTGAAAATTCTCTAGAAGGAAAAAATGCATACCTGTGACATAATTTGAGTCGAGAAGTATTCCATTGTTCCGATGCTAATACATGCAAGTGAACAGCCTTTAGTTTGTCGAGAAGGCTTCCTTGGTTTCTGACATTCTCAACACTTTGAGAGATGTCCTCTTCTGAGCATGAAACAAAAACTTCCACATCTGAGTACTTAAAACTCTCATCATTCTCCGAACACAAAACACAATGATCATCAGCAACACCATTGGGGCTTCCTATTTCAGCTTCGTCATTTTCATTTGGAATCGCGAATGCTAAAGTCTTTGGCTTAAGGTCCCTCCTATGAATCGCCGATAGTTGAACAGAATAAAGAGGATGTTTTAAACGATATCTAGATTGCAAATGCACAATCTTCTCCTTCGGACTGGACAATGCAAACTCCAGAAAAACATCCTGAAATGTGGATAATAATATATCACGTTTTGAATGGTTTGATTAGAAAAACTATTAGGCATTAACAACTAACAACAGTCATGTTAGTGGTTCACTTCAAAAACTATCAGGCATATCAGTGGAAAAATATAAATCATTCACTTAGTCTCTCTCAAGATATGTAGCATTCTATCCAAAATTCATCATTATAACATTCGTGAACTGCCATTTTCTACCAAATTTTCAACAACATTCATAAATTATGAAACTTGCACATGAACAAGCACATCAAAAAATTTACAATTATCTACCAGGAATAATTTTATGTGGGGTGGAAGAATAATTACATATTTTTGAACTATCCGCAGAGTGGAATCAACACCAGCTGAAACTGCACACAAAGTCATTTACTCGCTCGACAATGCACGAAAGCAACATATAAGAAGCAAGGCCCTGTTAGAACCACCTATAACAAATAAAATAAAAATTGATTAAAACTTGAATTCAAAAGCTTGAATGTGTAAACGGATAAGGATACATAGTCAATATTAAAAAAGATTAATAATAATAAAAATAATAACAGTCAATCAACGAAAATTCTTACAATTAATATATTTTTATGCTTCAGTTCAATACGTGAACAAATAATCGATGAACTAATTTCACATACAAAATTTATTTCATTTCCACAACCCAATTCAATTCAAAAAGACAATCGTTATCAAAATTTACAAATTTTACCTGGAAAATACATTTTTTTTTCAATAGAAAAGGCGAGAGAAGAAAAAAAAAAACTGTACCTTTTACAAGACTTACGACTACGACGAGAAAGTTTTTTCGCAGAAATTTTCTGGTTGTGGAAAGCAGATAACTTCTTTTGTTGCGAGAAAGTGAGAAGTGAGGAAATTGTGGTGAGGGAGTGTGGTCGGCACGTGCCAGATTCTGTCAAATACAAAGGACGTGGCGGAATCTTAACGGCGTTATGACGAGAGAGGTAAACCATTTAACATTTAGGGAGAATCGCAGATACCCCTGACTTTTAACCTAAATAGCAAAGTAAACCCTCTAGTTTGAACAATCAGCAAATAACCCCCTACCATTAAGTGTTTATATATTTTATTTATATATTTTGAGATAAAGGTAACATGTAAAATTACTACAATATGGAAAATAGAAGGTCTCCATTGTCATTTCATCATTTTTGGACATTATTTGTGTAACGGTGTTAATATACATTTAACAGTAGCGGGTTATTTGCTGATTTTTCAAACTAAAGGGTTTGATTTGCCATTAGGTTAAAGTGTAGGGGCATATTTGCGATTCTCCTTAACATTTATTTGGGCGCTGAGTCAACTCGTGATTTAAATACTTCAAACTTTGGAGGCCGCGGTTTATGTGGAGGCTGCCAAGCCATGACCAAAGCAAAACAAGCTCTCTCTCTCTTCGAAAGCCTTCATCGCTCAATCTTCAACAGCCTGAACTCGACCACAGCCTCTCTATCGCACACACACCAAGTACACGCTCACGTACTCAAAACAGGCGTCTTCGAGGACTCGCACGTTGCGACAAAACTCCTCTCTCAGTACGCCAACCACTTCTGCTTCACCGACGCGAACCAATTTCTCGATTCAATCTCCGAACCCACCATCTTCTCTTTCTCTGTTCTTATATATGCGTACACGAAACAGAGATTTTTCAATCAAGCGCTCCGGGTGTTCTCTCGAATGCTCTCTCTCGGTCTCGCGCCGGATAGTCACGTATTGCCTAATGTAGCCAAAGCGTGTGCTGGATTGTCGTCCTTGAAATCCGGGAAACAAGTGCATGGAATTGTTTTCGTATCTGGGTTGGGTTCGGATTCGTTTGTTCAAGCTTCGTTGATTCACATGTACTTGAAATGTATCAGAATCAGGGACGCCCACAAGTTGTTTGACAGATTGCCTCAAGCGGATGTGGTTATTTTTAGTGCTCTCATCGCAGGATATGCACGACAGGGTTGTGTAGACGATGTCAAGAAGCTGTTTAAAAAGATGGAAGATTCGGGTGTTCAACCCAATTTAGTGTCTTGGAATGGTATAATTGCAGGGTTTAATCATAGCAGATATTACGAAGAAGCTATTATTATGTTTCGAAAGATGCATTTCGAAGGGTTCATCCCCGACGGGTGTAGCCTTTCGAGTGTTCTTTCCGCTGTAGGAGACTTAGAGAGTTTGAACATTGGGCTCCAGGTTCATGATCATGTGATCAAGCAAGGTCTAGGACAGGACAAGTGTGTTGCTAGTTCGCTTATAGATATGTACGGTAAGTGTGCGTGTCCAATTGATATGTCAAAGGTGTTTGTTGAAGTGGATGGTTTGGATATAGGTGCTTGCAATGCTCTGGTTACAGGTCTATCTCGGAATGGTCTTGTTGACAAAGCATTGGAGATGTTTAGGCAGTTTCAGGATCAGGGGATGGAATTGAATATCAGGTCTTGGACATCAATGATCGCTGGTTGCTCACAAAATGGTTTAAGTATCCAGGCCTTGGACCTTTTTAGAGAGATGCAGGATGTGGGTTTGAGACCGAACAACGTTACGATACCTTGTCTGTTACCAGCTTGTGGAAGTATTGCAGCATTGATGCACGGGAAAGCAGTCCATTGCTATTCTATCAGAACTGGAATATCGAATGATATTTTCGTGTCTAGTGCATTAATTGATATGTATGCAAAGTGTGGAAGGATTCAGGTGTCTCGACAACTTTTTGATAAGATGCCCTCCAAAAACTCAGTTTGTTGGAATGCTATAATAGGTGGATATGCAATGCATGGGAAGGCTAAAGAAGCTATAGAGATTTTTCATTTAATGCAAAGCAATGGTCAGAAGCCGGATTTTATCAGCTTCACTTGCATATTATCTGCATGCAGCCAGGCTGGACTGACAGAAGAAGGCTGCAAATATTTCAATAGCATGTCTAAAGAGTATGGAATTGAAGCAAGAATGGAGCATTATGCTTGCATGGTGACCCTACTTGGTCGTGCTGGAAGGCTCGAAGAGACGTATAAGATGATTGAGCAAATGCCATTCGAGCCAGACGCTTGTGTTTGGGGTGCTTTGCTTAGTTCTTGTAGAGTTCACAATAATGTGAGCTTAGGTGAGGCTGCTGCAAGGAAGCTCTTCGAGTTGGAGCCTACAAATTGTGGGAACTACACTCTTCTATCCAATATTTACGCTTCTAAAAGTATGTGGACTGAGGTAGATTTGGTTAGGGATACAATGAAAGCTTTGGGTCTGAGGAAGGACCCTGGCTGCAGTTGGATTGAGCTCAACAACAAAATGCACATGCTTCTTGCAGGAGACCAATCGCATCCACAAATGTCCCAAATCATGGAGAGGTTGAATAAACTAAGTATGGAGATGAAGAAATCAGGATGCTTTCCAAATACCGACTTTGTGTTACAAGATGTGGAGGAGCAAGAAAAAGAGCAGATCTTGTGTGGGCACAGCGAGAAGTTGGCAGTAGCGCTTGGGCTTCTTAACACTCCCCCAGGATCTACTCTTCAAGTAATTAAGAACCTTAGAATCTGTGGCGATTGCCATGCTGTTATAAAATTTATATCCAGCATCGAAGGGAGAGAAATATACGTTAGAGACACAAACCGTTTTCATCATTTTAAGGATGGAGTTTGTTCTTGTGGGGATTATTGGTAAACAAATTATTCTTATGGTTGACTGGTGAGACGAACCTAGCTCTTGAAAGGAGCAAACAATATCATACAATTGAATCCTTCAGACGGTGAGGGATGGATATTGGGACGAGGCATTTACACCACAGAGCTGAAGGCGAGGGAGGTCAATTCCGCCTTAAAAGGAGGAAAGGATTTGAATTGAACTTACACCAATGGATATAATATGAGAGTCACATTGCATTTGTGCAATTTGCAAATTGATTGAAGGTGAGGGAGCTAAGCTCTCTGCTCTATTGCTATCGTCGGTTTAGTTGAAGAAGCCCTATTAATGGAAATAGAGACACAGAGAGCGGTTGTTTTGCAGATGTTTCGAAGGAACATCGTTTCTCTGATCTGGTTCTTGAAAGCGATTACTTTCCTACTCAAGTCAGTGTGGCTTGTGTGCAGACTTTGAAAATTTGTTGTGAGTTGCAGTGTCATTTTTTGTATAGATGCTGCATTTTCCTAAATCCTATTCGATAAGCTATAACTTATAAGAGCATAAAAAAAACATGCTTAAATGCAATGCTAAGTGTCCGTTTGGGAGAACTTGTCTACCGGCGAAAAGAGTTTTTTTAATTAAAAAAGCTCTTTTCAATTTTATTTGTATCATTTGGTTGTCACCTAGTAGAGCTTTTAAATGATTAAAAAAGTTGTTTTACGTCTATTTGGAGAAGCTCAAATTTAAAGCTTTTCCAAGTAGATATTTTGGAGTTTTTTTTAGTAACGCTAAAATCTCCAATATAACCCTATAATTTAACAATTGCTAGAGTATTTTGGTAATTCTATCATTCAAAAAGATCTATTTTAATTGACAACCAAACGACGAACGACTTTTATTTAAAAGCTCTGTCTCTAAAAGATCTACTGCAAAAAGATCTACTTGAGAAGCTCTTCCAAACGTACTCTAAAAGCTGTGTCAAATTTGATATATGTTATAAACCGTGTCAAATCAAATTTGACACAGCAATAAATGCAGTCATATTTTTTGACTTTTTAATTTTAAATAATAAAAATTTAACAAATTTGGTAGAGAAAATTGAGATTGAAACAATTCTAACAAAATATTCAATGCATTCATTAAATGCATTGGTTGTATTTGTTGTCTTTTATAATTTTAAATAAATAAAAAATAAAAAATAACATATCAAATAGAATTTTACATTTGAGTACAATGCTAAAATGATATACCAAATATAATATTTCACTTCATTTTGTGCCAAATTTGACATTAGCATTAACATATGCACCGGAGATGGTCTAAGAGCATCTTCAAAAGACTCTTCTATTTTCACTTTTCAAATGTTTATTTGCTTACCTATGTGGCAATTTGAAGAGTGAAAAAAGAGAAGCCCCTCCAAAAGACTATTCAATTATAATTATGTTTATATTATTTTAATGAAAACATTTAAATTCCTCCCCTAACAAATCTAATTACCCTTCATTTTTTTTCAAGTTAGATATAATAATATATTATTATTAAATATTCAAGATTAGTCTCATTTTAAATATCTAAATGAGATTTTTCTAATGGTATAATTTTTATGATGATAAAATTTATAAATTAAAACTTATTATATATTAATTGAATTTAATTAAAAAGATAAAAATATATAGATGTCAATTATTAATGATGATATGATATAAAAAATAATATAATAATAATTGAAGAGGGAGAAGTTGTTTTTCAATATTGAAGAGAGAGAATCAAAATATACTGATGTGACTCTTTTGACTTTAACAAATATCTCATTTGAAGAGCCTTTTAAAGATGCTCTAAGCAAGTGTCGATGAAGTGCTATTTCTTCTACATGTAATTTTTTCTTGCAAATATGATTTCAGTATTTTAACTTATCTTCAATTAAGTTCTTTGAAAGTTGGAACTTAATAGAATACCTTGTAAAATTTCAAGTATAAATTTGACATATCAATAGGATGCAAAAAAAAAAATGAATTAGCAAAAAACAAATGTTGTGACTTGTGACAAGGAAGCTTTGCTCTTCTATCAGAGCCAGGTTTTGATACCAGAACCTGTGGGTTACGAGCCCACCGCGCTTCAGCTGCGCCACTTTGATTTTGTTGAATATTACAAATTATGAATATATAAAAACCTCAAATTGGTAGAATTCTGAAGATTCTTCTCTTTTTTGCCCTTTTTCTTTTGACAATTCCAAAGATTCTTCATAATGACATATAATTTCACTATTTAGGGTCCATTTTACATTTATTATTTATAAGGGTCGATTCTCCATAAAAACCACAGGCCCACTGCCCACAGTTACGACTTGCCCCAAAGCCAAAGGCAGAGGGTCTCTCATCAGTCGTTTTTGTAAAGCAACTGCCCCAAATAAATAGCATCCGAAAATAGGGTTACAACAAAATTGTATTATTTATCAGCAGCCCGCACCATTTACTGTTTCAAGATAGATACTTTTTGAGTTTCTTCTCAACCACGAAATCGCGTCACTCTCCAACTCCCAAGTATCATCCATCACCCCCATATAGCCGTTATATTCGCACAACTAAACTCCCAAATAACCCATGAAGAAAATATTCCATACACACCATCAATGGACTATGATACAATACAACTAAATAGTTTTACACTTTTACGTACTGTTGACGTGGTAAAGGCATCTCACATAAGTTATTTTTTATACCACTAATCGCTATAATCTTACTTGTAATATGATACAATTTGACGGTTTCAATGTTTATATGGTAAAGGAATCTCACACGTTAATAAAATCATAATATGAAAATCACATAGTAAATGAATAGTTTCATTGCTAACGTCATAAAAGCATCCCATACGAGTTTTTTTCACACAGTGCAACTATTAAAATCATGTTGTGTGATATGAGAATTATGTTTGATTGGGCATGATATGGTATAACGATGACATTGTGTCACAAAACGGTTTTACATATTGATGACATGGTAAAGACATCTCACACAAGTTATTCTCGTGTGGTTAGATCACTGAAATCATATCGTGTGTAATATTATATAACGTAGCTGGAAAGATACGTTAAAGGAATCTTATCTCAACATAAATAATTCTTTGTTACTGTTATTAAAGCATACCACTCGAGTTTTTTTTCACGTGGTGAGGACAGTAAAATCATGCCGTGTGATATGAATTTTATAATATAATTTTATTGAAAAGAGTGTATGAGTCACACAACTGTACGTACAACTGTACCTACAACTGTACCTAAGATTTTCTCTAAAAAGCCTCACAGCTGAACAAACTCTGTAATCAATACAACAAAATACAGAGAATTATAACACACGAATCCCTGAAAACATTAACTCACTACACACCAGAGCCCATCAAAACAAATCACAACACTTTTTCTTTCTGCAAAAGAATAAAAACCCATCAAATAGGTCTGTCTCTCTATTAACATGCGATATGGTGTTGGTGTGCATTACGCACCTCCACCTCAACCGCCGCAGCCACCGTCGTCATCGTTATATTCATCACCACTGCTGATTCCCTCTCCATCTCCTTCTTCACCTTCCCTAACCGGTACCGGTACCGTTACTCACGGTCACGGCATGATTTTCTCAATCTTCTTGGCTCTGTTCCTGCCGTGTGCCGGCATGAGCTCGGTGTTCATGGTCTATATATGCCTCCTGTGGTACGCAAGCAGCAACAGTACTACCCGCAACAACACAAATTACCAGTCGACGGCGGTGAAGACGGCGGAGTTGAAGGGGCTGTCGGTGACAGAGCTGGAGAAACTGCCGAGGACCACCGGGAAGGAGCTGGTTTTGGGGACTGAGTGCGCAGTCTGTCTTGACGAGATCGAGAGCGAGCAATCGGCTAGACTGGTTCCAGGTTGCAACCATGGATTCCACATCCAATGCGCCGATACTTGGCTCTCCAACCATTCGGTTTGTCCTGTTTGTAGAGCCAAACTCGACTCTGAGTTCTTCAATGCTTTACAAAATCCATGCTAAAAAAATCAATCGATCGATTTTATATAACTTTTCAGTACATATTGGGGTTTTTGTTTAGTTTTTCTTTTTCTTTTTCTTTTTTTCTTGACTTTTGTTGTGTTTTAATCAGTTAATCTTTTCTGGGTTGTTTTTAATCATAACATCCATTTTCTGGGTTTTTTTTTTTTTTTCTCCGTCTCTGGTGAAGCTGATCAAAAGCAAATATCGTTTTCATGGATATACTGTGACTCTCGAGTCTCGAACACAGATTCATGGAAATACAATCAAATAATATTATACAATATCGCAAAAATCTCGAATCTTTCAAATTTTTAGAAAATATAATAAGGAATATTATCAATATTTGTAAACGAAAATGACGAAGTTTAATTGTTTAATTAATCAATCAATCAGCTAGGTTATTCTCGACCGTCCAATTAGATGACTTTTTCTTTTTTTTAGGGTTTCGAACTCACATCACAGCCGTCGGAGCCCTATAAAAATTTCCCGCATAAAAGAAAAAAAATTATATATATATATATCATTATTATTTTTTATATTTGAAGAAGGAGCGAGAAAAGGGACACGCTACGCCAGCCTGGGGTTTAATACGGTTGCGCCACGTCATGGCATGATTGAAGAAAAAAAGATTTCATGATTCGTGGAAATTACGAGATGGTCCCGCCCTTAGTGGCCATGTGAGTGTGACTATGTGAGACGCTGTGCATGGAAGATAGGTGGCGGCGAGCTGAGACGATTTTGTCATTTTGTATCGTGCGTGACAGTGTTGGGTGGTGGAGAAACCGGTGCAATATATTGTCAGTAAAATTATTCGATAATCTTAAGGTTTGATTATTTACGTAAAATAATAAGATTTAATCCGTAAGAGTATTTTTTATTGTTGGACATATTTGTTAACCTCTTAAATACGACTAAGGTGGAACTACTTCAGATCTTCTTTTGTAGTCTAATTATTCGGAAACTTAACCCACCGAACCTACATCAGCGAAATTACATATAGAGCGATGTTTGTCGTCTTACTAAGCTCAATCAATAAGATGGTGACAGGACACTTTCGATGTCAAGTATAACACTATACTAACCTCATTTTACTTCAATCTAAGATAACGTTTTTTAAAATTTTTAAATAGTAAATACAAAGCTAACTATTCGATAATTAAAGGGAAGACTTGTTTATGTAAGAGATATTCGATCGCTAAGTTTGGCCACCGAAAGTCTCTTCTACAAAACATATCTGAAAGCTCATTTTCGACCTTAAAAATGATATGACTCGTATGATTGGTTATTTACGTGACCCGATATGATTAATTTGAATACAATTTTCAGGTGTGAACTGTTGTTTTTTTTTTTTTTAATGGTTAGATGACTGTGTACGCATTAATCGAAAGATCGATAAGAATGAACCTTTGGCCATTAATAAAAAGTATTAGAAAATTGAAAGCTATTATTAATTATTATTAGGTCGAACTCCATGTCTGGGTACCTGCCCACCTGAAAAGGTGTTGCTTTTCAACAGCTTGTTTGACTGAATTACCCTCTCATGCATTTCTTGTGATTTGTGAATGCATAAAAAAAATAATAATAATAAAATAAAATAAAATATTGACCATCAAATAATAAATATCTATGGTTTTTTTTTTTTAATACCCAAAAAAAAAAAAAAAAAAAAAAATTCTGACGGTTCATAAAATTTATCATTTTAACTTCAAAATTAATTACTTTATTATATAAGATGTACGGATACTATTTGATATGCGGTTCGAATAGTTACATTCAAAGAACGAGAGAAGTTGAGAGACTCAATCACGTCACACAATTTATCAATAGTAATTTGTTTTTCGGGTTATTAACACTAGTCCTTTCTGAATTTTACGTGAGTTTATATTTTACCTCTTAAACCTTTTTTTTTTTTTAGACATTAAACCCATAAACTTTAATTTATTGGTAAATAGTTTGGTTTATAGTCCCTCTGAACGTCTATTTGAGGGGTATCTATGATCAGGTTTTTCCAATAAAAAAAGTTTAAAGAATAAAATATAAACTCAAGTAAAGTTTAAGGAAGACCAGTGCAAAAAACCCTTGTTTTTCATTGCTTTTCTTTTGATAATCAATCATAAACTTTAAAATATGTTGGTTAATTTTATATAATTATAGGATTCTTTATATTTTTCCATGGCAAACACAATGAGAAGTCTAACAAGTAACTGGTTAGTAGCTACAAGCCTACAAGTGCTATACATTTTCATTTAATTAAAAAAAAAAAAAAATTGGAAATATATTTAATGACAAACAGCTATACTACAATAATGTAATCAATGATAGAAATCTAAAATCTTGGATTTGCATTTGACTGAAAGTAAGTATGAAACCAGAAGAATAATGCGACAAGGTGGATCCTGAAAAATGATGCTGCCAAGTGTCAATCATTTCTCGTAAAATTGAAACTTTTTCATTTTCATTTTAATAGGAATAGAAAACTTTTGTCCAGCTGTAAATATGTATTGTACGTCTCCACTGAAATGTTAATATGTTATTTGAGAGAAAATGATAAACATCTATTGGGTCCCCTGCTTGTAAAGGAAAATTTCTTTTTCAAAAATCAAAATCAATTTTGCTTGATTGGTTTTTGTTGTGACTATAAAGCTAGTGCCTTTTTAAAGTGGTCAAATAATTTAATTTTAATTGAAAGCGATCCCATTCTAGATCGAACAAATAATTAATCAACGTACGGCCCAAAATTAATTTTACTCAATTAATCAACGGCGTTGCATTGTTTTCTATTTGGTTTAATGTGAAATTCGAGTTGCATTGTACGTCTCTCATCGTGATTTGGTCAAGTGACGAATTCTGTCCCCTTAGTGAAATTAATATGGGCGATTTATAATGGATAGTAGATTCTTGCCAAAATTTATGGTTGACAATTAAATTCCACCCAATTTTGTTAATCAATTTATGGGTTGAATTCGATTATTGGATTGCAAGTTGAAATGTAAGTTGAGATATTGATTACGTGCGTATATATCTCGTTAACTCTTAAAGTGATTGACGTATGATTTAAACAAGAGTAATGCTATTGGTACATCTCTATCGGTCTATTTATATCCCGTAAATTTGATTTAATTGATAAAATTAGGAACGGTATTATTGGTACACCCACTACTAAACTATTTATACCTCACTTTTTAAATTATTTAGTATTTTTTTTTTCCTTTATCAAATTACTTAAAGAGATATACAATTTTTATTAAACAAAAATCTTGTACAAAGTAAAACTAATAAAACTCCACTTTCCTTATTTCAAAACCGTAATGACAAAAGCTTCAATGACTTGGATTATTTCAATGCTTACTATTTTTGTTTGTATTTTCGTTCGGATCTCGATCTTATGTTTACCATGTTTAGTATATATTGATTTTATTGTTTCGTATGTTTGTTTTATTTTTCTTCTCAAATTATAGATCCATATTTTATTTTATTTTTCTTTCATCTCTCTCAAATATACCATAATTTGTATAAATCCGTTAATCATAAGCACAAGAAGCAAAACTAGTGTGGACAATCTTCAGTCCAAACATTCTCACACTGAAGAGACAGAGCAAACTTGACCATATTATGAGCCACTCGATTACACCTCCTAGGAACAAATTGCACTTTATCAAAATGGAAGCTGACAGAGGAGGAGACTTGGAGGCAAGTAGGCAGCAGCATTAACAACATTCAAGCCTTCAAGGCATATGATTCCAAAACAACAGGCGGGCACTCACGCACTACACCGCATTCCGCAGCAAGATACAAACCACGCAGCATGGTCAGAATTCGAGCATGCACATGAAGCCATCACAATATTATCGGTCCCAATTTGCTCTTTTTCCTTTTTTTTCTTTTTTTTGTGTAGAGGATCCCGGAGTTTGTCCAGGCACCCATCCGCTTGTCCTCCCCAACTGTGTACCCCCGGCCACACAAAGATGCAAGCGGGTAAATCAGAACTCGTCTTCGCCTAGGTGGAATTCGAACCGTTGACTTGGGAGTTACCCGTGCCCCATGCCCGTTCTTCCACCAGTTGAACTAGCGCCCTGATGGCTGGACACAATGTAATTGCTAAGAGTAAAACCAAGAACTTAAAATTTTCATCCCAAACCTTGGACTACCAAGGCAACCACCTCGTGGTTCCAATTTGCTAGTTTTCATCTTCACTTTTATTTTTAATATAATATGTGTTTGATGTAAATGTTAAACAAATGATATTTTTGTCCATGCAATAGTGTAATAGTGTATTTTTGTCCATGCAATAGTGTATATTTTTGTGTTGCATTGTTGTCTATTTGGTTTAGTGAAATTCGAGTTGCATTTTACGTCTCCCATCGTGATTTTGTCAAGTGACAAATTCTTCCCCCCTAGTGAAATTAATATGGGCGATCTATAATGGATAGTAGATTTTTTCCAAATTTATGGTTGACAATTAATTAAATTCCACCCAATTTGTTAATCAATTTATGGTTTGAATTTGATTATTAGATTGCAAGTTGAAATGTTAGTTGAGATATTAATTACATGTATATCTATCTTTAACTCTTAAGGTGATTGATTTATGATTTAAACTAGAGTAGTGCTATCGCGGTACATCTCTATCAGTCTATTTATATCCCACTTTTTAAAATTTTGAAAGAGACGTACAATTTTTATTAAACAAAAATACTGTACAAGGTAAAACTAATAAAACCTCACTTTCCTTATTTCAAAACCCTAATGACAAAAGCTTTAATGACATCGATTATTTCAATGTTTACTATTTTTGTTTACATTTTCTTTACATTTTCTTTCGAATCTCGATTTTATGTTTACCATGTTTAATATTTATTGATTTTATAGTTTCGCATATTTGTTTTATTTTTCTTCTCAAATTATAGATCTATATTTTATTTTATTTTCTTTCAGATTTCTTAGATATACTATAATTTGTATCAATCCGTTAATCATAAGCACAAGAAGCAAAACTAGTGTTGACAAACTTCAATCCAAACATTCTCACACTGAAGAGACAAAGCAAACTTGACTAAATTATTAGCCACTCGATTACACCTCCAAGGAACAAATTGCACTTTATCAAAATGGAAGCTGCAGAACATCCTTGAATCCTTGATCATTACCCCAACTTCTGACAGTGGAGGAGACTTGGAGGCAAGTAGGCAACATCATTAACAACATTCAAGCCTTCAAGGCATATGATTCCAAAACAACAGGCGGGCACTCACGCACTATACCGCATTCCGCAGCAAGATGCAAACCACGCAGCATAGTCAGAACTCGAGAAAGCACATGAAGCCACCACAATATTATCGGTCCCGATTTGCTTGTTTTCATCTGCACTTTTATTTTTAATATACTCTGTGTTTGATGTAAATGTTAAACAAATGATATTTTTGTTCATGTAATAGTGTATTTTTATTTTTATTTTTAAAAAAAAGATATGAGGTGTATTAATTTTGAATAATAAGTAAAAAGGTAGTCTAGGAAATAAATCAAAAAAATTAATAAAATCATTTAATTTTATATAATTAAATCAAAATTTTAAAAAGTGAGGTATAAATAATTCAGTAATGGGGGTGTCAATAGCACCACTCTAAAACTAATTGTTTTTATTAATTTTTATTAATTTATTTCTAAAACCACCCTTTTTTACTTATTTTACAAATTTAATATACTCAATCTCTGATCTCTCTATACGTCTCTCTCTCTCACTTCCATTGAACGATTTATTTTATCTTTCTTTTTTTATCTTTTTTTTTATTTAGTTTATTTTTCTTCTTATTTCATAGTGGAAAAGGAAAAAGAAAAAAGAGCATGGTTGCTTCAACACGATAACAGAGATATCATTTTAAAGAAAAAGTAAACTTCAAACTTACTTCTAGAGAATGAATTATTTTCAGATGTTTGATATCATTCTTAGACAATTCTTACAGATGTTTGATTTCGTTGTCAAACAATTCTTACAAATGTTTATATATATTATTCTCAGACTTTCTTCTAGATGTTTGATATTGTTCTCAATCAATTCTTTCATATGTTTGGAATCTTTATCAGACTCTCCCATAATATATTTGTATGTGTGTAAGAAACAAATTTTAGGGTTTAAGAGTTAATAATTTATTTATTTTCTTCGGAGAAACTTATTACAAGAACGCGGTTTTTTTTTTTTTTTTTTTTTTTGGAAAAAGAATGGTGGGTTTTAATAATTAATCAATGCCGTTGCATTGTTGTCTATTTGGTTTAGTTAAATTCGAGTTGCATCGTACGTCTCCCATCGTGATTTTGTCAACTGACAAATTCTGTTCCCTTAGTGAAATTAATATGGGCGATCTATAATGGATAGTAGATTTTTTCCAAATTTATGGTTGACAATTAAATTCCACCCAATTTGTTAATCAATTTATGGTTGAATTCGATTATTGGATTGCAAGTTGAAATGTAAGTTGAGATATTAATTACATATATATCTCTCATTAACTCTGAAAGTGATTGATTTATGATTTAAACAAGAGTACTCTATTGGCAGTTCGACATATTTCTATCGGTCTATTTATATCCAATTTTTTAAAATTTCGATTTAATTAAATAAAATTAAATGTTTTTATTAATTTTTTTAATTTATTTTCTGAACTACCCTTTTTACTTTTTTTTTTTTTTTTTTTATAAACTTAATACATATCATCTATGACCTCTCTATAAGTCTCTCTCTCAAGTCTCACCTCCATTGAACTACTTATTTGTTCTTCTTATTTTTTATTTTATTTTTTAGTTTATTTTTCTTCTTATTTCATGGTGGAAAAGAAAAAAGAAAAAACAGCACGGTTGCTTTTATATAACGATAGCGATATCATTCTAAAGAAAAATAACTTCAAATTTACTTCTACATAATGAATTATTTTCAGATGCTTGATATCAATATTGTCAAACAATTCTTCAGATGTTTATGTCATTCTCAGACAATTCTTACCGATGTTTGATATTGTTCTCAAACAATTTTTTCATATGCTTGAAATCTTTCTCAGACTCTTCCATAATAATCTATGTGTGTAAGAAGCAAATTTTAGGGTTTAAGAGTTAATACATTTTTTATCTTTCGAGAAACTTATTATAAGAAGGTAGGTTTTTTTTCTTTTTTGGAAAAGGAATGTGTGGTTTTAATAAATTTACTTTGTAAAAGATTTTTTTTTTCCTTAAATTGTATGTTTCTTTGAGTAATTTTGATAAGGAAAAAAAAATACTATATAATTAAAAAAGTGGGGCATGGGTGTGCCAATAACACGACTCTTTAAACAAATCCAAAACAGTTTCAGCAACCAAACAGTTTCCATTTTCCAAATCCTCTTTAATTGCAAGATGTGAAAGTCGACAAAGATTGTCTAACTAAACGTTTTTGGAATTTTCTTTTTCATAAGTACATACTCCATGATTGGAAATGTTATTAAATTTTTCAATCATTTGATAATTGAAGATTTGCAATTTGGATGCATACAAGAAAGATAGTCGATTCGCCAATCGCCACGTGAATTAATAATATATCAACAACTGGTTTGGACAAATTATTGATCTGATTTTTAAATTACAATATCTCACACAAAAATTTTGTTTGTATATAGTTAACATCAGCCCATTTTTCTACCATAATATTGACTGGTCTGATATCTGGCACAAAGCTCCAGTACCACATTTTTCGGTTGAAGTATTACATTGATTCGGGTTTTTTATTGGGTATTCGAATCCGCAATATCGCGGTGTATGTGTAATCTTAACACCCTTTTATTTGTAATTTGTAATCCGCAATATCGTGGTGCACGTGTAATCCGCAATATCGGGTTTTTTTTTTTTTTTCAGCATAATCAATAGGATCTAGAATTCTAGATCAAGGTTTTTGAAACCGAAAACATCGAAAACGAATCATGTTAATTGGGTTGATAAAGTGAAAGATTTGAAATCGATGGTAGTGTGTTTGAAGGCTTCAATAATTTTGCGCCAACCCAACAGCCCAGGCCCAATCAAAACCAATAATGCAAATTATCACCAATAATGCAAATTATTGATTGTTATTTGTCTTCATTACTTTTCTTTTGGATAATCGATCGCGAATTTTTAAATTGAGTAATGCTACATTATCCAAATTTGGTGTCCAAATCTAGTGCCCAAATGACGTGGCAACACTGTAGGCTATTCATTTAAATCATGCAATTCTAATACAATTTAAATGAATGGTCTACTGCCACATCATTTGGGCACCAGATTTGGACAACGTAGCATTACTCATTTAAATTATATTAGTTAAAAATTATATAATTAGAAGAGGCTTACAAGTTACAAGTGTTATTTTCCTTGATTAAAACAAGAGAAACTCTTTGTGCAACCGGGGTCGCGGCACCACCGCGGCCCCGAAGTGTAAAAAAGTGGGGAAACATGTGGGACCCATGTATTTATTACGCGGGACCCATGTGTTTTCACACCCATTTTACACTACGCCGCGACCCCGGTTGCACGTAGAAGTGCTCTTAAAACAATTGGAAATATAATTAATGACAAACATCTATAAGCCTATAATACAATAATAATATAATCAATATTATAAATCTTAGATTTTCATTTTACTGTATAAAACCAGAAGTAGAATGTGACAGCGTGGAGCCTGAAATCTGAATTCATATAATGCAGCCAAGTGTCAATTATTTCTTTTAAAATTAAAACCTTTTTCATTTTCACTGTAATAAAAATAGAAAACTTTTGTCCAGATATATTCACTGCAATGTTATTTTAGGCAAATTGATAGACATCTCTTGGGTCCCGGTGGAAAAGGCAAGTTTCTCTTTCAAAAATCATTATAAATTTTCCTTGATTGGCATGTGTTGTGACGGTATGGCGCATGCAATAATACTGTTTTGTCCAAATTTAATGTCAAAATAAAGGGTGTTTTTATATTCCATTCATTCAAATCGTATTAGATTTTTATAATTTAAATGAATTGATTATAGTAAATTAGTAATACAATGAAATAGCATTACTCTCGAGCATAAGCTACTGTTGTTGTTTTTTAATTTTAATAATTGAATTGAAAGCGATCCGTTCTAGTTATTGGCCTACTCAAACGACAACGCTCCGGTACCACATTTTCGGCCCAGTATTAATTTACATTAAACTTGTATTCTTACCCCCATATAAAACCTGTTTTTGCAAGGTCGAAAACGAGAGAGTTGTATCAATGGCCTCTTGCCTTGGTGGTTGAAGTCTCTCAATGAAGGTTCCACCACCAAGGTTCAAGCTTTGGTATGTATATATTTGTCTCACATTTGGCCTTTAAATCCCAAAGTGTGAGGAGTCCTCTTTCGATTCAGTGGGAGCAGCCCTCTTTCCAGTTATGAGAGTTGTACTTTATTTATACCCTCTCCTCGATAGTGGGAGTAGTATCCTGAGGCGTACTTGTAGAGTCTAATCTCACTGAATCCCGTCTACAGTAGTAATTGTAATTTAAAAAAAAAAACGACAGAGTTGTACCGTTTAAGTTTTGAACATGTTTAATTATGTCATTGAAGTTGTCAAATTTCAAGATAAAGTTTAAGTGGGTGGGTTACTCTATACACAACTTTTTGAAATGGAAAAGGCGCCACATCAAAGAGGACTATACAAATCAAATCAAAACAATACATTTCATTTTAGAGTTTAGTCGAGATAGAAGCGTTATCATCGAACCCAGCTCAGAAAGAGTAGGAGGGGTGAAGATGATAACATATATAATTTATGTTGTTTGATATTGAAAAAGAGTTGAATGGATGGATTGATATAAAATTATAAATTTACTATATTACCTTTTTTATAAATTGGAGGGTAATAAAAATGGGAGAGTAATGTTGTCATTTCCCACCTATGAGATCCCTCCTCTTTTTAGCTGTCCAATGATGGAAGAATAGATTTTGGTGGACTCGGAAGGAGTTGAGATCCCTCCTCTTCTCCTCTCTTCTCTCTTGTCTCTCAAACCAAACAATGGATTGGAGCCAGGGTCGGTCCTAAGATTTCGGGGGCCCAAGGCGAACTATAAAATTGAGGCCCCCAAAGATACAATGAATTGCAATTTGCAATTTGATATGTTGTGGTGGGGTAAGTATAATGATTTTGTTTCATTAATGGGCCTTTTAAAAAAAAAAAAAAAAACAAAAAATAAATAAAAATATGGACCGTATATAAATATTTCTTTTGTGGGCCTTTAAAATGATGATTGACATTTGGGGTTTTTTTTTTTTTTTTTTTTTTTAAATAAATAAACTCTACTCGAACCTACTGAGAGAAATACATAGTAAACTAAATTTGAGGGCCCTCAGAAAACGGGGGCCCTAGGCGGCCGCCTTGTTGGCCTATTTCTAGGGCCGACCCTGATTGAAGCTCTCCTCTCACCTCTATCCCTCCATGATAAAGTGAAAGATTTGAAATTGATGGTAGTGTGTTTGAAGGCTTCAACAATTTTGCGCCAACCCAACAGCCCAGGCCCAATAAAAACCAATAATGCAAATTATTGATTGTTATTTGTTTTCATTACTTTTCTTTTGGATAATCAATCACGAATTTTTTAATTATATTAGTTAAAAATTATATAATTATTTATTTTTTTTATTTTTATTTTTTGATGGAAGGAGCACCTGAAAATATGGAACACCAGATCCAGGGCAAGGATACAACCAAACTGGGACTCCACAGATAAAACTAATCGAGCACAAGCCCAGATCAGAGTCCCACAAACGGGAGAAAATCGCCCACACAAGAGTGGGAATACAAACAAAACAAAACTATACACCAAACAAAAACACACGAGCAGCTTACAAGTTACAAGTGTTATTTTCCTTAATTAAAACAATTGGAAATATAATTAATGACAAACATCTATAAGCCTAAAGTACAATAATAATGTAATCAATATTATAAATCTTAGATTTTCATTTTACTGTATAAACCTAGAAGTAGAATGTGACAGCGTGGAGCCTGAAATCTGAATTCATATAATGCAGCCAAGTGTCAACTATTTCTTTTAAAATTAAAACCTTTTTCATTTTCACTGTAATAAAAATAGAAAACTTTTGTCCAGATATATTCACTGCAATGTTATTTTAGGCAAATTGATAGACATCTCTTGGGTCCCAGTGGAAAAGGCAAGTTTTTCTGTCAAAAATCATTATAAATTTTCCTTGATTGGCATGTGTTGTGACCGTATGGCGTATGCAATAATACTACTTTGTTGAAATTTAATGTCAAAATAACGGGTGTTTTTATATTCGATTCATTCAAATCGTATTAGATTTTTATAATTTAAATGAATTGATTATAGTAAATTAGTAATACAATGAAATAGCATTACTCTAAAGCATAAGCTACTGTTTTTTTTTATTTTTTTAAAGAAAGCTAGTACCTTGTTATTAAAGTAAACAAATATTCAATTTAATCGAAAGCGATCCATTCTAGTTATTGGCCTACTCAAACGACAACGCTCCGGTACCACATTTTTGGCCCAATATTAATTTACATTAAACTTATATTCTTACCCCCATATAAAACCTGTTTTTGCAAGGTCGAAAACGAGAGAGTTGTATTAATAGCCTCTTGCCTTGGTGGTTGAAGTCTCTCAAGGGAGGTTCCACCACCAAGGTTCAAGCTTTGGTATGTATATATTTGTCCAACATTTGGCCTTTAAATCCCAAAGTGTGGGGAGCCCTCTTTCGATTTAGTGGGAGCAGCCCTCTCTCCAGTTATGAGAGTTGTACTCTATTTATACCCTCTCCCCGATAGTGGGAGTAGTATTCTGAGACGTACTTGTAGAGTCTAATTTCGTCGAGTCCCGTTTACAGTAGTAATTGTAATTTTTTTTTAAAAAAAAAACGACAGAGTTGTACCGTTTAAGTTTTGAACATGTTTAATTTTTTTTTTCTTTTTTTTATTATTATAAATCCCCCCCCCCCCCCCCCCCCTTTAATTTTACCTCACTCCAATTTCTTCCCAATTCTCTCTAATTCTAATTTCTCTCTCAATTCTCCAACTCTCCAAGTTTCCAAATATTGTCAATTCCTAAGTTTTTAATGTTTATTTCATTTGCAATATATTTTATTTCCAATTTATTTTATTTCCGATATATTTTATTTGCAATTAATTTTATTTCCAATTCTAAATTTCTAATTTCTCTCTCAATTCTTCAACTCTCCAAGTTTCCAATTCATTGTCAATTACTAAGTTTTTAATTTTTATTTCATTTGCAATATATTTTATTTCCAATTTATTTTATTTGCAATTAATTTTATTTCCAATTTATTTTACAATTCAATTTTTAAATGGCAAGTGGAAGTGGAAGGGGTCACGACCGTGACGGTCCTAAGCGTTCAATTTCGATGAGAGATAAGGGTCTTATGATCGATAATCTCGGTCATGACGATACCGCCTATCACGAGTATTGCAACGCCGAGCCTATGCTGAAGACCTAGGTCTAAACTCTCCTACTCCCCCTCTAATAATTTCAGAACCCGATCCTGATGACACCCCCAACCCCGACAAGCCAGTCAGAAAATATGCCTTATATTGATACACCTCCAGATTTTGGATTTGATCCACAGAAACCAGAAGAGCAGAAAGATCTGATACAGAGGCAGAGCAAATATGATCTCTTCACAAAACATATGAAGAAAATTAGGCAAGAAGATGGGAGCTTTGCAGTGGCTTGCAATTACTGCAGCAAAGTATATAAGTGACATAAATCTGAAGGACATGGCACTTATCGGAAGCATATTTTAGCTAAATATCCAGAAGCAGAGACCAGATCGAGGTTACAAACACAAATTCCCAAGTACGCTACTCCTAACCAATAATTATTTCGTTATACTGATGAACAAAATAGAGAAGAATTAGCAAGAATGGTAGCAGTAGAAAACCTATCATTTAGTTTTGGTGAAATAGTTGATTTTATTAATTATTATCGACGAGCATTAAACTCTGATGTATGCCGTGTTCCTAGAATCACCCTCACATCAACACTTGAAAAGATTTATTTAAAAGAAAAAAAGAAGTTAGAAATATTTTTTGAAAAATATAACGGTTGTGTTTCCGTATGTGCCGACATATGGATTGACCATTGGCGATCGCATTCATACATGGGTGTCACTTGCCATTTTATAGATGATACATGGACTATCCAAAAAAGAATTCTTGCATTTAGAGTTTTTGATGATGCACACACTGTTCATAATATTTTTAGACAACTTAAAATTATTTTTTCAGAGTATTAAATTGAAAACAAAATTTTTGCAATTGGTTTTGATAATGCTTTTGCCAATACCGCTGCTATTCCATATTTACTTGATTTATGCAAACCTTATCTTGGTGGTACATTTTTTCATCAAAGATGTGCATGCCATGTTTTAAATTTATGTGTTCAAAAATGATTAGAAACTCTTGAACATTTTATTCTATTTATTAAAAAAGCCCTAATGTTTTTGTGGAAACATTATTCTACAATGAATGCATGCGTAAAATATTGTAAACAAAATGGTAGACATGTCGTTAGATTTTCTCGTGATGTTCCAACACGTTGGAATTCTACTTATAAATTGCTTGCTCAAAGTTATGACTATAGAGATTTATTAGTTTATTTTATTCAATTTCATGTTACTCACATTTAACTTTATCAATCACATTGGGATGTTTGTTACAACATTTTCAATCTGTTAAAAGTCTTTCATAATGCTACACAAAATTTATCTGGTGTTTATTATCCTACAACTCATTTATTTATTATTGAAAGTATTAATATTGCTGGTGCATTTTCTCATTGTGAATCCGACATATCAATAGGGGAAGCCGTTCATACTATGAAGCTAAAATGGTTAGATTATTATGAGGAGGTTTCAAATATTTATTTGATTGCCATGGTTTTTGATCCACGCTGTAAATTAGATAGTATGTCTTATTATCTAAATGGTTATTATGGGGTCAAAGGTTTAAAAATGAAATATGACATTGATGCATGTTGTGCTAGAGTTAAGAAATTATTGTATAATTTATATGATGAATATCTTACAGTTTATGGATCGTCACTGAACTTAGATGTTACACATACACAAACTACATCTCAGCCCCCAACATCCTCCTCCTCCGGATTTATAGAGTTAGGGTATAGTATGTTATCCAAAAAAAACTAGATGTTCTTCTTCATCAAACACCGATAAGTATTCCGAGCTGGAATCTTATCTAAACACTCATTTTGAGTTTATAGAAGATACGCCAGGGAAAAAAATTGACATCTTACAATATTATTGTAAAGAGCACGCAGTGTACTATCCAATCATGGCTATGATAGCCAAAAATATTTTTTCAACACCAGTTTCTACGGTGGCGGTGGAACAAGAGTTTAGCGCCGGAGAAAATATTCTGGATGAACAGCGTTCTTGCTTAACTCCAAAATCACTACAAATGCAAGTTTGTAGTGATGATTGGACGAAAGCACAATATAGACAATAAGAACTTCAACAAGAACCAACATACGACTTCTTCAAAGACGACGAACCTGAAATAGGAGCAGCGGGGCCGGAATAGCAGATCTACAGTACAGACTACAGATGGCACCAAACATGCAATAAAAGGTAAGAGAACTACGTGACATTTGATTCCTCTAAATCCCCCAAGAGGATACGTAGGCAACTTAATTGTGGTAAAAATTAAGTGCAAGACTAATAACTTTATATTTATTTTTAGTTTTATTTTAATTTAATTTTATAATTTGTCATTTATTTATTATCGAATTTCATGTGACCTAATTCTCAAATACCCAATGAAATGTAATTTATAATTTGTCATTTTGTTTATTTTTATTTTTATTTAATATTGTAATTTGTCATTTTGTTTATTTTTATTCTTATTTAATTTTGTAATTTGTCATTTTGTTTATTTTTATTTTAATATTTTATTTACAACTACAACTTACAATACAACTATACAACTAATACAAGTCTAAATTATTATTTTTTATTAACAAAGGAAAAAAAAAATAAAATCGGTTCATAACCGCCGGTTCCACCCATCCGAAGAATCGGAACCGGAACCGAAACTGCGTCAGGCCTAGGTGGGTTACTCTATACACAACTTTTTGAAATGGAAAAGGCTCCACATCAAAGAGGACTATACAAATCAAATCAAAACAATACATTTCATTTTAGAGTTGAGTCGAGATAGAAACGTTATCATCGAACCCAGCTCAGAAAGAGTAGGAGGGATGAAGAGGATAATATATATAATTTATGTTGTTTGATATTGAAAAAGAGTTGAATGGATGGATTGATATAAAATTATAAGTTTACTATATTACCTTTTTTATAAATTGGAGGGTAATAAAAATGGGAGAGTAATGTTGTCATTTCCCACCTATGAGATCCCTCCTCTTTTCAGCTGTCCAATGATGGAAGGATAGATTTTGGTGGACTCGGAAGGAGTTGAGATCCCTCATCTTCTCCTCTCTTCTCTCTTGTCTCTCTAACCAAACAATGTATTGGAGCCAGGGTCGGTCTTGAGATTTCGAGGGCCCAAGGCGAACTATAAAATTGAGGCCCCCAAAGATACAATAAATTGCAATTTGCAATTTGATATGTTGTGGTGGGGTAAGTATAATGATTTTGTTTCATTAATAGGCTCCCCCTTTTTTTTTTTTAACAAAAATAAAATAAAAATATGGACTATATATAAATATTTCTTTTGTGGGCCTTTAAAGTGATGATTGACATTTGGGCTTTTTTTTTTTAATTTTTTTTAAATAATAATAAATAAATAAATAAATAAATAAATAACCTCTACTCGAACCTACTGAGAGAAATACATAGTAAACTAAATTTGAGGGCCCTCAGAAAACGGGGGCCCTAGGCGACCGCCTTATTGACCTATTTCCAAGGCTGACCCTGATTGGAGCTCTCCTCTCACCCCTATCCCTCCCTCCATCTCTATCTCTTACTATACATAGCGTAAATCTCCTCTTTTACGAGATAAAACGTGATTTGTTCTCGAGAATCTTAATGCAAAGCTTTAAAAAGGTTTTAATTAACTTGATTTGTCATTTGGATGGACCAGATCTCAACTTCCAAATTCCAACAAAATATTTCAAAGAGTCTTTGAGCTTAACATGCAATAAAATAAATAAATAAATAAATAAAAACATGTAATAAAATATTCGGACATTGTTTAGATTACAATAACGTTACCTTAACACTTTTTTTTTTTTTTTTTTTTAATCTAAAAATTCGTCCCGAACAATGTGATAAGTAATTTGGCAAATCATAACGTCATCTTATGGTTCATCTGTCAATTATAAATAATCTATTAGGATATTTGTTTTATAAAATATTTAAGTTGTCTAAGGGTTCGTTTGTTTTTTGTTCTGAAGGCCAAATAGTCCTGAATTTTTACTAAATACTGAATAGTGATTGAAACCTGAATCTGAATGACATGTTTTTTTTTTTTTTTTTTCTTTCTTCCTCACATCTGAATGTACTGTCTACATGTTTGTTTTTTACAAATGAAATTGTCTGAAAAGAAGTAATTTTACATTTATACCCTACTAAACAATTGTACATATAATATAGAATAAAAACAATCCAAAAATAATAATTATATATGAGCACATATGATCATGATCTTCTTATTTGATTACAAACAAACTTTACTTTTACTAAGAAAAGAAAAGTTTTTTTTTTTAAAAAAATAAAAATAAAAGGGGTAGCAGGAAAATTCACACAAAACACTCTAAAAATAATAATTTATAAATACATCACCCTGATATCATAATAAAATATTGATATTAAACACCAATATGAGAAGTGATTATGGTTCTTTTTTATTTTTAAAGCTATTTAAAATAAGCAATATATTAAAATAAAGATTTATATACAATATATAATTATGATGAAATTGAAGATATGTTATATATGAAAGATAGTATCGGAAGAAAAGATTTTGGATTGCATTTAATGCAATTCAGTGATTTACAATTAAGTGAAAAATCAGGATTTTTTACTTTTTATTTTAAGTTGTTTTTTGGTATTTTAAAGCTGTTTGACCACTTAAAAAAAAAAAAAAACTTAATAATTATGATTTAGACCCATTATGTTTTAAGTGGAAAAAACAAACGATCCATAAGTTGTAGCATTACTATTTTTGTTAAAACTTTTTTCATTTTCCTATTTTTATTTTATTTTATAAATATTACAATTAATACAAAGTTGAAGAATGAGATACAATTTGAACATATAATCATAACGAGAGGAATGATATAAGATAGAATCATAGAAGCGGGGACAAGTATGAAGATAACATTATTAAAAAAAATGTGAAGATAACATACTTAATGATTGATATCAAAATTTACTTCATACAAATTACATAGTAGACTTTATACGAAAAATATATGAAATCTCACATTAAATAAGACATCTTTCTATATGTATAATATTATAAAGTTGAGTTTTTTATTATTATTTAAAAATGTACAAAAATCTCGCAATCTGATTGTTCTCACATCCTTTGACAAGTTGACACTTCTCCTTCATTGAGTATTTTTCATAATAATTCGAATATAAAGCACAGGGTTTGGTTAAGTTGCTGTTAACTATGTTTGGTATGAAGGAATTGGAGAGAAAGGAAATGAAAAGATTTGGGGGATTTCTTATTTTTTGTTTGGATGGTTAAATGAAAGGGGAAAGAAAGAAAAATTGAGGGAAATGGAAGGAAATTAGGAGAATAATTTCTTTCTATTTTACACACTTTGGTTTCCATCCAAATTTGGGAGGAAAGGAAGGGAAATGAATCTACCATTAATAATTTTTTTTTTAAATCCCAAAAATAACCCTATATATTGTTGGTATTACTATTGTTAAAAGAAGGGTATTTTTGTAAATTAAATAAAACCACTATCATTTCTTTTATTTTACACACATAACCATCCAAACAACAATCATTAAAACCACTATCCTCTCATTTTCTTTCATTTCCTTTCCTCACTATCATTTCCTTTTTTATTTCTTTCTTTTTCATTAAACCAAACATAGTGTAAAATGTGTATAAAAATTAAGAATTAAAAAAAAAAAAAATTAAAAAAATTAAGAAAGAAAGTAGCAAACTTTCCCTCACATAACTACCCAGCAGCAAGACCCTAAAGGACAACATTAAATCACCATTACTATAGTTGAGACAAGGAATGCGGACAATGAATAGTTGGCACCGAAAATGATTTCATACCATCCCATACATCTTAAAATTGTGGCCCTCTTGTGAATCTAATGCTTCTTCTACGCAATGGTCCCAAAGGGCATTAAGAATCAACAAATTTCGAGTCAATTTCAGAACGGATCAGATATCTATTGGGATCTTCGATGCATTGTTGTCTTTGAATAATCTTCAAAGCACCTTTATCTTTAACAAATTAATATGTAATAATGCAAAGCTTTAAGTACTTTGAAAATTTACTTCAAGAGATAACAATGCTCTTGCAACGCAACGAGCATAGCCTTAAATGGTATTAAGAAATATGATGGCCCACCTAACCCTAAACTTTATTTTTACCAAAACAAAATGGACATCGAAATATAAATGTACCAGTAGTGGCGTGACACCTACAATCGTACGACAACACCACGCGTCGTTTAATTAACGCCAACACGCACCACCACTTCTTGGCTGTCTTGGTGGTCACGAACTCCCATCAAAAGAGGGCCGCTTTTGTCTTCTTTATTTAATTTTTTTTTTTTTTGCTCACATCAACACGGCGTTGTGGTTGTGCAGGACACGTGGTCTTTACTGCTTGCTTTCGAGAATGGACCTTTTGTGAATTGGTGCTTTGTGGGAACCACTTGAGGGCCCACGAGATTCGAATAATTCATGTACTTTGAAGCAAATCCAACAACTTTTATATGTAGCACGTGACACTTGTCTTCCATACTTTTACACGTGTTACATTTTGGGATATGTGTAATTATTGCTAATTAATTTTTTAAAATTTTTTTGGTCCTTATCTAATCAAGCGATTGACTATTTTAAAGGATCTCTCTGAATTTTCTAGTCTACTCCCTCCTTTTCGTGTCACTTCAAATTTTGATCTTTTGGAACTTGTCACGTACGCAACATATTTTATTTTTTGAATTGTATTTATAATTTACTGATTGGAAATGAAAATAAAATTTTATTTTTTATTGGTACATATTTTCGATTAATAAATGCATTATTAATGTTTATATTTAGAGAAAATACTTTAACAGACAAATGTATTACATCATTTATACAATTTTTTCATGTTTTGTTTTTTTTTGTTTTTTTTTTTTTTTGAAACATCACAATTTTTTCATGTTCAAATCTATTTGAGTGTCCGGGCACTTTAGTGATATTGATTTTTATATGTGAGAATGAATATTATGAGTTAACATTTTGTAATTTCTAACCTAATGAATTTTTGATCTTTTGTAACTTTTTACGTAAAGATAAAGTAGTTGAAAAAGAAATTATTCATTCTATGCTATCGAATGTCAAATGATGAAACAAATAAATGAAATACAGATATTGACATTAGAGAATGATTTATTTTAATACTATTTCTTTTACCTATAATTCAAGATTACATTTTGATTACGTTTGAAAGCTTCATTCAAAACTTTTATTTTAACTATTGTAGATTCGGGATTTTCAAACAATGATTTAAGTATCATATGAGAAGTTTTCCGTGTAAACCCTAAAATTTTAGATGACAAAATTTGATTTTTAATCCTTTTAATAAAAAAATAATAAATTAAGTTTTATTTCACTTTTTATTTAGCAATATAATTTATTTTTTATTTTTACCAGAATGATGATGATAATAATTCTCTCTAGAGAAATCAAGGTAATGATCCAATGGCCACAATATTCTCCGATTGAAATCATTGCATTGCCAATTTGCCATGGAGGAAAAAAAAAAAAAAAAAGATGAAAAGTGAGTTTGGGTGGGATGCTGATGTAGCACCATATAACGAAAGGCCAGTGGCAGGGCCACGTTAAATGATACAAAAGTACCAAAACATGTAATATTGCCGAACTCATTTAATTTATCGCAGGGTGTCACTTTGTACAATTTCCCTAATTAAAATCGTCCCAAAAATCAACACCAATTTGTTTATCTAGCTACTCTATGTATCACAAGTTTGATATTTCGCTATAACCTAGGGATTAAACTGTAAATCGTCTAATTTTATTTAAATTTGAGATTGGATCAAAACTCAAAATCAATAATAGTTATAATTGCAGTCGTCATTGAGAACGTAGTATGGGCGTATGGCAGTATGGCACTTTCACTTGGGTTTCTCCCTAAAGAGAAACTACACGGTGTCTTCATCAGAGCCGTTGGATCAAAATTTGGCTTCGAGATATGCGTATTCTACGTGAAGCTTTTAAATTTTGAGAATATTTTTACTCACCCCTTGAAGGGAGGTAACCATTACCCTCTTTTAAATGGATGATATGTGTTATAGAGGAGTAAATTTTTAAACAATTTTACTTTTCCATAGACACATATCATGTTTATAGGAGGGGTAATGCTTACCCATTTGAAAGAGGGTGAGAAAAATACACTCTCAAATTTTTCGGGAAAAGAAGAAAAAAAGGTTCGAAATAGAGACAGGTGTCCCTCGATCGGTTTGTTTTTTCCCTACCATAAAAACATCAATTCAAAGTCTTTTATGACAACACGGGACTCTTTGGCCGCACTGCATGGGAAATGCTACCATGCTACAACCCTCTAGCATTCTCCACCGATCAATTCCCACTGTAGCCGAACACGTGGCCTCTTTTATTGATTACTTGAGCTGACTAATTATTATTATTATATTTTTTAAATATTACAATAATTTATGGTTTTGAAAGAAGGGATAAACTCATACAAACCACCACACTAACCTTATTTTGTCTCTGAACTGTAGATGGATGATTTGAAACTTTAGATAGTAATATTAGGGCACACATTAAATAATAACGTTTAAATTCAGGTGAACATTTTTGCTCACCCCCTTCAAGAGAGGTAATCATTACCCCCTCTTAAATGGATGACATGTGTCATAAAGGAGTAAATTTTTAGACAATTTTACCCCTCCATAAACACATGTCATGTGTATGGGAGGAGGGGTAATGCTTAACCCCCTTGAAAGGGGGTGAACAAAAATGCACTCTAACATCAATATGTACTTTTCTTGAAATAAATAAATAAATATCAATATACATTTGTATTATGACAATTTAAAAGGGTTTTATTGAAATATATTTATTTGGATTTAAAAAAAAATATATTACAATAATTCACAATTTTGAGAAGGAAACGGACTTAAACTCATAACTTTACAGTGTAAGTTTGAGGGACAAACTTATAGAACGTCCTCATTCTGTCCATATATAAATATATGTTATATGGTAACTATTTTTTTTTTCAAGAGTTATATAGTAATTATTCACATGTATCTTTAGGATATATATATATATATAATTAGAGTGAGTCGCTTATGAGGGATCCTTTATTTTAATTTCGGTAAGGATAATGGTAAAAACACATCGATTTAAATAAATTTTAATCTGATTTTTTTTTGTGGATGATGAGTTCATTGAAATCTACTTATAAACAAAATTTGAAAATTTTTCAAGCACTATAACTATTTATACAAATTTCGTTAAATATGAAGGCATTGGAAAATATGTGAAAGATAGGAAAATTCAAGAAAAATAGTTCTGGTATTCGAAATTTTTTCAAATTTATAGGTAGATTTCAATGAACCCATCCTCCACAAAAAAATTCATATTAAAATTTATTAAAATCAATAAGTTTTCATCATGGTCCTTACCAAAATTAAAATAAGGGATCCCTCACTCTATAAAATTATATATATATAAATAGAAAAGTTAGATATGATAGAATAGTGTAGGGTGTTGCGGTGCAGCATTAAAAGTGATGAATATTAGAAATAGGCTAGCATTTGCTCCTTTTGGAGGGCAGTGAACTGTGAAAGGGTACGTGGGTGTTTTGTGTTGGTAACTTGGTGGTGGTGTTGATGAGATGGGGGAATATGTGATGACTAAAATACTAATAATGAAAAGAATCCGGTTCTTCTGAGCAATAAAAGCATCATATATTTGTAGGAGAGACAAGCAGAGGCTCGATCTGGTGTTGATTTTCACAGAGAAAAATAAACACAGAGAGAGAGAGAGAGATGAGGTTGGAAGAAGAGATAAACAAGTCTGTTCAAGCTCTGTCGTCAAATAATGGCAACTCACATGATGAGAAGCTCTCCAGCTGCTCTAGATTTTCCTCTCTTTTAGCCTCCAAAGACCGTGATTATCTTCTCTCTCCAAATGGAACCCAGGTTCTCTCTCTCTCTCTCTCTCTGTGGTTTGCAGTGAAGCAGCAAGCATATCACTGTAATCATGGAATATTTGTTTTGATTCGTTTGTTTTTCTTCAAAAATATAATTGTTGGTTGATTGAAGAATTTATTCTTGGATTATTTCTCCATGAATCATCATTCACTCAACTTTTTTTTTTTTTTTTTTTTTTTTTTGAAGTTATATTCCTCTTCAATTCCATATTTCCATATATTTTCTTCATGTGTTATTGACTTTTTATTATTATTTAAAAAATAATAATAATCAAATGTCAAAACACAGATCGATTTGTTTTCCTTTTTGTTTCCTCCAAGTTGTAGGGATCACAGGTATGGCTGTGAATATCGAAGGAATTAAAAATAGAAAATAAAAAATCATTTATTCCTATCTTGTACATATAAATATATTTACATAAATTAAGAACTTTCTTCTCTAAAAAACTTTCTTGAACCATGTATTATCATGGTTTTCTCTAGATATTGCTTAATATTTAGCAATTCTTACTAAATTAATTTTCTCTTGGATTAATAGATGCAGACGACATGTTTAAACACATAAAATATGTTTTTTTATTTCTTCCTTTGACCAGCTCACAAATAATTATATCCAAAAAAATAAAATTAGGATTCTATAGATTAAACCAAACGTCACCTCATCAAATCAAACCAAGTTTGATTTCTTTTTTCCATAAATTTTGTTTTTTGTCTCTAAAATCAAATCTAGAAACTGGGTTTGTGTTGATTTAGTTGAACAACCAAAAACTTATCTTGTGTTTCGGGGACGACATGGTATATATATATATATATTTTATGTCATATATATTAATTGTTTGTCTGAATTCTGAAATATATGTATCTATAGTTAAGATCCCAGACCCTACTGTTCTTTAACCGTGAAAAACGTGTCGTTTTGTAGACAGATCTCCATTATTATTCAATGGATACAAATGTGGACAAAAGTAATCTTATAGAGCTTGTAATTGACGTTATTGTAATGCTATATATCTTTAGCTTTCTTTGGGTTGGATTGGGATCCAATGTGTGACTCTTTCTAGCTCTGATAAATGTCAACCAGGCTGTCTTCTTTGTTGCACGTCATGGATCTAAAGCAAACTTCAGAACTGGTCCAGGTTAATTTGGTGTAATATAATATTCCTGATCAAATATAATTAGCTCTTCGATCTCATCAAATAAGACATCGTATTTCTTCTGGTTTCATAATTTGATGCTATTAGTTGTGTCACCAAGCTCTCTATAAATTAACATGCAATATGGGGTTACGTACCACCCCTACCAGTCACTACAGACCACAGTAGTGTTGCTGATGTGTACAAACAAACAGACAACTAATAAGATCCGGAGGTGGTCACTCACACGTGTCATCATCTTGTTGATTTAACACGTGGTTCATTCACATCTACTCAAATGGCCGGTGGCTGATGACACGTCGTTTTCTAGCCCCTCATATTCAAACTTGTGGTGGTGGGAATTTTGGGATTGGTTCTAGTTCCTGATCATTGGCTGCATTTATTCTCTCATCCATTAACCTGTCCTTATTGGCTTATTTGATTGAATCTATCATTATCCTTCTCTTTTTATTTGATATTATTCTTAAACCAAACTAATAAAAACAAAATTAGTCTAAAAAATCATATTAACGTATCCAAATTCATGTTTAAATGATGTGGTCCTTTGGAAACATAACGGTTGAATTTGAATTTATGTCTACTGGTCGATGCAGGTGAAAGTTTCTGATCTTGAAGGCAAGGTAACGGCCCTTTACTTCTCAGCTAACTGGTACCCACCTTGTCGGAACTTCACACAAATCCTAGTTGGCGCATACGAGGAATTAAAGAGCAACGGGTCTGGTTTCGAGATTGTCTTCGTGTCATCTGATGAGGATTTGGATGCATTCAACAACTACCGTGCATGCATGCCGTGGTTGGCAATCCCATTCTCCGATTTGGAAACAAAGAAGGCCTTGAATCGAAAATTCGACATCGAAGGCATTCCTTGCTTGGTTGTTCTTCAACCAGACGGCGATGATGATGGTGATAATAAAGACGACACCACGACACTACGCGATGGGGTCGAGCTCATTTACCGTTACGGGACCAAAGCCTTCCCGTTTACAGAAGACAAGTTGGAGGAACTGCGCAAGGAAGAGCAGGAGAAGCATGAGCGCCAAACGTTAACAAATTTACTAACAAACAACGACAGAGACTATCTTTTGAGCCATCCAACAACTAATCAGGTACGTTAATCTTCTTTTTCTGTCTTTGATCAGATAGTTTTGTGATGTTGTAATCAAGTGTTTTGATCCAAGAAAATTAGAGTAGCTTTTAATTTTTATTTTTTCTTGCATGCATGGCAGTATGGCACGAGGGTGATACATAATATTGGTCCCCCCAATTTCAATATGATTAGGTCCACTTGTGATCTTTGTGTTTCATAAAAGTAGAAGCCCGAGAGAAAACAGATAACACGTACGTATTGGTCATTGCTTCGCTAGAACCCACTTTCAATTCTAATATGCCCCCTCTTGTGGATAAGAATATATAGGTTCTCTCTTATTTTTTCTGCCGACACCAATACACACTGTTCTTTCTAGCTAATAATTACACGAAACATGTGTCGTAAATTGAATGAAAGATTTACGATACAATTGGTCCTTGGTTTACAGGATGATCAATTATGGTTGTGATGGAGTTTTTTTTTTCTTCTCTTATGTGTAGGTACCTGTTGCTTCCTTGGTAGGTAAAACGGTCGGGATTTACTTTTCAGCGCAGTGGTGCATTCCATGTGTGAATTTCACTCCCAAGTTGGCCTCCATCTACAACAAAATCAAGCAAATGCTGGTTGAAAAGGAAGAGGATAAGGAAGGCTTCGAAATCGTATTCGTGTCGCTTGATCGAGACCAGGCATCTTTCGAGTCTTACTTCGACACCATGCCGTGGCTGGCATTGCCTTTTGGGGACCCAAATCTCAAGGACCTTGCCAAATACTTCGATGTGCTAGGCATTCCTTGTTTGGTCATAGTAGGTCCCGATGGTAAAACCGTTACCCAACAAGGCAGGAACCTTATAAATTTGTACCAGGAAAGTGCCTACCCTTTCACTGAGGCCAAACTAGAGTATCTAGAGAAACAAATGGACGAAGTAGCCAAGAATCTGCCACGGTCCGAGTTCCACGCTGGACACCGCCATGAGCTCAATTTGGTATCGGATGGCACGGGAGGAGGACCCTTTATATGCTGTGATTGTGACGAGCAAGGGTCCGGTTGGGCATACCAATGTCTCGAATGTGGCTACGAGGTGCACCCCAAGTGCGTGAAAGCCGTGGACCGCGGTACCATGGCCGAAAGGCAGGTTCGTGATGCTGCTTTTTGCTAGTTAAATGTTGCTGATTAGGCCATCGCGAGTTTGGTTTAACAATATATACGGTTGCTTTTCTGCTTATAAGATACTTGATTATGGGTTTTTTCGTTTGATAATTTGTATAGGGATTGCCTATACATCGTCCCTGTGAAATCGCTTTTCTCTCTCTCTCTCTCTATATTTATATATATGTTTTAAGTAATTACTTGAATTGTGAATTTATTGTAGTTAAAACTCCAAATATAATTTAGCAATTGCATTTTCAACTTGCAGGTGAAGTGTTTGTAAAGTAACAAAGGACATGATTATCCGTCGAATTTTCATACAAAGTTTTAGACCACTATATCAATATTTGTTTCAACTATTGAGATTTTGTACGACATACACAATGATAAATAAGTGACACAATTTGGTTTCCTAATTCAATTCGTAGTATCTCTAGAGTTCACTTCTTCTCCGTAAAACGGGTGAAAGGGAAAATATAAAGACTACCATTAACGTAGCCCAAGTGAGATTTATTATATTCATGTGAATTATGTACCCCATCTCTTTGAATATGAATGAAATATTCCATTAGTGATTATTAATAATAGTGGAATCACTGGTGTATAGTTAAAAAGGGATTCTGACCCAACACCCTTGACGAAAGACTAATAAATTTGAAAAACTCTAATAACCCCTTCTATAAATCACTTGTCAAATTTTAATTGACTTTTGAGTTAATTGTGTGTATACTGTATAGCATTATTATTATTTTAATTATTGAAATTATATGTGAACAGTAAACATCCACTTTAAACACATGTGAGAAGTTTTCTTCCAGTATTGTCGATGTGTCATAGTTACAAAAGTAAACATCCTAACCATGCAGGTAATGATTGATCCTAGTAGACTTATGATCCGATAAGATTGCATATCCTGACTATACAAGTAATGATTGATCCTAACAGACTCCTAATCCGTTAAGATGGCGGGTGATGTGTATGATATCATCACAATATAAGACATGGTTCAACTTTGTTAGGCCAAAAATTTTTGGGCTAGCTGGCCTTAATTTATATAAAGAGATTCCATTGGAGGCCCTTGTTTCATCAGCTATATCCAATAATTTGAATTGTTCTCACATATGAGATATTTTCAATCTTGAAAAAGTGATAGAGCCAATCCAGCCCAATCTCTCAGCTACTAATTAAATTTCAGAAATGCTCCCAATCTTGAAGACGTTTACAGGAAAATTTGGAGAGAAGTATTAAGTATTTTGGACTAATTGGTATTGATACCTTCTAAATTTTTCAAAAATTTACACAATGTCCCATATATATTTTTTCAGCACTAAACCCCCTAAACTCTCGTTTTATTGACAAATACTTGATTTTATTGTTCCCTGTAAGGGGGTATTCACAGTCGGCTCAGCGCCGGCCCTAGGCATAGGCCCACGAGGCGGCCATCTAGGGCCCCCAAATTCAGTTACTATGTATTTCTATCTTTAGGCTTGAGTAGAGGTTTTTATTTTTTATTTTTTATTTTTTATTTTTTTTATATATATATATATATAAAAAAAAAACAGCCCAAATATCATTTATCACTTAAAAGGTTCACCAAAGAAATATTTATATACAGGCCATATGTATTTAAAAATAAAATAAAATTTTAAAGACCATTTAAGAAACAAAATCATTATACTTACCCCATCACAACATATCAAATTGAAAATTGCAGTTCATTGTATCTTTGGGGGTCTCAATTTTATAGTTCGCCTTGGACCCCCGAAATTTCAGGACCGGCCCTAAGTCGGCTTTTGTCAAATTGTGAAAGTTTATAGGGTTTAGTATTGAAAAATATATATATTAGGGATATAATGTAAATTTTTAAAGAGTTTAGAGGCATCTGTGTCAATTAGTCGATATTCTTTTTAAAAAAAATTGTCTTTATTGATATTATATATATATATTTTAAAATAAAATCATGTAATTGCCATCGCAAAATTTTGGACGTACGTACATAATCATGGACATTTTTTTTTTCATTCGAATTTTTGTTTTATTTTGGAATTTGGACTCTTATATTAAAGTCTAATGAAGAACAACAACCAAAAGAGATTGGGTTACGTGGACAGACATGTGATCCCAATTCGCATTGCTGTCGATGAATCCACGTGAACCATGTGTCTCAGTGTCTTTAGTTACAAAAATATTTAACGAAGTTTCTCTGCAATTTCCTCTACAGGTCTTAGAATTTGTATTGTATTTTTTTTAAAAAAAATTTCATTAAATTTTAATATAACGACTCGAATAAATGAAATTTTTTAAAAATAAAAAATATATAAAATTAGATTATAGCTCTCTTATAACTATGTGGCTTAATGGGACTAACGCTTATTTAGCTTGAAAATGTCTCAATTTCGACAAGATTAGATTGATCCAGTGGTATGTCCTTTCACATTTACAATATGAGGATTATGGGTTCGATTCTTTCTTCAACCATAAATTTTGAATTAATGTAATATTAAAAAAAATATATATCTCAAATTCTACTCGGCCTTGATATAATATTACATAAATTCGAGATTTTTAGGGAGGTGAAGACTCAAACCTATAACCTCGTGGTACATGTCACCTATTCAACTTCATAATGTCTTAAGTTGGAGTCCACACCGCAAGATGAAGAATGTGAACTACAGATTATGGAGAAGTTTTAACAAATGTATACACTTTGAGTCAAAATATGTAAATTTAATAGTCCACATTTTTCTTCCTGATATATTTATTATCGGTCCAAACTGATAATAGAAAAAAAAATAAAAATATATATATATATATATATATAAAACTATCATGTATTGTTAAAACTATACTAGCTCAACCGCTAATATAAATGATCCAATATTTTTTATTTCACGACTTCAAGTAGTGGGGATATAATTTGGTGCAATGGAGATTTTTTTTTTTTTGGCCTAGCTTCTCATATAAAATTGAAATCAATTATTTACATAAAAAAAAAGGAAGCTAATTCATAAAAAAAATAAAAAAAAATTATAAAATCTGAAAAACTATGTCGTTTTGGACGGTTTCAGGTCGTTTACAATATCGAGTTTTCAAAGCACCAACCGATATGTATTAAGAGCCTCGTCCGTGGCTGTGACCGTGACAAATATATAATAGCGGTAAAAGCCGGACAGAAGAGAAGCGGAGTGATTTGGTTCATAAAATTTTCAATTATTGAATTAGTTTTCGACACACTGAGCTCTCTGCCTCTCTCTCTATCTGCTCGTCTGGTACGAGATCTCTCTCCATCATTTTTGTTATTTATTTATTTTTATTTTTTTCAGTTTCAACAGTACTGCTTCCTGTGTAATATAATCAGTCTATCATCTGATCCAATTATACTCCAAATATCTACTCATTCGATCAAGGTTTTGATCACCACTCATTCTAGTCTCTTACGTGATGGAAACATTTTCTAACGGTGGATTTCAATTTTGGTGTGTTGTGTTTCAATAATGATAATCTGATATGGACTCTAAATAAAGTTGATATTACAATTTCAATTCTAGATTTTGATTCTGTTTTTTTTTTCGTTGGCAAGCAACCAAACGGGGTAAATTTATCTAGAATTTGTTCTCTTTTTTTATCTAATTGTGTCACTATCTATAGTGTTTTAGTGGAAAGTTAGATAAAATATAGTTATTTCTCTGGAGTTGTATTTTTATTAGTTAACTTTATTAACCACTGTCAATCAGGTGAACAATGTGTTTGTTGATATATATATATATATATAATATGTGAATTCAATTCTTGTTTGGATGTGATCAGATTGGATTTGAAGATGGCAGGGGCAACGGACATGATTGACATGGAGGAGGGAACTCTTGAGATCGGCATGGGTAAGTGCTGATTTCCTTTGACTGGTCTAACTGTTAATTAATATGTTTAATCTCTGCTTAATATGTTTTCAGCAATTTGGGGGTTATTATATTCTGTCTCTTTTTGAAGAGCATGATTGGAACTTTCATGCTCTAGAATCATAGATGTTGGGTTGCTTTTTATATTCCCCTTTTTGTTCTCCATTATAAGGTACTTTTAAGTTAGGTGTAATAATTGGTTATGTGACTCAAAGTTTGATATACATTACATAACTTCCAGAGAGGGGTGAACTTTTGTTATATTTCTGGTGATTGGATTTGCTGTCACATTTTGATTTTAGTACATCATAGTAATTCGGTACCAATGTCACGTAGAATTTAGTTGGTTTTTTGTTAATATGGTCTAGAAAATTCATCAGTTGCTTCATGTTTGCAGAGTACAGAACTGTGTCTGGTGTTGCAGGGCCACTGGTCATTCTTGAGAAAGTCAAGGTAGATTTGCATGATCCATTCTCCATTAGCTCTATTTCATCTGGTAATTATCTTAGAGACTAATGACTCCCATTAGATGGTATTAATTTGTAACTTATTAACGTTTCAGGGTCCAAAGTATCAGGAAATTGTCAACATCCGCCTGGGAGATGGAACAATGCGACGTGGACAAGTCTTGGAAGTTGATGGGGAGAAAGCTGTTGTGCAGGTTGCCTATTTGCTGTTATTTTTTCTTTGTGAGTGTGTATGTGCGTTTTTGTGTATATGCATGGTGATAACATTATGTGATTACTTTCTAAGTACAATGATTAAGCAAATACACAATTCCTTATTTTGTAATCTATGCATATGGCAAAGTTGAATAAAAATTTAGAGAAGATTTTATAACTACTGAACAGAGAAAATTAATTCATATTACGGCCAATTCCATTACCGCAAGAGATGCCAACCATGTGAAGAACCTGGAAGACTATTAATTTTCAAGTGATTAAAATTCTGCTGTAGGTAGCCCTGATCATTGGGAGTTCAAAATTTCTAAGGTAGTATACAAGTGGTCATGGACGAGGAATGTGAATAATATATTCTTCTATGTTATAGCCTATGGCCCTATAGGATCTCAGTTCAAGTTTGTTAATGTTGTTATCCCTGAAATATTTAAATTGAGAATTTAAGCTTGTGGATCTATTACAGATGCATAAGCTTACATTTTTAATTCGATGCATTCTGATGGCTTGCACAAATTTGGTGTGGGGGTGTGTATGAAGGAGGGTTGTGTCTCTTAAAAGGCCTTTTGCTTGCTTATGGAGCTTTTCTTTTCTAGTTTTATCTTTTTTCTAGACTAAGAACTTAACTCTTTAATATAACACAATCAAAAGTATATCTTTTTCCCTCAGTTTTACATGGTTTATTTTCCCCATCCGTTGTCAGGTTTTTGAAGGAACATCTGGGATTGACAACAAATTCACAACTGTGCAGTTTACGGGAGAGGTATTTTACTTCTGCTTTTGGACATAGTTTAAAACATTTGTTTAGACCTTCCATTGGTTGTTGAGGTAGGATGGTAAATTCTGTGATCACTAACAACTAAAGACCATTCAAAATGTGAGAACTATTAAATTTAATCTCTCAAGTCATTGAAGTAATTCAATAATAGATATGGGTTTCCTATAACCAGCACGAGCTCAGCTGTTCGGATTTAAGACATGGGATCAACATGTTCCCTTCAAATGTTTATGAAAATTAGGGAACATGTTCGGATTTTCATAATTTTTGTTTGTTATAATCCCCTCAAATGTTTATTGTGTAGGTTTTGAAGACACCTGTGTCATTGGATATGCTTGGACGTATATTTAATGGCTCTGGAAAACCTATTGATAATGGCCCACCAATTTTGCCCGAGGCATACCTAGATATTTCTGGTTAGCCATACCAAGGAGATCACTTGTCAGTATAAAATTCAAAACTTATGCAATAAGCATATTGTTAAAACTAAAATACATGCTTGTTCATTTCAGGAAGCTCTATCAACCCTAGTGAGAGAACCTATCCTGAAGAAATGATACAAACAGGGATATCTACTATTGATGTGATGAACTCCATTGCTCGTGGACAGAAGATTCCTCTTTTTTCTGCTGCTGGTCTACCTCATAATGAAATAGCTGCACAGATCTGTCGTCAGGCTGGTCTGGTAAAGCGGTTGGAAAAGTCTAGTAGTCTCATTGAGGTAACTCCGCCCACCCCAGTTTTCTATCTTATCATGATTACTGAATTGTGTAGCTTAAAAATTTTACTTAATAATTTTATTTTGTGGAAATCAAAGTAGTAATTGTTTCTACTTTACTGGAGATCATTTTTCTTAGGAATATACAAGTAGTCAGCACTGTTTATATACTCTTTTCGAGGGACACTGTCACACTGCTGGAAAGCATATATGATGTTGGATTTATATCACGCAAGTTCAAACACCCTTGTAGAAAAGAAAATTGTTGGTGATCAAGATTATCTTCACTGCAATAACCAATATGCTTTCTTCTGCCTTCTATGTTGAGAATTAAAGATGTTAGTTGCACGTTTATTTCTCTTATTTGTCGGTTCCTCATTTTAATGACTTTGTCTGTAGGATGGGGAAGAAGACAATTTTGCCATTGTCTTTGCAGCTATGGGTGTAAACATGGAGACAGCTCAATTTTTTAAACGTGATTTTGAAGAAAATGGATCGATGGAGAGAGTTACCCTTTTCCTAAATCTGGTAATTTCAATAAAATATCCCTGATAATTTTTTTTTTATTCCTGTAATGATTTTTTTGTTTCTAATTTTTTTATGAAAAGGTGACTGCTTTATGTATTCTGGTGATGATGATTTCATTCCTGATAGCCCCCTTCTCTCTATTGACATGCTTTGTACAGGCTAATGACCCCACAATTGAAAGAATTATCACTCCTCGTATTGCCCTCACAACTGCAGAATATTTGGCATATGAATGTGGGAAGCATGTTTTAGTTATACTGACAGATATGAGTTCGTATGCTGATGCTCTTCGAGAGGTAATAAATTTTACAGTAACAATGATGGGATGGCTGGCTACATAATGACACCTATTTATCATGTTTTACCTAGAGAACCGGCACACATCTTTATTGTGGTGATTCTTTATCTTTGCAATTAAGATTTGCCTGAGAGTCCTAAGAATTTCTTTAATTAATTGTCTAGATTCTATAACTTTGCAATTCAGATTTGCAGGAGAGTCCTTAGAATTTCCAAAATGATTTGTCTTGCAACATTTAAATGTCAGAATTTATTCAGTTTTGATAGTTTGCAACTTTACAGAGCAGTTGTGACAACTGCAGGTATCTGCTGCCCGAGAGGAAGTGCCAGGAAGGCGTGGATATCCTGGATATATGTATACTGATTTGGCAACAATTTATGAACGTGCAGGACGTATTGAAGGACGGAAGGGTTCCATCACTCAAATTCCTATTTTAACCATGCCTAATGATGGTAATATTTGGCTTAACAGCATGTCAAGACATTCTTTCAAGCACATTATTTTTTCTTGCTATAGTAATTGAACATCAATTGTAATTGATTTTGTTTCATCAACCAGATATTACACACCCCACTCCAGATCTTACTGGTTATATTACTGAGGGACAGATATACATTGATAGGCAGCTCCAGAATCGACAGGTTAGGTGCAAACCAATTTTCAATTCATACTTGTACTACTACACTTCACGTTTTCATAAATAAAAGATAATAATATAATTATCTACCTCATTATATCAAAACAGTAATAATAATAATAATTATCTACCATGTGACCATGTCTTTGTGAACTTTGTTAGCACCTCAGATTGTGTAATGTAAGTGGATTTTATTTCCATATCATTGCGATATAGAGATTTGTTGTAAGATTTGTATGTGATAGGTGTATGGAAAGTGAGTATTTTGCTGGTAGTTTGTTGGTGGCCCTACACTACTCCAATATATCAGCAGATGTTAGGACAAGTTACTGAGATTAGTCTCTGACAGCCAGTTGACTAGAATGTCTTCAAGACTATTAATGTTGCTGCCCGTTGTTGATTAGAGAAACATACAGTTTGTTAAGTTAATAGATATTCAACATTTTGTATAGAAACCGGACCAGTATGTTTATGTATTGCACCATGCTAAATGGAGGTCTAAATCATTGTAAAGATGAGAATGTATAAAGGAATACCATCTGTAACTCTACGAAAGGCATGTCTTGACAATGATCTTTTATTTATTCATTTCTTGAACAGATATACCCGCCTATAAATGTGCTCCCATCACTCTCTCGGTTAATGAAGGTAAGACTGTTGTAACAGATCTCGTCTTACACCATTAAGAGCCTCCTTCTTGGATACATTCTGGAGAGTTAATATTTAGCTTTTTGGTTTATAATTATGCTGCAGAGTGCTATTGGTGAGGGAATGACTCGTCGAGATCATGCTGATGTGTCCAACCAGGTCTGATTGGTAGTCTCAAGTGGTGTGAATTACCCTGCATTTACCATAATTTATCTTCAACTCTTAATTGTTTCCTGATTGCTCTTTACTTTTCTCCATTTCAGCTTTACGCAAATTATGCTATTGGAAAAGATGTCCAGGCTATGAAAGCTGTGGTTGGAGAAGAAGCACTTTCTTCGGAGGATCTGGTCTCTCTTTTTACCTTGTTGTGTTTTTGTGTCGTCTGCTTGACTTTCCTTGAGAATAACGTCTTACAAATGTTATTATCATATATTTGGACCTTATTGTAGTTTACTAACAAAGACAAGTTTCTTTTTTCCCCTGCTTTGTGGACCTTCAGCTTTATTTGGAGTTCTTGGATAAATTTGAGAGGAAGTTTGTGGCCCAAGGCGCCTACGACACCCGCAATATCTTTCAATCACTTGATTTGGCATGGACACTGCTCCGTATCTTCCCCCGTGAGCTTCTCCACCGTATACCAGCCAAGACATTGGACCAGTTTTACAGTCGAGACTCAACAAACTGAGTTGATGAAGTGCGTTTGTCCTCTTATTTAAGTCCATTTGTGTGGTCGACAATTTATTGCAATATTCTTACCCAGGTGAAGTTACCTAAGCAGTATTAATGATGAGTGCCTGCCTTCACGTCAACTACAGAGCATGATACTTCTTCAGACTTTCTATAGTAGACATGCAAATTTGTTGATTTCAGATCAAAGAGCGCTTGTCATAACTGTATGTTCTCACTTGTTTTCGCTTGTGCCTATTTGTACTATTATGGAGACATAGAATTAGGCAATTAGAATTGAAGTTTCAAAAGCAAACGGGGGTTTGAGTGCAGATCCCCCCTATTTCTAGTTCATAAATGGCTGCTTCCATTTCATGCGACTGAGAAGAATGTGTGCACATTGTCCTTGCCATTGGCGCACTCATTCAAACAGGCCATGGATTGTTGAACACTTGAAGTAGTTGTCTACCCTAGTTAAGTACTTATCTAGTTCGGATTGTATTAAATAAAGAATGCTTGAGTATGAATAAATTAGATGTTTTTTTCTTTCATAATCTACTAAATTCAATGTTTTTTAGCTCACCCGCTATTGATTCTTCATGTTTGGTTCTGCCAAGAATGACTATTGATATATATATATATATATATAATAGATTACTATTTTTTATATTTACCAGAATTTTGAATAGAGAAACACTTTGTATCACCGAGGTCGCGGCACCTTTGCGGCCTCGTAGTGAAAAACAACCCATTAACCGCTCGGGCATCAACCCAGAAAAAGTCTATTCGAGTCTTATTGATAATCCATGATCAACTTCCTTTCGTAGTAACCTACCCCCAGGGGAAGTCGAATCCCCGCTGCCTCCTTGAAAGAGAGATGTCCTGAACCACTAGACGATGGGGGCATAATTGCCCGACCGCCATCATACTATGCTTATAGTATGAGCAGTTTTTTGAAATTGTCAATATAATGGAATGGTATGACTAGATCCGAAGGATCTTTACGTCTTTTCTGATCCCATACCATAGCATTTTTTGATTCGTTTTCGTCATTTATATTCATGAATCACGAGAAAAAACATGTGGACCTACGTATTAATTACGCGGGTCCCAAGTGTTTTCACTTATTTTTCCACTACGGGACCGCAAAGGTGTCTCAACCCCGGTGGTACATACCAGCCCTCTTTTGAATATATCTCAAAATTTCTAGGATATTTTTGATATTTTATTGACTTATTGATTGGCAAATTGATTGAGTTGACTTATTGTTAGTGATTAATTGTAGCTAATTGTTAGGGATTTAATTATGTAATAGTAGTATATATATATATATATAATTATATATATAGGACCTCTGTACTAAGAAAAAAAACAAAAAAAAAAAAACAATAAACACAATTGTTCACATATTTACTTCCTTCCTTGATCAGCGATCATCACAATAATGAAGTTAATTACGAGCGACCTCTCTCAGAGCACATGAACCGTTTGCCAGCAAATAAAGTCGTCTAATAACGCAACCCTTCCGTCGCAAACAATCAAGAAGTAAATGGGATCAACAGTGTCATCATATACCATCATAGACTTGATAGTCTTTTTGGACAGATCAATAAAATGGTGTGAAAACAAGAAACTTTGAATTATGCTATAATACTAGAATTTTCAATCATTATTCTATCACTTTAGACTGTATTCCATGTGATATGTCAGTGGCTAATTTATATCACAAGCTAATTTTCAATCTCTCACTTTTAAGTTGCACTTTATCGAAACATATTGAACTTTATTAATCGCACTTTATAAGGACATATCAAAAGCGATTTATTTATCGGGACATGTAGAGATCAACCATAACAAACGTGTAACCACACTGCATTGATATTAAATTTTCACATGCAATTCTCTAGCAATTCACTTGTGAAAAGATAAGTAAAGATAAGCATTACAAATTTCCAAGGTCAATGGCCAAGTCAACGGGTTCACGAAGCTCAACTACCTTCTTTGCAAATTGGGTCTAGTTTCCCTACCCAAACAGAGTTTTGTACACCCAAATCAAATCCATCAATGATGTGAGTCTTGTGACTGTCCCAGCTCCTACGTCACCGTTTCGAACCCAAAATACACGCTATACTAATTGGCGGGGTAGTTTGGGAATTTGCCACCAATTAATTAAACTAAAAACCGGTTGAGTTGACAAAACTTGCTATTAAACAAAACAAAACAAAACATGAAAGTATGAAACCGGACAAAAGTAAACTAAACAAAACAAAACCTGCTCTTTCTTGTCCGAAGCAAAGTTTATCAATGCAAGAAAAAGTGAAGAAGAATGATACTCAGGACCACACAATAGGCAAAAGCAAAGCACCAAATAAAGTGAAAACAACAAAAATAAACAAAAACAAAAAACAATTTTCAAATATATATATATATATATATGAGGAAATATAAGCTTGTATGTGACTGACCAAATAAAAACCCACCATTGTCACCAACCTAAAATCTTCTCAAAACCCACCTCAAGTTTAAATCCTTGTTAAATCATCATCGTATTCTCTGAAATGGGACACTGTCTCTCAGCGTTTTCAAGGTCTCGTTCTCATGAAATCCCAATCTACTCCTCTGATGATGAAGACTCACATAGCCCTCCTCATCATCGTCTCCAACATTTACCAAAACCGCAACACGAAGCTCCATCAAGGCCACCAACACAATCAACCCCACCTCAGTACTCTTTCTCTAAACCTCCAATTCCTTCTTCACAGATTGGTTCTATTCTAGGCAAGCCTTATGTGGACATAAAATCAATTTATGATCTTGACAAGGAGCTTGGGAGGGGTCAATTTGGAATCACATATCTTTGCACAGAGAAGGCAACTGGGTCGAAATTTGCTTGCAAATCCATTTCAAGACGCAAACTTGTGAATGAAAAGGACATTGAAGATGTCAGGAGAGAGGTTTTGATACTGCAACACTTGACTGGACAGCCCAACATTGTTGAATTCAGGGGAGCGCATGAGGACAAGCAAAATATTTATGTTATAATGGAGCTTTGTTCTGGTGGTGAGCTCTTTGATCGGATTTTGGCTAGAGGGAGCTACTCAGAGCGTGAAGCGGCTTTGATTTGCAGGCAGATTGTGAATGTCGTTCATGCTTGTCACTTCATGGGTGTGATGCATAGAGACTTGAAGCCTGAGAATTTCTTGCTGGCGAGTAGAGATGAGGATGCTCCAATCAAAGCAACAGATTTTGGACTCTCTGTCTTCATTGAGCCTGGTTAGTTTTGCCCCTCTCATTCTCTGAGCTCCCTCATAATTTTCTTTCTTATTTGATTTCTAGCTTGTTTGATTTCATGTCTGTATTGGGTATGTTTATTTCTTTCTTCAACAAACTGATAAATTTTCATCAAAATTGATTTTCAAATTTGGTTTTGATTTTGCAGCATCTGATATTTGTTAAATATTATAATGGTATGGAATCTGAACAGTCGACAATTTATATTTATCAATAAAGATTTATTTCAACTTATAATATAAATAATGATTTATTTATATTATAAGTTGAAATGCTTATTATTTTTATTTTTTCTAAATTTTGTGATGAATTTTTATTTTTCCAATATCATGTTTTGAAAACACCTTTAGAAGCAATTGAAGAGACCAGAATTTAATGGGACATTACTTTTCAAGTCACTATTAGGATTGCTTTGTCTTTATGTTTTGTTTAAAAGCTTTGGTATGAAAAGAAGAACAGAGAAATGGCTGAAATTACATTTGTATCAATAGCAAATTAGCAATCATGAGTCAACATGACCAAGTCAATGAAGAAGTCAAGTCAACTAAGTCAACGGATCTTCTTTCAAGCAAAAGGAAAATGATAAGATTAGGATCATTACATCAATCTGACTAGGCCAAGCAGTTATCAAATGAAAATCCAAATGAAAAAAAATAAAAATAAACAGTGAGCCTTACAAGACTATCAAAACCAATGAACACGGTGATGATGGATTGAAACAAGATTTTGGCTTTTCAATTCTTAAAAAACTGATCATTAAATAGCACTGTTGTTTAGCAGCTTAAAAAAAAATGTATACAGTATAATCAAATATGAATAGTGCTAGAACTTGTAGATTAGTTTTGAAATAGTATAGTGTTTGCCTTTTTTAGTTCACAATCACTGTCGTTGCATACAACATTATTACGGAAATTTATTAAGCTGCCTTCGATTGTTATATGTTTTTTCAATGTTGGGTTTATCTCAACTTATTGAACTTCACATGTGGTTTCTCTAACAGTATTGAATACGACTTTTATGTGGTTCTTCTTTAGGGAAAGTGTACAAGGATATTGTTGGCAGTGCATACTATGTTGCTCCAGAGGTGTTGCGGCGGAATTATGGAAAGGAGATAGATGTATGGAGTGCTGGAGTCATTTTATACATTCTTTTAAGTGGTGTGCCACCATTTTGGGCTGGTATGTTAATGCTTTTGTTACTATTTTCTATTGGTTTGACACCGGAGAATACGGCTTGGAAACTAATTAAAACTACCATTTAGGTGGATATGAAAAGTAGATAAATGTGAATGAGCAAAGTCATTTTTTTGCTATATAACTTGCCCCCTTATTATTTGTTCACTTTTTAGTGAATTCAAAATATTTTTAGATCCTTCACTCGATTAGCTCTAATATGTTAATGATTAAATTTTGTCACAGAAACGGAGAAAGGAATATTCGAAGCAGTTATAGAAGGTAAACTGGACTTACAGAGCTCACCATGGCCTTCAATATCGGCTTCTGCAAAGGATCTCATCAGGAAAATGTTAACAAGGGAACCTAAGAATCGAATAACTGCTGCCGAAGCCCTTGGTATGTGCATATATGATATTTATGATTTGAATGAGCCAACCATTTTAAACCAATCTTGCTTAAGTTGTGTTTAACAGTTTGGCAATGACAACAAGTATATCATTAATATCATTTGCTTGACGCATTTGAACAGAGCATCCGTGGCTGAAGGATGGTGAAAAATCTGACAAGCCCATTGATAGTGCTGTTCTAATAAGGTTGAAGCAATTCAGAGCAATGAACAAGTTGAAAAAGCTTGCTTTGAAGGTATGATTTACAATCCATGAACTACAGTTTATTTGAATTATTGCAGTGGTCCAGTTGTTACATTTTCAAATGATTTCTTATATGAAAATTTGGATTGATGAAGGTAATAGCCGAAAACCTCTCTGAAGAAGAAATCAAGGGCCTGAAACAGATGTTCAATAACATGGACACCGATGGAAGTGGTACAATTACGTATGAAGAACTCAAAAATGGGCTGTCCAGACTGGGATCTAAGCTCAATGAAGCTGAAATAAAGCAGTTGATGGATGCGGTAGGAACTATTCGACTATCTCAATTCACGAATATTTGAAACAAATTTACTTCTTAAGACAATGTCTTGATATATATAGTTCCTTTGAACCCTCTAAAGTTGTTGACTGTTTATATAATTTCTTCAGGCCGATGTTGACCAAAACGGGAGTATAGATTACACCGAATTCATTACTGCGACTATGCATCGACATAAACTTGAGAAGGAAGAACACTTGTACAAGGCTTTCCAGTACTTTGACCGTGATAACAGCGGGTAAGTGTGCATAAATTCCGACCAATTTTTCGAGTTAAATCTTACTTCAATCCATAAACAGTGAACATTGAATATCAACATTATTTCAACTCGAATTTTGTTTTGACCAGGTTTATTACAAGAGAAGAGTTAAGACAAGCTATGACTCAATATGGAATGGGTGATGAGGCTACTATAGATGAAATCATTGAAGATGTTGATACCGATAAGGTAATTTATCTTTACTTTGAATCTTAACCGATTCTTTTTTAACTTTATGCACTTCAATATTGATTTTTTTTTTTTTTTTTTTTTTTTTTTTTTTTTTTTTTTGTGATCGGATTCTGTTACGTAGGATGGGAGGATTAATTATGATGAGTTTGCCGCGATGATGAGAAAAGGAACCCAAGATTATGATGGAAAAAGAAGATAAGAAGGTGATAAAATACAATGTAAAGAAAATAAAAGCCAAGAAGAGAGCTGGCTTGAGTCTCGATTGTTGCCTGAAAATTGAGCTTGTATTGGTTGATGTCTATTATGCTTTAATGTCAATAAACTTCTTGCAGCTGCTGTGAATAGCAAAGGTTAAACCAAATGTTAATTTTGCCACACACAATACAGTTTGCAAAAACCTGTATATTTACTGCTTTGGTCCCAATATGTACTGTATTGAAATTCAAAACACGAAATCTAAAAACAAAAAATTGAAAGAAAAAAAAAAAAAAAAACTAGACTCTCTAGACTATACTTCAATGTATAATAGCAAAATTCAAGAAATTATACACGTGGAGAAGTCGAATCCTTAAAACTGAATCCTATCAGCAAACATTCTCTTCTCTCACAGCTCTTTAAGCCACTGCCTCTAAAACAGGCAGTGACCGCCGCATTCCAGGCAACTATGTTTGGTTCCCGCATTCATCGAACACCTTCGTCGAAAACTCGTCATGGGCGCATTCACTCTGATTGGTCTTGGACCGGTAACCATCAAGTAAAGAGAAATATGGGCCATTCAAAAGTCCAGCCCAGTTAATTTTTAGGGGTAATTATCCTAGTGACCATCTATTTATATCACCACTATCAAAATGGCTACCAGATGGAGAATTGATATTAAAATAACTATTTTTGACAGACACGGTTACACTAATGATTATTCCATCAAATTCCATACAATGAATGATATTTTGATAAATAAGAGGATGACTTAATTTATTTTAGATATTTTTTTTAAATCAATTTTTTCTTTTGTTTTTTTGAAACAAATAATTATATTTAGTGTGTGTATATACGAATAACATATCTCAAATATATATATAAATATTTTTCTTTTCAACTTATTTCAAATATATTTTATAGAATATTTAAATTTTGTAGCCTTAATCTTCTCAAATATATACAATTTTTCTATTATCAGTTCGAACTGACAAAAGATATATATCAGTTCCTTGCATGTGAGTCATTGGATTTAAATACTTTGACTTGGATGTATGTACTTGGCAACGCATCTTTTAAATCCAATGACCCACATACAAGGAACTGATATATTTTATATCAGTTCAAACTGATAATAGAAAGACTATATATATATATATATTTTCGTTTTAACTTATCTCAAATATACTTTTTAAATTTTTTAGATTTTGTAACCTTAATCTTCTCAAAAAAGAAAAAATATATATATTTCTTTTCAACTTATCTCAAATATATTTTTTAGAATTTTTAGATTTTGTAACCTTAATCTTTTAAATATATATATATATACTGTATTTGAGATATGCAATACGTATATACACACACCAAATATAATCATCCGTTTCAAAAAATAAAAGAAAAATTGATTTCTAAAAAATATCTAAAATAAATTAAAGTCATACACTTATTTACCAAAATACCACTCATTGGATGAAATTGGATAGAATGATCATTAGTGTAATAATGTTTACCAAAAAATGGTCATTTTGAAACCAATTCTTCACCTGGTGGCTATTTTAATAGTGGTGGTATAAGTTGATGGCAACTAGGGTAATTAACCCTAATTTTTATCAACAATAATTTTTAAAGCCCATCGGTGACGTGTCCGGGAACATCATGAGGCTATTGATGACGTGCCTGTGCATGTCATCAGCCCATTAGGTAATCGTAACCATCGAGTGAAGAGTAATATGGACAATTTCAAAAGTCAAGCCCATTTCAATTTTCAAAGCCCATCTCTGATGCTGATGAACTCTCTCTCTCTGCTCTTCGTTGAACAGAAAGCTGAGAGGAAACAGACCAAAACAACTACAAGTGAAGAGAGGAAATGCTCTCCCTCCACTCAGTTGCATCTTGTTACTCTGCTCCCTCCACACATGCTCTTTGATTCTAGGGTTTCTAAAATCGTCAGAGCTCGTTGTATTTTAAGCGGAGACAAGAAGCTAACACAAATCGCGTCGAACTGGAGGAAACGGAAGATGTAAAAGCAGCTGCAGCTAAGCTCAGGCTCAATTCTTGGATCTCTTCTCGCATTGATGGAATCAGAAGAGCTAAGTATTCGCTCTGGCCTCGTCAGTGTCACCGCCTCACCGGTCACGTCGTCTGTAAGGTAACCTCCCTTTTCAAATTTGTATTTTAGTAAATTGTTTTAGTACAAAAGTTCACTGTCGCAGCAAAAAATTCACGTGGAAAGAATTTTAGTTAACAATGAAACTCGTCGAGTCAAGCATAGGGACAACCTGTCAGGATGAATTTCAGTTTATTTGAGTTTTCATTAACTTGAAATGTTATCAACTTTTGTATGTCTTCTTGTTGTTTTTGTAAAATGGATTTGGTTCTTTCTCGTCATGACATGTTATGCTAGTTGTTATCTGAGCAGGTTTCTCACAATGTGAAAGCTGGTGATAAGGTCAATTGCTTGATTTCGGAGTTGCATTTTTAAGAGCTGAACCGGAAGTTATACCTCCCTCTTCATATTGTTTATGAGGATGATCATGTACTGGTTGTTAACAAACTTGTTCAAATGGTAACCAACTGAGCCTACTATGGTTAAAATTCGTGTCGAAGTTAATATACTGGAAGTTAATCATAACCAACCTGTTTATGATTATTTTAAGCTTTTAAAATCTTTGCAACATTATATGACGATGTAAAATGTTTACTATTCATTTCCATGTTGTGCATCCAACAACAGGGAATGCAACAGGCTGACTTGTAAATGGAATTCTTTAACATTGAAGTCTTCCTGCAGGAGCATTTTCATATCAGGAAGTTATTTCTGATGCAAAAGATACTTCTGATGACGAAGGTTTATGCTCAAGTATGGGTGAAACATCTGTTCGTCCCGGGATGGTGCACAGATTGGACAAAGGCACCAATGGATTGCTTGTTGTTGCAAAGGTGAATTTCCCCCGTTTGATAGCTGCTTGAAGCAAAAAAAAAAAAAAAAACAGTAGTCTATTTTTGGCTTCCCCTTTTGTTGGCCAAAATTGAATTGGTAAATAGGCTAACATGTAGTGTGGGCAGGATGAACATTCTCATGTCCATTTATCAGAACAATTCCATCTAAACACCATTCAGAGAATATACATCAGTCTTACTTCTGGAGCGCCCTCTTTGACTTCAGGACGTGTTGAGGTTCCAATTGGTCGTGATCTAAATAATCGGAATCGTATGATTTCTGTACCTGGACCAAGCAAACATGGCCAATCCCGCTATGCAGCTAGTAGGTGATTTATGGTTCTCCACCTTTTCCTTATCTCATTACTATTAACATTTGTATAGGTTGCTGGGCTTATAGATTTCAACATTTAAAGATGGGATAGGAGCCAATTCAGCCTATATGCTTTGTTGTTGGACCCATCAATTGAAGCTCAAACTTAATTTCAAAAAAGATTGTTATTATGTTTGTCTCTGTGCTATTTAAACTATAAATGTTCATAGAAGAGAATTAGGATCAAAGTGTATGCAGGAAAAAGTGAAGAATGATACTCATGACCATCCAATAGGCAAAAGCAAAGCACCAAATAAAGTAAAAAATAATAAATAAATAAACAGAAACAGAAACAAAAAACAGTTTTTAAAACTCTATTTCCTCCTCTTTATTATACATAAGATTGTTTGCGACAGACCAAAAAATTCCACCATTGTTAAATCATATTCATCACTATCTCTCTTTCTCTCAAATGGGACACTGTCTCTCACTGTGTTCAAGGTCCTGTTCTCATGAAGTCCCAACGTCCAACTCTGATGATGAGTCACCTCCTCGTCGTCGCCTCCAACATTTGCCAAAACAGCAGCACCAAGTTCCATCAAGACCACCAACACAACCAAACCCACCTCAGTACTCTTTCTCTGAACCTTCTCTTCCATCTTCACAGATAGGTCGTATTCTGGGTATGCCATATGTGGACATAACATCATTATATGATCTTGACAAGGAACTTGGGAGGGGTCAGTTTGGGATCACTTATCTTTGCACTGAGAAGGCAACTGGGTTTAAGTATGCTTGCAAGTCCATTTCAAGGGGCAAGCTTGTGCATGACAAGGACATCGATGGTGTCAGGAGAGAGATTCTGATACTGCAGCACTTGACTGGACAGCCCAACATTGTACAATTCAGGGGCGCTTTTGAGGACAAGCAAAAAATTCATGTTGTCATGGAGCTTTGTTCGGGTGGTGAGCTCTTTGATCGGATTTTAGCCAGAGGGAGCTACTCAGAGCGTGAAGCAGCTTCGATTTGCAGGCAGATTGTGAATGTCGTTCATGCGTGTCACTTCATGGGTGTGATGCATAGAGACTTGAAGCCTGAGAATTTCTTGCTGGCGAGTAGAGATGAGGATGCTGCAATCAAAGCAACAGATTTTGGACTCGCTGTCTTCATTGAGCCTGGTTAGTTTTGCCTCTCTCATTCTCTGAGCTCCCTCATAATTTTCTTTCTTATTTGATTTCATGTCTGTATTGGGTATGTTTATTTCTTCGACAAACTGATATATTTTGCATCAAAATTGATTTACAAATTTGGGGTCGCAACATCTGATAGTTATATCATCGGTAATTCTAGTGTTTTTTTTTTCCTAATAATGTTAGCTAATCTAACTCTATAATCAATACGAGTCGAAAACAGTTGTCAAATGGATATATATCGACTTATGTCACCTGCTACATGCTTTATAAACTAAATTGCCTGATTAGAAGTTGAGATGCTTATTATTATTATTATTTTCTAAATTTTGAGATGAATTTTTTTCCAATATCATATTTTAAGAAGTTGTGAAAACACCTTTAGAAGCTATTGAAGAGACCAAAATTTAATGCAATATTACTTTTAAAGTCATTATTAGGTGTGGGATTGCTTCGTCTTTATGGATATGTTTAAAAGCTTTGGTAAAAAAAGAAGGAAAAAAAAAAAGACTGAACTTACATTCATATCAACAGCAAACTGCCTCCAAGGGCGTAACTCGGTTGGTAAATGGACGAGCTTGAGGCTTGGGCAAATGACTCCCAAGTTTACGGCTCGAATCCTACCAACTGCAAAAGGCTTCAAAAAAAATACCTGGTCTAGATAGGTGGTTAGATAGATACCGTAAAAAAAAAAAAAATAGCAAACTAAAGGGATTTTGCTTTAAAGGAAATCATGGGTCAACATGGCCAAGTCAATGAAGAAAGAGACTGGTCAAGTCAACAAATTTTGTTGTAAGTAAAAGGAAAACAACAAGCTTAGAAAAAAGGAAGTAGAAAAAATAGACTCATAATGGATTCATCACATCAATCCGTCTAAGCCAAGCACTTATAAAATGAAAATCCAAATGAAAAAAATATAAATAGTGAGCATTACAGGACTATCCAAACCAATGGACGCAGTGATGGCGATGGCTAGAAACATGATGATCAGATATGAATACAGCTCCCACCAGTATTATGGCTTTTCAATTCTTGAGAAATTGATCATTAAGTAGCACTGTCATTTAGCATCTTAAAAGAAGATATGTACGGTATAATCAAATATGAATTGTGCTAAAACTTGTAGATTAGTTTTGAAATTGGAGAGTCTTGGGCCTCTTGGCCTTTTTTAGTTCACAATCAGTATCGTCGGATACAACATTATGACGAAAATTAATTAAGTTTCTTTTTCTATGTTGGTCAATGGTGAAACTGTGAATTGTTGTACAGTTTCACCACTGAAAAGAGAATGTCATGACTTTGAATTAACTACCAAAGATAAAATGTATGTATCTTTTTCTTGTTTTATAACCTCATTCTCCCAAGCGTGTTTTCTTGTCATGACTATCTATTGGGTTGTGAAATCCATGGGTATATATACCCTTCTCTTGTTATATGTTTTTTCAATGTGGGATTCATCCCATTTTGTTGAGTTTCACATATAGGTTCTCTAACAGTATTGAATACAACTTTTATGCTGTTCTCTAGGGAAAGTGTATGAGGATATTGTTGGCAGCGCATACTATGTTGCCCCAGAGGTGTTGCAGCGGAGGTATGGAAAGGAGATAGATGTATGGAGTGCTGGAGTCATTTTATACATTCTTTTAAGTGGGGTGCCACCATTCTGGGCTGGTATGTTAATGCTTTTGTTTCCATTTTCAGTTGGTTTGACACCAAAGAATCCGATTTGGAAACTAAAAATTACCATTCGGGTGGATCTTCATAACGAAAAGTAGTGATAAATGTGAATAAGCTTGTATTTGGTTGATTAATCAAGTTAACATTATGGTCCCAACAGTCATCAACTGCTGCCATTTTATTCTTTTTAGTGAATTCATGATGTGGAATCTTGTTTTTACTAACTTGGTTGAAAAGTGAAACACCTGCAAAGGAGCAAAACACACTTCCAAAATATTTTAGATCCTTCACTTGATTAGGCCATGCCATTTGTTTTACCAAGAGAAGGGATCAAATTTTGCTAAATCTGAAACAGAATATCTTTTCACCTTAACAAATTTATTTTACCCATTCTTCTCTAGCTCTAATATGTTAAAGATTAAATTTTGTCACAGAGACAGAGAAAGGAATATTTGAAGCAGTTCTAGAAGGTAACCTGGACTTACAGAGCTCACCATGGCCTTCCATATCGGCTTCTGCAAAGGATCTCATCAAGAAAATGTTAACAATGGACCCTAAGAGACGAATCACTGCCGCCAAAGCCCTTGGTATGTACATACTTGATATTTTCAATTTGAATGAGCCAACGATTTTAAACCAATCTTGCTGGTCCACTTGTTTTGACGGGTGCCTCTTGCTTAAGTTAACAGTTTGGCAATATGTAATATAGAACATAATTTGTATAGATAACAAGTATATCATTAAGTACATCATGTATTTGAACAGAACATCCGTGGCTGAAGGGGGATGGTGAAAAATTTGACAAACCCATTGATAGTGCTGTTCTAATAAGGATGAAGCAATTCAGAGCAATGAACAAGCTGAAGAAGCTTGCTTTGAAGGTATGATTTACAATCTGTGAACGTAAAGGCAATAAGTTAAAAGTCTGTGCTAAACCTAGCTAGAGTTTCGATTATTGCAGTGGTCCAGTTGTTACATGTTCAAATGATTTCTTATTTGAAAATTTGGATTGATGAAGGTAATGGCTGAAAACCTCTCTGAAGAAGAAATCAAGGGCCTGAAACAGATGTTCAACAACATGGACACTGATGGAAGTGGCTCAATTACGTATGAAGAACTCAGAGATGGATTATCCAGGCTGGGATCTAGGCTCACTGAAGCAGAAATAAAGCAGTTGATGGATGCGGTACTATCACAATTCATGAATATTTGAAACAAATTTACTTCTTCAAGCAATAATGTCTTGACTCCTGATATATATTGTTCCTTTGAACCCTCTAAAGTTGTTGGCTGGCTATATAATTTCTTCAGGCTGATGTTGACAAGAATGGGAGTATAGATTACACCGAATTTATTACTGCAACTATGCATCGACATAAACTTGAGAAGGAAGAACACTTGTACAAGGCTTTCCAGTACTTCGACAGTGATAACAGCGGGTAAGTGTGCACAAATTCTGGCCAATTTTTTGAGTTAAATCTTACTTCAATCCATAAACAGTGAAAATTCACTATCAACATTATTTCAACTCGTATGTGACTTGTTTTGTTTTGACCAGGTTTATCACAAGAGAAGAGTTAAGACAAGCTATGACTCAATATGGAATGGGTGATGAGGCTACTATAGATGAAATCATTGAAGATGTTGATACTGATAAGGTAATTTATCTTTACTTTGAATCTTAACCAATTCTTTTTTGTTTTCCTTATGCACTTAAATATTGATTTTTTTTTTCGTGTGATTGGAATTTGTTACATAGGATGGGAGGATTAATTACGAGGAGTTTGCCGCAATGATGAGGAAAGGAACCCAAGATTTTGATGGAAAAACAAGATTATAGGGTGATAAAATACAATGTAAAGAAAATAAAAGGCCAAGAAGAAATGGCTTTGAGTCTCAATTGTTGCCTGCAAATTGAGCTTGTATGGTTGATGTCTATTATGCTTTAATATCAATAAAACTTCTTGCAGCTGCTGTGAATAGCAAAGGTTAAACCAAATGTTAAATTTGGCGCACACAATACAGTTTGCAAAACTTGTATATTTAGTATTGGATTAAAATTCAAAACACGAAATCCAAAACCAAAAAACAGAAAGAAAAAAAAAATTGGATTCTTTAGACTATACTTCAATGTACAATGGCAAAATTATTGAAATAATACACGTGGTGAGCACCCTATATAGCTCACTTTATTTGGTCTCATCTTCAAGAAAATCTTGTGTGGAACGGTTTCATCGTAGGTGATGAGATAGTCCAATCAAGTTGTCTAAATTTTTACAATTTTAATATTTAAATTTTATTTTTACATTTCCGATACAAATTGGAGAACATGATTAGACGACCTCACCACTCACCACCGTCCCATACAAGATTTCCTACATTTCCGCAAGTAGATGAGCAGCCGGTTTAATTTAATCAACAACAATTTTTAAAGCCCATCGGTGATGTGTCCGGGCACGTGATCAAGCTAATTTGTAAATTTGGGCATGTAATACTCTACTTAGTATTGGGCTAGTAACCACAAGTCAAGAATAAAAATGGGCCGTTAAAAAGCCCAGCCTAGCGCAGTTTAATTTTCATTTTAAAGCCCATAGGTGACGTGTTCGGACACGTCATCAGGCTATTGATGACGTGCATGGGCACGTCATAAGCCCTAAGCCCATTGTGAAATTCTCTATTTGGTCTTGGGCTGGTAGCCTGGTAACCATCGAGTGAAGGGTAATATGGGCAGTTTACAAAAGTGCAGCCCATTTCAATTTTCAAAGCCAATCCACTTGTGAGCTCTCCGTTGAACAGAAAGCTGAGAGGAAATGCTGTGTCTCCACTCAGTTGCATCTTGTTACTCTGCTTCCTCCACAAAAGCTCTTCGATTCTCAGCCGCAAAAGCTCCTTCTAGGGTTTCCAAAATCGTCAGAGCTTGTTGTATTTCAAGCGGGGACAAGAAGCAAGAACCCATCGCCAATTTTGGCGGCGTCGAACTGGTGGAAACGGTCGACGTTAAAGCAGCAGCTAAGCTCAGGCTCGATTCTTGGATCTCTTCTCGCATTGATGGAATCAGCAGAGCTCGCGTCCAATCAAGCATTCGCTGTGGCCTCGTCAGTGTCAATGGTCACGTCGTCAATAAGGTAACCTTGCTCGTCAAATTCAAAAAATTCGCTGTCGCAGCAAAAAATTCATGTGAACAGTATTTTTTAGTTAAACAATGAAACTCATCGAGTCAAGCATGGGATAATATGTGTAGATGAATTTCATTTTATTTCAATTTTCATAATCTGGAAATGTTTTTTTCTTTCGACATCAAATTTATGTTTTGTTGTTGTCTTCGTTTTTTTGTAAAATTGATTGTTTCTGGTCATGACATGTTTTGCTAATGGTTGCCTGAGCAGGTTTCTCACAATGTGAAATCTGGAGATATGGTCAGTTGCACGATTTCAGAGCTGCAACCTTTAAGAGCTGAACCAGAAGATATACCTCTTGATATTGTTTACGAGGATGATCATGTACTGGTTGTTAACAAACCTGCTCACATGGTAATCAACTGAGCCTATTACGGTTTAAATTCGTGTTGAAGTTATTCTTTTCTAGCATCTGTTTTATGATTATTTTAAGCTTTTAAAATCATTGCAACATTATAAGAATGTAAAATGTTTACTTTTTTATTTCCAGGTTGTGCATCCAGCACCAGGCAATGCAACTGGCACACTTGTAAATGGAATTCTTTACCATTGCAGTCTTCCTACAGGACCATATTCATATCGGGAAGTTATTTCTGATGCAGAGGATATTTCTGATGACGAAGGTTTATGCTCAAGTATAGGTGCAGCATCTGTTCGTCCTGGGATAGTGCACAGATTGGACAAAGGCACCAGTGGATTGCTTGTTGTTGCAAAGGTGAATTTCCCCCATTTAATTATTAAAAAAAAAAACAGTAATCTATTTTGGGTTTCTCTTTTGTTGTCCAAAATTGAATTGGCAAATAGGCTAACATGTAGTGTGGGCAGGATGAACATTCTCATGCTCATTTATCAGAACAATTCAAGCTACACACCATCCAGAGAATATACATCAGTCTTACTTGTGGAGTGCCCTCTGTGACTTCAGGACGTGTTGAGGTTCCAATTGGTCGTGATCCAAATAATCGGATTCGTATGACTGCCATAACTGGATCGAGCAAACATGGACAAGCCCGCCATGCAGCTAGTAGGTGATTTATGGTTCTCCAACTTTGCCTTATCTCATTACTAGTAACATTCATATAGGTTGCTGGACTTAATAGATTTCAACATTTAAAAGTTAGGATAGGAGCCAATTCAGCATATATGCTTTGTTGTTGGACTCTATAAATCGAAGCTCACAACTTAATTACAAAAAAGATTGTTATTCTGCTTGTTTGTGCTTTTGTAACTATAAATGTTCATAGAAGAAGCTTAGGAACATAGAGATGTCAAATCATTTTACAAGGATCTCTAGCTTCTTTGGTGTACAAAGACTGTTAATCTTCGAAAGAGTGTCTCTACACTCCATAAAAATTAATGAATGTCGTAGGTTTCCTAGTTTATGGTGCATGTTCGTATAGTTGTTTAAATCTCTGATTCTTTTTCAGGTACAAAGTCCTTGAAGTTCTTGCTGCCGGTGGTTCTGCATTGGTGGAATGGAGATTAGAGACTGGGCGAACGCATCAGGTACTGCATAGTGTACAAATTATTATTTATCTGCCTATATTCTGAGGACAATATAATTGCATATCATACCTCTTGAATTATAATAAGGTTTATTATTATTATTATTATTATTATTTTATAATAAGGATTTACTTGCAAGGATATGTTATGCTTGCTGCACAAAAGTACAGTTATTCATATCCCTGGCCATAATATAACGCCCCATTCATCAAGCTCAGTTGTTGAATCTCTTATTGAGTAAAACCATGTTATTCCTGTAGGGTTTATTTTTTTTTTCAGACATGTGGAACCATATTTAAACATTGAATACATTGTTTGTTCTTAACATATTAAAGATTTTGTATCCTTTGCTGTATATATGTATTATTTGAATGGATGGGCATCAACGTTCTGCTCAAATCCATTGCATTGCAAATAGATATCAGTGTCAAAAGTCTCGACTCTTTCATAGTCTGTACTCTGTACTACTCTTAATGTCCGTATTGTGATTTTTTTTAGTAGATCCGAGCACATGCAAAGTACATGGGAATTCCGCTATTAGGGGATGAAGTATATGGAGGGACCAAGAACATGGCCATGTCACTGCTTCAGCCTAGAACTTCATCTAGCTGTCATGGTGAACTTTTGAAATGGGTTTCTGGATTAGATAGGCCTTGCCTCCATGCCTTTGCTCTTGGGTAGAGAATAAAGCTTAATCTCTAATATCTGCTTCAAAATTTACGCACTATGCAGAAAAGTTACCTTTACGTATTATTTTGTAGATTCACACATCCACACACAGGAGAGAAGTTGCAATTTTCATGCTCACCACCTCCAGATTTTGCTCACATTTTGACCCAGCTTCGGAAAATTGGCACAGACAAGGTATCTTATATCTAATTTGCTACTTATGTTCGGACACTGATCACATGACCTGTTAATTAGACTTGATTTACATATATGCTCTCAAGTCTCAACAAAGCAATACAGCAAATTCATCCCAAGATCACCGATTTGGGTTTCAGGTTGATTAAAAGATAAATAAAAATTGCCTTTTTGTTAATCAATTTTTTTGATATGCAGCCTAAACTTAAGGAATGATCAGATTTGTTTTTGAAGCATGACGCTGCATAAACACAGGAAAGTGACTTATAAGGGACGGCGGGGTGTGAAGGGAATACTATTGTTGACAGAGAAGATGGATACCAGTTGTCCAGATGATTATGATTTGTGATCATTTTTCAAGATCTGTCTTGAAAGCATGGCTCAGCGGCTCCACCTTTTCCAGGAATATAAAGCTCCAAAGCTTAATCACAAGAATCCAATGCAGAAAGTTGCCAAATTGATAAAAGAAAGACGTAAAAATTCATTTCTCGAATAATGGTTTTGAGAGGATCCTTTTTAGTTTAGCCAGCTGTACCGGTCAGATTCAAAATTGGAGCAATACGGAGGACCTAATTTTGGGTTGCTAGTGTTTCTTTGTTTGTTTTATGTTTTCTCTGGGTCTCCTAGTTTGATTTTGTTTTTGTTCCCAGCTGTGTCTGGTGTTGCCTGGTTTGTGGCTCCCTGTTCGGGATTTCTCCAAAAAAAAAAAAAAATTGCAGTAGAGAATCTACTAGGTTTTTATTTTTTACTTTTTTATTTTTTATTATCCAGAGAATGAAAGAAGGAGCTGATTACTAAGAGGGTCTCAATGTCCTCAGCAAAATGACAGATTGTCACCAAATGAATTAAAGTTTTACACTAATCCAACTCTAAAAACTACTAAGAAATAAAAAAGGATCGCCAAAACATGACAGTAGGAGGACGTTCATGTTCAAGAAGAAAGAAGTCATATATCATATATCTTGTATTTTTAAAGTTTATTTTGTTTGTTTTACTTTTACACCTGATGTCGACATATATTGCAAGTTGCAACCGACATATATTGCAGGTTGCAACCTCTGTGTAACTATTCGCTAACTATCCTATTTCTCTTTAACAAAATTAACCTTCAACCTAAATGACTAGGAGAAAGATTAAAAACCCCATCGATCAAAGAATCATGAAACCTGGATTGTAGAGGGATATACATGATAGCTTGAAAGGAAGCACGGGATTGTGCCATCAACCAGGCAGTATATCCTGCCAAGAAGAAATCGAACTAGGTCAAGATATTGCATATATTGTCGTCGACATAATAGACATATAAAAAATAAAAAATAAAAACATTGCTCAGAAGTCCGCCATACTATGTGTAATGTAGAGAAACAACAAAAAGGAGAAACATCAATTAAAAGCTTCTCAAAGGTTAATATAAGTTACAAAGCTAAGACTATTCATTAAGAGAAGATGCAAACAGATCCATACATGTCAATTTAATTCAGGGTGCTTAAAGAAAATGAACAGTGAGCTACAATTTTTAGTGGGTGTATGTAATGTGACAATGAACAAATTTTATTTTTTTTAGTACAATACACGAATTTCATACTAACACAAAAGCAAATTTAATAGGTCATCAACCTTGATGTTCCTGCTTCCACAATGTTTATTATACAGTTTAGAGATCGTGAATTACCTTTACAAATAATAGCTTAGTTTTTATACTCATGAAGATGCATCCATTTTGTAGACGACCATTTGTTCCCTCTAATCACAGGACAACCACCTAGCATCAAGCACAAAATGAATTTAACTCATCTTGAACACCATGTTCGATTACTAATAAAGAATGAAAAATAAGTTATTTAAGGTTAGAGGAAGCCACACTGGGGCAAATCCTTTATGAAATGTGAGGCAAACTGCAGAATCATTCATGAATCAAGGATAAAGCTACAAACATGGAAAAATTGCACATTGCTAACCATGCAAACTTGAAGGATCTAGTGTGGCATCAGGCCTCATGCTCCAGAACAGCAATGCATCACCCATTTTTGGTTTTATGGAGAGGCCCTCTTTGCCGCATTCTGACAACTCATTCCACCATGGCACAGAACTGAAATTTGCTTTTGCAGAAGGAAATGTCGTCTCCCCTCCTTCTTCAACATCCGATCTGCATTAACAGTGGAAATATGAAAGGGGAAAAGAAAAGGTTCAAATTTCTTCCAAGATTTATATCGATTGAATTTAGGTAAAATGTTGAGCATATTATGTGATGTTGACAAGAGGCAAATAAGTCTTACAAATACATAAGAACAGTGGCTATTCGTTGGCCACCATTTTTAGTGTTGAACTCATCAAGGAAGTAATCAAAGTGAGGTTCATATTTCTGTCCAACTTCATAGTGGAGGACTTGAAGGCCTTCTCCATGCTCTGTAGATTGTAAAGTTAATTTAGCTTGAAAAGACCACAATTTCATGAATATGAAACCAGCCAATAAATGCATAAAAGAGATATACAAATTCTTTTTTGGTTATGTATCACTGACCAACGAAAAGTTGGCATCATTACTGTGATCTTTCAAACACAGGAAAAATAAATTATTGGAACTTGGTAGTCTCGTAATCCTTTCATTTACTGCCACTTTTTAAAGAAGTGGTAATCATGATGTTGACAGATAGTCGTATTGTACACGAAAAAAATCTTGTACAATTGAAGAAACAGGGCATGTCCAATTCTTCTTATGTTACTTAGAAACTTCACAATGATAAAGTTTCCAATGTCAGAGATTTAATTTTCTTTATAATTGACAAATGATAAATTCATAGAAAGCAGCCAGCTAAACATACCATTATTTCAAGAAATTATGCTGCAAGTCTAAATGCTAAACATAATTAGGCATTGTAATATACAGTGTGACCAATCAAGCCACATCAACAAACTTCTAATAAACATTTCTATGTTAGTAACAGCAGAAAAACTTCCAACTGCATGCCAATATGCCACATTAAATGCCTTTTGTAAGATTCAGCAGAAAACTAAACCTGAGACTTTTCAAGTATCGGATTATCTGAAAAAATAAGCATAATAACATACAGGAAATAAAGTTTTCCTTGAAACTTTTAAAATCTCATCCCTCACCTACTGGAATGAATGTGAAGTCTGCTATCCTTTTCTCAATGTTACTGATAATTTTATCTTGTCCTCTCCTCAGAAACATACCAGAGCTTGTGCGCACTCTACAAATAACAGATGCCAAGTTTCTTAATAAGTTTTGTTGAAAGAATAAAAGATAATTTAAACATTTTTTCCATAGTCTGTTAAATCAGCAAAGAAAATGGAGAATGGAAGGTGAGGAACCGCAGACCTGCTATCCGTACTCTGACCAGTTTTGCTGTCGACAACAGTTGACTTTGCCATATGAGGTGTAGCAAGATTTATCAGGTGCTCACATTCTTCCTTGGACTGTACAAATCAGTAACCGAAGTCAATAACTTTATGAAAACAAAGCTTATCTATTCAACATGTTAGAGTGTTTAAGAGTTCAGGCATGTTATTTTGGTATAAAAACTTCACTGTGTGCACTTAAGAGTAAGGGGACCATATTACTGCTATTAGATTATATGATCCCTACAATAGTAAAATCTAATTGTATATCTGATCCAAGTGGATTCCATGCAAGCCTGCATTTGTGGCCAATTCACATTCCCTGCAATGTCTGCAGTAACTGTAAGGAAAAAAAGCTCCAAAACGGATTGCCTCTACATAGACATAGAGTCGCAGACAGCTCCAAAAAGGAAAATTTATGAGATAGAGAAGGATCATAAATTTAAGGGCAGTTGTCTATGAGTATTTTTGTTAAAATGTCGAGCAAAAAACTTTCACCTCATATAATTCGGGTTGTCTATTCTAAAATTGTGTAGGCAAATGAAGATTTTATAAATGCAAAATTCTCCCCTGTAAATAATTTTCTGCAATCACCGCACATAGATTGCTTATCTTATTAATTGAATGTCTAAGAAAAGCATCAACTTAAATATATTTCTAAATGCAAATTATCATGAGCAAAAAAATTATATGTTCAAGATTGCTTAAATATATGGACAACTACACACCTCTCAAACATTCATGTAATTGTTTGTAAATCTAACATATATAAAACGAATCATCACCTATAGCAGTCACACTCACAGAGACCATAAAGACATGCTAATGATCGAGCAGAATAAATGTATAAACTGCTATATTTTGGATTTAATTAAATACATAGAACAAAAAAAATGAGGAAAAAAAAAAAAACTAACCAAGAAATTGTGGTAAACAAAAGCTCTGGGCTCCCAAGAAATAATTTCAGTCCACTGCTCTATTCTCTCTTCCGTCTTGTTATATCTGCAACGAGCAAAACGATGCCGTTCATTTTCAACAAAAAAATATCCATATATATAAATAATAAATCAACAAAATCAGTAAATTCAGAGTTGGATTAGATGCTATACTTTTCAATGGCTAGTCGTCTATAGGAACTGAGATCGTTTGGCGAAGGACCGTCGTCGCCGATTGGTAGCGAGAAAATCCCCATAGCGAGAAGCATCAGGAGAACAATTGTCAGCATAAACAGCATTGACAAAACCAGCATCGATGTCGACCATTTCTTCGCTTGTAAACGAGAGTGCCTCACTTTCACCATTGAATTTCAAGCTCCTCAAAAACCCTAGAATATCGATGATTCAAGAAGAAACTAAAAATCAGCTCAAACTTTTATTTTATTTTTTCTTATTCAGTGAACATTTGTCGTTTGAGATGCAGAGCTGTTATTTGTATAAATCTAACAGAATTTTTTTATATGTTTTCGTTTTTTTTTTTCCGTCAAAAGCGTACCAAGTCTTCGATAAGTTATGAAATGGCGTATTTAGCCCCGAGAGTCAATGTATTGTCGCCTTGTCGGTTTGGTTTTTTCGAAGACTTGGTCGGTCAAGCGATGGGTAATTATGTCACTCTACGTTGCTAGCGGTTTATGGGCGGCACAAGGTTTTGTTATTTCATATGTGCCTTGGAATTGAAAAACTTCCCATAGATTTCCCGGTAAATTTTCTTCGATGCTTTTTTTTTGATGAAAAATTTTCTTCAATGTTCAAATACAATGTTCGTTAAAAATAGGGGTGCGTAGGATCAGATCTAATAAGTTACGAAAAAGTATCTCTAATTTATTTAAATCTGGTGTTCAAATCTAATATACAAATGATACGGTAAAACTTCAATCAATTCATTTAAATCATATAAATATCGTACAATTTAAATGATTAGATTATAGTATTGACACATCATCATAATATTTTTAGATATCAAATTTGAGTAAAGTAGCATTATTGATTTTGAAATTCATTAGATTAGATTAGATTAGATCGGATTTTGAATTTCTATATGAAAATTGAAAATCCATCAAATTCATCAAAATATCAGGCTTGATTTATACCGGTCAATTTATTTTGTTTTATATAAATGAACCTCAAGTAAATTTTGGATTCTATTGTATTTTATTATGATAAATTGTTATATATTTATTTTAAACTTTTGGATGATTTTATTTATTTTTGTGTTTAAAGTTTATAATTTATTACACATTTTGAACTTTAAAATATATAATTATGTATTGTTTTTATTTTAATTTTATTTGAAGTACTATTTGAATAAAAACATTAAATATATTAAAAATTACTTAATACGAATCTGATCCACTGGGATTGGATCGAATTTAAATAGTTTGCTTTAAAGTTTAAACTTGAGACATTATCAAATTCGTCTCATCAAATTCAATAAGTGCTTCTTAAAAGCAAATAATCTTAACATGTATCTAAAGATTGACAATAAAAAACAAATCATGTTTTCTATATTTAATATAAAAATAAAAAAAAAAATAAAAAAAAAACAACAAAATGACAGGCGTGCCCATGCATGCTTTAACAAAAACAAAGATATAATAATGGCAACCTCTTCGTACCAACATAATTTTATGTTGTTAATTCAAATGGTCTTTCCTTCCCCGAAATTTAAATTTGTTCTTTAAAACTAGATCAAATGTTTGAATTTCCAATAATTTAAATTTGTGCTTTAAAACTAAATCAAATGTTTGATGTTATTTGCTTGCCCAATAATTTAAATTTCTTCTTTTTTTTTTTTTTTTTGAAAAGGAATTCATAGATAGAGAAAAGGTTATGTAGAAACTGGGCAATTGCCCAGAACCAGACTCTCCACCGCAAGCGGACAATCCCCAACCCACACAGATCTACCCTCATACCCAAGGGCTAACTTGGCTAAACCATGAGCCACCTTATTAGCAAGTCTAGGAACAAAAATAAAGGAAACAAAACAAGAATTAATTAACTGCAAAATATCGTGAATGACAATCCCCACATCCGAGGCCAGAACCCTCCTAGTCGAGATCAACTCCACCAAAGTAAGCACATCAGTCTCCACCACACCCGAAGTCATACCCAAATCCAACGCCAACTTCATACCATTCAAAATAGCAAAGGCTTCAGCTATAAGGGGCTGGTAACAAACCTCAAAACGTTGGCAGCAAGTCGCCAGCACCTTCCCTTTTCAGTCTCGAATCACCACTCCAACACCAGACACCAACCTAGCATTATCCAATGCCACATCCGTATTTATTTTGACAAGCCTTGAAGGGGGAGCCTTCCAGCTGATAAGCCTCGCTAGATCAATTCTCTCGCTCCTCTCAACACATCTAGCAGCTCGGAAATTAGTCAAAAAGCTCACTGCCCAGTCCACAATACCTTCCACATGTAAGATTTTATCCAAGAACAGCAGCTGATTTCTTCGGAACCAAATTCTCCACCAAATTACACACAGGAGCTCAAAGTCAGCGTCTTTCTTTTCCCCAATGAAATAGCAGAACTGAAGGAAAGAAAGACTATCCAAGGACTTATCCTCAGCACACACACCAACAATGGAGCGAACCACCTTCAGGGAGGAGCACCTCCAAAGCGCATGCATTGACGTCTCCTCCTTGTTATGACACATCAGACATAGAGGGTTCACCTTCATCCCATGAGAGATAAGATTAACTCTTGCAGTGAACCAATTATTACAAGCTTTCCAAATAAAGATTTTAATCTTTGAAGGCAAACTAATATTCCAAAACCATTTCCACAAAGACACCGATAGACTCAAACCTGAAGCACTAGGATCCAAAGGCAAGTACCTAGCCAAATGATACCCACTCTTCACCGAGAAAGAACCCGAGGCATCAAAATGCCACTAAAGGCTATCATCCAAATCCACCCGCCCAAACGGAATTTCCAAAATAGCATCAGCATCAACCTAGGCAAAAGCCTGCCTGGTAACCTCCGAATTCCATAAACCATCTCTGCATTTTAGCAAATCCATCGTCGCCCCCTCGTCCAAAGAAAGAGGGGAGATGACCTTAAGAGTATATTCATACGGAATCCATCTATCCTTGTAAATAAGAACAGACCTCTCATTCCCAACTCTCCACCTAGAACCTCTATCCACTAACTCCTCCCCCAGACAAGGCTTTTCCAAAGAAAATAACTAGCACTCCTTTTTCTAGCTTTTAGGAGAGAAACATCCGGGTAGTAAATCAAATGTTTGATTTTTTGAATTTTTTTTTACATAAATGGTTGATGTTATTTATTGAATCAAATATTGTTCCAATAGTTATTCTCACAACAAGAAAGTATCCTTATAAATGTATATTTGTTTTTTTATAAGTAAAATTAAAGTTAAACCTTATCATCATCGATGTGAAAAGAGAAGTGTATATTATTTGAACATCAATCAAGCTAATTCCCGCTAAATGCAATTTGTTATCTTCTAATTTAATAATCTTGATAAAATTTAAACCTATGAAGTATGAAGTAAGAATGTGCTAATATTTTTAAAATTTTTGAAATGATGAATATAGTGAAATTGTGAAAGGTTGATGTATGATTAGATAGACGAAACTTATATAGAAGTATCATGATTGATACATTGATGCCTGTGAAATAATAATTAATCTTTAATAAAAAAGACAGTAGTTTCAAATTCATAATACATGTCGTGACCCTACTACCATTTTTTAGTGGGCTACAATGATTATTTGTTCAATCATTTTTTTAATTATTAAATTAGTACCACCGGATCATGATACAATTAGGATTTAATTATGCGAATGAGTGAATGACATATAAGATAATGGATTACAAATGATATCATAAAGGACAATCAAAAAGTCCTATAACTTTTGATCGAATTTTTGTGTACTTTCTCTTTTTATATATATATATACAGATTTTTTATTATCAATTCGTCTTGACAATAAATATATCAGGATAAAGAATGTAGATCATTAGATTTACATATTTTACTCAAAATATATGCACTTGTCAAAACTTCTTCATAATTTATGGTTCACATTCTTCGTCCCGATATATTTATTGTCACGACGAACTGACAATAAAAAGACTATATATATATATTTTATAGTGGTTAAAATTTTCTTATGTTGTAGAAGAATTTAATCAGAATGTTAATAGAATTTTGATTTAATCTCATTAAAAAAAAAAAAAAAAAAACAAATAGGAAGAATATTTTGTGGGGAAAAATAAAAGATATTACGAAAATTAATGTCAGATGTGCATTTCTCACTTGTGCCATGGGAGTTAGGAACTATATTATTTGGTTATTTCATATATATTTTCGATATTTTCCGTATATTATAGTCTTTATAGATAACGATATAAAAACATATATTTGAATATTATTGATATTTTAAGGAAAAAGAAAATATATTTCTACAAAAAATTTCATACGTTTGACCCACTCATAGTTACTTTTCTGCGTGGGAGTTGGTATCTGAATCGTGCTAACATGATTTATGCTTTGGTAGAAATGTAGAATGGATGATGTATGATGTTAGCTTAGAAAAGTAAAATAATAATAATTTTGGTAAAATTCGTAAATACAATAGAAACCAGGGGCCGGTTAGTGCAAAATTAGAAAATCCAGCTCAGAAGCTCTTTCGTAGTCTCAGTCTCTGTCTCTGTCTCCACTCCACAGAGACCACAGTGCACATTGATCCCACGCTTAAAAAAATTCTCTGCACGACAACTTAGACCATTTTCTCTGATCAAACTTATCGGAAAATCGGAGCTATCGTCACCGTCAAGTTTCCTTTTATCGGGAAATGGCGGCGCAGGCAATATGGCAACCGAAAGAGGAAGGCCTGAGAGAGATATGCGGCGTGCTTGAACAACACATATCGCCGACTTCCGATAAGTCTCGTATTTGGCAACAGCTCCAACACTATAGCCAGTTCCCCGATTTCAACAACTATCTCGCTTTCATATTTGCTCATGCTGCCGAGGTACTACTTTCAAAATTCTCTGATCATCTCAATTCTATGGAATTTTAATTTTTTATTTTATTTGGAGTTTTTGTGATTAATTGGTGTCTGGAGATATTAATTGAATTTGGTTATATATTTATGCTTTATTCGATTTGTAATTGAATTTGATATGAATATCTTCATGTTTATGGTGGCTTTACTTTGGCCTACTACTTCTTGTTTGTCTATTGACAAGAATAAGCTAGAATTTATAACGTTAGGAGAGCTGAAAATCCGATAAACGAATAGATGTAATTTTAGTTTTTTTTTTAGTTTTTTTTTTTGTTATGATATTGATATAATGGTTCATGAAACATTGATATTAAATTTTAGTATACTCAACAACTTCCAATTTGTTGGAGTATTAATGAACACCTTTTGTTTGAAACACAATTTAAATTTATTTGCATATATTGTGAACTCTTACTTTGTCTACCTGTTGAAATTGGAGTTTCGTAAAAGAAATCAATTTGAAAATGAGATGTCGAACACCTGAATTTTCTTTTTGAAGAATATCACTTCCAATTCTGTTCAAATATCCGTTTTATGGCTAATTTCGGATATTTTATTATAGATCATAACAGCTCAGTGGTATTTATGCACTTGCTTGCTGAACAGGGTAAATCAGTTGAAATTCGACAAGCGGCTGGTCTACTTCTGAAAAATAATCTGAGAAGTGCTTTCAATTCCATAGATCCAGCATATCAGCAATATATAAAATCGGAGTTGTTGCCTTGCTTAGGAGCAGCAGATAGGCACATAAGGACTACAGTTGGGACAATTATTAGTGTTGTGGTTCAGCAAGGAAGAATTGCTGGCTGGTTGGAGCTTTTGCAAGTCCTCGTACAGTGCTTGGACAGTAATGACATCAATCATATGGAAGGTGCCATGGATACTTTATCGAAGGTGTCGTTCGCTTCTGTTTACTTTTGTAAGTTTACACTTTAGAGATTCATATGAGAACTTGACATGTTTATAATACTGTGGACCGTAGATTTGTGAAGATATTCCTCAAGAGCTTAATTCAGAAGTGCCTGGATTAGTTGAAAGTCCCTTCGATGTATTCTTACCACGACTTTTGCAGGTGAGAAAAGTAGTTTACGTAGTGTTATAATCGGCAAGATATTTATCACCTTACATGCTTTTTTGATTGACTGAAGACTTGAGTTTTCTAACTCATCATGTCTCACTTGTATTTCTTCCTCTGAAATCAGTTTTTCCAGTCACCACATGCCTCTCTGAGGAAGCTTTCTCTCGCATCAATAAATGAGTTCATTATGATGATGCCCACTGTGAGGACCATGGATTTATTTCCAATCTTGTTAAATTTTGCTGTCTTGGTGTCAAAAACACTTACTATGTTACCTTATGCATAAGTAGGCATTGTATCTATCCATGGATCAGTACATCCAGGGTTTGTTGGTCCTTGCTCATGATCCTGTTGCGGAAGTTCGGAAATTGGTGAGTAGTTTCTTTTTGCTATATATCAGCAGCTCTATGGATCTCCTTTTATGGCAAAAAATAATGATGATACTTTCTATCAGCAACAATTTTTTTTTTACAGTTTTGATCTTTTTATCAGTCTTCTGGATGGAAATATCAATTCATATAGAATTTGGCAGTGAAATTATGTTATTGTTACTAAGTTATTTTTATTTCTTAATCTTCTTAACAGGTTTGCTCAGCTTTTGTTCAGATTAGTGAAGTTGATCCTTCTTTTTTGGAGGTGTGCATTGTAATTCTGCTCATATTGATCTAATATTATTATTACTTGTATGTTTGTTGCCAAATTTATGTTATTTTCTATAATAGGACTATAATTAAGAGCCATTATCTGTTATAAAGAGTTATATCAGATATATTTTATCTCTTAGTTCTATAATTTCACGCAATAATTTTTTCTGTGCCTACTGATGCAATCTATGACATTACACAACAGCCGCATTTGAGGAAAATAATTGAATTCATGTTGCAATCAAACAAGGACACAGATGATGAGGTTGCTCTTGAAGCTTGCGAATTTTGGTATTTCCATAACATCACATTAATTTTATGAATTATTTAGTAGAAGGCTTCAGTAGTTATGATGTTATTGCATAATTTGCAAGGGATTAAGCAGTCTACTGGTGATGGAAGATGATTTTTCAGTTATGTTTTCATGGGTAATGAATGTCTAGCTGACCTTTGGGAATATATATTTATATTTAAAAATAAATAAAAAAGAAGCAGATTTTTCCTACCCGATTTCATTATGTTGGTGTTAATTTTGACTACAATGAGAATGTCAGTGTTTTTGAACTATTTAAGTTCTGTAGTATGTTCAGATAGAGATATCTATGTTTCACATTAGATAATACTTAACAAATAATTATGGAAAATCTCACTTTAAGATCTTCACTGTAATGCTCATTACGTTCCACTCATTTTCTCAAGCTGTGTGCTTATATACTTGATTAATTTATGTTGTGATTGTCAGGACAGCATACTGTGAAGCTCACTTAAACCCAGAACTTTTAAGAGAGTTCTTGCCACATCTAATTCCAGTAATACTCATACACAATAATCACTCATTTTTTTATCTATCTCCTAGCTTCTCAATTTCCCTTTCTTACACCATGATCTCATCTTGTCTAGGTTTTGTTATCAAACATGGTCTATGCTGAGGATGATGAGTCCCTTATCGATGCAGAGGTAAATCTTTGTTGGCTCTGTTCATCTCTGATAAACTGCTACTTGATGATAGTTCATATGAGTTTACATGTCTCCATCTTTCTTTGCCGTACTTGCAGGATGATGAATCTATCCCAGATAGAGACCAGGTAAGTAGTCTTTTTTCGATTTTTCTTCAATTTTTGAAATTTTTTGTTCCAGTCATTGTAGAAGTTTATGTTCAAATTAGTATCTTTGTCTGAGATCTTTTGTACTTGGAATCCTTTATCTGCAGGATCTGAGACCTCGATTTCATTCTTCCCGTCTCCATGGGTCAGAAGATATGAATGACGATGTAAGTTTTTTCCTTTACTTGTATAAGTTTCAATATTGCTATTTTTTTTTCAATGAGCAAGTGATTTGACTATAGTTTCAATGATTACATAATCTTTTTAATAAGTAATTTTGCAAACTTAAGCTTCATAGATATATAATTATACAGTGATTGTTGTATGCAGGACGATGATAGTTTGAACATTTGGAACTTAAGAAAATGCAGTGCAGCTGGTCTTGACATTCTTTCAGATGTTTATGGAGATGAGATTCTTCCAACACTGATGCCTGTGGTTCAGGTATGTCCTAGGGAAACACTGTCTAATTGCAATATATCTTTTGAACTTTTTCTTATTTCTGGATGAATAAATCTTGTAAACTGTGTAAACCAACTAGCACCAGTTCCATATGGCCAGTTTTTGTATTTTAGAGCTGATCAACTAAGTACACATAGCCGGTCTTATTAATAATACATTCATTTATAAGTTTTAGATCTGCCCACATTTATTTTGTTTGTCCTTTCAATCAGTTGACTAAAATTTTCTTGGCAGTGGATTCGACATATTATAACAATCGAATTAATCATCAATTTAATTTCCTGGGAGATCCTTCCAGCTAAAGAAAGGGGGAAATAGAATTAGAAAAAGTGATCACTCACTGCTGTCTTTTTTTAGTTAGTTCACCATAGGAGCTACTTATCTGGAAGAAACAAAGGAAAGTTAATATATATATATATATATATTACAGCTAGCTATGTAAAATTCTCATTTCTTGAACTAGGCTAAGCTATCCACCTCCGATGACGGGACCTGGAAGGAAAGGGAAGCTGCAGTGTTGGCACTTGGTGCCATAGCTGAAGGTTGCATTAGAGGTCTTTACCCTCATCTAGCAGAGGTAATTTATGCTCTTTCCCATGAGTTTGTTGATGATGTTTGAAGTACAAAAGGATATGCTGTAAGTGTGGTTTCTGATTATCAGTATCTGCTCAGGTTTCATATCTAATAGAATAAGATCCTTGCATTCTGATATATATTTTTCATGTTTTTTGTTGTCCTGCTTCTTCAACTCACACACCATTGCTTTCTTAAAGCTGTAGTTTTTCACATTTCAAAGTTTATATTGTAGTTTTGTTAAACCTCATAATGTCACGTGCTTGTACTTGATATTTGAGGTTCAAAGTATTGAATAATATATAATAGAAGAAATGGTATCAGTTGAGTCATTAGCACATCACTATTTTGATGTTGGCTCTGGAAGAATGTTGAATTGATGTTTTATATGTTGGTTTGCATGAAATCTTCTGGTTCTGTTGGTGGCATGTTTTGTCTTTATACATTGATTTATGATGAGGTAATGCTAAAATATAAGTGATGTAATTTAATATTTTATTTGCAGATTGTGGAGTTTCTCATTCCACTTTTAGATGATAAGTTTCCTTTACTTAGGAGTATTACATGTTGGACACTCTCTCGTTTCAGCAAATTTGTTGTTCAGGTATGGATAACTTCTTTTGTGTGTTACTGACTTGAATGATTATTATTCTATTATTTTTTGATATACTGCTTTTATTTATGGAAATTTATAGGCTGAGGATCTCACATAGTGTTTTTACTTCCTTTAGACCATTCCTAAACAACAACTTCTTCTTGCTATTTAGTTCTGGCTGTTTGTTTTTGTATTGACCAGTTCCTTGTGATTTGGAGTAAGGTTCTTTTGGGTTCATTGGCATGTAAAACTGAAGAACAAACAATTATTGTGAAATTGCATTTTGTTCCTGTTTTATCTCAAAAAAAGTTTCACTTTGTAATAAAAAAAAATATTAAATGGTATATATAAAATATATATATATATATATTGTGAGATAGAATTCCATTCATATTTAACTTTCTTGTTTCTTGTTTGAGTTACTCATCTAGAGTTGTATGTGTGGTTTAACTATTCCATGCAAATTTTCATGCCTGTTTCACAATATTTTAAAGGTCCATGTAACATACGCCAGCAATCTATGTCAAGATTATTAATTTCTTCTGGAAACTTGCTTTTCATCCAGAGTATCAGTCATGAAAAGGGTTACGAAAAGTTCAACAAAATTCTTATGGGTCTTTTACGAAGAATTTTAGACACTAACAAGCGGGTTCAAGAAGCTGCCTGCTCAGCTTTGGCTACACTTGAAGAGGTTTTCCCTTTAACCACTGTTTCATGAAAGCATCTATGCCAGATACATTAGGACAAATGTAGAAATCAATATTCCATGTTTATGGCAGGAGGCGGCGGAACAGTTGGTACCTCATTTGGAAGTTATCCTCCAGCACCTTATGTGTGCTTTTGCAAGATACCAGGTTTTCCTCTCTTCAGATAAATACATTTTCTATATGTGCAACTATTCAACTGACTGAAAATGTACTTTAGGCCTTTCAGTTTATATGTTCACTTATCATATGATTATACCATCATGATCTGTTATCTTATTACTCTTTCCTTGACTGCATTTAGAGAAAAAACCTTCGAATTGTCTATGATGCTATTGGTACTTTAGCAGATGCTGTTGGAGAAGAGCTGAATCAGGTATTATTTTGTTGAAGACATTGATTTTCTATATTTGTTTTCCTCCTGTGATTTGGAATGCCACACAGATTAAATTAGTAGTACTTGTACTTTTACAATTGGCAGAGACTTCATTTTCAGTTTCTCATCTTTGTAATATGCAGGCCAGATATCTTCAGATTTTGATGCCTCCGTTAATTGCAAAGTGGCAGCACCTTTCCAATTCTGACAAAGACCTTTTTCCCCTGTTCGAGAGCTTTACGTCTATAGCTCAAGTATGTTGCTATCCAACAAATAATGTAATTTTGAAACATTCATGTTTGAAGATACATAAGTTTAGAAGAAAAAAATGTAAATAAAAGAGCCATAGCATGCTCTTGAGATCGTTAAGTAATTAAAATAATATTTATTTTAGTGTGTTATTTTCAACAGACTAACAATTGTTAAATGGCTTAATGAAATCTTCAAGTGGAATCTATTGTACCTGTGATTGTAATCAGTATTATTTTTTACCTTTCCAGGCACTAGGAACCGGATTCTTTCAATTTGCTGAACCAGTGTTCCAAAGGTGCATAAACATCATTCAGTCACAACATATGGCCAAGGTTCTGATAGTTTAAATTTCTTTTTATATGTATGGTGTTAGAGATCATCATCTTGATCTTGTAGATGATTTTCGGCCCTTGATATGCTTAATTATGAATCCTCCATTTATAACATATGCAACTACTCTCTGATTGTTAGGAGGTTGTGTTTACTGTTTACCTGCATATTATAATCTTTCGAAACCTGTATGGAGTGAATTTTTTTTTCATAAAAAAATTATAACATTTAGGGCAAGTGAGGTTTATTGTAAATACGTGGTATGAATAATTATCTAACTTTCTTTCTGCTATAAACAATGGATGCAAGCTCTGAGTGTTTCTGTCTATGTGTGATAGATTTATCATGTTATGTAGGCTACATGAGCTGTACTCAGGTTCTTATTTTCTCTGACAAGCATGGCAGCTATGGTTTTCTCATGGGCACAATTCTTTTTAAAATTCAAAAAGAAGAAAATTAGAAATGCCTCTTCTTAATGACTAACTTGAAACCAAGTATCAGTAATACAGCAAGCGGGTTTTATTTAATTTTAGTTTTAAGGTTTTATGTCTGCTCATTACTTGATCATGTGCTGATTTCCATGCTATACTAGTACTGTTTATTGCCTGATTAAAACTTGCTGATCTAGAAAATTTGATAACTAGATAGCAGGCTTAACTATCAGCTACTTCTGACTGAAGATTAATATTCAAATGCAGGTTGACCCCATATCAGTTGGAGTAAAATATGAAAAAGATTTTGTTGTCTGCTCGTTGGACTTGCTCTCAGGTTTGGCAGAAGGTCTTGGTACTGGAATTGAGAGTTTGGTATATACCTTGCCTTATAAAATATGTAACCGAGTGCTTTAGTTGCTTGCAATATATGTATATAATTTTTTTTGAACTGTTGTAAGAAGTTTTGAGAGATCACTTAATTTCAATTAGAACTCTGGGCAAAAACTCTCTCATTCTCTTAAATATACTTTTGTGACATTAAATTTGGTTTTGATAATGCTAACAATAAAGTAAAATTTGTCTATAGAAGTATCAGTGATGATGATTTGTTTCAGAACGTGTCTAAAGAAAGCCTTCTGCAGCTGTTTTATCTTTTTTTTTTATTTTTAAATGTTTGACAAATTAAGACTCATTTCAGAAACAAAATTGTCAGTAACTAATTGCTAGTAGACGGATAGCAGATCTGGGACTTGATGTCTGTTAGTGTCTGCAGCACATTTTATGTTTCTTGCTCTTTATTTTGCTCTTTATTTTACTGGGATCTGTTAAATTTATTTCATGAAAAGTAGGGATAGCATTTTTAAATTTGAAGATGCCATGTAACTTCTGTATGTTCTCGCAGATTTCACCGAGCAATTTGAGGGATCTACTCCTGCAATGCTGCATGGATGAAGCTCCGGATGTCCGACAAAGTGCTCTTGCTCTTCTAGGAGATCTTGCACGAGTAAGTCACAATCCTTTTTGTATCTGGATATTCTTATCCCAATATTTGTTCATGAAGAATAACCAAAGATCGCTTCTATAATCAGGTGTGCCCAGGGTGTTTGCAACCACGTTTATCTGAATTCCTTAATGTGGCAGTTCAACAACTGGTTAGAGGACCTTTCTTTCAGTTCTTCAGTCTAATTTATGATTCTATAAACTCCTTTTAAGCTGTGCACCCTTAACGTCTGAAAGTTGCAGGGTACTTCTGAGCTGAGGGAATCCATTTCCGTGGCAAATAATGCGTGTTGGGCTATTGGTGAATTAGCAGTGAAGGTTGGTTCGTTTCTTAATGATGTTTTTTTTTTTTTTTACAGGATTGACAAAACGAGCTGTGTTTTTTTTTTTTTTTTTTTTGCATAGCTTGGGGATATTGAATGTGGAACACTGTAGTAAGAGTAAAAAATTTATTGGATGTCAAAGCGCAAGGAATAACTTATATTGTTGACACTGTTGACTAGTGGTTAGTTCGGGTTAAAGGTTTTTTGTAAGCTTGCAATCTGTTTGACTCTAGTCTAGCTTATGAAATAAAGTTTTAATAATTGTTTGGGGTAGTAATATTGGGAGATCTTCTGTTTACAACTGGCTAATTAATGTCTTATCTAAAAACAAAGCCAACGTGAAGTACAAAACTAACATGTAAGTTGGGGAACGGATTATCTTCTGCTGTATCTCTTTATGTAATTGCCAAAGAAAGCATTGACTTAGATTGACTAAATTCAACCGAAATCAAATATGATTTTTTATAGAACCAAATTTCTTAAACACATGGATTTTGACATTAGGCTTTATATTGAAATGGCAGGTTCATCAAGAAGTTTCTCCGATTGTAATTACTGTCATCTCATTTCTTGTCCCAATACTTAAACAAACTGAGGTAATTTTGACTACTGAACTGGAATATTTTTTAGTTGTTTCGTGTTGTCTGCTGTTATTTAATTAATCATTGTTGTTTAGCAGGATCTCAATAGATCACTTGTGGAGAATGGTGCCATCACTCTAGGGAGGCTTGCTTTAGTCTGTCCAGAGATTGTTTCACCACATATGGAGCATTTTATGCAATCTTGGTGTACTGCTTTATGCACGTGAGACAAGTTTACATTTCTCCCTTGGAAATTTATGAGTCCTTCGTTTTTATAATATCTGGTAGCACATGTAGAAGTTAATTGTGTTCTAACTCGAATATCAACTGAAATTAGCACAATAGACATTTTCAAAATGCCATTGTGCCTTCATAAACGATGTAACTTTTAAGTGGGTTCTTATAATCAATTTTTTTTTTTTTTTTGCAGGATACGGGATGATGTTGAGAAGGAAGATGCCTTCCGTGGTCTATGTGCAATTGTATGCTATTTCTTTCTCTATTTGTGTTTGTGAATGACATTAATCGTAGCAACCTATTGGAGGTAACTTTCTACTTTTGCAGGTTAAAGCAAATCCATCTGGGGCTTTGAATTCACTCGTGTACATGTGCAAAGCTATTGCAAGTTGGCATGTAAGATTGCAATAACAATTTAAACTTCAAAGCATTGGAATATATTATTTTTTTCTTCGTATTTTGACTTGTCTTCGTCTCCCAGGTAATGAGTGAGAATCTACAAAATGAGGTTCGCCAAGTGTTGCATGGATATAAACAGGTCTCTATCATTCTCTCGCTCTCTCTGTCTTTGCTAGTGTGCATTCACATGTATACCGAAACATCCAATTTCTTAATCATACATGATCTCATTGAAACAATAGTTTAAAGATTCAAGTCTCAAAACTTTTCTTTAATTGATAAAGTCTGTGGTAGTACAAAAAATATCATATCTATTATCTAATTTTGTCATAACAAGTTTGATTGATGTGTTGCGAATGTTTTGACACAATGATGAACATTTTTAACCATCTAGTATTAATTATGTCAACTAGATGATTGGAGACGGAGCATGGGAACAGTGCCTGTCCGCACTAGATCCCCCAGCGAAGGAAAACTTGTCAAAATACCACGTGTAATTGTTACGAATCCGAAGTTGTTTCCATTCCAGATGTGTGCTTCATCAAAATTCAAAGCTATATATATTCTGGCTTCTACATATCCAAATTTAAGGTTTGGGTGGAAATTTCTCGAACCAAGAGAGAGTCCTTGCACAGAATCTTGAAGTGAAACTTTCCATCACTTTTATTTCTTTAAAAGTAGTTAAGAGACTCTTGAAACATATATTCATTGAGAATTGAGGCTGCTAAGTTGATAGTAGGAGCAGCATTACAAATCAAAAAGGTGCGATTTTTCAAGCACTTTTACAGGCATAAATACCATGTGTGTGACATAATTTTTCGAGTCTATGGTCTTTGTTCGGTATATTTCTTCATCTATAGATGGTGTGAAGGTAGGTTTTTAGCCCGAATCACCTTTGATGTTATCGGCAAGATCTTGGTATAAAAGTGTGAGAGCCAAGAAGCTATTTTCTCTTCGTTTCTTATCTTTTCTTTAAAAAATTTGTTCTTGGTGTGGGTTGATGTAATTGTTGTTTTAAGATGGTAAACTTTTTCAAACTCCGGCCAGATTTTTCACTCTTGGGATCTTAGAATTGTAAACATTAAGAGACAACAATCGATTATATATGTACTGTTGGTTGGAAATTGTACAGTGGATTCAGGTTTTTTTTTTTTTTTTTTTTCGGTTTGATATATTATAATTTATAAAGTCTCCACTTGTGTAAATTGTACACTGGATTCAATCGATATATCATAATAATGTCAACAAGAACAACAAAAAATGAACTTTCACAGTCGTATCAAACAGAGATTAGAACACAAATTGACCATCGATTTTGGCATTTAAGACAGCATTGATTTCAATAGCGTCAGCAAAAAGACAATTTAGCTGTGCAACAACACTCGACAGTTTCCAAGTAAATTCATCCATCCAATCCAAGTTCTCAAAAATCAAAACAAAAGGAAAAAAAAATCTGGGCACAATTGAATTTTCATTTCCCAGGAACCAACCGAATAAAAAAATAATAGTAAAAACATAAAAACTTTATCTAACACAAAATCAAAAATTCATATGAAAAAAAAAATATACAAGTGAACAATGATTCCTTTTACTTATATATCATAATCGAATCGAATATTAAAAAAAAAAAAAAAAAAAAAAACGCAACAACACAATTAGTGTGAGATAAAAATGCCTTTCACAAATTTATCAATACAAAAACAATGAAACGAATCAATCACCGTTGATTTCCACCGCCACGCTCCTTCCCAATCTGCTGCCTCTGCTTCTCCACAAACTTCTCCAGTGTCGATTCGACCGCGTCGCGTCCTCCAATCAGCAACCGGGTCACGATTTCCGGATCCTTCTCGAACCGGGCTGCTTCGAACTCCTTCCTGGCGTTCTCTCTGAGAATATCTCTCCACAGGATGCCGCGAGAATCGGGCCAAACGAAGAATCGGGTGGCCCGGAGGATGTCTCGGTAGAGACTCAGCGCCTCTCGCCGATTGCTGGTGAGTCGCCGCCGAGTCAGCAGCTCTTCCTCGTCATCGTCGAGTGATTTCTCTTTCTTCACAACGTGCCTGTCCAGTAGCTCCTCTAAGGTGTCCGGTCCGTTGTGCAGAAATCTCCTTTGAAGTGAAACGGCGTCGTAGCGACTAACCAGGATTGCTAAGCTTCGACATTTCTGTTGCATCGTCGTGGAAATGTATGTCTCTCTGTTTCGAGTTTCTCTTGTTTTCTTCTTTTGTTTGGGCGGTGAAATTACAACGCTATTTTAGATCAAGTGAGCCTTGCTTGAAATTAAATGGGCCTAATGGGCCTATTCTATATTTGGTTCCACTATCCAGGCCCACAAAAAAATTGCCTAAATAAACTCACCTAATATGGAAATATCAATATTTCGACAAGTCCCCAGGAGGTCATTATACTGCTCTCACAAATTGGAAGAAAACAGAAAACCATTAACACATACGAATGATGTGACTCGAACCCTTAACAATTAGAAGTGCTCAACCAGGAGGTGATGTGTCCCGAACCAATATAATTATGGTTTGAAAACTTGTGTTTCAATAATTTCCGGTCCAATTTTATTTTAAAATTTTGGGTTCGAATCATATTTGATATATAAATAAGTAAATAATGACAAAGACTGATAAAGGTATTTGCATGGGATCTCGAATTTATGTAATTTTTTTATATGATTGGTCAAATCTCGGAGGTTTTTGGGAATTCTTTCTTTGGATTTTCGACTCATAAGATTTAATTATTAGTAAATTTTCTGAACAATATACATAAATTGGTTCAAAAGTCATAGTATTTGACTATTTTCACAGAAAAAGGTAAAAGAAAAATCAAATTTATAATATTTAGCACAAGAAAGAAAATGAAAATTTCCGCAATTAAATTGGCTTCTACTTTTAATTAATAGATCAAACAAAAACTAAACACTGCAGTACTTCCAAGTCTTATAAAGAGCAAACCCAAAAAAAAAAAAAAAAAAAAAAACCCTTCAATCGACTCATAGAACTCTTCAAAGAATTTCGAATTCCAGTTCTTCAAATTGTTTTGGCATGTGTGCAGGAAAATCCTAAGCCTCCGTGGATGTAATGGCATCATCAAGTTTAGGTGCCGATCACCAAAGACCTTCGTCATTCAAGAACTTGAGGTCCTTTTAACCTGAGGATAAATCTTAATTGTCAGTTTGTTACAACTTTAATATTTCTGAACTTACAAAGTTAATTAGAAGTTGAGTTAAAACGAACTACTAGATTAACTCAGCTTCCATCCTAATTGCATGTGAAATTATTTATCAAGCTTTCGATAATAATAATATTATATGCAAACCATCAATGATCAATGTTGTAAAAATTTTCTATTTTTTCTCGGAAGCAAGTGAAGAATTGGATGTTACTATCTTACCAAGTTACTATAGACAAGACACCAATGATCAGATCCAAATTATTTTATTCTAACTTCTGTTTTATGCATGTAGTACAAATTTAAGTAAAAATTTACAGAAGTGGTTAATAAAATTAATATTCAGCATAAACTATACCTTTGAAACCATGGAATTCATCAAATAGCCCAGAAAACTGTCCTGTTCTTGGTCTTCTTCTTCACGAAATCGAACTTCTCGCCAATGAATTTCAACTCCATCTCCTCTAAACGATGGTTGTTTAACCTTCACATATCGTGTCTTTACGTTACTTGGATATGGCGGGGTTGGAGTTCCAATCGGTAAAGTTGGCATAATATCCTTCAATGACACATATTTTTGAGAGTTATTATCACCCGACATAGCTAGACACTTGAGATGATAATTGAGACAATGAGAAAATTAACAAATATTGAGGTTTGTGATTATAAATTTGTTGCAGGATTATAAACCTTATAATTATAGTCAAATTATGATACTAAATAGAATAGTATTAGAATTTAGAGTTTTTTATCGGTTTCAATAATGATGGTATAAAACGAGTTTGAAATGTACTCTATCACTGTCCACGAATTAGGATAAGTTTGGGAAGGTTGTTGCTTAAGAAATAATCACTTATTTCTCAAATTTTAAGTAAATTAGTGTATGTTAAACTTCCCAAAAAAAGCTTATTTTATAATCTAGTCCTCCAATAATGAGTTTTCGATAAGTTTTTAGTATTTTATTTAACCATGAAATTTCCATTGTCTCTAAGAAGGAAACCCAAAAGATAATGATTAATGAGTCACTAAATTGAAAAAAAATTAATTAATTAATTAATTCCTTTGAATTCAAGATAAATTCCATTAACCTCCTCTTAGATTTGACCTAATCGCAAGTTTGATTGGGACGCAATTGAAGTTTTTGAAACTAGTTGGGGTCTATCTATAATTGATAATTCTATCACTCTCTTTATTAACGACGTCGTTCATCATCTAATTGTTCATTCCAATAATCCCCATTATACCCTTCTTAAATCTTTCTTGGTCTCTAAAACCCTAAAATTGCAGTCAGCGAACACTGAAACCAAAATCACTTGCAAGAAGAAGAAGAAGAAGAAGCCATTGATGGCCTTAATGATCAAATCCAAGCTCCGTTTTCCGCTCTCTATCTGTCAACAAAGCATCTTAAAGCCTCAAACTCTCTCTTATTTTTATTCTTCTTCAACTTCACTCAACGAAGTTGAGGATACAAACAACGACACCAAAAACGAACCAAACATTTCGTTGACACCTGAAGAAGCCCTAATCGCCGAAAAAATACACTCTTTAATCAAAGACCACCACCGCAGAAACCCTAACCCGGAACCTGACTCGACTCCTAGCTTCACAATTCCCTCTCTGTCTATCGACTTCTCGCAAATCTCCAACTCCCACTCCGTCACCTCCTCCGTTGTCCGCCATGTCGTCGAGAAGTCCGGCGGGGTCCGCCACGGTGTCCCTTTCCTCCAGGTCCTGTCATTCTTTAACTGGGCCACAACCCGACCCGAGTTCGTCCAGGCGCCGGAGCCCTACCACGAAATGATCGGTCTCGCCGGAAAGGTAAGGCGATTTGACCTGGTTTGGCATTTCATTGATCTGATGAAATCGAGAAGCGTCGAAATCACGATTGAGACATTCTCGATCCTCGTCCGCCGCTACGTGAAGGCCGGATTGGCTGCGGAGGCGGTGCACGCGTTCAACCGTATGGAGGAGTACGGTTGTGTGCCCGACAAGATAGCGTTCTCGATAGTGATTAGCATTTTGTGTAGAAAACGAAGAGCCAGTGAAGCTCAATCGTTTTTCGATAGTTTAAAAGACAAGTTCGAGCCTGATGTTATCATTTACACAAACCTGGTTCGTGGGTGGTGTCGAGCTGGTAATATTTCAGAGGCCGAAAGGATAGTTAGGGAAATGAAAATTGCTGGAATTCAACCCAATGTGTATACTTATAGTATCGTAATAGATGCATTGTGTAGGTGTGGGCAGATTTCGCGTGCCCACGACGTGTTTGCTGAAATGCTTGATGTGGGTTGTGAGCCTAATTCGGTAACTTTCAACAATCTGATGCGAGTTCATGTTAAGGCTGGGAGGACTGAGAAGGTTTTGCAAGTTTATAATCAGATGAAGAAACTTGGTTGTGCTGCTGATACGATCACTTTCAATTTCCTTATAGAGAGTCATTGTAAAGATGACAATCTTGAGGATGCTATCAAGGTGCTCAATTTGATGGTTAATAAGAATTGTACCCCGAATTCGTCTACTTTTAATACGATATTTAGGTGCATTGCGAAGTTAAAGGATGTTAACGGGGCTCACCGGATGTTTACTAAGATGAAGGGTTTGGAATGTCAGCCTAATACGGTCACTTACAATATATTGATGAAAATGTTTGCAGACTCGAAATCCATTGACATGGTTCTCAAATTGAAGAAGGAGATGGATGAGAATGAGATTGAGCCAAACGTGAACACCTACCAGATTTTGATTTCGTTGTTTTGCAGCAAGGGGCATTGGAACAATGCCTATAAATTCTTCAGGGAGATGCTTGAGGAAAAATGCTTGAAACCGAATCTGCCAGTTTATCAGATGGTCCTGCTGGAGCTGAGGAAGGCGGGGCAGTTAAAGAAGCATGAAGAATTGGTGGAGCTAATGGCTGGTAGGGGATTTGTTGCACGCCCGTTGTAGAATCATATGGTTTGACATTTCTCTTTCGCTTTTAGTTTCGATATAATATAGTATTGGTTGTGCAATCTTAAGATTGGATTAGTGTTGGCATTGCATCTCTGATGCTCATGAGATAGATAGATAGATAGACAGGTGCAGGCACACTTTCGGTTTTATAGGAGAAGGAGATGAGAGATGGTTTGTGAGTGGCTCGAGATAAACACAAATGGTTAATGCTGCTGTTGATTTCTCGTGTCCACTGAAGAACATAGTTCAATAGTGTGCAACCCTGAAATTTTGATGTATTTGTTAGTCTCATCTGGGGAGTTATTGTTGGCTACTCAGCCCGAAACTATAGCAGTGGTCACAACTATGATAACGGTGATCAGTGCGGTGTGAATCGGATGACAATTTTTAACTTCAATTAGAATACACAGATGGAGCCCGGATGTAACTAAGTCGAAAACTTCGGAGACAACATGTTTGCATTTGAGCAAGAATGTTGCACCCACCTTGCGCCGGCAATGACCCAGAATGCAAATGCATTTGTGTCAGACAAAGCCGCAAATACAAGGAGTGGTTAGTGCTCATGATTTAGGAGCCTTCTACATGGAAACTGGCAACTGGCAACACCTAAATTGCAAGTCTGGGTATATTGGCCAATTTGGTTTTCTTTGTCTTGTTTTTCTTCTGTAATACAGATAAATTTAGTCAATTTCATTCAACTTCTAATTGTATGTCTTTTTTTTTTTTTGCCTACAAGGTTCTTCATTGACTCTTTGCTATCATCTTTGTTGGTTTGGCCATTTTATGCTCAATCGTCTCAACCCAATCAACTAACGCATTGATATGAACTCATTCTGTGCACCTGAAATATGACTTTTTATCACGACTTGCCTTTATGACTCTCTCCCGTTTTTCATTAAAGTGGTTGAGGTAGTCAGCGTATTTAGCAAAAGCGTCCTTCATGGCGGTGGAGAAGGACTCGGTGCTCGTTGTCCTCGCTCTTTTAGCTGAACTCTGCGGCGCAGTAGTCCCTGCAACTTTAGTTTTGTTGGTTGATTCAATAGTCAGTGATTATTGAATAAAATGTATGAATGAATTTTTACATATAATGTGTTAGTCTTTTATGACTTTTGGGAGGTTCCGGTTTCTCTCAAAGCAAACCAGGTTTCTATTTTTGGGTCTATCAAATCGTGCTCGTATCATTGAATTTAAAAGTGATACTCAAAAAAAGATTTGGAATAGAACTGCTTGTGGTTACAATCTCCACCATAACAAAGCAAGTATCAAGATAATTTAATCAGTATATTTCGATTCAAATTTGACTACATCTCGTATAAGCGGGTATTTGATTCATGTTACATTCATGCTGTTTAGAAACTTTTGACAATAAAAAGAGAGGAAAAGTTGCAGTTGCAGACTTTTAAAAGAATTTGGTTCAGGAAAATTCGTCAGCACAACAAATAATACCGGGATCATAACTGCTGAAAATGTAGGGTAAAAAACAACTCCTATCTTTTCAATTTGCATTAGTAGGAAATCAAAAACTCGATAACAAAAAGCAGTTTCTCACTGACCACGACCCTGCATGTCAAGCATCTCATCCAGACCTTTTAATCTCTCTAAACCTTCACTAATCAAGAATCGAATCTTTTGTTTGTCCTTGCAGTCCCGGTTCTTCTCCATTTCTTGTCTAATTGTCAGATTCAATTCACCTGTAAATTCAATGCAATTCACAGAACTTCATTACATTTACACCCAACAAACACTACACAATACGTTTTATAACCATCAGGCATCAACACCATGATCGTATCGTTCCAAGGGAGTACAAAGAACATACTTCATACAATCTCAAACCACGAATAAGTCTATATAAAATCGGATATAACACATTTCAATAGCAAATACAAAGCAGGCAAGCAAACAACATTGCATTTCATGAAAATAATTGATAGAATCCTTCCCAGGACGAAGAATTACCGCGGTGTTGGTGTTATTTCAAAACTTAAGCAGATGGGATCTAGTTGCCTGTGAAACAAAACTAATTTGACCTGATAATTCTCTATGAAACTACTATACAGATTACCAGAGCAGCAAATTATGAAATAAACAAATTCTAATAATGCCAAACTATGAAATAAATGATTATTTGTCTAGCTACAACAATTTCTAAATGCACAATTTGAGCAAAGCTTGCATTATCTTCAAATAAATGAATTTTATAAACAAACAAACAAAAAATAGTGAAAATATTGTTCAAATTCTGCAAAGGAGAAAACTTTTACCTCTGGCTTGATGAGGAGCTCTTCGAGAAGTCCTGAGAGCTTGCCTGTACAATTTGAGCACTCGAGCACGTAGAATGAAACCCTGCAAATCAAATGAGAGAACCATAACTGATTCTTCTCTGAAACAAATATAAATCCTGCAATTTTGTTACATTTTTCAAATCAATCAAATAAACCCTTCAATGAGAAGAAAAAAATAATAATATGTAAGATATATCGATGAGAGATCGAGAAGAAAGTAAATGATGTTAGGGTTTCAGTGAAGGGACCCGTGTTGATGCAGATTTTGGGGATTTTGAAGCGGAACGTGGAATGTGTAAAACGGTATCGTTTTTAAGTGCTGGATGTTTATCTTGATAAACAATATAAACTCAAAAATCAACTCGGTGTATTTAATTTTGGATAAAATTACGATCACCATGCTTCCTGTTGGACTTAGGTGGTAAGATGACATGAGTTCATGTGATTCTTACCACCCAAGTTCAATCCACAGCTTGGTAGCATCGTCAATAAAAAAAAAAGATAAAATTATAATCCATGGTCAATTTTAATTATACAGTATATAGTATTATCAAATTAAATTCAATCAATCATTTTGTAAGAAGATGGAGATAATTTGAACCCATAATCTCATTTTTAAAAGTGTAAGGAGAGTTTATCTTTCAAATTATAAATTTAAAAGTGTTTTGAATGATTTTTTACATATTTAAAATATTAATTAGAATTTATAATCTCATTAAGTACGCGAGACTTTTACACTAAACCACTTTAATTTATTCTAATCCCGATAGAATATACGTGTGACCTTAACATTGAATCACTTCGACTTATGTATTTTGAATGGAATTTTTTGAACATTTGAAATTTTATATTCAATTTGTTGAATATTTGAATTTTCTAACTTAAATAATAGCATTATATATAGAATAATAACAGTAATACTACATATTCCATTTAAAATCTAACATTTTTCATCCCACCACATGTGTCATATGAGGTGTCAAATGGTGAGTGGATGTATGGGGTAGGTAAGATAAATTATTATTAATGTGTATCTATTCAGAATTTGACATTTCACATACCACATATGGTGAGATGAAAAATATAGGATTTTAGGTACGATGTTTAGCCTTATTGTAAGAATAATGCATGATCCCGATCCCACCACGAATCACACCTAGAAAACGATGTTCATTTTTCAATTTTTTTTTTTTTTTTTGTTTCTTTATAAAAGAAATAGGCAATTAATTGAATTTGAATTCCAAGTTGGGGTTCCCAAAAGGCAACTTCGTCTCACTTGATTAATATGATGAAACGGTGTGTATCTCACTATCTCACACTTCAATGAAATATACACCACTTGATACATATATGTTGTACCATCTTTTACTTTATTGAAAACCAAACCTCTTCGATCCCAAATAAATTTTATTTTTATTTTTTTCTTTTTTCTTTTTTCTTTTTTTCTTTTATGACTTTTTTGAGAACCACCGACAAATGAGAATCTAAACAGTGTATTTTAAAAAAATAAAATTTGTAGGGACTATTTCAATTTTCAAACCAAATCCCTCCAAATTTTAAAACCCGCCAAGTAGTGCTGAATTTTTTGCTTTTGTAGAAATCATCATAGTATCATCAACTCGTTATGTTTTCTTTTGTCTTTATAACAAAAATGAAATAGATAGAGTTTGAAATTTACAGATTTAAATGGGTGTTTAATTTACAAAAAATTGTGATGTTTAATGGTATGTTATTTTTGGGTCAAACAAAGTTTTGTTTTGTTTTGTTTTTTTAAGTACTACAAAAACTATTACAATAGGATTGTCGGGACCTGTCGAGATCAAACAATACATGTGCAATCATGATATCTACTACTCTCATAACGGAAGATAACTACTCCCACAGCTTGAGAAGAAAACTCCACACACATACTTATAAATATGTATGGTGGGCAGTGGGGGGCCGATAGGAACCATAACCCCCAAACCAATAAAAATACAACAAATATTCATTATGCATTAATTATGATATTTTAATTTGTCGGCAATAATTTTATTATTTTAATAATATAAATGAATTAATAAATATCTTCTCTATTTTATTGTCCATGAAAATAGGAAACAAAATCGATCTATTTTCTTTTCATGATTTTAATTTTCAATATAATAATAATAATTTCATTAAATACTCATCTTATTTGAATTTCATTAATTTCCTTATATTGACACAATTCTTTGAATTTTGCTCTAAATAGTTTGTTTATTAGTAATTATTTCAGATAATCTTTATCACTCTCCAAGATTTTATGTTTGGGATTGTAAAGTAATAAATATTTTATTTTTCTTTTTTTGAAGTTAATCTTTATTTATTTCAATTTGTTCAAAAGTATTATCAGTTAATTTGGTTTCATACAGTATAAATATTATAAAATTAAATTACAAATATGTAAATAATTATGATTTAATCATATTAATGATATAATTTTTTTTATTTAAATTCTGATAAATATATTTGCCTTGTGTTTTCTTGTCATTTAAATTGGCTTGAATATTTATTATTAATCTTTTTTAAGGTTATTAAGCTATTAAAATTTATACATTGTACTAGTTGAGAATTATTAAAATATCATTTTCAACTATGCATGTTATTAAGACGTGACATATGGTTTGCAATAAGATGAAATATGATTTTCTCACAAACTTTTTGGTCATGTAATTGAAATGGAAATCATTGAGAAAATTAGATAGATTTAATTATAGATGATTTTCGAGATATTAAAAAACGAAGAGTTACATTTCTCATTTATCTTTAAGATTAAATGGTATGTTTTTAATAACTTTATTTTTGAATATTGATATACTTGTCGTGACTTCGAATATTAGTTTTTGTATTAACCCCCCTAAAGTCAAAACCTTGGCTCCGCCCCTAATGGTGGGATTTGAACCCCTCATCACTTATATGGAAGGGAGGTGCACTACCAGCTCTTCTGGGAGATGATGTACTAGAACAGAGTTTTGTTGTTGCAGGTGGGCTGGGCTGTTGTATTTGTCAAACCTTGTTAATTTTCAATGATTATCTACTAAAATAGTTCCACACGTTTAAATTCTGATGATAAGATAAAATGCAATTGACAATTCATAAACATACAAAGCTTGCTTCTTTGTTATTTCCAAATACAGGTAGTGGATTGATATAATAATAACACACTTTGAAATATTTAATAATTTTAAAATCTATGTACACCAAGAAACAATAAAGCAATAGCTGTAATAATAAATTATGGTGGGCAATTCAAGCATGGTATAGGAGGTGGTTCATGTGCGTTTGCTCAGTCACACCAATCTTCTTTGACCATATCCTCACCAATTTTGACTTTTTAAAATCCAACACGCACTTCCCTTGTGTATATATATATATATATTAATATACACACATTCTCACATTCTCATTTGTTATACTTTCAATCTTTTTTCGTGTTGATTAGATATTTCTTGATATGGAGAAACAACAAGCAAATTCAAAACCCAGAAACAAAATCTTGAAATTACTTCCAAAAGCAGCTGGTGCAGTTGTTAGTTATCAAAATCTTCCTTTTAGCCCTAATAGAGACAAGAGATCATCAGATTATAATCATCCTAACAAGCTGCCTCCGAAAGCTCCTCCTCATCATCATCATCATCATCATTATCATTTTTCAGGTCCGATGATTCCTGAAGAGGCTCGAAAGAAATCGAAGAACGACGAAACAATTGATCAGGAACCAACATCGCCAAAAGTTTCATGCATGGGACAAATCAAGCAGAGGCATAAGGAGAAGAAGAATAAGATCAAGAAAGCTACTATTAATAATAACAAGAAGAGCTTTTCTCTTCCAAAAGATATCAAGCAGCCTTCTTCGTCGTCGTTGTTGTCTCCTGGTCATGAGTTGAAAAAACATGCTTCGAAGATTAGAAGAATCTTCACTATATCAAAACATTCAAGATCAAAATCTAATGTTTATGCTGATGATGATTATCATCATGAGAACAACAACATCGAGTCTCCGGTACAATTACCGGAGAGAGCGCCGGGTTTGAGCCAGATGAGGAGGTTTGCAAGTGGTCGTAGTGTTCTAGCTGATTTCGATTGGACAGCTCAGATTACTCCGGTGGATTCCGATCACCGGAATTATTATTCCGATGAAGAAAGAGGAAATAGTGATGAAGAAGAACATGAAGAAGTTATTATTCCATTTTCAGCACCAATGATGATAGGTGGTGGAGGAGTGGATTTGCAGCCAAGAAATGAAATAAATCTATGGAAGAGAAGAACTATGAACCCACCTAGGCCTCTTCAATTGAATCCAATGATCAAAGCAAAATCTTGATGATTTCTTCTTCTTCTTCTTTTTTTTCTTTTTTTTTTTCTTTTTTTGATCTTACTTTTTGTTGGTTCTTGATTTTGTTTAGATCATATTAAAGTTGTATATTCTATAAATTGGTTTGAATATCATATGTAAATTACTCTTGATGTACAATTCAAATGGTTCATAGACATTGTCTTTTTGGGTTTGTTTAATTTTCTATAAATTAAAATTAATGAAAAGAATAGAATAATCACCCTTTCATCATCAATATAATAAGGTACTTAAAACAATTTCCTTGTTCTCTTGTTTGATTTGGGCAAAGATAATACTTAATTGTCTTGAATAGGCCATGGTTAGGTGAGCATTGTGAATATGACTTTTAAGCTAATAAATAAATACATAAATCTCATATAGTGTGATCGTACTTTTCCATCTTGTCAGCTATTGCAATTAGACGTTAATTTCATACGTGATCGACTTTGTAACTCTATAACATTATAAATTAGTCATCTAATCACTTTTTCGAAAAATATTATGTCACTATATAACATTACAAAATGTGAGTCTAGCTTGTTCCTAATTAGACCTTTTATATATATATATATATATTAATACGAAGTGGGCTCAATAAGCTTGTTATTTAAGTTGCATGGTGCATGCCACACCCACACAACCATTGCAATTATATATGGTTGAACTTATAACTTCGACATGATTAGTTAAATGATTAACTTTAGAGAAATTAAATAATTTCATGTAAAAGTTTTCTCCCACTAAAGGATTATTTTCTGGCTTCCCTAATAAAGAACTATAACATTCCATATATCACCTCAAAGTGGGGTAGGTGAGAGGTACTAGTATACCTTAGAAGAGATATTTCATCCACTTTTGAGATTTTTTTATTTTTTTATTTATTTTATTTTATTATATTTTTTTTTTTTGTGTGTGAACAAAATAAAAAGATCTATTTGTGTGTATTTTCCTTGACTTAATTAGTATATATGTATACTTTCAATTTTGTTGTATATACAAAATTGACGTGTATAATAGATAATGCTTGACTGGTAATTGATGAGGACGATGTGTTATGGTGCCGGGCAGTTGAGGATTTATTAAGAAAATTTAAGATTGACAACTACTAATTAATAACTACTAATTATGTGCTGTGTTTCCTTTAATTTCTAAGCTCACCATCGAGAAAGTTGTCTTTTTTGTTATTTTTTTTCTTGATCACAGCTCAAATCAACAATATTGTTTCTATCATTTTTATTTTTTTATTTGTTGGACTCGGTTGGCAGTATGACAATGGAAATAAAATGATTATATTTATTTTCTATATATTATATATGATTTTCCAAAAATGCTATAATGATTAATATTTATGAGTAGGTAAGCCTAGGAATGGTTCGGACAGGTTTGGTAAAATCCAAACCTAAACCTGTGAAATTTTGTGTCTATCAAACCCACCCGTGAACCCGTAAAAATAAACGGGTTCAAGTTCGGGTTTTACCCACGGGTTTGGGGACACTCAACCCTGGCCATGGACCGGTGAAACAAGCAAGTCCACGGGTAAAACCCGTGAACCCGACAAAAATATATATTTTTGAAAATTATTTCAATATTATTTAAATATATGAAATATTATAATTTTAAAGAATAAAAACACTTAATAAGATTTAAATGTTTATATTTTATTCTTTATATAATTAAAAAGTTTTTATTGGAATTTAAATTTATAATATTTTAAATAATAAAATATTATATAATTTTTATCGTTCGTGGGTATGGTAGTTTGAGTATGGATTTTTTTCCAAATCCATACCCGAACCCGAACCCGAACCCGTAACTGGTACAATTTTTAAACCTAAATCCACTTATGAATACACTTATCCCAACCTAAACCCTCTTTAAAAAACATCAATATACTGAATCCGACATAGTCATGGACGACATGTCGACATGCTATTTTAGTATATAAATTTTAATAAGAAAGAAGAAGACCGGTTTCTATATTTTATATAAAGGGAAATTTAATAAGAAGACCCGTATCAATAGCGGTTCTGTGATTATTTGAAGGATCTAATTGTGCTGATGTTTATTATGACCTCAAACACCTATAGCTCGTTTAGTATACTATATTGTATTGTATTAAGCGGATTGGATTGTGCTAGATTGTACTATATTGTATTATTGTTAGTATAATCAAGTGTTTGGTGATATATTGTATTATGATGTATATTAAATAATATAAATGTTTGGTAAGTCATTATACATTAATGTATTGTACAGTATTTAATAAATATTAATGATTATAATCTAATAAATTTGAATTTTTTTAAAATAATAATTTATAATATTAACATTAAAAAGGGTCTGGTGATATACCCCTCACACATATACCATGAGGTTGTGTGTTTGAGTCCTAATCCTCTCAAAAAAAATCTCAAATTTATGTAATACTTCACAAAAAAATAAATTTGTTATAATATTTAATATAAATAAAATTCAATCATTTAAATAAATGTTAATATAATTATATAAATAAAATAATTTTTTATTTCTATTGACTCAAATATTATAAATATTTTTTTAGAGTTGACCATTTTTCAAAACCAAATTTCCTGGATAAATATACTCAATTTTTTTATCTAAAAAAGAAAAAAAAAAAAAAAAAAAAAAAAAAAAAAAAAAAAAAAACCTTACTCAAATAAATATAAATTAATCAATGAAAAATTTGGGTTGCAACTTAATACAAGCTAAACACACCTCCACCGTTTGTATTATTTAGTGCGACTGGAGGTGTATTAGAAGGAGGGCTTTGTATTAACTAATCAAGTGCTAAGTTGTTGCCTAATTTATATTGCAAAAATATTCAAAAACTATTTTAAATGATGTGGTTGTATTAGACATTTTAGTATTATAAAAAAAAGCTCAAAAAATATACTTAGAAAAGCCTAAAATTTAAGCTTTTTAAAGTTGACGAAAAATAGTTTTTTTAATCATTCAAATGATCTACCAAGTGACAACTAAACGACAAAAATAATAATTGAAAAGAGCTACTTTAATTAAAAAAAAAATCTCTTCTAGACGGTAGAAAAGCTCTTCCAAACAAGCACTTAGCCATTGACTACACATCAACAAATCCGATCAATTCTTATTTTAAGAATAAATTACATCGAGAATTTTATTTATATGACCATTATATTTAAATACTTCAGCTTAGTCATAGTCTTTTTAAATTTAATCAACGACTTACAAGTTTCGTCATAATCTTAAAAGTTCAGTTCAATCATGAGGAGAGAAAAACTGGTATATATATATATATTAACTTCAAAAGATATTTGGATATTCTTTAACGGTCAGAGGTCAACAAATCAAATGATCTCAATCGGAACAAATATCATGTACCCAAATTGGTCAAGTATGACACATTTGACACCATACAAAATTTTGGATATTCTACTTAAATACAGTTTATTATCTTTAACTGTCCGAGGTCAACGAATCAAATGATCTCAATCAGAACAAATATCATATACCCAAATTGTTCATGTATGACACATTTGACACCATACAATTTTTTGGATTATTCTATTTAAATACCGTTTATATTTTTAACGGTCCAAGGTCAACCAATCAAATGATTTCAATCGGAACAAATATCATATGCCCAAACTGTTGATGTATATAACACATTTGACACCATACAAATTCAGTAAACAAAAATTTATCATCAATCCCCTCAAATATATACTAAATTCATGAGATATTTGGATATACTATTTATATGTAATTTATTAAATCCGAGATCAGCCAATCAGATGATCTCAATAGGAATAAATATCACATTCCCAATTGTTATGTACGGCAACATTTGACACCGTACAAAAATTTCTCATTAATCCACTCAAATTTCATACGATAAATTCATATATATATTATTTATTTTTTTCTAATCAAATTCATTCATACAACTTATTTTTTTTTTTTTTTTTTCTTTTTCTAATCAAATTCATAATCTAGTAAGTTACACGAACTCCTTGGTATCTAAGAATCTCACCAATAAGCTCACCTTTACCGGAACCCACATACCTTCCACAAATCTCACCATCTCTAATGAACAAAAACGTCGGCACTTCAACAACATCCATGTCCTTCAAGAACAACATACAACTATCGTTCTCATCACCGTTCATTCTCGCGAACACAACGTTGTCCATCTGTCTCGATAGCTTCAACACCGTTGGATACACCTTCACGCAGGGGCCACAGTTTTTCAACCCCACATCAAGAACCAACAGCTTGTGATCCGCCTTATGTTCTTCGATCAATTTCTCTACGTCATTTCTGCTATGCAGTTGCACCACAGCAGAGTGGTTGTCTCCGTAGTATAGCACATCTCCCATGAGCTGGTCAGGACCGATCCCTTCTTCTTCGTGGATTTTTTCCATGCTTTTATAGAAGCTAAAGTGTGGAACTTTGTCTATATTCTCTCTTTTGCAAAGCTCTCTCGTTTTCTCTGACTCGTCACCCATCACTAGAAGAAATTCGACGTCGTTGCATTGTCTGCTCAAGTCGACCATAAATGGGTAAATTTTGCTGCTCCTTGCACTGTGACTAGCAGCATATTCGACCACAACAAGCTTGCTTTTTGCCAATTTAAGTGCTTCATCGAACTCATCTATGCTGTGGATTTTTTGCACTCTCTCATCACTATTGATTTTTTTGGTACCAGGAGCAGCTGTGGCTTTAGTCATCACGAAATTTGTCCGATTTGTTTCAAGCTTTGTTTGCAGAGATTTAACTGGTTTGGTGAAAATGGGTGGTGATAAAATCGAACTGTGAGGGAAAAGAAGACTGGTTTTTGAGGTTGTTGAGATTGAGAGAGAAGATGGGAGTAGTTTTGCTATGGGATTTGTAATTGTAGTAGCAGCCATAGTAAGCAGAACAGAGTATTTGGATTGTTTGTGTGCACTGTGCAGAGAGAAACAGAGGAGATAGTTTTGATTGGTTTTTTTTGGAGTACAGAGAAGCACAGAGAGATGATGTTGAGGATAAAAGATAATTATCAGGAAATCTCAGTGAGATCCACACGTTTGATTTGTGGATCAAAATTATCCAGTTTTAGTATCTTTTGTAGATTTTTTTTGCCTTGTCAGTTGTCACTTTCTCTGTCTTTGGAATATTATTTGCAGAGAAGAATATATGAGAGGCCCAAATGAGACCTTTTCTTGTTTGGATTTTAGGCCCAAATCAGCATAGTAGATTCATAGCTGTTGGGCCTCTGCACAAGGAGAAAATCATCCATGTTTTTTATTATATAAAAAAATAGAAACCACAACTTAGTCAAAGATCTATTTGGACATAACTAGATTAAATATTACATCAAAAATGTTAATTCACACCTTTTTTTCTTTTTTTTTTTTAATTACAATTACAATTGACGGGACCCGGCGAGATTAGACTTTACAAGCATGACCCAGAATACTATTTCCATTATCAGGGAGAAGGAACAAATATACTACAACTCTCATAACTGGAGAGAGGGCTACTCCCTTTGAATCGAGGGAGGGCTCCCCACACTTTGGACTTTGGAAGGTGGGACAAATATGCACATACCAAGGCTTGAACCTTGGTGGTGGAGTCTCCCACTCCAACCACCAAAGTAGAGGCTTTTGAAGTTGAACCTGTCACTGTTTCAATAAAGAAGGGTGCACAGCAATTGTGATGCTGCGTTAAATGTGGCTAGCTGTTTGGTGGGTTTCGGTATTATTATTCGCAACTGGGAAGGTCTTGTTATGGCTTCTAGTTTCCAAAACACTATTGCCTCCTTCTCTCCACAGGTTGTTGAAGCTGATGCTATCCGCCGAAGTCTGTAGTTGGCTTTAGATACCGGTCTCTCCCCTTGCACGATTGATTCTGATGCTGAGTTGGTGGTTGGGTGGATTAATAGTGGTACGTCTATGTTATCTGATATTGGTTTGATCATTAGGGACATTCAGTTGTTAATGGTTCAGGATTTTTGTGTGTCTATTAACTTTACTCCTCGAAAGGCTAATCGTATAGCCCATGTATTAGATAAAAACGGTCTCTCCTGCGTTGAGGACATGTTTTGGCTGGAAGAATTCCCTCCTTGTATTGGCTCTTTAGTCTCGGCTAAGTGCCTTTCCTGTTTGTAACATTTACTGTTTGTGTTCAAAAAAAAAAAAAAAAAAAAAAAAAAAAAAAAAAAAAACGTAGTATCGAGCAGACAAAGAAGTGTAGAGAAAAATAAATGTGTTTCAACTTAGATACGGTCATAATATACACTAATGTTAGAGCATTTAATATAACTTGGTAGTTATATTAATGCTCTGTAGCACCTGTGAATGTGTTCATGTATTATTGAAAATGTTAATTTTTTTTTTTTTATATATATATATTTTTTTATATAATTCAATTATACAGAAACGTTTTGTTAAAAAAAAAATAAAAAAAAATACAGAAACGTTTTTTGGTATCAGAAAAACATGTTATTAAATAGTAATCAAGTTTGAAACAAAAACTGAGATGCTGCTTGATATCATGTATAGTTGGACTTATATATTTGATTAGGATCGGATTATATATATATTAAAGGAGTTGTGATTGAATCAAATTAGAATTGGATCACAGCATTATAAAATCCAAAAACCAAAAACCATATTATTATTATTTTTTTTAATTATTATTTTAAAGAAGAAAACAATAACACTACCAAACATTTGTTAAAATAGTTAGTTTAGTTCAATCTCAATTTAAAAATTTGACTTAAATTTATAGCTAATCAAGGATACTATAAATGTGTATACAAACAAACAGTCATGTAGTCAACTCAATTTATAAATTTGACTTAAATTTATAAGTTTAAGAGTACGTTTGGGAGAGCTTCTCAAGTAAATCTTTTTGCAGTAGATCTTTTAAATGAAAGTCGTAGGTCGTTTGGTTGCCAATTAAAAAAGAGCTTTTTTAATGATAGAATTACCAAAATACTTATAGGGTTATATTAGAGATTTTAATGTTATTAAAAAAAACTCCAAAAGATCTATTTAGAAAAACTTTAAATTTGGGCTTCTCCGAGTAAACATAAAACAGTTTTTTTAATCATATAAAAGCTCATCTGGGTGACAACCAAACGATATAAAAAAAAAACAAACAAAAAGAGCTTTTTTAATTTAAAAAAATTTAAAAAATTATTTTAGCCGGTAGACAAGCTCTCCCAAACGGACACTAACACCTATCAATCTGATTACTCAATCCAAAGATTATTATTAATCTTTGATTAAAAAATTTAAATTAATATAGTCCAACACAAGATATATATACCAATTTGAATCCCAAATCCTATTAAGATCAGTAATGCTAAACATCCCACCTATAATCCATCTTTTTTCATTTGAGATGTCATTTGATAAGTTGATACACATTAATCGTAATTTATCTCATCATATAATAATGATATAACCAAAAATGATATATATCACATCATAAAAAATTAAAATGATATAACCAAAACTTATATATAGCACATCATAAAAATGATATAACCAAGTAAACCAACTATTAAATGCACACAGCACACTCTAAATAAATATGCTTAACAAACATTTACAAATTTTTTTTTTTTTTTTTTTGATATAACAAATACATACAGCCTACCCAGGCTTTTCAGAGTCAATGACTCTACTGATACATATTGGAAATTCTTCCAACCAGAAAGTATCTTCAGAGATACTACAACCATTTCTAGAGAGACCTTTAGCAGCTCGATTATCTCAACAACCACCAATCTCTGAACTACGTTTAAGAGAACATTAATTACTAAGTTAACCTAGTACACAGTATACTGTATAATAACTAACAATAATGTTAAACATCTCACTTAAAATCCCACATGCACTACATGTCATATGTGAGGTATCAAATTGTGAGTGGATACATATTAATGATGATTTATCTCACCTACCCTATGTATCCACTTACCATTTGACACCTCACATGTCACATGTAGTGGGATGAAAAATGTGAGATTTTAGATGGGATGTGTAGCATTACTGAATGACTAATGACTACGAAACCTCGAAATGTCAAAAGTAGGTTAGTGGGGCCAACATGTGTCGCTACTATTCTTTTCTTTTTTACGAATATGTCCCCACTATTCTATCCTTCCATTTTTCAACGCCAAAAAATAAAATAAAAATACAACATAAATAATTAAATATTAACAACAAAAAAAAATAAAAAAAAAAAAATAAAAAATTATTACAACAAAGCTGGACAGAATTGTCAGGATCTTCTCACAACAACACTACTACTTTTGAAGTTTAGTAGCTAGCCAGTGGCTGCCACATAAAGCATCCTCACAAGCGATAAAGTCTCTAACTATTATTGCATGTGCCTGTCGTGTTCGTGTACGGTGTACTCTCTGCACTCTAATTCGTTAAGAGCTACACTCCTCTGTGCTCGCTTCCATATTTACTTACGCCTACAACATCTTAGATCTAATACTGTTTTTATTTTATTCAAAATAAATTAATTTTAGATATTTTTTGAACTAATTGTGGCGGAAAATCCGAAATAGAGATATCCTTGGGAAAATCTATCATAACAACTTGAAAATTGAAATGGAAAATCCGACATCCAAGTTTAATTAAAATTTAAAAAGGATACAAGATGGTAAATAAATAAAAATAAAAAGAAAAAGAAAAAGAAAAAGAAAAATTAAATTAAAAACCTAGAAGGAAAAAAAAAACAACTAATAAGTAACGGCTGGTGGAAGACGCCGCGAAACACAGACCTCAAACTAAGAAGATTTCGGGGCTCCGGGTTTTCTCAGGAGAACCATGTGCATCGGAGAGAAGATTCCGGTCTCGCCTCCACGGGTCAAATAATCGGCGGTGGTGAAGAGCATCTGGTGGACATCGACGGTTCCTTTCGGTGCGATACCGATAGCGGAGAGTATCGTGACGAGAATGTGGTTTCTGTAGTAAGCGATCCGACCCATCTTTAGCCGGGTCCACCACGGCTGAGACGGCGGTTTGGCCAGATCCTTCTCTTTGACAACTTCGAACCCGACTTTCTTCGCTATCTGGGCAATTTCGGCGGAGCTACGGAGGCCAGGCAAGGCGTCTCCTCTCTCAATCCCTTGGATGACCTCCACGTGTTCCGGGTCGTCCGCCTTGTACTTTTCGGTTGTGACCCACTCATACGATACGTAGAGGGATCCGGGTTTAAGAACCCGGAAGATCTCCGCGTACACTTCTTCAAGCTTGGGCGCGTGGCAAGTCGCTTCAATCGAGTACGCGCCGTCGAAGCTGTTTTCCGGGAAAGGCATCTCGAGGAAGTTCCCTTGGACGACCTCACAAAGCGAGTCTAGACCGGCCTTCTTGTTGTGAATACGCGCGCGTTTCACCTGGTACTCGTTGATGGTGATGCCCACGACCTTTGCGCGCGAGTGGGCAGCGATTGCCCGCATTGGCCCACCAACACCGCATCCAGCGTCAAGAATACGGTCACCTGGCTTAACTTCGATGAGATCCACGGCCATCTCCTCGTGGAGGCGCGTGGCGTCACGATGGGACTTGCCTGGAATAGCAGGAGAGAAGTGGAAGGACTGTCCCCAACCCCACTCGTAAATGTCAGTAACCAAGTTGTAAAAAGTGTCGACGAAATCGGGAACTTTCTCGGCCTTTTCGATCTCCTTTGGACGGCGAAAGAAAGACCAGTATTGTTGGTAATTGTCTTGGACTTTCTCGGCGGAGATCGAGCCGCCGGAGAGATCGACGGCTCGCTTGCCTTTCTGCTCCGCTGGACCAAGCAGACAAACGAACCAGTAGAGGCCGCCGGCGAGTACGGCCCCAGTACAAAAGAGAGCGACAGAGTCCATTTTTTTTTTTAAGAGTGAAAAATACCAGAGAGGGTCTAGACTCTGAAACGGTTTGACAAGCAGCTAAAATTTGAGTGGGGTTTATATTTAGACTTTCTAGTTAGCTAGGGAAAATCGTCACGTGCTTCACACGTGACTCGAGTCTTTGAGAGCATAACCACGTACGTGGAGTCGTGGAATAATCGTGGATGCAAAACATTGAAATTGACGTAGCAATTAGTTAATTAAATTTTCAAATAATGAATTCATGATTTCAAGATAAATTAAATTCAATGTTAGAAGATGTTCTAATTTTATTTGTATTTTTTTTAACAATATCTATATCCACCTATTTAGTCAAGTATTTTTTTTTTTTAATTTTTCTTTTTTTTTATCATTGGTAGGATTTGAACTACTAACTCGAGAGTCGTATACCTAAATCATAAACTCGTCTATTTACCAACTGAGCTACATCCGGCTAAGCACATGTTCCAATTAATTTGATGTATGCACCACTCAATATATCTTATCTTGAGGATTATTCTTTTTCTTTAAATTTGTGGGGACCCTTGACAGGGAGAGCACAATAGTGCATACATGTATAGATTAGAAGCCAGAGGATTTGTGCTGTTAGTGTTTAATTGGGCTCCAGTTGTAAATTTCTGTATTGTATCGATTGGTTGAATTCTATTTAAAAGTCATAATTATTTTTATTTTTATTTTATTTTTTAAGTCTTGCTCATTTAGAATTTCTAGAACAACTTCATTTATGTTCTTGTTATAAGGTTAAAAATATAAATTAAAGTATTTCGAGTTTCAATTCTAGCGCATCGGAAGTTTTGCAAAGCGTTTAACATTCAAATCATTTTTTCTCTCATGGATAAGAGATTTAGATACTCAAACGTATATTTAAATTCCATATCAAACTATACTATATATCTTTAAGGGTAGTGTTCATGTTAATGCATCATTCTCTTGGGTATGAAAATTACATTTAAATGGTTATTTATATCACATTAATACAATATTTCTAAATAAATTTGATTTTTTTTTTTTTTTGGATATAAAACATCGTCATTAAATATATTTTTTAATATTTTTATTAACGATTGATTCATTACTGTCAGTAACAGATCACGTGTAAAGCGAAGATCACTGTTATACTCGTGTAATGTCAACTGTGTTAACTGTCAAGTGCCTAACTGTGCCCTTAGAGAGGTTAACAGTACCCTATCTTTAATGCACACAAAAGCATTCAACTCCCTTATGAAAATTACATTTGAATTGATATTTAAATCATATTAATACGATATTTCTAAATAAATTTGATTTATTTTTTTGGATATAAAATATCATTATTAAATATGTGTTTTAAATAATGTTTGGATACATATAAACACTTAACACGGTTGGCAATTTGGCATTACATGAGTAGTGCAATGATCTCCGCTTTACACGTGATCTGTTACTACTGATGGAGTACGGTGATGAATGTTAACAAAGATATTAAAAATAATTCTAAAATATTTTAATTATTGATTATTTATTACATTTATGCATTAAATAATTCAGATATTTTCACAATCACTGAAAAGCAGAGATATCTGTTCACTTGGACTCTGATCACATATTCACATACAAAGAATCTTGTAATTAATTTAAACTTTAGTCACGTGCTATCTCGTGACATGTTTGATATTGTTTAATTGATATTTGCTAGAATGTGCTGGCCTTTCCAATACCAGATTGGATTTGATCTGTTTATATGCATATTTTTTTTTATTTTTGATAAATGTTTATATGCATATTTGATCTGACCGTTGTGTTCAAATTAAAATAAATTTCGATTTTTTTTCTTTTAAATAAGTTGGGTTTGCTGCAGCTTTACGATTGAATGTTTTGTCTTGACTGTTGTCGAAGTGTTTTTTAAAAAACATAACAGTTGAAATCAGGTGGACAAACCACATGACAATAAAGGGTGTATTTTATTTATTTATTTATATTTTTTTTTATTGTTTCCAATCTGCTTAGCCGGCACTATATATCAAGTTGGTGATATTTAATTTTATAAATTTATTTATACTAGATTCAATATTCACTTAATTTTATTATAAGTATTTAAGAGATATAAGAATTAATGAAAAATAATACAACTATTTTGCATTTTTTTTTTTTAATTTAGTGCCGTCCTATTATTAAAAAACATTATTAATTAATAACAAGTTTAAGACTTGTATTATTATTATTATTTTTGAAGGATTGCTTTTCTTGTTTTTATTCTATTAATTAACAAAAAAATAAAAAATAAATCTCGTGCTATTGTGCGGTTGGTCACCGCACTCCTAGTAGGGCGAATGGTTCGGGCTATGTCAGAGTTCAAACCCCACTGAAAGCACCTTGTGGCTAGGCTTTACTGATCTCCCGGCCGAAGCGGGGATTAGTCTCACTCGTTAATGATCGGCTGCTGATAGGAGTAAGGGATACCTCGTGGTCTAACCAATTTATTTATTTTTTCTCTTTTTTGTCCAGTGTTGATGTTGGATTTGATTTTAGTTTTTGAAACCTCTTCTCCACTAACCCCACACAAAAAAACATAGAGGTTTCAATAATATAATCTAAACTTATCGGCACTAAACCCTCCCTAAATTATACGCAAATTTGCAATGTGTCCCGTGAATATTTTTTTCAGGCGTTAAACCTCCTGAACTCTCATTTTCTTTGCACCACCCTTATGTAGGGGGCAATAAAACAAGCTAGTGTAAAGAAAAATGAGAGTTCAGGGGGTTTTACGTCTAAAAAAAACATTCAAGGACCACATTGTAAATTCACGTACAATTAAGGGGGGTCAAACTCCAATTAGTCAATAGGTTACATAATGAAAAAAAAAAAAAAAAAAAAAAAAAAAACCAAATTTAATGTATACTTTTAAAATTAGTTTTTTTTAAAAAAAAAACTTTATACGACGATATAATGTTACATAGTTGTTTAATGTGTAGAGATACATATTAAATAATCCTATTTTAAAAAGAAAAGAAAAGAAAAAGTGAGTATGTTTTATTAAATGCATCAAGATTCATGTTGATGTAAAGAAAATAAAGAGAATAATCAGATCCAACTTTTTTTTTTATGTTAATGTCATCTAATGTTGGATTGTTTACTTTTATTTTATATATAACAAGACAACTGCATTCCACTTCTATGCTATGAGCATTTACGATAAATCTTTGAAAACAAAACTATTTGCAAGAAACACTTATTGAAAATTTCATGTATTTAAAAAAAAAAAATCTAGATACGATGTTGATATATTTCCAAAGCTTATTAGAGACACTGACATGGAAATAAAGTGTGGAACCAAATTACAAAAAACAACAAGAGAGGAAGAATCGAAGAAGCCATCTGTTGTTGCCATAAAAGTCCAAAAGAGTTGGGAGACTTTATAGGGCCAACATCAACCTCATATATTTGGACGAGGGCAGAGAGATCTCATCTTGAAATAAAAATAAAAATAATGACTCACGTTAATGGGTTTTAAAAAATCATTTGGGGCATATCAATTATTAGGTGAGTTGACAAGATAGAATTGCCTACTTCGTAAGTCCTTCGTATAGTCACACTCACGTATATAAAGCTGATGGTTCAAATCATGCACCTATTCGAACTCTAATTTCGAAATATTATAATAGCTCAAAAAAAAAAAAAAAAAAAATCTTAGATGTGTGATTTATACAATTTCAAGTCCATCTTTTTTTTTTTTTGTTTTTTTTTTTGTTTGATTGGCATGGTGGTTTGAGGGTTTTGATCGGCATCTCCGACGGCGACGTCATTGGTGGGTCTTCTCCGACGGCCTGGGTCTCTCCTCCGGATCAGTTTCAGCTTGTGTGTTTATTTGTGTTTAGTTTTATGTTTTGGTTGTAATCCCACTCTTGTGTGGGCGTTTTTCTCCCGTTGTGGGACTCTGTTCTGGGCTTGTGCTCAATTAGTTTTATTTGTGGAGTCCCAGATTGGTTGTAACCTTGTCCTGGATCTGGTTTTCCAGATTTTCAGGTGCTCTTTCCATCAAAAAAAAAAAGTCCATCTTGATGAATATAGTTCCAATCTCATTTTATTAATTAAAATGTGAGTATGAGATTTTTTTTTTTTTTTTTTTTCTACTCTTTCAATGAATTATAACTATCTTTTTCTTTGTTGTTGGAGTCGATATTCTTCTCAGTTGTAGTGTTTGATCTAAGCAGGTTTTGGAATACTCTAAAACTCTATATATAATGTAGATTATCAAATGTCTCAAAAAAGAAGTCACTTGGAAGCAATATGTATGGTACATTATCAAAAATTGATAACCGGTAGAATGAACCTATCACCTAAATATATTTGCCATTTGTTATATTTTATCTATTTGCAGTAGATGGTTCACTGATAAGTGAAAATCATTATATCCTTATCGTACAAGCATAACTTTTGCATTTATATAATAATTATTTCTTGGATTGTTGAGATGAATTTGGATACTCTGCTAATCAGATCTTTTTATCTGATTGGTTTTCATAACAACTTTATCAACAACCAATTATATATTTTAAAAATATCAGATCAGCAGATTATCTAAATTCCGTTGAGATTTACCAAAAGCAAAGAACAAATTACAGTATATATTATATAATCTACAAATTAGCAGACCGGATTTAAAGTATGGAAGAGGCGCAGACTAGCATAAAGTCGGGGACCATATGAGAGCACTTGCAATTGGTGTTGTCTTGTGTTGTGCTGTGTTGGTGTTGTCTCAGCACTCACGTGGAAGCTTCGTTGGTGAAACACCACTTTTCACTTTACCTGTTTGTAGTACTTTCGGAGTTTCATTACATAATTTACATCTCTTTGCTGTCTTCTTCTTCTTCTTCCTTTTCTTTACATGTAGATGAGATCTGGAATATCCCCTTTTCTCTTTTGAAAAACGAAACTTCTCGGTGTCTTAGGGATTTGTCAGAATGTGTATTCTGATCAATCATTACATTCAAGGCTTGAATATTTATGGTCATAATCTAAAAAGCATTTACTCTCACAATAAGAGGAGAAACTTCCTACAAATACTCGGTTTGTGCTTAGTATGGCTTTTGAAAGGATCAAAAACGTTTTTTTTTAATGCTATAAGCTATTTTAATTTGAAGTTTTTTTATCTGAAAAAACTCAAAACAACCTTTTTAATATATGAATTGTCTCAATTAACCCTTTATAAAAGTTATTTTATGTCTATTTGAAGAAGCCCAAAATTTAAAGAAACCCCTAGACTGACATAGGGTGATTCATATAACTTTCATTTTCCCATAAAAGGGCTATAGCTAAAAAGGAAAAGAAAAAAAACCTCATTTGTCTTTGGATCTGTAAAATGTGAACATTTCTTTCCTGTCTTTTTCTTTCTTTTCATTACATGTAAATGAGATGCAGAATATCCCATTTTCTCTTTTGAAAAAGGAAAGTTCCTACTTTTAAAATAATAATAATAATAATAATATATAAATCTATGGAGTCATAATCTATTAGGATCAATTAGTGTATGCCCCCTCTCAATATCTATTGCTATAATCCAGATATATTTACTCTCGTAATACAAGGAGAAAGCTTCCCGTATATGCTAGGACTTGAACCCCCACCACTGATATAGATGGACAGGTGCACACCTCTTTATTAACTTATGTCCACCTTCATTCACAACATGTTACGAGTTTACAAACACCGTATCTAATTGGATCAATATATGCATACATACATAGATTTTGCTCGCGACATGTGACATGTACGTGACAGATTGTCTTCTTTTGATTAAGAGGTTACATCACTACAAGATTTGTAGAGAAATCATATGGGAGGTTTTGGTCTTATTATTATATACGGTTTGTAATATCAACAGCTTTTTTCACAGTTAAATGGGAACAAGGGATCCATAGTGCAGGATTTTCATGACAATATAGTGTCTTGATTTTTTATTTTTTATTTTTTTTTTAAAAACGAGGCACATGATTTTTGGCATTTTCTTTCTCGTAGCTTTTCAAAATTTTAAACTCCATATATGAGACTGACAGGACCAAAAAGCATTGAGATTGTTCCGGATCTTCATATCAAACATAAAGAAAGAGAGTTAGGTAAATTACAAGCTGGCTCTTCATGTCATTTTGCCATAGGATGCTGTAAGAACTATTAGCTGTGGGCCGATCCAGTTTTTCGAATCCATCCGTAATTAGATACATTTAACGACTGAAATTCTATATTTGAATTTTAACTATTACCTCAAATTCCGAATTAGATAAGGGTAGACAACTCGATTCTAGGAAGAATTTTGGGTAGCAGGATGCACCGTGCATTTTCCGTTGGAACGAGAGACTTTCTCCAATCCTGGATCATCCCAAAAGCCCTTTAGGTCCAAGTTGGATTGTTATTTTGGGTCGTATAGGTTCACTGGGCTAGACACGATGCTTGATGCTCGTAAAATGGAACTATTAAAGGGTTACACGTAGAACTGATATTAAGTTGGTATTTAAATTGAAGCCCATTCTACTTATTTTAGACCACATTGGATAATTAAATATCAAGTGGGGACTTTATGTTGTAGTAGGCCCGTATTTTATTTTATGTTGTGTGACGAAAATTTATTTTACATTATGTAACATGTGAATTGTAATAACTAATGAATTATAAACTCTCATGTCTCATCATTTCGATATGATTTTTTTTAATTAAAAAAATCCAATATTATTTTTAAAAAAAAGTTGAAACATGAAATAGTATGTCATAGGTAATTTACTTTTCGAGTGGAAGAAGGGGCCTTCGTGGCTAGACAAAACTGTACTGGATACTATCCAGAACTCTCCGTAATATTTTTTGATATATTTTATTGTCAATTAATATATATATGAAGTACATTTTAGCAAAATAAAGCTAACTATAGTATCAATCATATATTATTATAAGAGAATTGAAATTAATTAATTAACTATGTGTATGGGTTGATTAACAAAAAATCAAACTTGCACGTCTCAATGCGTAATTAAACAGTGCACGCGTCCAAATGGGCCCATAGGCTATTAGAAGTTCCAGTTTTAGAGACTTAATTCTTGCATGAACTTCCAAGCCACGCATCCTTCAACTTCACACAATCGCACTTTTGTTTTTTCTTTAATAAAAATTTTCAATTGATTAAATATTTCTTTAAAACTTTTCTGCTGTAAAAATATGAAGTATAGCTGCTAACGTAACATACCGTGACTGAAGACTTGTTCACGGGACATGAAGGGCCAATAAGTGAATTTGTTTTAAAATTTTCAATTGACCATTCAAGGTTTGTGGTTGGTCTGTCATTCTCTCTAAGTCAAACCACAAGGAATTGCTTGTGAAAATTCAAACATTTCACAGTCTATCGAATTGTTGAGAGAGAGAGAGAGAGAGAGAGAATAGCAAAGCACCCACTTCACTTCACTTTGCCTTTAAATGGACGTTGTGTTTGTTGCTTTGAAGTGGTATTGTTTTATCTCTTTAGTTGTTGTTGAGAGAAAGATAGAAAGAGCTAGATTAGTCACAGAGAAAAGGAAAAAAGAAAAACATGGAAATAATCAAGATCACTACTTCCGGGATGAGCCACCTTTTCATGACCATTTTCCTCCACCACTTCTCGACATTTATGGTGCTTCCGGCCATCACAGACGTTACAATGTCCGCGATTTGTCCCGGAGAAGATGAGTGTTCACTGGCCATTTACCTTACCGGATTTCAACAAGCGGTAACTTATTTATTATTTGCATTTTCTCTGCATTTTGTGCACGCAAGTAATTAGAATATTCTTTCTACTGTATCAACTTCAATTAGTTTGTGACTTGATTGATCATAAGATTCTTGAACCGTCAAATTAGATTAATTACTTTTTTTTTTCCATGTTCATGATAATTAAGCATTAATTCATCACTTTATTAAAGTGATTCAATTCATTAAAAGACTAACCAATAAGAATTTGGATCGAGTCCATTTTTGTTAATCCATTTTTGCTCACCCTGCTTACCCCACTCCCCAACACTTGATATGTGTCAGGGGATCAATACCCCTCGATCCCCTGACACATATCAAGTGTGGGGGAGTGGGGTAATGCTCACCCCCCTTCAAGAGGGTGAGTAAAAGTAAACTCATTTGGATCCTCTCCTCATCTCATCTTTTGTCTTGACCTTTTTAAATAGTTTTTTATAAAGTGATTGCGGAAAACCAATCACATCTTAACCACATTTTCATTACAATACCTATTGTATTTGTCTTTATTATATTGTATGCAATTTCCATCGAGTTTCCTTGCAATAGCTTTCAAATAAGTGTTCACAAACTGCCAAGAAGTAGAGCTCCATGGCAAATCCGTTTTTTCCGTTCGTCATATACACAGGCCCACTCTATATCACATTAAATAAATTATGACATGAAATTACGGTAACATTTACAACTAACCACATGTAACTTAGGTAACCAAACGTCTTAATTGATTAGATAAGAAGTAAATTATACATCTTCGAATTTCTTCACTACCGAAAAATTCCTTTAAAATAACTTATTAATATCTTTAAAGGGAAGGTGTTCTTTCATTGTAAGATCTCTCAACTTTACACGCATTGTTATCACTTATATCACCCACCATCACTGACCTCTTTTTCTAGAGCAGTAGTGGGTACCCAAAAAAAAAAAAAAAAAAAAAGATATGGTCGGTTGTACAAAGTTCAATAAAAACAAAGTATGTGACATATCGCGTATCCATCAATATTGTAACGGAAAATACATATACATCAACAATGTCACATAGCAACTTTCGTAACGGAAGAAATATGTGTGCATCAGCAAATTCTAAACTGGTCCAACGCCACTAATTTTTGAGTTGGTTACTTTTTTTTTCTTCTTAAAGTCTTCGAGCATCATTCATGACTCTCACGAGAAACTCTTTGTCTGTCTTTTCTCCAAACTTTAAAATATCGTCTGCTGTGACTCTATATACATATTTCTTCGAGTAGTTACTGGTAACATTGACATGTATGTCTATACACGTAACTAGATACAATAGTGAGATTCTTTCGAATGGCAAACAAACACCACTTCAATTCCACCTCTCTCCACTCAGGAGTTGAATTCTAATTATTATTATTTTTTTCTGCTTTTTAATCATAAAGGCAGCCTTTTGGTTTCCCTTGTAGTAGTTTCTTCTTCTTCTTCTTCTTCTTCTTCCTCGCTTTTTGGTTTCCCTTGTAGTAGTTTCTTCTTCTTCTTCTTCTTTTGTCTTCCATAAAAACTAATTAATTTTAACAACTTCTGCGATGGAAAAAATGTCGCCTGTTACTCATCTATTCATGACATCTTTCCTCTATCATTTCTCAAAGTTCATGGAAATTCCGGTCATCACCGATGTCACTATGTCGGCGATTTGTCCCGGAAAATCTGAGTGCTCACTGGCCATTTATCTATCAGGATTTCAACAAGCGGTACTTTCATTTTCTCACCTATACATACTTTTAATTTTCCTCCATTTTTCATATGAATCTCAACGTTTTCTGTATTTTTTTTTCATCATGGATACGTGGAAACCATTTACAGGTTTTTTTTTTGGGTATTTAATTTTCATGGAGTTTTAAGTGGCTAGAAACCGTCAATTTTATTTGTCTAGTACTATTGAAACTGCTAAAACGATAGATCCTCTAGCAATGTATATCCCGCTACCTTTTTTTTTTTTTTTTTAATGAGATTAGTTAAAACCTGATGAAAATAACCCTAATTTTTTTTTTTAATGAGATTAGTCGAAACCCAAAGAGATTAACCCTACAAACACATTTCGAAATATATCTCCACAGCAAGCGTTTTTACTATTATTATAGGTAATAAATGCTTGTGACAAAGTGCCAAATGAGAGGACCCCACGAGCACAGTTTTGCTCATGGAGTTTTTCTGCTGATTGAACCATTTCTCTTGTCTGGTTGTGCACACAGAAATTTCCTCATCAATTTTTTTGTAAATAAGTAAATTATTGCTATCATTGTTGATTTATAAGGAATTGATCAACCAATTTATATCAAAGGGTGTTTAGTGTTTAGTTATTGAAATCTAGCAAATAATGGAAATTAAATACCTTGTTTTATCGACAGATTATAGGGCTTGGAACGCTCGTGACGATGCCTTTGATGGGGAATCTTTCGGACAAATATGGAAGGAAAGCTTTGCTTACTGCGCCAGTAACTCTCACTGTAATTCCTTTAGGTGCGCATCAGAAAAATATATTATGCTCTATTAATAATTAATTAAAACCAATAATTGAATTCATTTTTCAATCGGTAAATTCTATACGCAATGGATTGATTAATCCAAACAATATGTGATTAAACATATAACTCCTTAATTAATAAGTTAAGGAAGGAATCTTGATATGTTGATTACAAAAACTTCGGTCATTTAATTGTCATTAATTTTTATGGATAAGTAGGCCCTTTTCAAATTAAATAAAATTAATGTACAAGTAAAGCATCTCTTTTTTTGACTTGACATTTTGACTAATATGAGACGATGCTTGAGTTTCAACAAAGCAAATGCTTCCAAACATCTTTCATCGAATTAAAGTATTCAAACTTCAAACCCCCTTTTTTTACTTTTTTTTTTTCCTTTTTTTTACCTATTTAAGCATAAATGTACAGTTAAAACATCAAAGTTACAAATTTTTAGTTCCAATTTCAAATTGAAATAGTAATGACTTTCATTTTTACTGCAGCAATTTTGGCTTATAGCAGAACAAAGAGTTTCTTCTATGCCTATTACATTCTCAAGACTCTCACTGCCATGCTTTGTGAAGGAAGCGTCCACTGTCTCGCTCTCGCTTACGTGGTAAAAATCATTTACCGAAAACATTAGCATCATAAAATTAAGATTATGGACAATTTTATCTTTATTGTGATCATTGCATTATAAAATTATAACGGTGATTATCTTTATTGTGATCATTGCATCGTAAAATTATAACGGTGATTCGATTGTTCAGTGTCAGAATTTATAAAGAAAAAAGGAAAAAAAAAATTCCGATTAGTCGCTGACGTTGAGAGTACCCATCATATAATCATGTGGGTGTATTTAAAATTTCTTATAGAACAATATAATAAGGCCCAATTAAATTTTGACCTAGATTAACATTGGGTTGGGCCTTTGTGTTGGTTCTGTCAAGACCTAATTCAAAGCTTTTTTTTTTTTTTTTGAATTTCCCTTCACAGTCTGAAGCTCTGTACCCTTCTTATTTACCTTTTTTTTTTTTCAATTTGGTAATTGTTTTCAGGCAGACAATGTACCGGAGGAGAGACGAGCTACGGTTTTCGGAATATTATCAGGGATTGGATCCTGCGCTTTCGTATGCGGAAACATATCGACTCGTTTTCTCTCTACTTCCTCAACTTTCCAGGTATTTCACTCACACTTTCTCCGGTTTTCATGAATTGGTTTTCAATACAAGGAATTTAATTTGTTTCTTATTAGGTCGCGACAACAGTTGCTATTGTAGCAGCAATATATATGAGGATTTTCCTCCCGGAATCGATGAGAGACGGAGACTTGTACACTCCGATTCTCTCCGAAGGGAAACTAGAAATTAACGATTCAGGTGAACGTTGTTCTACTAAGAAAGTTAATTGTTCGGGTCAAAATTCTACTAAGAAAGTTCAATTATTCGAAGGATTGCCTTCGATTGAAGATACCGTCTCCTTGTTGAAGACTAGGTAAATATCATCGAACTAATGTTATCAACCACGTATATGCATTCTTTTTTTAGTTTATTTCAATCGTTTGATCGTTTGATTTATTGGACTAATTACACAAATTCAATTTTCAGCACAACATTTTCGCAAGCTGCAATTGTGGCATTTTTCAGCAATCTCGCTGATCTTGGCCTCCATGCTTCGACCATGGTACAATTGTTTTAGCTATCTTTCAAATTAGGCATACATATGTGGAATGTGCTAATTAGACATACTGTGTATAATCAATTTCATGATTTTAAAATTTTTTTTTTTTTATGAAATCAATCATATAGAAGAAGAATAAGTACATTCTCTAGCTTGTTGCTCTTATGCAGATGAAACAGTTGCCAATTTCATAATATATTTCTTGTGCAGTACTACTTAAAGGCCAAGTTTCACTTCAACAAGGATCAATTTGCTGACTTGATGGTGATTTCCGGGATTGCAGGGACTGTTTCTCAGGTATTTCTTGCTCTCTTGTTTTTATATTTGCATAGTACTTTGACACACAGTTTCATTGCAATTCCCTTTTTGTGGATCTGAGAACTGAAACATCTTTGCAGCTGGTTATGATGCCGATACTGGTTCCTGTTCTAGGAGAGTCTCGGATGCTTTCAATAGGGCTCTTTTTCAGCTGTGTTCATGTATGTGACAGCTTCTCTAACTAGTTCCATTATTTCTTATGTGTGGACAATCGTGTTTATTACATTAACATCAACCATTGATTTGATAATATCTGGGTTTGACTGCAGATGTTTCTCTACAGTGTTGCGTGGTCCTCCTGGGTATTTTTTCTATACTTTACTGGCTATATCTTCCTCTTATAGTATTGTACAGGTTTTATTTGTTATTTTAGTCTATGTTTCTAGATAATTTCTGCTTTCTGTTACCTGTTATTTTGGCTAACATTTTGAGCATGACAGGTTCCTTATGCAGCTGCTGTGTTCTCCATTTTGTTTGTTTTCGCACAGCCCTGTGTAAGTTTCTAGCCGCATTTTCTTGTATAGCAAACATTGGTTTGAGAATCATTTTTGAGTGATCCTTTTAATTTGTGCAGATGCGGACTATTGTATCTAAACAAGTTGGGTCCTGTGAACAGGTAGATATTCTATTTTGATCGATAGGCTTCAAATTATCATCAGTGTGTTGTGATTGGAATAATAACAAATGTTCTTCTAAGCTGATTTGTGAAAACGAATGAACAAAAAATCTAAGTAAAAGGAATAAAGCCGATGAAATCTAGGCTTTAATTTACACTAAAGTCACCATAACTGACTAATATATTTTCATTCTAAATTTTCTTTTTCAGGGGAAGGCTCAAGGTTGCATTTCAGGCATATGTTCCTTTGCCAGTGTTGTGTCCCCATTAGTTTTCTCGCCACTAACAGGTGTTTGCAGATTCAGTTCCGTCTAACTTCTGATTTAAATGTTGTTCAAAACTAACGCATTTGAATTGTTATTGTTTCAGCTTTGTTCCTGTCTGATAGAGCGCCCTTCAATTTCCCTGGTTTCAGTATCATGTGCATTGGATTTGCTGCGGTAATACTTCTTACATTATTTTGAACATTGATGTTATGGACTTATGGTTCTGCTAGTAGCATTTCTCATACCATGTGCTCTGTCCACTTCTACTAGTTTAAACCTCCAAACATGTTTCCTGTACTTGCTTGATTTTGCTTGTAGACTCAGTCACCACACATTTCTTTTGTAGATGATAGCCTTCATTCAGAGTATCATGATAAGGGTGGCGCCTCCTATTTTGAATCGAAGAGTCAGCAATAACAATTCTGTGTTGGCCTAGTTTTAGAGATGCCAATTCTACAACTTCGTATCGTTGTCATAGCTAGATAGACAAGAACTTCCTCGATGTACACACACATTACATATTGGAGAGAAGAATTCAAGATCTCGAAGTAGCATTTCCCCGAATTGCAACGATCATTAATCGTTTAGGCACATGTGAATTATCTATAAGTTATCAACTATTCGATGCAGTGGAAATGCTGCTGTGAAGAAATGTCACAGGATCCTCAAGTGCCTGGTTTTGGAAGCACAACAGTTGTGACAGTTCCTATAATTTTGTGTCTTCAGGATTTCGAAAATCGTTCGGATACTGATATTGTTTAGGCTAAAACAGCTAGAAACTAGTATGCTGATATGCCATATAATGTTGTTATATGTACTTGTTAATACAAAATGTAATGGAAAAGCTGGTTCTGGCCCATTATTTACTAATATATTACAATATATTAGATTACCTTTTGTGGTATTACATGTGATTAATTTTGCTTTTATCTGATTTAAAATCTTATATATCTCCAAATTAACATAATTCGTATAAAAATAAAAATAAAAAATAAAAAATCAATCCCTTAAAATTCTTTTGTGAAAACCGTACCTCTTTTGATTTTCTGGTAAAAATTAAAAAATGAGCAGAACAAATGATTGATTTCAGGTGTTATTTTTTTTTTCTCAGGTGGAAGTTGTAACTTTGGAAAAGTAAAACAGAGCATGTCAACATAATGACATATTGACTTCTTCCGGGTTCTGACTGAGTTGCAGGTTTCGATCCTTCAAAATTTAGGCAACTTTTAGTTCAACTAACAGCCTTGGAAATTTTAACCAACACAACATTGATCATGACACGATCCTGTAAATATTATTTAGATCCTCTTAGAGCATCTTCAATATAAATATGTATTTGGAGAAAACTGATTGCCACATAGGATAGAAAGTTAAAAAGTTATAAAAAAAGTTAGAGAATATGGAGTTAGGTTTCTAATTTTAGAAACGCTCCTAGAAATGATAATTAGGATTTCTAACTATCCCCCTTGTGAATGGAGCTACACATATTGGGAGCACTTTACCCCTTAGTGGGCCGACCCGGTGCGAGTCCGGATTAGTCAGGGTGTGGTCTGGGCTGATTGCACCGTATGGTGGATCCGCCCCACCCGGAAACCGGATGGTGTAAACCAAAAAAAATATTAAAGCTCATTTAATTGTAAAATAAATTAGGAGAGAGTAGAATAATTGTTTTATTATAATTAGTCATAAAATTGATATATATATATATATATATTTGACTTTAAATAATTACATTGAAGATGTGAATATGCATTTCTCTAAAAAAAAATTTCAAAAGTGAGAATTCAAAATTGCATATTTACATTGAAGATACTCTTAGTTGCTTAAGTTTAGGAGAGAGTGAAGACTGATATTTGTATATATATATTTGTAAATTCATTAATGAAAAGGGGGAAGAATTATTATCGGCAACTTTTATGTTGTATTAGGGAGGTTGTTTGTTTCTTGAAACACCGATATTTAAGAGGTTTAAGGTTTTCTCGAATTAACCTATTTACTTTCTCAATTTTTTTTTTCTATTTTTTGTAACTTTTCATTATAGATTTTTAGGTCTATAACATAACAACATTGGAATTTGGAACCAGAACATATTGATATGTTTTGCCTGCTTGTTATTATTTTTTGACCTTTTCTACGACTCTTCCCTACAATCAAAATTGTCGCTCGATAGACATTAAATAAGATGAGGTTGGTTCGATGGTAAACCCCTCACACATGTATTATGAGTTTATATGTTTGAATCCTCCACCTAAAAAAATAATAATTAATGTAATAACTCATAAAAATAAAAATAAAATAAAAAATAAATATAGACAATGAAAACACTCTGACACCCAACTAATTTTTTTTCGGATCCTACGTAAGTAACGCAACCCATTAAAATCTTGCCACGTGAAGTTGGACTTCAATGGACTGCATCAATTGACCCATGATCAGAATACCCGATTTCTACTCAACCCATGATCGGCCACGTCTTCTTCACGTGATTGCCAACTGTTTTAACTTTTTATATTCAAACCTGCGCCATTTTCTGCAACAGATGTGGCCAATCATGAATCATCCATGGCATATTATTTTAATAGATACTGTTATCAGTTAAGATTTGGGGGAATTTCACAAACACCCCTGAGATTTGATGAAATTACACGAAGATGATAATTATTACACAAACATCCCCTACCATTAGATGGATACATTAGTCGATGGTCAAACGTGTAAAAAGTCTAAATACCCTATATTTTTATTTTAAATAAAATAAAAAAATTCAAAAAAATATTAAAAAATATTAAAAAATATTTTAGAAAATATGAATGTATCTTATATCTAAAAGCTGGAAAACTAATTCATCTTCAAAAATAAATAATTTAGTTTGTGCAATTTTCCCTTGATTTAAATAAATTTAAAATTTAAAATTTATTTATTTTTTGTAAAGATAATTTTTTTTCCAGGTTTCAAATTTAAGATATATTCATATTATTTAAAATATATTTTTTTAATCTTATTTTTTAATTTTTTTAGTTTATTTAAAATAAAAATAAAGGGTATTTTAGACTCTTTACATTTTTGACCATTGACTAACGGATCCATCTAACGGCAAGGAATGTTTGTGCAACAATTTTCAAATGTTGAGGGAAGTTTGTGTGTATATAGTCAAAACTACCATATTTGTGTAAATTTATCAAACCTCAGGGCATGTCTGTGCAATTCTCCTTAAGATTTTATCTAGAATCCTTTTCTACCTAATTAAATATATATTTTTGAAGAAACTAAGATTACGTGGTCCAATCTTTACTTAGAGCCGTCAAAATCAAATTATAGTTTTTTGAATTTTATCTGGATCCATCTGGATCCATCTGGATCGATTTTAGATTTTTACCTAATATTATCTAAATCTATCCTGATCGATTTTACCTAATTTTATCTAAATCTATCTGGATCGATTTTATTTTAATGGCTGAATCTCTCTTGATCAAATCCAACTAATATAATTTCAAAATAGTTAGGTTTTATCACATGAGACTTACAATAAACTCAATTTTCATATATTATGTCACAAAACTTCCATTAATGTGTATTCATTCACAATTTGACACCTCATATGTCACATGCGTTAGGATGAAAAATGTGGGAGATGTAGTGCTATTTTTTTTTTTTTTTAAGCATCATTCTTTTCTTTTAAAAAAAAAAAGAATAATACTAAAATCCCACATTTTTTATCTCAACGCATGTAGTATGTGAGATGTCAAATTGTGAATGAATACATATTAATAATATTTTATCTCACCTACTGTATGTATCCATCGACTATTCAAGTGTCACATGTGTTAGAATGAAAAAAGTGGGATGTGTAGTGTTACGGCACCACCAACTACCAATTGACAAATCGGGCCAAACCCAATAGAAACACAAACGGGTCAAACCCAAAAAAAGTATTTGAAATAAATTTTATAAAGTACAGAAAAAGTATGCATTTTACAAAATTACTCAAAATATCAAGTGCATGAAACCTGCCACGTGTTGGCAGATATTCTGTCCATTAACAACAACACACAGGAGAAAGCAATTACATTACCATTCACAATTTGAAACTCACATTTTTGCCTTCGGTTTTTTAGCCGTTGGTTTCATCGGAGAAACCAAACAGATTGCCGTTAATTCTAACCCCACCCCACCTACCTCCGTTCTCCGACAACATTCTGTGCGGTTCCTCCGATCCCACTTACGTGCTCTTCTAAGACTTTTCAACAACGTTGATTGTTTCCACGTAAAAAGTCCATGAAAATGTCGGAGGAAAATAATCTGGATACGTTGATATATCTTCACGGGGACCTTGAATTGAACATCATCGAAGCTCGTCGGTTACCGAATATGGACCTGGTATCGGAGCGGTTCCGGCGTTGCTTCACCGCATTCGACACCTGTCGAAAGCCGTTTTTGAGCCAGAAGAAACGACTGTCAAACAACAAGATCATCACCAGCGATCCCTACGTCACCGTCTGCCTCGGTGGGGACACGGTGGCGCGTACCCGCGTGATATCGAATTCAACGAACCCGGTCTGGAATGAGAAGTTCAAGATCCCGTTAGCCCATCCGGTGGACCACATCGAATTCCATATAAAGGACAACGACATGTTCGGCGCCGATATGATCGGGGTCGCGACGGTTCCGGCGGCGAGGATTAAGTCCGGAGAGACGGTCAGCGACTGGTTTCCGGTACTAGGTGTGTGCGGGAAGCCGCCGAAGCCGGACTGCGCCGTACGGATGGAGATGAGGTTCACGGCATGTGAAGAGAACCCGCAGTACCGTTACGGGATTGCTGGGAATCCGGAGAATTTTGGTGTCCAGAACTGTTACTTTCCGGTGCGGCACGGTGGGTCCGTTACGCTGTATCAGGACGCGCACGTGCTTCCTGATGATGACTCGATGGCGCAGCCGAAGATTGAGTTGGAAAACGGTGAGGTGTTTAAGAAAGAGAATTGCTGGGAAGATATATGTCACGCGATTTTGGAGGCGCACCATTTGGTGTACGTGTTGGGGTGGTCGGTTTTTCATAAAGTGAAGCTTGTGAGAGAGCCATCGAGACCGCTGCCTAGCGGCGGCAATTTGAGTTTGGGTGATTTGCTCAAGTACAAGTCACAGGAAGGAGTCAGGGTTCTTTTGCTTGTTTGGGACGATAAGACTTCGCATAGCAAATTCTTCATTAACACGGTAAACTGGAACTCACAATCTCATTGATATGGTCGGAAATTTCTAGTCGGATTCTAAATTGATGTACTTACTATTTTAAGACTAGGTTTGTTTCTTAGTTATAATTGGAAATTTGACAAATTAAAGATTCGCAACTAGTGTGTTCATTACTAATTAGTTTGAAATTAAATTGGATATGGGTTCAATTAATTTTGATGCGAATCGTGTTGGTTTATTGTTGTTGTGCGTAGGCTGGGGTGATGCAAACACATGATGAGGAGACAAGGAGGTTTTTCAAGCACTCGTCGGTGCATTGCGTGTTGTCGCCTCGTTATGCCAGCAGTAAGCTTAGCATTTTCAAGCAGCAGGCATGCTTTGTCTCATGGTCTTTGCACCAAATAATGAATTTTTCTTCATCTTTAATTCATCTCTGTTTTTGTTTTGTTCATGATATATGTTAGCTTATTGAGAGTTAAGTTTTCATTTTGTGTTTAAAAAACAGGACAGAAAAAAAAAATGCAGGCAAGAATTATTGGTTTGTTTTGGATTCTTGAGAAATCCATCTTTTCTTTTGTGACCATCAAAGTTCTCTCATTGATCGATATGTAGAAACTATTGAACTTCTTAAAAACGACTTAATTAATTACGATCGTGGTAATAGTTAGACATTACACAAAACGTTTTAAGATTACATCTCACTCGTATCAAAGTTGAGGGTTTAGTTTTAAGCATTACAATTTCTAATGATTGCAATTTTTTTTATTTTTTTAATGTTTCTGTGATTTTGTTGAAGGAATGATTTACTTTCTATATTTTGTAATTGCTGAAATGCTCTAGAATGCATGTATTACCTTGTTCAAGTACTAATGGAAGCTATCAAGTGGTCTCTTTTTTCATCGAATAATGAACAGTCCTGATCGATATAGCTATGAACTATGTGATTTGCTGACAGTTTTTTGTGCCATTTGACTTTAGGTTGTTGGAACTCTGTTTACGCATCATCAGAAATGTGTGATTGTGGATACACAAGCGTATGGAAATAATCGGAAGATAAGTGCCTTTATAGGTGGTCTTGACCTTTGTGATGGTCGCTATGATACACCTGAACATCGATTATTCAAGGATCTTGACACTGTATTTCAGAATGATTATCATAATCCGACATTTTCTGTGAGCTTAAGATTTTTTTAGGAATATAGAATTCTCAACAACACTAACAGTTTTCCAACTGAAATGAAAACTTTCTGTTCTTTCCATTGTAATTGCTAGGCAGGAACCAAGGGTCCAAGGCAACCATGGCATGATTTACATTGCAAAATTGAAGGGCCTGCTGCATATGATGTGCTTACAAACTTTGAGCAGCGTTGGAAAAAAGCAACAAAGTGGTCAGAATTTGGACGACGTTTCAAAAAGGTAACCCGTTGGCACGATGATGCTTTAATCAAGCTAGAACGCATCTCGTGGATACTTAGTCCTTCCTCATCAATGCCTAGTGATGATCCAAGATTGTGGGTTTCCCGGGAGGAAGATCCCGAAAATTGGCACGTTCAGGTTAATCACTTAGCACTTCCTGAAGCAGAGTAGTAAAATTTCTTTTAGTCTGCATAAAGTATTACTAATCTTTTCTGCCGGTCCTTCTAATTGACAGGTTTTCCGATCAATAGATTCTGGATCCTTGAAAGGATTTCCTAAAGATACTTTTAAAGCTGAAGAACAGGTTTCCTAAAGATACTCAAGCTTTTTATCGTATTTCTCATACTTAAATAACCGATCAAGTTATGACATTTTCTTTTGTTGCAGAATCTTGATTGTGCCAAAAACTTGGTGATAGACAAGAGCATTCAAACAGCATACATCCAAGCAATTAGATCTGCACAACATTTCATATACATTGAGAATCAATATTTCCTCGGATCATCGTATGCATGGCCAGCTTACAAAGAATCAGGTTTGTTTTTTTTTTTTTTTTTTTTTTTTTTTTTCACTCCATCATAATAAAAAATTTCAGCATTTAAAGCATTTGGTTCTTATTATTCTTATAATTAGGTGCTGATAATCTAATTCCAATGGAATTGGCATTGAAAATCGTCAGTAAAATAAGAGCAAAGGAGAGGTTCGCGGTTTATGTCGTCATGCCAATGTGGCCCGAGGGTGTCCCTTCTTCTGCCTCTGTGCAAGAAATTCTCTTTTGGCAGGTAAAATGACTTGAAAGTTTTCCTTGATTTGTTTCTACAAGAAAGACCAACATTAGATGAGCATTTATGTGCAAATTGAGAGACTCTAAACGTTGAAAAACGGAATTTTGACACGGAATTACAAAATTCCGTCAAATTGAAAGCTTTCAAAATGGAATTTTGACCTGCAGAATTCATAGAAATGCTTTGAGAAAATAACAAATTCAAGTGAATTCAGTATATCAAATGAATTTTTGATCGTGTTGCAATTAATCGATAGAAATGTGACTCATATTATCAGAAGGATTAGATGATGTGCAATCAAAATATTTGATGTTTTGCACTCCTGATTTTGCAGGGACAGACAAGGCAAATGATGTATGAAGTCATAGCACAAGAGTTGAAAGCCATGGACATTGAGAATTCACATCCACAAGACTACCTGAACTTCTACTGTCTTGGCAATCGAGAAGAACTTCCGAAGGAAGAGCTCGATAAACAATCTTCGAACAGTGGAGAGGTAATAATCATACTAAGAGGATTTTATTTCCCTATGTTTTCGTTAAAAACCATGAGCGTTATGTGACTTAACAATATACGAAATCTGTTTTTCAGGTTTCACCTTCGCAGAAATTTCAACGTTTTATGATATATGTTCATGCTAAGGGAATGATAGTAGATGACGAGTATGTAATCTTGGGGTCTGCCAATATTAATCAACGATCTATGGCGGGTAACAGAGACACTGAGATTGCAATGGGCGCGTATCAGCCCCATTACACATGGAGAAAGAAGAAACAACGCCCACGCGGCCAGGTTCATGTTCTTTCGTCATCGTTTTTAATTTTGTCACTAGCTTCTTGTTCTGATATGCCCTTCACTAATCGATGAATTTCATCAGGTTTACGGATACAGAACGTCACTGTGGGCAGAACACATGGGGATCATCAATGATTGCTTCAATCAGCCCGAAAGTTTAAACTGTGTGAAGTACGTGAACAAGATTGCCGAAGAGAACTGGAACAATTTCACTGCGGAAGATTTTAAACCATTGCAAGGACACCTTCTCAGATACCCTGTGGAGGTAAACAGCAACGGCAAAGAAAGTCCCCTTCCTGGATTCGAAACTTTCCCGGACGTTGGTGGCAAAGTCTGCGGAGCCCGTTCAACACTTCCTGATGCATTAACTACATAGTCCTCGTTCAATTTTTCTTGAATTTCATGTTTATAGTATGAGTGAGTAAGTGACCAAAATCATTTTTTACCCCACAAAATTTGGGGCAATATATATATATATATATATATATATTCATATTGTAATTGTAAGATAAAAATTGAAGTTGGGCTATTGTTCTTCACAAGATGTTGATAAGATCGGAAAATCGAAAAATAAAATTGTCAATATTGAGTATATATTCCACTTTGATTTTTTTTTTTTTTTTTTTTTTTTTTTAATTTATAGAAAATTGTAAGGAATTGGTCTATTGAAATTATGTGTGCACCCACAAATCTTATTACTCAAACATATATTTAATATTATTACACAAACATATATTTAATTTGGTTCATCACATACTTCTCTCATCTCCAAATAATTTGATTCTTCATATGAAATCTCAATTACCACCAAAAACCCAACAAAAGAGAATCATGTGATTGACCCCCCAAAAAAAAAACAAAACAAAAAAACAGAGTCTTCAATTGAAACTTCAATTAACGGTAACTTTTCCTACCATTCCAGCTCCCTGGTGTGGAGAACAGTAGAAAGAGTAGCTCCCTTTCTCTGTCAAAGTGACGGCGTAGGTCTCTCCCGGTGCGTTGAGGAGGTCCTCCTCGCTCATGGAGATCTTCGAGGCGTCGACGCCGCTCGGGATCTCGTCCTCATCGAATATGACGTTGTGTGGGAAACCGGCATTGTTCTTGAACACGATCTTGTCTCCGGGGCTGACGGAGAAAGAGCTGGGGACGAAGGCCAGACCACCATCGTCACTGCCGAGCAGGATTTCGACCGCAAGGGCGTTTCCAGCCAACAGAACGCTGGCGGCGGTGGCCGCGACGGCGACGCCGACGTCCTTGAGTGAGGCCTTGACGCTGAGCCTTGGGACCGGAGCGGCAGAGGAGAACTTGACGGTGGAGCTCGACACTCTGGCGGTGACGGCACCGGCTTTTAGGCCGGTGAAAGATGGGATGGCGACGGCTGCGGAAGTGACAGTGGCCATTGCTTGAGACTTTTTGTTTTGTTTTTTTCTTTTCCGATGTGGGATTTGTGTGTTGGGAATCAAAAGAAGAAGATGACTAGAGTTGGTTTTTAAAGTTGTGTGAGTTATTGTTTGTGTGGTTAGAATTCGCGTGATCAGATAAAATGGATGACAATGGCGGATGGGCGGAGAAATTTTGTGTTATCTACTTGAAACGTCTCTGATTGGCTGGATTGGATGCTATCTTGATGACGTGTCAGGGTTTTGTTGATGTGAGGTGGAGAATGTTTTGCACGGAATCTTAGAAATCTAATAACTAAAGAAGTCTTCAGGAAACAAAATTAATTGAATCTGGTGTCTGATGTATTAACGTTTTCTAGAAAATCCAGTGAAGATAAAATTCTTCAAGATTGAACATAAATTTGTCGAAACATGGAATCCACATACATCAAACCACCAAATTTTACCCAGTATTTGTTTATACTGGCAAATGTGGTCTAAATTGGAGGCGATGTGGGAAGATATTTTTGCCTAAGTTGGACCGTATTTCAGGTTTGTGGTGCAAATGGCCTAAGAAGTAAAATTAGAATTGGAATCCAACGACAAACCACGTTGCCTGATCGGACAAACAACAGGATTTTTAGGATAACAATACCATAGAAAAGGCACAACTTATTAATCCACTAAAATTCCATAAAAACAGCAGTAACAGCCTACCTCATACTCTGCTGTTTACTGACAGTTCTCCGGTAGCATGTTAAATAGAAAGAGTGGACAAATCATATTGTGATCGTATGAATTTACTTGTCTTCTAGACTTCTATCCACTAAAATTTACAATAAGTGCTCTAGCATGTTAAAATGAAAGAGAGGACTATCGGAGATCAATCTAGTTTTACCCAAACTTGAGAAGGGAAATGTGACCATATGAATCTACTTGAATCAATGAATTTTATCCACTAAAATTTGAATTATACAAATGGGTTCTTTGGATTGATTAACTTTTACAGGATTTTCCAGTATCTTCCCCTAAAAAATTTCCCTAAACAAACTTATCAACACATTAGAGATTTTAGTAATGTTATTAAACAAACTGTACCTGGTAATTATATAAACCGGTACTACTGAGTACTGATTTAGCTTAACTAAGGACACACAAAACTCTCTTAAACAATCACTGGTTTGTTTTCTGCACATTTTGTGCTTCGTAAATTTTCTAGACTACCATCACAGCCAAACATGTTACCTAAATCTATGTTCTCAAATATCGTAAGAAAAATGCATATACCTTAAAATAAGCACATTCTTTACACCATGTTTCTCACCAAGTTCATCAACAACCACTAGAGAGCACTGTTATGCTACCATGAGAGCCGAAAGGAGAAAAGTATTCACAAATAGATATGTGTATAGCACTGCACCATCAATATTTCGCGAAACATTAACCAAACAAGTTTTCTAATTTTTCCCATTTATTATAAACACCACCCACCAAGTATAAATTAAACTGTTCACCTCAAATGAATCCAAAAATTACACTAACTTATCTAACATAGCAATAAAAAATAGATATGTATAGACAATGATCCCAAATGTACATTATACGAGCGATGAATTTCACCTCTTTACATCGGAAAGAGGTCATCGTTGCTACTCTCATCATCCACATCGAACAACTTGAAGCCAACGTCCCATTTCGGATCAATTAATGAAACCACACTCGTTAGCGAATGAAACCAAGCAGAGAAAAGATAGAACTGCACAGTCAATAATACGGGAAACAGCAAAAGTTAACCAAACAAGTTGTCCAATTTTCCCATTTATTATAAACACAACCTGCCAAGTATAAATTAAACTATTCACACCTCAAATGAATCCAAAAACGTATTAATTACACTTAACATATCTAACATAGCAATAAAAAAGGATATGTACAGACAATGATCCCAAATGTACATTATATGGGCGATGAATTTCACCTCTTTACATCGGAAAGAGGTCATCGTTGCTACTATCATCATCCATATCAAACAACTTGAAGCCAACGTCCCATTTCGGATCCCTGTAATTGAAACTCGGGTTCACGTAGCACTTCATCTCGTGAAACAGGTTCAAATTGTCCACCAGCTTGTGAAACACATTGCAACCACAGCACTGCAAAATAAATACAAATAAACAATAACAAGAGATTTAAATGGAATTCACAAATTAACAAAACCAAAACAGCAGAGATTTTGTTGATCAATCAATAAATTACCTGAACGAAAACGGTACCATCAGTGTAGGCATGAGGATTGATGGCGCGAGTGGTTCTCTGGCCACAAACATTGCAAGTGAAGGCGACGCGCATGCGCCTACGTGGCGATTTGGTGAAGAGGGACCACGGGAAGGTGGAGACCTTCTCCGTACTGGATCCGTCCCCGGCTCCAGCTGGCACCGGCGGACCCTCCATACCCGAACCCGTCGTCCATCCTCTCACCGACGCCGCACTCAAAACCAATCCCATCGCATCATCCTTAATTCATCAATCACCCCCCAAAAAATTACAATTTTGCCACAATCAAATCAATTAAATAACAAATTCGACGTATTTATTTATTTATTTATTTACCTTGGAGAGCGTTTGCTTGCTAAAAGCAGGGACGATACTTGTCTCGTTGGAGTCCGATTGAAGATCGGAGTCGTTACCGCTCTCTGTATCAAATCAAAGACGCAAAATTAAAAAATTAAAGATATAAAAAAATAGACAATTCCGTTAAAGAAGAAAAGGATTGAAAATAAATTTCTGGGGAGATGTTACTTTTGGAAGAAGCGTTGAATCGGAGAAGTCTGGTTGGGGATTTCTTGGACTTGGTTGAGAAGACGGAGAGAGGAGAGACGATTGTTGCAGAGGAACTGAGAGTTTCCATGGCCGATGACAAACCGCGAATAACAGAGACGAGAGACGTGCGAGTAATGTCCTTGTTGAGAATTTGAGATTCTTAATCACAAAGATTCGGGTGTGAGAGGTTGTCCAGTCCAGCTACCTGAGGGCGGTGCTTCATTTAATAGCGGTCCATTTGTGGTGGTGGTGGATAAACTTGAACCCTAATAAAAGTTAATAGGCCCGTATTATTTTTTTTAAAGGCCCGTATTATTAGTGCCCAACTTTACGCATTTTGAGACGGGCTAGCTTAAAAGATTTATATAATTTTAATTTTATAACTACAACTTAAAATTATTTGAAAAAAAAAAAAAAATTATTATTAAAATTTAATTGTTTATTTAAACCTACAAAACTCCAAAAATTTCTTCTTCTGAAATGAAGTTTTGTCACTAATATCAATAGGTTCTCACACAATGAGGGGTAGCTTTGTTTAGCAACTTACATGACTAAATTAAAATTATAGTCTCTTAAACTAAGACCAATATCAGAGATATTGAACCAAAAATGAAAACTTTAGATAATCAATAAGTTTTGTGCCATAATTAAGCTAAATTCAGCAAAAAATCAAAAGAAAACTCATAGATATACTGTTGTGAGTGTTAATCCAGTAATTGACCATTTTTTTAAGGACAGTGTTAACATGTGTCCTAAAGGTATAGGATAACAATCACTTTATTTACATTAGAGGAAATAAAAGCACATGTTAATTAATTCATTTATTGTCTTGTTACAATAAATTCAGTGTTTTTATTTCCTTCTTGTTATCTTATGCTCAATTAACACTACACTTTTTTTTTAAGAGGGATGTTTCAATCACTCTCTCAACCCACTTTCTCTTCATATGATGACATGTATAAAAATTCTACTTTTTTTACATTAAATTTGAAGCCATATAAATGCACAGTTTTTTAATGTTATTTACAATTCAAACCAACTAACATTTCCCCAAATTACCCTTTTTCTTCTTCAATAAATAAAACCCATAATTAAATGCTTAAAAAAATCAAGAATTAATAACTTTAACATTATATAAATATTGTGATATTTAAAAAAAAAAAACAATATATAAATAAATAAATAAATGTATATAAATTATATATTATAATTACAGATTAATTAGTCTTCTCACATTTGCAATTTTATTTTATTATATTAAATATTAATTAAACTATATTATTTTACGTGTAGGATAAAATAATGGTTCTAGAATGGCTTTAAAACATCTCTTTTTAGCCTCTTTTTATGGTTTTGAATGTACTGTTAATTATATATATATATATTAATTTTAGGTATTTTTAAATATATTAATTCTGGTTTTATATATTATAGAAGAAAAAGGGTAATTTGAGAATGTAGATTTGAATTGTAAGTAACATTAAAAAAGAAAACATTGCATTTATATGGTTCCAAATTGATGTAAAAAAAGTAGAAGGTGTACACATGTCATCATATGAAGAGAGAGTGGATTGAGATAATGATTTTAGCATCCTTCTTTTTTTTAATTATATTTACAAACAAGCAAGCAAAAAAAGATGAGTGTTAGAATCACTCTCTCAACTTACACTCACAAACAACTCTCTCTTCTACTCTTGACAATTGTTCATTATTACTTTTTTGAAATAAATTTTAGTGTTAGAATTGTTTTTACATGTTATTTACAATTCAAACCATCATATGATATATTTCCAAATTGTCATAGTCATTTTCTTAAATATTAATAATATTATTATTTTATATACCTCTTTTTTATTTTGTAAAATATCATAACAAACACAATTTATACTTGAAAATTTATCCTTTTTGTTTATATTATCATAAGTTCAACATATTTTACAAAGTAATTATTTTTACGCAATTTGAAAAATATAGTTAAAAAAAAAAATTAAAATTTCATTAATAATATTAAAACTCAAATATACTAAAAAAAACGCAAGATGTCAATGTTTATTGTATTTTAATAACTTTAATATTGTTAATAATATACTTGATAATTTTCTTTTTAAAATAAAATAAAATAAAATAAATTTAATAAATATTATTCAACCCATTTTACCTTTGAAGATTTTTGCTCACATATTTGGAAATGACAATTTGGTGTATAAAAAGGGCAATTGATATTGATGGTTTTAATTTTAAATAACATGTAAAAATAATTCATTAATGATAATCTAAACTTTATTTTTGAAAATTCAATATAGAACAAGTGTCAAAAGGAGAAGAGGGAGTGAGTGAAAAGAATGTATCTAGCATTCTTGAACAAAAAAAATGATCATTTAATAGTTTTAATAATATATTTCGTAGAAGAGAATCAGAGATACAATCCATTAATACAATACACAATTATTTAAAGAAAAAAACGTGTACACATTACTTATGGCTAAATTTGATTGGTTAGAGGTAAATTGAAACGTTATTTTTTAACGGGTGATTTGAATACATAAAAATATAAAAAAAATAAAGACATAGGTCAACTTGGTCAAACAAAAAAAAAACCTAGTTTGGATTCGAATAGACAAGATGATAAAAAATGGCGGCCGTATTAAACCCGTTGAAACTGGACCCAGCAGCCGCCGTATAAGCACCCATATTTGGAAACACAAGCCAATCGCTCAGCTGAAGTTCCGGTAATTGTTGACCGGTCAAAACCGTGTCGAGCGCGTCGCAGGTGGGTCCAAACACCGTCGAATTATGCGTCCTTAATCCCTTGCAAATAGCGTTTGCACGATTGGACGTACAAGCTAGAGGATTGCACGTGATAGTCGCGTGATCGTATAGAATACAATTCATGGACCCGTAAACGCCGTCGTTTATCCAATACTCTCTCAAATCACCCCTAACACGCTTCCCTATAACGTTCGTCGCCAACGTGAAAGCTGACTCGGCGAAAAAACGACCCGGTTCGGAAATTATAGTCAGACCCGGTTCGTTTGAGAAGTGCATTTGAATAGCGGCTTTCACAGCTGAAGCCGCCACATCGAATTGTGGGTCAGCCGTAAAACCGCCGCCGATGTTTAGTATATGAAGTTTAGGCAAGCCGAGCTCAGCCGCCGTGTCGAAAACGGTTTTGGCTGCTGATATGGCTCCATGGTACGCCCGAGAGTTTGTGGCTCCACTTCCGATATGGAACGAGACGCCGGTGACGTTAAGCTGAGCCGCTTGTGCTGCTTGGAGAAGCGGCGCGATTTCCTCCGGGAGCGCGCCGTATTTGGGACCCAACGGACACCTAGCACCGCCGTCGTCCAACGGCTTGATTCGGAGCAACAAATCACATTTCGGGTGCCAGTTTCGGATCTTATCAAGTTCCTCTCTCGAATCGAATGTTGTTAAATTGACACCAACACTTGCTGCGTATTTGATATGAGACTCTGCTTTACACGGGTTTGCGTAAACGATCCGATCCGGTGAAACGCCGAGTGACAAAACGGCTTCAATCTCGGCTTGGCTGGCGCAGTCGAAGTTTGAGCCGAGGGAGGCGAGTGCGCCTAGGAGAGCCGGCTCGGGGTTGCACTTGACGGCGTAGAATGGTTTGACCATTGGAAGACTCTGTGTCCACTTCTCGTATAGCGACATGACAACACCTAGGTCGAGTACGTAAAATGGTTCCTTCAATTCTTGTTTATTGAAAATCGTTGACTGCATGAACTCGGTCAAACTTGAACCATCTTTTGTTAGAGCCGTGACTCGCTTGCCTCGAACACCTGGTGCATCCAATACGAGGCCGAAGCTGTTAGGGCTCGAGCCCATGGCTAGTGATCTCTATAGAGAAGAAGGAGAACAAAAGTGTACTGGGAGAGATTGTTGTTGTTTGAGTTGTGGAAGTTGTGTTATAACTTTAGAGAGAATATATAAAGAAATACTAGGGTTGCCCCAAGCATCGTGACTCGTGAGTTGGTGGAATAAAAATGACAACAAATGGTCTATCTACTACCACTGACGATTTGACACGTCGATTTATATACATTTAAACTGATAAACATGAACATAGCACCTTGTCAGATTTTCAAGGATCGTGTGCATTGAAGATTTGCTGGTATAATTGAGTTACTTTTTCGATCCAGACGAAGCATGTGATAGACAAAACACAGAAATCAAATAATTTGTTGATTTGTCTAGTTTTATATTTGAATGTGGAGAGGATTTCGTCATCCGTGATTGATAGAGGATGTTGGTAGTTTTTGATTAAGTAGAGTTATAGGTTGATTAACATTCTTGGTGTGGGCCAGACTGCATGAGATATATATTGACAGGAAAATTTTGGAATAGGAAAAGTCAGCTGGTCAAAGGCCTCGTGGACCGATCAACGATCAAAGTGAGTAGGTTGAATGACCAAATTTGGTAACGTTGCATTTAGACGAATTGTGAATCTTCTGGAATACCTATGAATTGTTTGTCAAACAGAAAGAACGTTAGACAAAACATAAAGAATGTTAGGAGTGCTGGTTGGTGACCGACGTTTAAACTTCAACGCTCAAATCAATCTTTTATCTCATAAAACAGAAAGAACGTTAGGAGTGTCGACTGATGACCAACGTTTATACTTCAATGCTCCAATCAATCTTCAGTATGAGAGAATCAAGTAAAGACTTGACAACATAAATCGACAAAGTTTTGTTAACGAATGTGTACTTGTTCTTGATCTTTGTCAAGTATATTTATATGAGAGGCAATTAATGCAGTATTAATCACCCGTGATTAATGTTGTTTATATGTAGTATATGACATATTTATTGCCTAATTAGGGCGTTAAATGCCCTACGATCCTAACCATTTCTTCATCTGATCACTGCTTGTATTCGCTGACTTGCCCTCAATCATTCGATTGGGGAGCTGTCCCCACTTACGGTAACATGACATTTTCCACCTTATTTAGTGCATTATGCTCGAATCTCATCATGCAACAAGATTTATGGCCCGACGAAATTGGAATAAAGATTACATCGTACATTCAAGTGAAAGTGGAGAATAAAATAAAAAGCACTGGTGGTTGAATGAGTGTTAAAATACCGTGTAAGTGGAGAATATGATATGCCTCATGTGAGTGAAATAACGTGTTTAAACGCTAAGGTAAACAGTACCGTCGTGTCCTTTTCGACATGTAAAGTTGAAATATGTCACGATTGGGGTGGGTACCCAAACCGTCATACCGATCAATCTGTACAAATGAAACCAATTTAAACGGGTTTATTCTGTTTTGTTAAATAAGATAAACCGATTGGGTTGTTTTTGACCAACCCAATTGGTTTGGGTTTATTGGTTTATGGGTTGTGCTTTATCAAACCGTATAACTCAATCCAAACCATTACGTACTTAAAATATATATATAGATATATATATATAGAGAGAGAAAGAGAGAGAGAGAGAGAGAGAGAGAGAGAGAGAGAGAGAGAGAGAGAGGGATCCCTTATTTTAATTTTGGTAAAGACCATGATGAAAACACATCGATTTTAATGAATTTTAATCTGAATTTTTTTTGTGGATGATGAGTTCATTGAAATCTACTTATAAACAAAATTTGAGAATTTTCCGAGTACTATAACCATTTATCCAAATTTCGTTAAATATGAAGGCATCGGAAAATAGGAGAAATATAGAAAAATTCAAGAAAAATAGTTCTAGTATTCTCAAATTCTCAAATTTTGTTTATAGGTATATTTCAATGAACTCATCATCCACAAAAAAATTCAGATTAAAATTAATTAAAATCAACGTGTTTTCATCATGGTCCTTACCGAAATTAAAATAAGGGATCCCTTATAAGAACTCACTATATATATATTATTAATTATATTATCGGAGAAAACAAATAAAAACTAAAAATTAACCCAATACAACAAGAAGTGAATTTCAAAACTTTAAAGTGGCTGTTTAGACAATGGTCGATATTATTTATTTAGAAGCTTAAATGATTTAGTTTTATTTTATAAGTTTTAGGCGTTTTACGCTTAAGTTTATTATTATTATTATTATTATTATTATTATTATTTTAACGATTATCGTTGTGCACTTGAGTTAAATTTAGTATTATTGTTTATCTAATTGATAATTGGTTTAACTATTTATATTGATAATTTGATAATATTAAATTTATTCAAATAAAAAATAATGTAATTATTTTTCTTAAACCGTAAAACCAATCCGATTTCTATTGGTTTATCGGTTTGGTTCGGTTTGATTTTACCTTATAAATGGTTTGGTTTGGGTTATAAAAAGTGAAACCGATTTTAAAATGGTTTGGTTTGAGTATAGTCAAACCCAACCTAAACCAACTCATGCCCACCCCTAGTCATGAGTCATGACTCACGAGGCCTTCCTTCTGGAAAGCGCACCAAATTTGATTTCTTGCTTCCATTCAAAACCACCTAGAGTTGTTCATGCAATTGGAAAAGTCTTGCCATGCCTTGTAACTTGTTGCCTAAGTTTATTGACAATTGTATTATTATACAAGACTTATTTTCTCAATAAAAGTACAAACCGTTACCTTTTGGTGAAAATGTCTTCTGTGTATGCCCCCACCAACAACCCAAAACGACTGCGTTTGGTTGGTCAGATTGGGACATGACAGGAGATTCGAACCATAGGCCTGAAGCCTAATAATCATCACTTCGCATTGATAAAAATAAATAAATAAATAAATTAATTAATTAAAAAAAATATGTTTTTTATTTTTACACCCCACCAATTTCTTAATACAGCCCTTTTATAATCACAACATATATAGGCTGAAAAAGAATTGCTGATTGGTGGTTAATAATGATGGGCCAAGAAACCCGATCAGCGCTTTATGGGCCATTACCGAATTTTCCACAAAGGACAAAATAATTCAAAGAAATTAGCACAAGTATAAAGTAAATATCTTCAACTTAGGCCATCTCCAACCCCGCGTTTTCCCCTACACCATCTCCATTTTCTAGTAAAAATCCCCTCCAACCTAACCGCATCCCTTGCACCATTTTTGCTGGAATGAACAGTGTCACACAATATAAAGCGTGACACTGTTCACCTAGCGTAACTTTAATGTATCTTTTACTTTTTCTTTTTTTTTTTCTTTTTTAATTGTAAATTAGGTTTTGATTGGTTGGAAATTAGTAATTGTTGACAAATAATAATAAATAAATAAATAAGGGAATATTCAAGGGAATATTCTTTTTGGTGTAAAATTTGGTATAGTTGGTTGGAGATGGAATAGTGTAATCCAACGCAAACCGTATAGCTCAACCCAAACCATTACATACTTAAAAAATATATATATATATTATTAATTGTATTATCGGAGAAAACAAATAAAAACTAAAGTTAATACAATGCAATAAGAAGTGAATTTCAAAACTTTAAAGTGGTTGCTTAAACTATGGTGGATATTATTTATTTATAAGAAGCTTGAACAATTTATTTTCATTTTATAAGTTTCAGGTGTTTTACATTTGAGTTTTTATTTTTTATTTATTTTTTAAATGATTATCGTTATGCATTTGAGTTAAATTTAGTATTATTGTTTATCTAATTGATAATTAGTTTAACTACTTATATTGTGTTAAGTGTCTAAATTCTTATGTGTCAGGTGTCTACCGTTTTGCTTAGTATCTTTTTAATTTTATTTGCATTTGAAGTTGAGTTAGTCAATAATTTGTTATTCTAATAATTAGTCCAGTTAGCTGTTAGGAAGTTCCACTTTATTAGTCACTGTGAAAGGCACGTGCCTTGTTTTGTGGAAAATCGCCGTTGCATTTTCCTTTTTATTTAAGTTGATGAATAAAGAATCAGAGGATACTCTGATTTTTCATAAACTTGTTAAAACATTTAACACTTGGAGATTTCAGGTTCCCTTGAACGATCCTGATTATCATTAGTTTTTATTATTTTGTCAACAATAGGTAGAGACAAGCAGACCACAACTAGCTCGTCTGTACAATATTGATAATTTGATATTATTAAATTTATTCAAATAAAAAATAATATAATTATTTTTCTTAAACCGTAGAACCAAACAACCAAACATTTGGTTTTACCTTATAAATGGTTTGATTTGGGTTGTAAAAAATTAAATCAATTTTATAATGGTTTGGTTTGGGTATAGTCAAACCCAACCCAAACCAAACCAACCCACCCTTGAGTCGCACTCACGAGGCCTTCCTTCTGGAAAGCGCACCAAATTTGAATTCTTGCTTCCATTCAAAACTACCTAGAGTTGTTATGCAATTGGAAAAGTCTTGCCTTGCGGTCTTACCTTGTAACCTGTTGCCTAGATTTATTGACAATTGTATTATTATAGAAGACTTCTTTTCTCAATAAAAGTCCAAACCGTTACCTTTTCGTGAAAATGTCTTATGTGTATGCACCCACCAACAACCCAAAACGACTGCGTTTGGTTTGTCAGATTGGGCCATGACAGGAGATTCGAACCATAGGCCTAACGCCTAATAGTCATCACTTGGCATTGAAAAAAAATAAAAATAATTTTTTTTTATATTTTTGCACCCCACCAATTTCTTAACACATCCCTTTTATAATCACAACATATATAGGCTGAAAAGAATTGCTGATTGGTGGTTAATAATGATGGGCCAAGAAACCCGATCAGCGCTTTATGGGCCATTACCAAATTTCCAAAAAGAATAAAAGAATTCAAAGAAATTAGCAACCCCGCGCTTTCCCCTGCACCATCTCCATTTCCAGCAAAATCCCCTCTAACCCAGCTGCATTCCTTACGCCATTTTTGCTGGAGTGAACAGTGTCACAGCAATATCAAGCGCGACAATGTTCAAATGGCACAACTTTAACGCATTTTTTTCTTTTTCTTTTTCTTTTTTTAATTGTAAATTAGGTTTCGATTGGTTGGAGATTAGTATTTGTTGATAAATAATAATAATAATAATAAATAGGAATATTCAAGGGAATATTTTTTTTAGTGTAAAATTTGGTACAATTAGTTGGAGATGAAATAGTGAAATAGTGTAAACGTTGCAATATTTTAGTGCAAAAGTTGCACCGAAAACATTATTTGGGTTGGAGATGCTTAACCAAAATATCCTCGATATTTTTATATTCCGTAGGATTCGATCTAAAAGTATCCTTTGATATCTCCAATATTTTAATAATATTGACTATAAACTCATATTTCTACTGACATTTCAAAATATTTAGACTCGCAATTACTTAATTTACTCGCAATATTTTTACTAAAATCGGAATTTACTTAATTTATTGTCAATAACCAGTGACATTAAAGTAGTCTAAAACTTTAATTATGAGGTACGCAATATTTTCAAAATATCGTTTTTTTTCTTTTCTAAAATTGCAATGAGGTACCCTTGACCCATTTGACCGACCTTGGCTTTAACGGCGTCAGGTACCGGCGGTCTGGATCCGTACCGGCAGTCCATCAACGGCGTCGGTTAACTCCGCCGATGGTCGGATCTGGAAGATCAGATGGCGCTGAGTTCGTTGGTGTGATCGGTTTCTTCGAATTCACGATGGATAGCGCGCAGATCTAGCGACGAAGCTCCAGCAACGGCGATGTGTCGACGGCGGCAATGCTTTTTGAACGGTGGTTTGACCACCCAAAAGATTTCGTTACGTGACGGTCCTTTTGAGAGATCGAACGGTCGGCATCCCCCGCACCTTCTGGTGTAGGCAGTGTCAACCCACTCTCTCCGGCAGTCGGCGATCGGCGAAGAGTAACGGCTGAGAGTAACGCCAAGGTTGGTCAAATGGGTCAAGGGTACCTCATTGCAATTTTAGAAAGAAAAAAAAACGATTTGGTTGTTGATTGGCAAAACGTGAGGGTACTTCATTGCAATTTATCCTTTATGGGTACCTGACGCCGTTAAAGCCAAGGTTGGTCAAATGGGTCAAGGGTACCTCATTGCAATTTTAGAAAAAAAAAACGATTTGGTTGTTGTTGTTGGGGATAATCCCTATATAATAAACCGATGAACGCGGAACGCCGTGCCTAATATACACCCATAACTCATAGCAAATAATAACGTCAATAAGCAGAAAAATAGATGAGAGAGAATAAAACAATTACAACACAAGATATACGTGGAAAACTCAAAACAGGTAAAAAACCTCGGGCCGTCAGGACGACAGAGAAAGTTCCACTATATGATAAATTGTTACAACCATATACTCCAGGATTCTCTCTCACACCTAACCCAAACTCCACTCACAAGATCCTCACCAAGAACCCCACAATATCCCCTAGGTCTCCCATAAATATCACTCACGGATCTCTAACTAGATCCACCGATATTCCCTTGGATCCCTCCTCGGATATTCTCATTGGATCTCCCCGGATCTCACTCACACTCACACTCACACTCCCTCTGATGTTACATGGTGTTCTTTTTGCTCCACAGCCTTAAAACTAATAACATAAATATTAGGACTATTTATACTAGTTACAGGGAGTTTAAGATAAAAGGAAATCCTACTCCTAAACATACAAGACTTACTTGTTTCACATAAATACTATTTCCTTTTATGACAAGTCTTCTTGTAGGGAGTAAATCCTTTTCCTTTAAGCACAAGAACTTCCAGAAACAAACTACTTCCTTTTCCGCTGAAGATTTCCCGTTTCATGTATGCTTATGATTGATTAAGATTCGGGTCACGGTTGTACACCCGCTTCCTAAACCGTTACAAGTCACCTTAAATTATATCGCTCAGAAAACCGCGATCTACACGACCGCTGCCCTACCGCTGTCACACCCACAGTGCTTTCCACAGCGCTCTTCACTGGACAAGGAACCGCTGCCTTACCGCTGTAGGAATTGGCAGCGGTGTCCTACCGCTGCCAGACCGCTGCCCCTGCCGCTGCCAAAGCGGCAACGGTTTGACCTGTTTTTCGTTTCTTCCGTTCTTCTTCAAACTTCAATCTTTAATCTCCCTAAAAAACACCACCATTCAACTTCCAAACGTATCCCACGTCTCCAGGAAGCTCCACATCAGTTCAGTTGAGTTTGGTTCACATTTAGTTCGCTTAGGAATACAAATCAAAACCTAATAGTTGTATGGCAAAACGTGAGGGTACTTCATTGCAATTTACCCTATTTTTTTTTGATGATCTGTAATATACTCTTTTTGGTTATAGTTTTTTTAGATTTGAATTTTTATTACTTTTTCGGGTTTTCGTGTTTGCTTTAAGATCTACTCCATTATATATCCTTTCAAAAATATTTTAAATGTGTCTTCGAAGATCTATTCATGCATGCAAAAGATACGGAGATTTTGTTGAGCATATTATTTAATTTGGTAATGATATCGAGAGGAAACGTTTGTCGATTGTATTTCGGTGTCTTTTTCAACACCATGTATTAGTTGAGCATATTATTTAATTGGTAATGATATGAAAAGAGATTTACTCTCCTGGCAAATATTATCTCTTTGCTGGACAATGATTCCTTTCTGATTTGCGTAGTATTAAAAATAATTTGTGATTGTTCAAAAGAAATTAAACACATATATCACAGAAGTTCGTCCTAATTATTATAACATAAACAGGATTAGGTTGGGCCAATGATATGCGCGTCATACTTACACCTTAAGATTATGAATTCGAGTCATGTTCCCCATCCCAAACATCGATCGAATTTATTGTAATATACTAATATTTCTAAAAACAATTAAGGTAATGTACACATATACATATTAAAACCTATAATCTTCAAAGTTTATTTAATAATTAAAAAAAAAAAAAAGTAAAACTTCGATATAGATATATATATATATATATTGTATCTGTGAGTGTCCGGACCAGCTTGCGCACATCTTGATTAATCCCATGAGACCCTAAAGTTAACAGCCCCAATAGAAACGTGACTGCTGCCAGGGATTAAACTCAGATTGTCTGAGTTTATGGCTCGCTTCAGTGACCAACGGCACCACCCATTGGGGTTGATTATTATTTTATTTTTTGATTGATCATAATGCAATTGATGGGACAAGAAAACAAATAAATCAATACATATTGGTATAAATGCATTAATTGTTGCTCCCAGGCTCGCTTTAGTTACCTGCGGCACCACCCTTTGGGTTAATTATTATTTTATTTTTTGATTGATCATAATGCAATGCAATTGATGGAATAAGAAAACAAATAACTCAATACATATTGGTATAAATGTATTAATTGTTGCTCCCAGCCTCCCATTCTCATGTCAGGCAAATTGTTGTTAAAATCACGTTCTCATGTCGGCGAATTATTGTTAAAATCACATTCTCATGTCAGGCAAATTATTGTCAAAAATCAAAATATCACGCTCTCATGTCAATTAGAGACTAGAGAGGTATTGGTATTGACCAAAAAAAAAAAAAATCTATCCGATTTTCAAAATGACGTGTTAACAGATTCTTTAGATCTGAGAAGATAAGCGTAGGATCCAAATTTTGTATATATAAATAAACCCATTAAACGTTTTGTGTTAGAAAACATAGAACGTGTATCGAATTTATTCATTAAAAATTTAAAATAGAAACTTAAATTTATAAATAAAGATCAATAAACCATGAACAGTAGCATATATCATTCTCTTTTTGCGGTTTTTTTTTTATATAAATTAAATAAAATAAATTTATTTGGGATTCATCCTATTTTCTTGAGTTCATATATGAATACACAACACAGACTTTGTATAAAAGCGACATAAAATGCTTTAATAAAAAATTACAAAACCATAATTTTTTCACATGCATGCATCAAGGTTCTTTCCTTGTCTTTTTTTCTTAGACTTTGATTAATTTTGTGACACATAAGCATAAAAGAAAATACATTGTTATAATTTATTTATTACAGGGGAATGCTATCTACTTTTCTCATTTACCTTTACCCCTTGCCTTTTTCACTCATCACTTGACACATATACACTCTTTATGTTTATTTCAATTCAGAAAATCTCACCTACAAGATCACATCCAGAATTATTTTCTTGAAGTCCACAATAAAAAAATAGAAGTCCTACATATGTATTACAGAATGTGAAGAATATGACCCTAACAACAACTGTTACAAGAATTGAAAACTCCAATTGTGACAGCATAAGCAATCCAAATGATAAATCTACACAGGACAGTGATCCAAGTGATCAGTCAATACATATGATGTGCAAGAGGAAATTAGATCAACCTCACTTTCGCTCAAATCAGACCATTCATCTAAAACCAGCAAGGCAGAAATTGACGGTACAAGATCACTTGGTATCTAACTGTATTTGGCGCCAAAATCTAGTCTGTAACAAACTGATTGTTGACTTGGCAAAATGATTGGTTGCCCGTATATATTTCAAGTGATGAGTGGAAAAAGTAAATGAGAAAGGTAGATAGCATTCATTTTTCTCTTTTATACAAGTGGATGTTTCATTTGAGTTTGAAAAAAACAATAATAGAAAAAACAACGGAAAAAAAAAAGTAATGAGAGGATTCTAATTCGAGTACATTTTTGCTCACCCATACTAATTAAGGTGAACTATTATCACTCACTCTAGTTGTTGACACGTGTTACACGACTGCCGGTGGATCCAACTTCAATGGGTTTGACATGGCTTCCACTTCGACTTATCTTGCATTCTAATAAAACGCAAGTATAATTTGCATGCACGTTAAGCGTATCGAATTCTATCTAAAATGTTGGATTTGTGTTTGTGTTTACTCGTGAGAATAATCAGTGAACCTTGTTTGTGTTTTTATTTTTGTATGAAGACATGATGTAATATTATTTCATAATAATAGGAAGGATTATTATTTGGCAGTGTAATAAATTGGTGTCAAGTAAAATCCAATTTGCTTGTACTCTATAATTCCTTTATTTATTTATTTAATTTTTTTTTTGAAAGTGGGCATATTAAGTTATAAGTCCATCCGATAATATACAGACTAACAAGACTGTCGACACTATCAAACATTACATAAATTAAGTAATTATCAACTGGGATGGAACCGGAAAATTTGTTTGGGGGCAATATATATATTTGAATATATACAATATAATATCAAACGAAAACAATCTATTTTTCCGTATGATGGATCCGTCCCACTTGGAAATCGGATGGTGTAAAAAAAAAAAAAAAAAAAACAATCTCTTTTTTAGTCCAGATAGTCTGTCCATTTTAAAATATGGATCAACATATATAATTGTACACATGATCGAATACATGATTGCTTTACTTTCAATGTTTTAGCAAGTAATATTTCATAATTGGTTACAATTTTAATCAATAATTTAATCAGTATGTGACAATAAGTAATCACGTTATTACACATGTTGCATGCTAGAAAATGCTGTCAATGTCATCAGAGAAACACGTAGTCTACGTCACTTATCTTCTCCTAGCTCGGCGATTTGACGAGACTTAAGTAAATACAATAAATCAAACAATTCACTCTCTCCATCAGCAAAATCCACATTAATTAATCAAACCGCATTTTTACGATTTTCCAACACATCTCTCGAGAGTCGAGACCAAATTAAATAATATTTATATTATCTATACAGTATACAGCTTGCTACTGCTGTACTGCATACACCCCACTAGTACTCGGCGACCTCGAAGCCGACTATTTTCACTTTTTGTCTTTTCTCATTTCTCAAATCAAAACTAGATTAAATAATTTTTTTATATTACAACAACAATTGGGGAGTTATTGTAAAAGCGAAATATAATAAGAGATATTGTGTAAATTTTTGAAGAGATTAGAGACTATTGGTGTCAATTAACCTTCTTAAAACACAAAGAAAAAAGAAAAAAGAAAAAAGAAAAAAGAAAAGATAGTAATAAATAAGGTAAGGTTGGGTTAGGTGTGTATTTTGGAGTTATTGTAAAAGCGAAATTGGGCAAAGGTGAAATCATTCCCATTTGTTGCAGGAATTTCCATCATTCTCTTTTTTATGGTGTAAATCCAACAAATTTCCTTAAAGAAAGAAAAAAAGATTTATTATTTTTTTTTTTTTTCAATTGAGTGTGTATATTAATAAGGGTAAAAACGCAAACAAGTTTTGCAGCAAAAAGTGAAAGTTTTTTATTAAATTAAAGAGTATATATATTTCAAGTGATGAGTGGAAAAAGTAAATGAGAAAGGTAGATAGCATTCCTTTTTCTCTTTTATACAAATGGATGTTTCATTTGAGTTTGAAAAAAACAATAATAGAAAAAACAAGGGAAAAAAAAAAGTAATGAGAGGATTCTAATTCGAGTACATTTTTGCTCACCCACACTAACTAGGGTGAACCATTACCACCCACTCCAGGTGTTGACATGTGTCCCAAACTTTGAGCTAACTTTGGATTAACTTTGGACTTTGGGTTAAGTTTAGAACACGTGTCAACAACTAGAGTGAGTGATAATAGTTCACCTTAATTAGTATGGGTGAGCAAAAATGCACTCATTCTAACTCCTTGTGCATACCATATTACCACCGAACATGCCACCGATAATAAAACACATGTAAATGATTAGTGGGCGTATTATAATAATGCAAATAAACAGTTTTGAGAGGGTAGTTTTTTCCTTTTTTTTTTTTTTGAAGATAACAATATATTAAAGTATTTAACACACCTGCCATTTTGTCTTTAGAATTGATTGATATACACTTGCTGCTCTCGAGAAACACGTGTATTAACTATCAACAGCTTCCCGTTGAACGACAATCCAGTAAACAATATAAAAGCAATGGGGCCATTTATATTTGAATATTTTTGTAATATATTAAAGTATTTTAGTCAAAAAAAGAAAAAGAAAAAAAAAGTAATATATATATTAAAGTAGAAAACAAAGACACGTCAGTCGAGATATATATATATTTTTTTATCGGGGCTCGTTTGGTGTGCCGCACTGTATTGTATTAAGAGTTTAAAATGTATTAGAATAATACAATACAATGTTTGGTTTAATTTGCACTGTTTACTATATTGTATTAGCTAATACATTTTAATTGGTCTAATACGGTGGATATCGTATTATCTAATACAGAATATAAGGTTGTATTAGTTAATACAGAATAATATAATCAAATACAAAATATCACCAAACATATGATTATATAAGAATAATACAGTCCAATACAATACAATCCAATTCAATACATTCCAATAAAATCTAATCCAATCCAATACAATACAATACAGCGTACCAAACGAGCCCTCAGTTTCTTCTGCTGCCGACCGAAATCACTAATTTTTTTTATTTAATAATGGTCTGGCGATGGTTAACAAAATTATACAGTATTAATATATACTTTAATTTTATATCTGCATATTCCTAAACTTTCTTGATCAATAATTGGGTATGACAAAATTATCAATGGTTGCCTATTAAAATCGAATATTGTGGACTTTGGATTAAAATTCAATATCTAGTTTTCACTCCGGTAATTATACATGCAGCTAAGCTAATGTATTAGAGTTAAACTCTATCATAAAATGCCATGCAAAAATTGGAAACCAACTTTAACTTTATAATATTAAAGGGCCAACTACTACACCTTGCCCATAGTTGAAGAACGTACTATTGAATACTGATTCATCCAGGAGATAATTCATGGCTGATCAGTTCCTGCGTGTAAATATTTATGTGTAATCTTGTAATAAGTTTGAAGGCAAAATCATCTTTTTAGTTTAATTAAATGATAAAAAGAGTAAAATTGTACTTAACCAGTTCTGTCACAGTTGACTGTTAGAAATTTAGAGTTTGTTTGGTTGGGCTTTTGAAAAACCTCTTTTGGTAAAAGATATATATACTTGTAATAGATCTATTAGAAATAGAGTTTTTGAAAAAAAAAAAAAAAAAATCATAGATGTTTGGTTGGTAGACTTTTTTTATAAAAAAAAAATGTCTATTTGGAGAAGCACCTCCTCATGAACTTTTGTCAAGTAGATGTTTAAACTCTATTAGCCTCTACTCAATTTAAAATAGACAATCTCAAAAGCTCAACCAAACAACTCTAAAAAACTCAAATAGACGTTGGTAGACATTTTGAGCTAGTAGAAAGCTCAATCAAACAAGCACTTAGGGGTCGTTTGTTTTTTCCACTTAAGACTTAATGGGTCTGAATCATAATTATTAAGTTGTTTTGTTTGTTTTTTTAAGTGGTCAAACAACTTAAAAACAATAAAAAACAACTTAAAATAAAAAGTAAAAAATCTTGACTTTTCACTTAATTATAAATTACTGAATTGCATTAAATGCAATCTAAAATCTTTTCTTCCAATACTATCCTCCATATATAACATATTTCCAATTTCATCATAATTATATATTATATAGAAATATTTATTTTAATATATTGATTATTTTAAATAGCTTTAAAAATAAAAAAAGAACACTAATCACTTCTCATATTGGTATTTAATATCAATACTTTATTATGATATTAGGGTGATGTCTTTATATATTATTATTTTTTTAGAGTGTTTTGTGTGAGTTTTCCTGCTCCCCTTTTATTTATTTATTTAAAAATATTTTATTTTCTTAGTAAAAATAAAGTTTGTTTGTAATCAAAGAAGAAGATCATGATCATATGTGTTTATATATAATTATTATTTTTGGATTGTTTTATTCTATATTATATGTATAATTGTTTAACATGGGTATAAATATATGTAAAATTACTTATTTTCAAACAATTTTATTTGTAAAAAACAAACATGTTGACAGTACATTTAGATGTGAGGAAAAAGAAAACAAACATGTCATTCAGATTCATGTTTCAGTCATTATTCAGTTTTTAGTAAAATTCAGGACTATTCAGTCTTCAGACAAAAAAACAAACGACCCCTTAGTCAAATGTACTAAAGTGATGTATTTTGAAAGAAAATAAGAAACTTAAAAAGTTACTAATATTATAGAGACGTTAAAAAAAAAAAAAAAAAAAAAAAAAGACTTTAGTGAAATGTCCCTTATTATATCTACAAAGAAATATAATATGCAGAAGGAGATTTGTACGATACTAATAATTAATAACGAGATTTCTAAGATCACGTTTAAAAGGAGGAGAAAAAAATCTATTTGCTCGAATTTCGTAAAGTGAAGTGACTTAAAAAAAAAAAAAAAAAAAAAAGACTTTAGTGAAATGTCCCATCTGTACGATACTAATAATTAAGAACGAGATTTCTAAGATCACGTTTAAAAGGACGAGAAAAAAATCTATTACTACAAAAATAATGAAATATATTTACTCGAATTTCGTAAAGTGAAGTGACTTAAAAAAAAAAAAAAAAAAAAAAGACTTTAGTGAAATGTCCCTTATTATATCTACAAAGAAATATAATATGCAGAAGGTGATCTGTACGATACTAATAATTAAGAACGAGATTTCTAAGATCACGTTTAAAAGGAGGAGAAAAAAATCTATTGCTACAAAAATAATGAAATATATTTGCTCGAATTTCGTAAAGTGAAGTGACTTAAAAAAAAAAAAAAAAAAAGACTTTAGTGAAATGTCCCATCTGTACGATACTAATAATTAAGAACGAGATTTCTAAGATCACGTTTAAAAGGAGGAGAAAAAAATCTATTACTACAAAAATAATGAAATATATTTACTCGAATTTCGTAAAGTGAAGTGACTAAAAAAAAAAAAAAAAAAAAAAGACTTTAGTGAAATGTCCCTTATTATATCTACAAAGAAATATAATACGCAGAAGGAGATTTGTACGATACTAATAATTAAGAACGAGATTTCTAAGATCATGTTTAAAAGGAGGAGAAAAAAATCTATTGCTACAAAAATAATGAAATATATTTGCTCGAATTTCGTAAAGTGAAGTGACTTAAAAAAATAATTAAATAATGAAATAGTGAAATCTTTGCCTGGTTTGGTTTTGGGTGTCCTGTTGGGGCTGTTTTGTTGTTGTTTCCAGGGGCTGATGTTTTGCTCTGCTGATGTTTTGCTTCTGTGCTTAGAGTATCCACATTGGTAGCTCTAAAAAACAAGACCCATTTTGTGCCACATCATCAAAAATGGATCTTCTTTTCAAAGAATGGGTCTTCCCATTTGGGTCTCTTTTATTTGGATCCATTTTCCCCACAATGGGGCAAAATTAAAAAAAAAAAATGGATCAATTTTTTTACTTTTTTCTAAACAATCATTACTCTTCTTTAAAATATTATATATATATATATATATTAATAAAGAAATTATATAATATATTTTAAATATCAACACTATCAACAATTATTTAACAAATTATAATTCATTTAAAAACAAATTATTAATTTAAAATTATTACAACCGAATTACATCAATAATAAAAATAAATATTTAAAACAAAATATTGTATACGATTAGACATGGCGTCAGTTTCGGTTTGAATCCGGCTTCGGTTTTGAACCTTCAAAATTGGCTCCGATTCCGGTTTTAAAGGTCTGATTCCGGTTTCGGTTTCGGTTTCGGTTTCGGTTTCGGTTCCGATTCCGGTTCCGGTTCCGGTTCCTCGGTTCCGGTCCGATTTGGTCCGGTCCGGTCCGGTCCGGTCTGGTCTGGTCTGGTCTGGTCTGGTCCGGTCCGGTTTTAGCGGTTCCGTCGGTTCGGGTCTGGTGTTCCAACGGTTTAGGTTTGGCGGTTCCGACGGTTCGGTTTCAGTTCTGGTCTGGTTTTCAACGGTTCCGACGGTTCAGTTTCGCTTCCGATTTCGGTTTCGTCGGTTCCAACGGTTCGGTTTCATTACTTTTTTAACTTTTTTCCAAACAATTATTACTCTTCTTTCAAAAACCAGTGAACCGAACCGAACCGGTCCAATCGGTTTTTCTTCGGTTTTTCACTATTTACCGGTTCAATTCGGTTCATTTTAAAAAAAATGGATATTCCGGTTCGGTTTCCAGTTCATGGGTTCAAACCGGTGAACCGAACCGAGAACCGGTCTATATATATATCAAAATTCCGAAATTGTTCCGTTGTTGATTTAATTAAATTTATTTATATTGTCATTATGTATATAATTATTGAAATTAATAATAATATCTTTAAATTTAAATAATTGAAATATAAATATTAAATATATATATATATTTTTTCATTATATATATATTTTTTTGAAATTAATAATTATATATTTTAATTTTAATTTAAATTATATATATATAAATTATTTTATTTTATTTTTTTAAAAAAATGCCCAACCCAATGATTGGAGAGGGTTGGAAACCCAACCCCAATCATTGGGCAAGACCCAAATTGGGTTCCAAATGTGGAACTCCATTTGGGTCTACTCTTGTGGACCCCACTTTTGGGTCTTATTTTTTGGGTCTCTTTTGCAACCAATGTGGCTCAATTTTGTTGGGTTCCAAAATGGGTCTTACAAAGTGGGTCTTATTTTTGCACCAATGTGGATGCTCTTAGTTTAGCTTGTCTTTGCTTGTGTTTCCGTTCTCTATCTGGTTGTTCTGGTTCCTTTGCCTGGTCTTGCTTTGGCCTGTGCCTTAATAAATTTTGCTGTTTAAAAAAAAAAAAAAAAACTCTAAATTGGTATCTTTTACTTGTGAAATGAATTATTGAAAATCAATAAGAAAATTTAAAACCGATGGTTGATCTAGTGGTTTGACACTTTGTCCGGCTCACACACTTATGAAATATTGTAGTATTTTAAAAAGAAAAAGAAAAAGAAAAAGAAAATTTAAAATTTAATGTGTTTTACTATAAATCAAGAATCTGTGATCATTACCATTGTCAAGCCATTGTCTCCATTAAGACTTTTTTTTTTATTATTATTATTTTTTATCACATGCTACATGTGTTTAGCCACTTGCATCTAAGATATTCTTAAATGAGCATCCTTCAATTGAGGACGGTAGAGAACATTTATAAATTAATAATTTTTATTTTTTTAATAATATATATATATATATTGTAAAAACTAGCCTTGCTGTACTCAGTAGTCATGTTGGCTTTAATGTCCCTTCACACTACTGAAAAGACGCTATTTGAGACCATTTTTAACTGGTCTTCAATTTTTTTCTTTAATTTGAAGACTGGAAATTGAATATTCCATCTCTATAATTTTACTTCTCCAACTATTTTTTATTTTATAATTTCTAAACAATAAAATATTATTATTTTACTTTATAAATAATATTTCTAACTTTCTTTAATAAAATTGTTTTCTCTATATTATCTTATTAGATAATAATTAATATTATAATAAGTTGAAAGATCTCAACAAAATATTTCTAATGGTATAATTTTTATACTAATTACATTTATAAATAAAAAATTATATATGATTAACTGAGTTCAATTAAAAAGGTGAAAAAGGAGATGAAAAGAGAAGTTAATAATATTTTAATCAATTAGTGAAATGAAGATCCAATTTTGGATATTCAGTTTGTGATCTTCATTTTGAAGAATGGTTGAAGTTATTGAATGGTGGTTGGAGAAGGCCTCAGAATAAATGTGCATACATATCATGTAAATAATATTTGATATACCTAATTTGTAGACTAGGCTAACTAGCTTTGTCGTTTTATTTTGATTAATAAATCAAAATGCTGGCGCCACGAACTCTACACCTCATAGAAAATCTCTATATAAGCCGTCAAAAGATGAAACATGCAATGCAACACTGCAAACAAAAAGCTTTTGCAAACCCTACTCTATTTGATATTTTCTTTTTGCATTTTTCTTCTCTCATTTTCCATGGGAATCTTCAGCAGCCCTAACAGCCTCGAAAAGGTTTTGGGTGCTCCAGGAGTTGAGGGAAAGAGTGTCACAAAACTAACAAAAGGTGGGTTGACCGAATTCATACAGTCAATTATTGTCAAAACGGAGGAAATGAAGGAGCCATTTTACATACTCGATCTAGGAGTTGTCACGTCCCTCTACGAAAATTGGACTCAAAATCTTCCAATGATTCAGCCATTCTACGCCGTCAAGTGCAACCCGGAGCCTGCACTCTTGGGAGCTCTCGCGGCTCTTGGCTCCAACTTTGATTGCGCCAGCAAGGGTGAAATTAAAGCCATTTTGGCTCTCGGGGTCTCACCTGACCGTATCCTTTTTGCCAACCCGTGTAAAGCCGAGTCTCATATCAAGTATGCAGCGAGCGTTGGTGTCAATTTGACAACGTTCGATTCGAGAGAGGAGCTCGATAAGATGCGGATGTGGCATCCGGAGTGTAAGCTATTGATCCGGATCAAACCTCCGCTCGAATGCAAAGACGTAAGAGAATTGAGTACCAAATTTGGCGCTCTCAATGAGGAAGTGTTACCTCTACTGAGATCAGCCAAAGGTTTGGGACTCAATGTCGTTGGTGTTGCATTTCATATCGGAAGCGCTGCCAAAGACTCACGTGCATATCGTGAAGCTATAGCTGCAGCTAAAGCGATTTTCGACACAGCAATTCTTCTTGGAATGCCTAAAATGTATGTCGTAGATGTTGGTGGTGGATTTACAGCTGATTCATACTTCAACGAAATGGCTCCTGTAATCAAAGCCGCTCTTCAAGACTATTTCCCAAACGAACCAGGATTGAGTGTGATTTCAGAGCCTGGACGTTACTTCGCCGAGACATCTTCGACGCTAGTCACCAACATTATAGGCAAGCGTGTTCGTGGAGAGTTGAGAGAGTATTGGATCAACGATGGAACTTACGGGTCCTTCAACGGAATACCACGCAACAACATCAGACCAACTATCACTTGCACGCCTATCGCTTGCACGTCGAATCCTTCCAACCCCACCTGCAAGGAACTGTGCACATACAAAGCGACGGTGTTTGGACCCACTTGCGACTCGCTTGACACCATTTTGAAGGGACACCAGTTACCGGAACTTCACGTGAACGACTGGCTTGTGTTCAACGAAATGGGTGCTTACACGACTGCCGGTGGATCCAACTTCAATGGGTTTGACATGGCTTCCACTTCGACTTATCTTGCATTCTAATAAAACGCAAGTATAATTTGCATGCACGTTAAGCGTATCGAATTCTATCTAAAATGTTGGATTTGTGTTTGTGTTTACTCGTGAGAATAATCAGTGAACCTTGTTTGTGTTTTCATTTTTGTATGAAGACATGATGTAATATTATTTCATAATAATAGGAAGGATTATTATTTGGTAGTGTAATAAATTGGTGTCAAGTAAAATCCAATTTGCTTGTACTCTATAATTCCTTTATTTATTTATTTATTTATTTATTTTTTGAAAGTGGGTATATTAAGTTATAAGTCCATCCGATAATATACAGACTAACAAGACTGTCGACACTATCAAACATTACATAAATTAAGTAATTATCAACTGGGACGGAACCGGAAATTTTGTTTGGGGGCAATATATATATTTGAATATATACAATATAATATCAAACGAAAACAATCTCTTTTTCCGTATGATGGATCCGTCTCACCCGAAAATCGGATGGTGTAAAAAAAAAAAAAAAACAATCTCTTTTTTAGTCCAGATAGTCTGTCCATTTTAAAATATGGATCAACATATATAATCGTACACATGATCGAATACATGATTGCTTTACTTTCAATGTTTTAGCAAGTAATATTTCATAATTGGTTACAATTTTAATCAATAATTTAATCAGTATGTGACAATAAGTAATCATGTTATTACACATGTTGCATGCTAGAAAATGCTGTCAATGTCATTGATGAAACGCCTTTGGCCTATCAAGAGCCTTTATGTTTATTAAGATTTTCTATTATCAGTTCATCTTGACAATATATATATCGGTACGAAGGATGTAGACCACTAGATTTACATACTTTGACTCAAAGTATATGCACTTGTCAAAACTTCTCCATAATTTGTTGTCAACATTCTTCGTCTTGATATATTTATTGTTATGACGAACTGAAAATAAAAAGACTGTACATTTATATATGGTATAGAACATAATTTTTGATGTCACATGGCTCATTAGAGCATCTGCAATGCAAATATGCATTTTTTAGTTTCTAAATAATACCACATCAACATTTTTATTCATTGTGGACCCACTTTTGAATTTTTTTTTAGAAAAATGCATATTCACATCTCTAATACAATTATCTAAAGTCAAATATGCATTCATTTTATGGCCAATCGTAATAAAACAATTATTCCCCGCTATCTTTCTTATTTTATTTTACAATTAAATGAGCTTTAATCTTATTGATAGGAAGAGTTAGAAATCCTAGTCAACATTTCTAAAAGGGTTTTTAAAATTAGAAATTCAACTCTATATTCTTTAACTTTTTTTTTGCCACATCATCTCCATATTTAACTTAGATAATAGTATTGGAGAGAGTTTTTTTAACTTTTTAAATATCTATCCTATGTGGCACTCCATTTTCTCCAAATACATAATAGCATTGGAATGCTCTTATGTTTTTATTGTTCAGTTATGGGATCATGTACAGATATTGCTGCCCATTAATTCCTGTTTTAGAGTTGTTATTTCCATTGCAGTTGTTTGCTCATTCCTGATGAGTGTTATATAAATTGCCAAGATATAGATGATTTCAACTATTTTGTATTCATCCAAGGGACAAGTATTTTTTGAATTAAAATATAAAAGAGAACATTTTTACCCATCCCCCTTCAAGAGAGGCCGGTAACCATTACCCTCCTCTCAAATTGATGACATGTGTCTAGGGAGGTAATCATGTTTGAACAATTTTACCCCTTCATGGATACATGTCATGTGTTTGGGAGGGGGGTAATGCTTACTCCCCTTGAAGGGGAGTGAATAAAAATGGACTCTAAGACTAAAATTGTGGGCACCTAAAACTAGCTAAAACACTAACATTATATACTCTCCCAAGTCCCAACTAGGGCCCGTCCTGTAAGCCGTTTTTTGTTTTGTTTTTCGAAAATAAAAATGAAAATGAAAACAGTGTTTTTGGTTTCATTTTTGAATTCCGAATACGCGTCTGGTAGCATTTACTGGATTCCGTATTTTGAAAATAAAAACGGAAAAAACGCGTCCGGTAGGATAACCGAAAACTTTTGAAAATTGAAATATATTATAACAATTATATAAAAATTGATTAAATAATTAATCAAAATTTTTTTTAATGTAATTAATAATTAAAATAGAAGTTACCAGTTAAAGAGGAAGAAGAAGAGGAGGAAGAAGAAGAAGAAGAAGAAGACCAGCTGAAGAAGAAGACCAGATCGGCGATGGCAACCGGCGATCGGCGGAGAGAGTGGAAGCAGAGCAGATCCGGCGAGTGGAGGAGGAAGAGGAAGAAGAAGAAGAAGAAGAAGAGGAAGAAGAGGAAGAAGAAGAAGAAGAAGAAGAGGAAGAAGAAGAAGAAGAAGACGGCGAGTGGAGGAGGAAGAGGAAGAAGAGGAAGAGGAAGAAGAAGACCGGCGAGGTCGACGGCGGTGCGAGGTCGACGGCGATGCGAGGTCGACGGCGGTGCGAGGTCGACGGCAGTGCGAGGTCGACGACGGAGAAGATGAGGGAGGAGAAAGAAGAAGAGGAAGAAGAAGAAGATGAAGAAGAGAGAAGATGAAGGAGGAGAGAGAAATGAAGGAGAAAGAAGATGATGTCTGGTCAAGAGACAGAAAAAAGAAAAAAAATATTTTTTATTAAAATAAAATATATTATTAATAATATGGGACCCACTTTTATGAAAAACAAAAACAACTTTTTTTTGTATTTCAAAATTTCCACTTTTAACACTACTTTTGTTTTTCATTTTGTTTTTGTATTTCGAAAATAAAATGAAAAACGGTTTACAGGACGCGAATTCGAAATCGGTTTTGGAAAATAAAAACGAAAACAGGCTGAAAACGCGCTGCAGGACGCTACCTAATACTCTCCTTTTTTTGTTTTTTGGACAATAATGATTTTTTTCTGATTTGAGTTATAAAAATTAATTTGTGATGAAAACACGTCAAAGAAACTCGTCCTGGGGGAAAACAAATGATTGAATTTACATAGTTCATGATGCATATTTGAAAAGCCTTCCTCGGTTAAAGTAAAATATTCTTATACGTTAAATAAAGTAAATAATTTTAATAGTTTTATTTTTATTTTTAACTAATGATATATATATATTTTTCAATAATGCTAAACATCTCACCTATAATTCCACAATTTTTATCCCAATACACGTGGTAATTGAGGTGTCACTTGGTGTGTGAACACATGTTAATTGATATTTATTTCTTTTTCCCATGTATTCACTCACCAATTAATGTTTGTCTACTCCCCAAGTGACACCTCAACTGTCACATGTATTGGAATAAAAATAATGGAATTATAGGTGAGATGTGTAACATTATTGTTTGTATTTTTATAAAAAAAAACCTATAGTGGCTGAGGATCACCGTACTTTATATAGATCCTCTCCTAGACTAACCATTAATTAAACTTTTAAGGATCCATTGACACGTGGCAATTGAAAACTTCAATGGTCAGGATTTATTTTTTCAAGTCTATTATATTCATTAGCTTGCAAACGAGATCGTTCTAACTTCTAACTGGGTCTCCAAAAATTCATATTTCCCCCACTGTTGTTACTATTTATTTTTTCCAAGTAAAAACATAAGATTCCATTCAAAACTTTAGAATATCATCTCTAACGTTCTACACAACCCTGACACATCATCAAGATAGCATCCAATCCAATCAATCAGAGACATTAGAGCATCTCCAAATGCAAACGTGGTTCGTGAAAAAAAAAGATGTCACGTAGGAGATATTATGTTAATAATTGTGTCTTTAATAGTTCAATGCAGCCGTGTATATTCAACCTCAAGCTGACGTGAAAAAAAAAATATATATTAGACATTGTCAATGTAGCTGTCCACTTTCAGATGGTTCTGTTGCACGACTATTTTTTAGGTTGACTCAGCAGACATTTAAAACTGACATCTCATTTAATGCTTAGCTCCCCACCAGTTACAGAGTTGAGATCTTAACTTATATGACTCTTTAACATCACAAATTTTTATATATATATATATATATATAAACCTTTAATTTCTTAGGACCATGTCAGAAACATCTCATTTAATTTGGACGTAGTCTTCGATCAAAAGGAAAGGCAGCATTGGAAAACAGTGTAGAAGAGAAGTGTAGAATTATAGAGAGTAAAGAGTAATAAATGTGAATAGTTGAAGTGCAGGCCTGCATGCGATGCGAGGAGAGAGCATTGAATATGATCATCTAGCTATGGAATCTTTGTCTGACTGCTAAAGTGATAGAAGTCATCCTTGTAAATAAATATGTCTCTTTACAGATTCTCTCTTCTCTCTTCATTTCATATACCTATATATCTGCTTTTACTCTCTCTTATTAAAGATTGTCCAACCTAGCTCCCCACATTTACTCTCTCAACAAACTTATCTTCTGTGTTTCTTCTCACTAAAATTTGAATCCAATAATCGAACCAGAGAATAAAAATATCTAATAATAATAATTAACAAAATATAAAGCATGCTTATCAGTTATCACAATAGATCTATTAAAATGTATAATTATTACTGTTATGACATGGCCGCGGTAGCAGCAATGTTGATATCATATAAATATGATAAAAAAAACTAAAAAAATAGAGAAATGATATCCAATATTTTTTTTTAGGGTTAATATTAAAGACCTCCCCTCACATTTAAATTATTATTGGATATTTTGACAAAAATGTTTTTATTTCAGAAACATACCATGTGGACTAACATTAAATGATTCAATTGATTGAGTTTTGATATTAAAAAGTCTAAAATGTCCATATTTAATCTTTAATTATATGAATCGAATATTATATCATTTGACTTTTTCGTACCAAATAAAATCATTGTTTATTAGTCCACATAGGGTGTTTCTGAAACATTTAGACATTCAATAATAGTTTAAAGGTAAGGGGTGTTTTAATATCTATTAATTCAGGATCATGTATTTTTTTTTAAAGCTTTCCTCATTTGTAGGATTCAAGCCGTTAACTTGGGAGTCATTTGTCCAAACTCCAAGCTCCAAGCTCATCCATCTGTCAGTAGCTACGCCCCTATTGGCAGGGACCGGGTACTTACATGATATGAATACACTATTTTGGCTATGCATGTAATTGGCCATACAAATGTATAGTACATGAAGTTTCAATGTATCAGATGCCATCTTTAATTATTGATTGTGATTTGTGAAGCGTTGCTATGAAAGAGCCATCAAAACTACTGCCTCCTTCAATTTGTCCCCTACTTTTTGGTTTATTTCAAAGTTCAAACTATTATTTAGATATTTCTGGTTTTTTTGTTTTTTTTTTTTTTTCTCTTTCTTGATTTTAGATAGCTAGGGTTTTGATATTTATTGGTGAAGAAATGTTGTCACTCTCTCTTGTTTCCCGTAGTAATAATTATTCTAAACCTAAAATCCCTTCAAACAGAAAGGTAAAAAAAAAAATACTATACCATGCCTAAAGCAGGTAATTGGAAATTGTTTACTTGTTAATAGATAATCTGATGGTAATAAATAGTACATGATTATTTTTTTTTCTAATCACTCATGGGGTTAGAAGAATGATCAAGTCTTGCTCCCAAAAGATTAGGGTCGGGCGTGGGTCCTCATGAGTATTTTACATGGCCCCAAATGTCATAGTTTCATGTTTTCTAAAGATTGTAGGGTTCGATGAGGACCCCGATTATGAACTTGGATTTGCCAAAAGGGTTTGGATGATTTCTGTGTGTTATCAAAAATAAAATTATATAAATGGAAAAAGATTGGGTCATCACCTTAGTTATCAATTGAAATTAATGTAAAAGAAATTAAACATAACCATTCATGGTCAATAACTTTGATGTAATACAATTCTGATCAATATCTTGAAATATTAAGCAAACCATGGATGATAAGATCATGAATTAACTTTTCAGCCGAACACCCGGGTAGCATTATTAAGAATTTTTTTGGATTTACAAATCGAAAATGAAAATGAAATAATTGAAACATGTTGCAATATTAACACATGGAAATTATGTTGTAAGAACTTGCTTACCTTTGAGAATGGGCTTTGGTTGCATAAGTTGCTTGGTTGGCTCGTGAAGTAATAACTAAGATATTGGCACGGCTCAATCAAATGAACGTCAAAATTTAAGCTGTTTTAGCTCAAACAAACATAAAACATTGTCTCTGAGTGAACCGGGCCAATATCATAGTGACTATTTCATCGTATTATTGCAACTCGATTTTTAGCTTAGAAATACATGCATACATATACAGTTGGAATAAAGAAGAAGTAGAAGAAGAAGAAGAGGTGAAGGGAGAGTTTTAAGAAGAAATGAGCATTTGTGTTCCATTGTTTTCGTTGTGTCATGAATCGAATTTAAGAAGGAAAAGAGAGAGAGGAAGAGAGGGAATCCTTTGCAGGTGAGCATTTAAAACCCTCGACTGCCAAAACACACAAAAAGGACCATAGCATTCAATTTTCGTTACGTACACAAGACCCATCTCCATAATATTCTCTCTCTCTTCAAGGCAAAATACTTTATTGGCTCCTCATCAATATTGGAAGCTCTCTCTTTAGTCTTTACCCTACTAGCAAAATCACTAAAAAAAAAATCATCAGTGCACCAGATGCAACATGCAGAATGCGGCTAATTGATACATCCAACCACTAAAATGTTATACATTAACATAATATTAGGTAATCAGTCTTGATTTGTATATACAAATAAGTTTCACTATCTTATCAACCGGTATTTGATAAGTGCGCGCACCCAGTGCATTAAAAGTTTTCTCACAAAACCTGAGAAGCATATACTGTGCTAGCTCTACAATATTAATAACGGTCACTAGATTAGTCACACCCTTTTGTCTCTTGGTTACAGTTATTCCTTTGTTTTGTTTATCGAACTATACTTTAAACTTCTTTAAAATTAACTTCACTAATCACTACCATCGGCATCTAATTAGCATGAACATGAAGCGTAGTACTTTCCTTATTCATCAAGATTATGGATCTTGGACCGCCATCAATGAGATATCGTTTACTTTGAATTATTGGGTTTCATGGTTCTGTCCTTAAAATGACCCTCGTGGAATTAAGACTACCTTTTGTTTATTTATAATGCATACTTGTACCAACTTTAATTGATTGTGATATTTTATTTATTTATTTATTTTTTTTTTGAGAAAATTATGATATTTTAATTCAATAAACATATTGCAGATGGAATATATTATAATTATAATTATAATATTCAAGTGTTCCTTCATAAATATACATTTTCAATTAAATCATTAGCAAGTGCATACTATAAGAGAATGCTGGATTGTGAAGGTGCCTTGTAGAAGCCTTTTTCTGTCTTGTACACACACTCCACTTTACCCAAAAAAAAATGTCGGTGACTTATTAAGCCCATTATAGGCCCAACTATCCTGTTTATAGTTTTGAAATTCGGGCTTGGATCACCTATATTAAGCCCACTATCGATCTGTTTTTTAATTTTCTTTTGGGATGATCCACCTTTATTATTTTGTTTTGGTTAAGTTTTAATTAAATTTAGAGTATCACTCACTCAAATAGTCCAATGTTATTTATTTATTTATTTATCTTTTTTAAAGTATTACACTATTACATAGATTCAGAGTTTTTTGAGAGAGGGGGAGGACTGAAACCTACAATCTCATAGTGCAGATATGAGGGGTTTTACACTGGACCAACTTTATCTCGTCCACCCCAGTGTTATTTCTTAATAATGGATACGAGATAAAAATTTGTTAATATGTAATAATGTAACCACATTTTCCATGCATTATTCTTCTGAAAAAGATTCTTCCCTCTTTCATGCTTTATTGAAACTTTTAAAGGAGAGAATCTTTTATCCATTTGTATACAGACTAGAAGAAGAGAATAATCTTTATATAGGTCTTTAAAAACACGTGTTAAAGATGAATGTTTAAGTAAAAATCAAATGAAAACATGATTTTTAGTTTTTACACTTTATTATTTTTTTTTTACTTTTTTTTTTTTTTTTTACCGTTGACAACAGGTTAAAGCTAGAAGTCTTACCGAAACTACGTACTTGGATTAATTAAGCATTATACAACAAGTTACAACGTATGAGATCTTTTTTTTATTTATTTTTTATTTTTTAGAAATTACAACAATTGTTTGGTCCTTGCGATAATTGGACTCTACTAGTATAACTTGGACGACTGCTCCCATTAAAAGGGAGAGAGTACCCACATTTGATAACTAAAGAGGGACAAAGAATATTTTTTATATATATATACACACACACACGCATGTCATGGGTATTCTTGTAGAGAGATAAAAGTTGAAATGATGATCAAGTAATAAAACCGTACCACTGCACTATAAGTTGGAACTGTATTCTCCTATTGACCCTTGAATTTGTAATAGTTCACGAGCAAAAAAAAAAAAAAAAAAGCATGTGATGCACGAGGGTCCATTATTAAAGGTAATGAAGTTTTCAAATAGGATAAAAAAATGCCTGAAAAAGATGAGAGATGGTGGGATGAATTCACAACACCGAACACGTGTAAAACTTACATGAAATGAATGGACAACCACACAATTCCATGAGAAATGGGTGGGGCATCATGGTGCATGTGTGGTGACCGGTGAGTTGCGACATCCTCATAGACAACTGTGACGATGGCCTCTTCGTTGGAAGAAAAATTTGTATAGGATGGTCTCTCTATCACGTAGTTAAAATGTCAAATGAAATTATGTTATTCATATTAAAAGTATAAAAATATATTTTAATATTTTAACTTGACACAATTTTATTGGAAAGTCTCATCACGTGTCATTAAGATCATCCCGTTCAAATTTTTCTATTTCATTATTGGATAGCTTTCATCAGTGGTTCAAAAGCATCTTTCAACCTTTTTTTAATCCGTCTATCCATCGTCATCAACTCATCATCCTCACTTTACTCACTTACAGTAGAGCCAAAAATACTCTACTGCCCAAAAGCAAAATATTTGTGTAGAGTGTAGACTGTAGAGTCAATGCCCGTCACTGTGTCACTCCTTGCTCATTTTACTATACAAGGAACTGGTAAGTGGAGGATTATCATACACTTATTTGCGTAAAAAAATTCGGATCTATAATGTTACAGGGCAGGGACGGATCCAGGATTATGTTCTAGGGGGGGCGTTGTGAAATAATAAGTTAAATCGATATATATCTTAGAGGTTAATTAAAAAAAATGTTGTTTATATTTTAAAACATTAATTTTTTTCATTAATTATTTTAAATGAATATTAATATTTTATTGATATAAATTATCTTAATTTGTTGCATTTATAAAAAAAACATTTAAGATGATAAAATTTGACTGTTAAAAATTATTCTAGTCTTTTTCTAATATCCAAAAAATATTTTAATTGTTAAAAATTATAAAAGTATGCTTGATAAAATTTCTTAATAATTAAATATAAATATATGACTTTGTTTACTTAACATGTTTTAATTATATAAATCAACACATTTTTAAAAAAAGAAAAGAAAAAAAAAAGCTATATAAATAACTTATCAGTACTAGTGTGAGATAAGTTAGCTTTGGAGAGAGAGAAAATATTTTAAGGATGTAATAAAATTAGTTAATATTGAATTGAGTAAGTGTAATTTTGATAAGAAAAAATTATAATTGACATAACAAAATATATATATATTGTGATTTGATTTATGTTTGAGATATAAAGAAATAACAATAATATATTTAGAATCAAATATATTTTCTACTTGATTATGAGAAAATTACTAACACTTAATTTATAAAAGAATTAGAAAATATAAATATCAAATAAGGGCAAAAGCATGAAAATCTGAAAGTTTAGGGGATTTATTTATAAAAATGTAAAACTTCAAGAAATATGAAATAAGAGTAAAAACATAAGAATGTAAAAACTTAGGGTAAATTTTAAAAATCTATAAAACTTCAGGGGGGGCAATGGCCCCCTCTCGTCCTCACTTGGCTCCGTCCTTGTTACAGGGTGACCAATATGAGAAATATATATGGGATTCACATTAATTACCATACATTACTGTATATGCTACATCTATTCAAATAATGGATTTAGCATTTTACCCATATTTTTTGTTAGTTTAAAATGCTATATTTGAGCCTCTATGGACGTAGTTTAGCTGGTAGATAAATGAGTTTGAAATTTAGATAAATGACTCTCAAATCAACGACTCGAATCTTATAGGTAAAAACTTAAAAAACAAAAAAATACATGATCTATATAGGTTGATAATTAGATAATATAAAAAGGAAAGGAAAGGAAAGAAAAGAAAAAAAGTTATATTTGATGTAATTAATTATCTTTCGTCTCGGTGAAGAGGGTTTGAGTATAGATATGAATAGAAGAGGTATGTAATAGTAGCTATCTATTCTATTTTCAATTATCCCTATTATTAAAATACTATAAAAAGAAAGTTAAAGTGTATTTATTATCTTGTTTATGTACTTATTATAATTAAAGACGATAAATACAGTGTTTATTATTCTTTTTCTAGTGTGTTTATCATATATCTTTATGGCAAAAGTTAACACTACCTTCCTTAAAATTTAGATATCATTAGAAGGAATCATCGTTATTTTGTGACCAAATTACGTATGACGATGTTACAAATCTTTCTTAAAATGGAAGCAGGCATGACTCGTATATGTATGTGTATGAACATTATAAACTGTGTTGTTTTCTAGTATTCAAGGGTGTGCAATAAATGATGACAAAGGTATACCTACGTTTTTGAGGTAAGCTTTTACCTAGTTGTTGTATTCTATATCCATGATTGATTCGTAGAGGTTGTGAAGTCAACATCAATAGATACTTGTAATCTCTATCTATCTATCAGACCATAGTTTAAAGGGATATTATGATTTTAGTTCCTCTATTTTGCGTTAATCTAGGTTTGGTCCACTAATTTTTAGAATTATTAAGTTCAGTCCATTGGTTCTCTGATAATATATATTCTAGTCCCTACCGTCCAATTCCATTAGAATTTCATTGACTTCCATTAGGTTGACAAGGGCAATATGGGAAATGTGATAAAAACTTCTAGAAGTTTTTTTAAATTAAATATATATATTAAAATAATTAATATTACAAATAATTAAAAAACAAAACAAAACAAATTAAATTTTAAATTAAAATATATAAAAAACTAATTATAATCTCTCTCTCTCTCTCTCTCTCTCTCTCTCTCTCTCTAATACGTTCATCATCACAAAACCAAACCGTAATAAAAAAATTTCTCTATCTCTCTCACTCCATCAAACCCCTTAACACCCAAGCGACGACGGCGGCAATGACCAGAAGCGATGACAACAATCGGAAGCAACGACGATGACCCAAATTGCTACGATGACGACAACGACTAGATCTATCTCTTCTTCTTCTTCTTTCTCGGCTTCGGGGTGGTTGACAGTGGCGGTGGTGGTGGTGGTGGTGGTGATGATGGTGAGATCGATCGATCTAGAGAGGGATGGGATGAGATCAGAGTGGCTAGGGTTTGGGTGGTGGTTGATATAGGTAGAGGAGGGGGAGGCCGATGACCGTGTTTGGGTTTGAGTTTGAGTTTTGTTTGGTTGTCGGCTGGGGTTGGATTTGACGGTGTTTGGGTGGTGGAGCATGGTGGGTGGTTCGGCAATGTGGTGGTGGCACTAAACACTGGTGAACCCAAATCTGTAATTGATGATGTTGGTGGTGTAGTGGCGGTGAACCCAGATCTGCAACCCAGATTTTTCTTTTTCCAATTTTTTTTCAATTTAATTGAAGTGATTTGTGTTGGTTTTGATTTTGTGGCTTATATTGTGTGTGATTTTTTGGGTTTGATTGTGTTAATTTTCTAGGTTTGATTGTATTGTTGATTGGGTTTAATTTTGTTGTTGAATGAATTTGATTTTGTTGTGTTGTTTGATATGGGTTTTTTGATTTTGCTATGTTGTTTGATCTGGTTTTGTGAATGAATTTGAAATTGTGTTGTATTTAATTCATTTAATAATAATTATTTTTTTAATTAGTTTTTTTATATGTTTTAATTTTAAATTTAATTTGTTTTAATTTTTAATTTTTTTATTTAATTAAATACAGAATTACCCTACTGCCCTTCATTAGAAACCTTCATTAAGGGTATTTCGGTCATTTTACCCTCTGACAATGCCAGTCCGTTTGTTTTCACGGAATTCCTAACAGAAGGACTAAAGTTTGTAATTTCAAAAACTAGTGGACCAAACCCAGATTAACACAAAATAGAGGGACTAAAATCATAATATCCCTAATTGGAAATAAAGATTCTGTTTGTTTAATAAGTTGAATCACAAAATTGTCTAGGTTTTGTCAAATTATAAATATTTTGCGTTTTAGATCCGGATATTTATTCAATTTTTTTTTTAAATAATACGTTGAATACTTGAATATTCAAACTACCGTATGGATTACGAGATATGCCACGCATGATTATGAAAAGAATTATTTGATATACATTGATTAATATAATTATTTTTTATATTCAATGTCTTTTACTTCAATAAATTATTATTAGAGTGACAATAATACCTGCTTGTCTCCAACACCGAGTCCATTTCTCTTAAGCAATGCCACGTCGATTTAATTAAAAAAAAAAAAAAGATACCAAAAGGAATGAGATCAGTAATTGGTGTATGATTATAATTAACAACAAGTGGATTTTAGTGGGAAATGAAGCAACAGACGAAAGCTACTGGACAAAAGTGGAGGTGTGTGAAGTAAATGGTAATCAACTGGATTATTTATAAGGATAAGGACTTCTATATTTTATTGGTTTAATTAATTGTTATTTAATTAGCAGGATAAGAAAATATTACTATAAAATCCACGTCCAATCGCAAATCCCGTTACAGTTTTTATATCTTTCTTTCTAGATCAGTGGCGGGGAATGCTATAAAATTTATTTCGATTATAGTATTTAATCTCGATAAGAAATTGGTAGACCCTTAATCATTGAGCTTCACATTCAATCCTGTTTGATTAAGTAATTTTGCATTTCTAACTTGTGAAAGTAAATTTTTCTCAATTGTGTAAATAGATATCATGCATAAAGTGTTTAATACCGATAATTTTTGATAAACTCTTGACCGTTCGGAAAATTTTTGTGTTGTAGAAATAGTTATCAAGTTACATTAATAGTGTTCGATTTTAATCAATTATGATGGTTCTCTTATTCGATCATGGTAACAACCGAAGGGTCGTGATAAATTCCTAATCCGATATCGATCCCAACAAGGAAACAAGTAAACAAGTTTATTTTAAAAATAAAAATAAAAATGAATAAACAAAGTGATTTAAAGAGGGGGCGGTCACCGTGGTGATATTAGCAAAGCAAAGAAGCATAGTTAGAATCCAAGTAGATGCGCGCTTCTGGGTGCGCATTACGCCACTTATTTTTAACGTTCTTGTTATGTTCCAAATTAATTACGTTTATAATACACGAGAGCAAAAAGAGAGGGAAAATAGAAAAAAAAAAATTAGAAAAATAAAAAATAAAAAACTAGTAAGTGAAGATTCGGAGAAGCCATAGGGAAAAAAATAAAAGAAACAGAATATTCTTTTTTCTGATCTCATGCAAAACGACTCGAAAATTTTCTCTGAAAGGAGTCGTTGATCGCCAATAGACACCTCTTTGATTGGAACAGAGTTTGTTGTTCTGGTTTTGATTTTGATTTTCGACCGTTTGATTTGATGTGATTTTTCTTCTGGATGGTGATGGGAGACACAGAGAGTTGTAGTAGCAGAGCGGTGGACTATTTTCCGAGGCAAAGCAGGAAGCAGAGACAGAAAATTGAAGTTTACAACGAAGTTCTTTATAGACTCAGAGAATTGAACGAAGAAGAGACCGTACAACCTGGATTTGAAGACGAACTCTGGACTCATTTTTATCGGCTCACAGATAGGTAATCAAAACATTAAAAAAATCTAGTTTTACATTTGATTGCTTACAATGATCAGGAAAATAAACATCAAATTTTGATTTTTGATTGATTTATTGTTTGTAGTTTAGAGCGAAAAATATAGACTTTGTTTTTTTAGCGAAGAGGTCAATGGACGGTGATTACGATGGCTCCATTATTGTTGCTGTTGTAGTGATTCAATTTTGACATGGTCAAATTCTTTGAGTTTTGAACTCTTTAGTTTAAAAAGAATGGTGTATATATATATTTTTAGCATTTTTTCTTTAAATATATATATATTTTTTTTAAATTTCTTCGTCTTTGAGTGTGCAAGCTTTATGTTTCCTGGAAGATTATTTGCTAATCAGGAAACAAAAAAATAAAAATAAATAATAAATTAAAAAGACAACATGACATTTCAAAACAATATAGTGTTTTTGTTACTTTGGTTTTCCTTTGGTGTCGAAAAAGTGTTTTTTTCTTTTAAAAAATAAAATATATTGATGCCGTTGAAATTGGGTTGGGTTGGATCACTGGATGAGCTCCCAAAAGGTTTCATTTTTGGATTTTTTTTTTGTTCCTTGTGTATCAAGGTCTAATCTGCTTCTGTAGGTATGCACTGGATGTGAATGTGGAGAGGGCAGAAGATGTTCTGATGCACAAAAGGTTACTGTATGCTGCACATGACCCAGCAACTAGACCTGCAATTGAAGTCCGGCTTGTGCAGGTGTCCCTTTGAGATTTTGTGTTTGCTTCAAGTTGCTCTAGAAATCTTGATTTCATTACTCTTTTGCTCCCATTTTGATTATGAAGCAATTTTCTCTCTTGCAGATGCACTCTGCTTCCGTTGGGCATTCTATTGACTCAGTTCATTCAAATTCTTCAAGAAAAGTTGATAATCAATGTTTTGGTTATTTCAACAAAAGAAGGCAATGGTTATGTCAATATTTTTTTCAGTCTACTATTTGTTAAAATTATTATTCTTGAAAACTTCTTAAATTTGTAATTATAATTATGTCCTCTCCATTTTTTCTCTTCTCTTTTTTCAGCTTGCATCCACCTCCTGCCTTTGGTTCGTTGCCTGATCTGGAGCTGCTTGTACATGAAGTTAACCAGTGTGATGATCAAGATGAGAATCTTACCATGGACGCCAATCCATTTAACTCTCGGTAAATAGTTCTGCTTCAGATTTTTTGTCCAATATATCATCCTCTTTCAAAAATGTGAATTGTTTATTCCCATTTTATCTGTAGTTGCAATTGTTGTTGTGAATGAGAAGACACTTTTCAGATGAGGAACTACAACATTTTCCGTCAATTGCTAGAAGTTTCTATTGATTTTGAGTAGATTAACATTGCAATACCTTTGCAATTTTGTAGGCTAATGCATGAAATCACAATATCAACAAATGACAAGCCAAAACTCCTTTGTCAGGTAGCTGATCTTTTGGTTAACTTTTGGTTGGGTTTTGTTATCGTTTCTGGGATGTCATCTTGTTGTATTCTTCTCATGTGCACATATCAACATTCAACAATCAGCATGACAAACATGTCAATGTTTGTTAATATCTGTTAAGTCATGTTCTCCTTTTGCTGGTAAAAATGTTTTCTGTTGAATTTTCAGTTGACTTCATTGTTGTCTGAGATTGGATTAAACATTCAAGAAGCACATGCATTTTCGACTATAGATGGCTACTCCTTAGATGTGTTTGTAGTCGATGGTTGGCCACTGGAGGTATTTTTTCTCTTCTTCATTGTTGTAATAAATCACAATGGATAACTACTCCTTGGAGAATGTCAGTTTAGTTCGCAAAATAAATAAGCATACTTTTGTAGATCAATCTTAATTTGTTGTCTTTTATCTTTCTCAATGGACTGTGATAAATTATTGGTTTCAGGTGTATTATACAGGAATACTATTACACTAATATGAATCTATCTCTTTCCTTTTCAATGGATCGTTAAACTGAGGACTTCTGTGTTTATTATTTGTAGGAGACTGAGCAGCTAAGAAATGTGCTGGTAAAGGAAATGCCAAAGGTTGAGGTAGCTCCTGCAGAGGTATCACTTCTAATTACTACTTTCTGTTTATAATAGTCATTATATTTTCAGATTTATTTTGCCAGGATCGGGAATGCCTAGTAATTTCATTTTAACTTTCTTTGGTTTGAGTTAATCTAGATGAGGTTTTTATTTGTTTTAGCAATGTCGGATGGAAGATGAAACCTTTTCAATATAATGCCTGCCATGCTTTATCCTGCACAATACATCCCATAATCTTTCATCGGAATTAAAGAACGCTAGATAAGTATTAGGATCCTTTTTTTTAATGTTTTATTCACATGTAGGATAATTTCTAAGAAATGGTAGAAATCGTTGGATGTTTGACATTTCTTGTTCTGGTGATCTATTCTTACTTTTAAAATCTACATGAACTTTCTGAGGTTTAAACTTATGAAATCCAAATGCTGTTTTCTCACCTTTTAGCAGTGCTTGTACATCTATATAATAGTTTGAAGTGCTCTGCAGAAGCGTCTGCATGTTGTATATCCTGTTGAAGAGCAACAACAAACCGGAATCAATCATGTAAAAGTACCTGCTGATGGAATCGATGTTTGGGAAATTGATGCAAGCCTGTTGAAATACGAATATAAAATTACATCTCGATCCTATGGTGATTTGTGAGTTTTTGTTGCCAATTTTAGTCATATCCTGTTTGTGAGTGAGTACTTGTTGAATAGTAGATTTGATTGATGATACAGGTACAAAGGAACTTTCTATAGTCAAGATGTGGCTATTAAAGTTCTTATGACTGAGCATATAAGTGAAAATATCCGGAAGGAGTTTGCTCAAGAAGTTTATATTCTGAGGTTTGTTAATTTAATTTTCTAAGTTCTTTTAGTTGGAGGAGGGTCTTTCTTGCATTATGTAATATCTTTCACTTTGATATTCTGGCTAGACTTTCTAGGAGTTTTAAAGAAATATATGCTATTGTCTGCAGTCAACCATCAAAATAAAATCTTTCATTGAAATATGCAGGAAAATTCGGCACAAGAATGTTGTTCAGTTTATTGGCGCATGTACAAAACCTCCAAAGCTATGCATTGTGACAGGTGAGTTTAGATGCTACAAATAGTGCTGTGACTGTTTCATTAGAAATGCATAAAATAATCTCTATATATTTTGTCATTTTATTTTTAATTTCTGATTTTTCTTCTCAGAATTTATGTCTGGTGGAAGTATGTATGACTTTCTGCATAAACAAAAGGGTGGTTTTAAGCTTCCGTCCTTACTCAGAGTTGCAATTGATGTGTCAAAGGGAATGAATTACTTGCACCAGAACAATATAATCCATAGAGACCTCAAAGCAGCCAATCTTTTGATAGATGAGAATGGAGTAAGAGATTCACTGATTTCCGCTATTCACTTAGTATTTGAGTTGTATCTTAAAGAGCATTACATTTTCAAGGTTTCTGAAGATTAGGGATACAATTACTGTTCGATTTCCTTTTAAAGGAATAAAAGCAATTTCAAGAGATTTCCTTTTAAAGGACTAAAGGAAATTTCAAGAGTTTGGTATATATTAAAATTCCTTAAAAGTTTCAATGCTTAGCACACTCTGATTATTGTTTTACCCTTCGATTCCTAGTGTAAACACTATTTTTTTGGCTTACATTCCCCATCAGGTTCATCTTATTTTCACATTAGAAGACTATACACAACTTTACCATGCTGGTTGAAATTTCAGTCTTTCTTAACATTCAAAAAATCTGTCTATAGGTTGTTAAGGTTGCAGATTTTGGTGTTGCTAGAGTTAAAGCTCAGTCTGGTGTGATGACTGCAGAAACCGGAACATATCGTTGGATGGCTCCAGAGGTTGGTAATCTATAGTATTTATGCATATTGACCATTCCATTTACTTTTTTGGAAGTGTAGATGATTCTATATGTTAACCTTGTAGAAAATTTTATAATTGCCAAAACTAGTGTGATTATTACCATGTGATCTGTTGATGTCCTAATCTTATGTTTAATATTAAATTTCAAGGAAAAATGCTCTCAGTGATCTACTACTGGTCAAGTCTCATAAATATACAAATATGTCTTGGATAATTTTCACGAAGTGGGTGATTAAGAATGTTTTAGTACTAAGCACTAGTTATTTGTACTGCACTGATGTTGTTGAATCATGTGGTTATATCGATGATCACCTATAGGTAGATGTCCCACAATCCGCCTCCTCGTGCTAATATCTCTTTGTCACTCTGACATGCTAATTTTGATGTTTATGTTTGGAAGGTAATTGAACATAAACCATATGACCACAAAGCCGATGTTTTCAGCTTTGGGATTGTGCTATGGGAGCTTCTTACAGGACAGGTAACACTGTCTAGCAAACACCAATTCCTTGTCCGCTTAAGGCAAAACAGAATCAAATTTTTTATCTTAATTATGTTCCAACTGATATTACAGCTTCCATATGAGGACTTAACGCCATTACAGGCAGCAGTTGGCGTGGTCCAGAAGGTACTTCCCCATAAAACAATGATGTTGCTGCATTTCATTACATTTGTTTTAAAGAAAATTCTAGTCTGTCTTCAAGACTCTGTTTGGCATTGGTTTTGAACAGCTATAACTTTAAATTATTTGGTCTCAAGGCATGTGCTAAGCTAATTGATTACATTACAATGTAGTTTATTATGAGCTTAAAACAACAGGCTAGGACTAATAAAGAACTCTGGTTGTGGTGGATTTTAGGGTCTAAGGCCTACTATTCCCAGACATACTCATCAGGAATTCACCGAATTGCTTGAGAGGTGCTGGCAGCAAGACCCATCTTTGAGACCTGAATTCTCTGAAATTATCGAACTTCTGCAGCGTTTGACTAGGAGGTATAGGAAAACATTGACTCGCAGTTTTATTTTTTGTTTCGCTTCCACCATTCTTATATAGACACTCTCAAGATCTTTGAACAGGTTGCAAGCCAAAAAGGGACAGGCAGAAGAAGTCGTCAGGAAGAGTTGTAACAGCGTTTAGTTGAGGAAGAAACCATTGGAGTAGCAAGAAGATATGGATGTTATTTATCATGTTTGATGCCTTTTCATTTACTCTTCAAAAAGAAAAAAGGAAAAAAAAAAAAACATCACTCCAAGGGATTCTGTTCTCTAGATATAGAAAATACAGGCAAAAAATATCCAAACTAGGTGCTCATACGAGTCATACCAACTTAGAGTCATTAACTTTATATAGTCGCTAACCAAATGTAAAATTCCACAACCTGTGCAGCCCGATTATGGACAGTACTCTTTGAATCAACTAAGTTTTTCTACTACTAGTGTAGGCATCAATCATGCTATCATGATCATCTTTGTAACACCAAATAGTATAAGCCAATAATGCGAATCATGTGATCGACAATGAAAGAAGAATCCTCGTGTCGCATCGTTTGACTTACTGTTCCCACTTCCCAGTTGTTTACTTTTTTAGAAGGAAAATATTCTTTTAAGTGAATAGACAATGTCATGAAAGGATATAAGAGCATTCACTCACAGAATTTTGAAAGTTAATAGAACATATGCTGCTCTTCTGTCTGTAAAAAATTAACTTAAACAGATTGTGATTTGTGATTGTGACAGAGAGGTCAGATTTTCCAGTATCTGACAAATTCTCTTCTGCTTGAAGCATGGCTACAATGTCAAATGCTAGAACAATTTTTATTAGTGGAAGAGAATATATGAACTAGAAACCACCAAAGTTATACATTACAGGCTGCGTATCATTTAAGGCTGTGTTTTATGCTTGTTTTAGAACATTTTATGTTTTGATTGGATGGATACACAGATGATATATCGAAAACTCTTTGAAGGTCTTTTGACCGTTAAAGTTAATTCGTTTCTCTTAAATTTGACCGAATCATTTGTATGATAAAATTTATAATATCTATAGAATTATTTCAAATATTTTAACAAGACTGAATTTCAGAACAGGGTTTTGATGAATTTCAAAACTTAATAAATTTATCTATCCCACTTGATTTTTATTTTTATAATTTCATAAAGATAATAATAAGTCAGTTGTGACTTATTTGAAGTTTGCAGAATGTTCTATTTTTTTCATTTTATTAAGATGCATTTTCCCCCCACCAATATTTGTTCTCTCTATCAACTGCATCTCTCAACAGTTTAGATGCTTCACAGATGGCAATCTCAACTCTCAAGTAGCTTGTTATTTACATAAACTATCTTTGTAGTTAAAAAAAAAAAAAAAATTGCTTTTATAAGACGCCCTGGGCATTGAATTTGCATTAAGCACTTGCAATGAAACAATTGTTGAAGTCCTTAAAGCAACAACAAGAGGAGCAGGAAGAAGAAGAGCAAAAACAAGCTCTTCTGTGTCACCACAACAACTCTCACATGGTGGACCCTCTTGATTCATCAGGAGACCGAAGAGAAGTAGTTGTCAAGATTGACAATGGAAATGATTGCGTAGAAATAACAGAGAATGCTTCAAAACCCATCACAGAAAGTTCAAGTGGTGAACTTTCAGGTTCATCAAAGAAATCCAAAGTTTCGTTCGAACAAGTGTTGAATGATGCTGTTCGGCAGAGAAGCAAAGACTTGTTGGACCAAGAAATCAGTCCAGGTTCAGGAGGAGGAGAAGAGTTGTTCTGGAACAACAGTTCAAGATATTTTACAAGGAGAAACTCATGGAGACTTTTGGTGGACAAGACAAAGTCCAGGTTGATAGACCCACCAGACGATGATGGTGACTCTGGAGGATTCTTTAGTAGATCAGGTCATGAAAATGAAGAGGACGACATTGAAGACGTTCCTGAAGAATACAGGAACCTGAAATTCAACACATTTACAATACTTCAATGTGTCAGTCTTGCATTCATTATAGCTGCTTTGATTTGTAGCCTATCAATTCCTGTTATAAAAAAGCAAACACTGTGGGATCTTCCATTGTGGAAATGGGAGTTGCTGGCTTTTTCGCTAATCTGTGGACGTCTAGTCTCCGGTTGGGGGATTCGGGTTGTTGTGATCCTCATTGAACGTCGTTTTCTTTTGCGAAAACGGGTTCTGTATTTTGTATATGGGTTGAGGAAGGCCGTCCAGAATTGCCTTTGGCTTGGTCTGGTTGTGCTTGTGTGGCACTGTATTTTTGATTACAAGGTTGAGAAAGAGACTGAAAGCAAGGTTTTGCCTTATGTAAGCAAAATTCTTGTATGCTTTTTGGTGGGTACTTTGATATGGCTTCTGAAAACCTTCCTTGTCAAGGTTCTTGCTTCATCATTCCATGTCAACACCTTCTTCGAACGAATCCAGGAGGCCTTGTTCAATCAGTATGTGATCGAATCACTCTCCGGTCCACCATTGTTCGATAGATATAACACACGAGAACAAGAAGGGCCTATTCCTGAAGCTCAAGATAAAAAATTTCAAAACAATAGGACTAATATGCCTGGTGACCTCAGGGAAACTCTGCTTCAAGGAAGTCGAAAACTACAAAAATGTCCCACAGTTGGGAAAAAACCAAGATTGTCTAAAACCATGTCCAAAAAGCAACATCAGGAGATCCCAATTGATCACCTGCATAGGCTGAACCAGAAAAATATATCAGCTTGGAACATGAAGAGGATGATAAATATAGTCCGTCATGGGTCTTTGTCGACATTGGATGAGCATGTATTGAATTCTGATATGGAGGATGAGTCTATGATGGAGATAAGAAGTGAATGCCAAGCAAAAGAGGCAGCCAAGAAGATTTTTCACAAGGTGGCCAAGCCAGGGTCCCAGTAAGTTATATCATAACTGTCTCAAATGAACTAATTCAATTACTGTGTTTTCAATTATTCAAGTTGTATGACCTCAATTTCTCTATCAGAAACATTTCCCTGGATGATCTGATGTGCTTTATGGGAAAAGAAGAAGCTATGAAAACAATGCATCTCTTTGGAGCATCATGCCAAAACGAAGGAATCGGCAAGTCAGCTCTTAACAGTTGGCTGGTAATTGAAATCTACAAGCTTCTTGCTTATTCTGTTTTCATCTTTAATCTCTATTATCGCGATTTCTATTTCAATCCCGCTCATTAAAAGAATTTTCGATTCAGGTTAATGCATTCAGAGAACGTAGAGCACTTTCTTTGTCTCTCAACGACACAAAAACATCTGTGGACGAGCTCCACAACATGTTGAACATCCTTGTATCTATCATCATCACGATAGTCTGGCTTGTTATACTTGGAATTAAAATCACCCACTTCCTAGTCTTCATTAGCTCCCAGCTTCTCTTGGCTGTGTTTGTCTTCGGAAACACCTGCAAGACAGTTTTCGAAGCAATCATTTTCTTGTTCATAATGCACCCATTTGATGTGGGTGACAGATGTGAAGTGGATGGAATCCAGGTAAAATTTTGAATCATATTCTTGCATTGCTTCTATATGGAACTTTTTCGGATTTTAACTTTTAACTTCTTTGAGCCTCAGCTGATTGTTGAAGAGATGAATATATTAAATACAGTTTTTCTAAGGTGTACTGATAACCAAAAGATCACATACCCAAACAGTCTTCTATCTACCAAGCCAATTGGTAATTTTTATCGTAGTCCTGACATGATAGAGACTATCGAATTCTGCGTCCACATTTCGACTCCAATGGAGAAGATTGCAGCCATGAAAGAGAGAATAATGGGGTATGTCTTAATATAACCATCCTCTTCATTCTTTCTTTGGTGATAATGATATGACCATTTTTTGTTCTATGTAATTGCAGGTATATTGAAAGCAATAAGGACCACTGGCATCAACATCCGGTGGTGGTTGTGTCGGATGTGGAGGACATGAACAAAGTGAACATGATGGTGTGCGCGACACACAGATTGAACTTTCACAAATGCGGAGAGAGATTTGTCAGAAGAGCCCAGCTGATTGAAGAATTGATCAAAGTTTTCAAAGAACTTGATCTTCAATATCGTATGCTGCCCTTTGATGTGAATGTTAGAAATATGCCAGCATTGGTATCTAGTAATAGGCTTCCTTCAAATTGGACTGCTGGTGCCAACACTGAGACATCGCTGAATTGAATAACACCGAGGATCATAGATCATGGTTTCAAACATCAATTGTAACAAATTTGTGAAATAAATAATGCTAATATATGCTTTATATATAATATAAGTTTGTGAAAATGTTTCCAAATACGGTGTCACAGAATGACAAAATAAATGCAAACAAACCTTCAAGCATTGGCACCCCACCAACCCGTATCAGGGGTCAGTTGATAATTGTGCACGGTAGAATTTGAACTCTCGCCACAAACGTGGAATGGGACTTTGGTAGATAGATATCACTTGAGTTAAGATGTGATGTCTCCAACTAATACTGTCGAAACATTGGTGCGGCAACAATAACAGGTGTTTTCTTCCGGCCCAAAACATTTTTGGGCCACTGAAAATTTCAATGTTAGCTTTAAGCTTGAAGCCTCATAAAGTTGCATTGTGGACCCAATCAACCACCCACCTAAATATGTTCGCTTTTATACTTTTTTTTTTTTTTCAACAAGGTGGACCCAATCAACCACCCCACTCTTAACGGAAGAGATAAAGTGTACATGTTCTTTGGTCATTCTTTTCTTCTTGTATGGTCCAAAACAAAGCAAGACACACAGAGAATCCAACATAGAAAGCAAGACAAGACAAGACAAGACAAGAAACAATTTCTCTTAAAAAAAAATTCTGATAATGGCAACTCCAGTGAAATTGTACGGCCCACCACTCTCCACCGCCGTGTCCAGAGTCTTGGCTTGTCTCCTTGAGAAAGATGTTCAGTTTCAGCTCACTCCCATCAACTTGTCCAAAGGAGAGCAAAAGAAGCCCGAATTCCTCAAAATGCAGGTAATTTAATCAATCAACTACTGCTTCAAAAATCGAAACCCAATTTTTTTTTTTTTTTTTTTTTTGTCTTTTCAATTCCTTTTCTGTCTCTCATTTTGATTAATTGCAACAGCCCTTTGGCCAAGTACCAGCTTTTGAAGACGAGAACATCTCTCTATTTGGTAATTTCCAATCAACCCATTTGCATATATTCATATTTAACTCTGTAATTGAACTTAATTAATCTATTTTTTGAAATTTTTTTACTCTAATTTATCCATACAAAGAGTCACGAGCAATATGTCGATACATTTGTGAGAAGTACCCAGAGAAAGGAAACAAGGGACTGTACGGTACAAACCCACTAGCAAAAGCATCCATAGATCAATGGTTGGAAGCTGAAGGGCAGACTTTTAACCCACCAAGCTCTGTTCTCGTGTTTCAACTGGCATTCGCGCCACTAATGAAGCTCAAGCAAGACGAGACTCTGATCAGGCAAAACGAAGCGAAGTTGTCGAAAGTGCTCGACGTTTACGAGAAAAGGCTCGACGAGAGTCGGTTCTTGGCCGGCGATGAATTTTCTTTGGCTGATCTCTCGCACCTGCCCAATGCTCACTATTTGGTGACTGCGACTGACAGAGGAGAGATCTTCACTTCTAGGAAGAATGTGGGGAGATGGTGGGATGAGATTTCGAGCAGAGATTCATGGAAGAAAGTGGCTGATATGCAGAAGAGTCGTTGAATTTGTTGTTTTGTTCGTTTTCTTGTAGTGCGAATCTTGTTTTCTATCTCTTGTTGCAATGAATTTGTGTGTCTTGATGAATTATGGAGATCTGTTTTGGTATTATGAATTCCAATTTTTTGTTGTTAGCTAGTGGTTGCTACTTGCTACTGTTTTTTGGTTGTGATAATTGATAAATGGCTTTGCTCTTTCATTCTCCAATGGGCTTGTAGTTGAATTCCAATTTATAGACACCGGCAAATGATCTCGCGCGATTTTTTATAAACACTGTTTTTTCGTGCGAGATCCAATTCTTCTTTTATATCGATACAAAGTGGTAAAAGTCACCCTATAACAATATTAAGTTGGATTGTATGAAAAAAACGAACAGAATTTCTAAATATATGATATCCAACTCTTTTATTATGTTACAAAATGATAAAGGTTCACTTTGTAACGATATTAAGTTGGATTTCATATGAAAAAAAATACGGGAATATCAAAACGTATGAGACCCAACTCTTTTATAAGTTATAACGTTATAGAGTGATAAAGGTAACTTTGTAAGTTGTAACGATATTAAGTTGGATCCTGTAAGTTGACATTCTATTCGGAGGTAATAAATATAAAAAACAAACATGGCATTATCATTCAAGTTATAATCACTATTCAGTTTTCAGTTCTATTCGGAGGTAATAAATATAAAAAACAAACGTGACATTCTATTCGGAGGTAATAAATATAAAAAACAAACATGTCATTATCATTCAAGTTTTAGTCACTATTTAGTTTTCAGTTCTATTCAGAAGTAATAAATATAAAAAACAAATGTGTTATTATCATTCAAGTTTTAGTCACTATTCAATTTTCAGTAAAATTCAAAACAGTTCGGTCTTCAAAAAAAACAAAAAACAAAAAACGACCCCTCACTCTATAACGATATTAAGTTGGATTTTGTATGAAAAAAAACGCACGGAATTTTCAAACATACGAGATCCAACTCTTTTATTATGTTACAAAGTGATAAAGTTGAATTCCATACAAAAAAAACACGGGATTATCCAAACGTATGAGATCCAACTCTTTTCTAAGTTATAACGTTACATGGTGATAAAAGGTAACTTTGTGATGATATTATGTTGGATCCCTTGGTGCTTGTTTGGTTGGGTTTTCTACTGGCTCAAAATGTCTATCAACATATATTTGAGTTTTCTAGAGTTGTTTGATTGGCTTTTGAGATTGTTTATTTTAAATTGAGTAGAGGCTAGTAAAGTTTAAACCTCTACCGGGCAAAAGCTCATGAGGAGGTGCTTCTCCAAATAGAATTTTTTTTAAAAAAAAAGTCTACCAACCAAATATCTATGATTTTTTTTTTTTTTTTTTCAAAAACTCTATTTCTAATAGATCTACTATAAATAAATCTTTTATCAATTGAGGATTTTCAAAAACCCAACCCAAGAAGCTCTTATCCTCTCAAAAAAGAGAAAATAAGTTGAATTCCGTAAAAAAACGTACAGATTCCTGCACTGAACACGAAACCTCTTCGATACTTGTCTTCATTTTACTCCATCCATGTTCTTGGATTTAAATCAATAAAATAAAATATCGCTGGAAATTTATTCAAACTCGATCCCTTATAAGTCCTAATGTCCGTTTCAAAAAAAAATAAGTCCTAATGTCCTTGCTTTTTGTTGCTTATTATACTGCCAACCGAAATCACGATGATGATGGAATCTAGTGCAGCAAAAGAGGAAGAAGTGGGAAGCTACAACAGCAACAACGTGCAAAGAGCCAAACTACACTCAACACTCGCTGCTCTCCTCGACGATCCCATCCTCGCCGATGTCCCCAAGAAACCGACCTTGTCGGACGTCGACACGCTCATCAGCCTCGAAATGGGCAGCGCCATGCGCATCTCCGTCCTCAAATTAGATGGCACTTCATTAGGTACTGTTTTTTTTTTTTTTTCGGCTTGACATTTTAACAAACATCTTCTTTGCATTGTAAGATTTAGTACTAAGAAGTACACATTTCTTTGGTGTTTTTTTTTTTTGATTAAAGATGTGGTGTTGATGAATTTGGCTACGTTGAAAGACCTGAAACTTGCTATCAAGAGAAAAGTTAACGACATGGAGCAGTCCAAGATGGGTCATCGTCACATTTCATGGTGAGTTTGATATGATATATCAGAATCCAAATTTATAAAAATATTAGTGAAAATATTGAAAAAATCTCACTGGAATTTCGATATTTGTACAATCTTTTCAATACATACCACCAAAATTTCAAATATATGTAGCCAATATTTACTTCTTTGCACCTTTGACAACCTTGAATTCATTCAACTTCCTTTATATTTTATTCTAAAAAATGTTCTTGTCATTGATTCTTTGCAATATTTGGGAACTAAACCATATAATTTGAGAACTGTAATTATAAACATTTGTATTGATTCTTATTAGTTTCCAAGCTAGCCAGTTAATCTTTGCTGGGATTTTTTTCTTTTGTGGTTTTTTTTCTTCTATAGGAAACACATCTGGACGGATTTTTGCTTATCTCACCATAATCAGAAGCTACTTGATGACAACTCTCGGCTTCAGGATTTTGGCATACGTAACAATTCCCAGGTTTTTGGCCTCTCGTAACTTTGAAGGAGAGTTTTTTTCTTTGTTAGCGTAAAAAGTTATGTAAACGTAAGACGTGGTTTGCTTGTGATTTGCAGGTGCAATTTGTACCATACATTGTGTCCAAGAGTTCCCGGAAGCATTCTAAGAGGAGAAGACACCGTTTCTTTCATGGCCTAAACCAGCGCGCATGAAGAGTTGCAGACACTGGATCATTGTCCTCCGCCCACCAAATCACACTACATTCCCGCTTGTTTCTTTCGGAAGAGACTCAAATTCCATGTAAAGTTTGCTTTCAAACTCCCTTCATGCTATGATATACATTTGTTTGTCTAAAAAACTGCAAACAGAATTGCTTTTGTTAATGTATCTGTACTTCTGCTGAGGCATAACTTTGATCGACAAAACCACTGTTTAGTGGAATGCAGGTGATAATTAAGACTTAAAAGAGTAGAATAAGCACTTAAATACCGACGTAGATTAGTAGTATAGAACATTCCTAACAACAGTCTTAATTAGCTGGATTCATCTATGTATATAAGACATTTCTAAATACAATTTATATCTGCATATAGATTTCAAAAACGCCCCAGAGAACGTTCGTCGACACATTTTCAGACCTACCACTGATCTTCCTATTCATAAAAACTCTAATAGTTAGCTTATTTATCAACTTCCATCGTCTGCCTTGAGCTTCAGTTTCTCCTTGTATTCTTTCAATTCTCTTTTGTATCTTTCCTTGTCTTTTAATCCAATGTTCTGGTAAACCTACAAAGAAGTGACATGAATCAAGTTAATGGTACAAATTAGAACATATCAAAAAATGATCATTCCTTTGCAATAATTACCTTTCTCTCTTCTGGACCGAGACTATTCCAAGACTGACCGATCATTTTCGTGAACTCTCGCTCTCTATTTGGGAAGAGAGATTTGAGCTTGTAATGCTTTTCAGCAAAGAAGAAATTGTAACCACTTCTATTGGGTTTTGGGTAGCTGGGGTCTCCTCTTCTTCTGTTCCTCCTCCTCCGACCAGAATGACGCGGTTTCCGATTCCACTCGTATGGTACAATTGCACCACCATTGTTAGACTGGGGAATTGAGGTAGATGATGAACCAGGTTGCTGGTCTGGATGATAAAGTACACCACTAAGAGTCTCTGAACCCAACTTCACAGACACCAAATAGCCACAATCGAATTTTCCATCAATTGTTCCCGTAGCAGTAAAACAACAAGGGCCTACATGATTCAAGTAAAAATAAAACGTTAAAATGACCATTTCAAGGTCAACCAAAAAAAAGTTAACTAAACAAGTTTTCTATGCTTTTCATGGTCCCCAAGATCACAAAGTTCCTGTGAAAGGAAAACAAAAAAAAAGTTGCCTCGAAATTGATAGCCATATATAGTCTCCACTAAAATATACATAAATTAAAACTATAGAAAGAGATAACACAGAAAATATTTTCGATAAATAACAATCATATATATTCATATATATATAAAAACTACATTTTTTTTTTTTTTTAAACTATAGCCACATATCAAAAATTAAGATAAATGTGTAGTGGGACCCCTGTGCAAATTGAGAAAAAAAGATCATATATACATTAGTGCTACATCAAATATCACATTCAAGTGGTGTTTCATGTGACAACATAAATTTAAAAGAAATTTTTTCTCATGAGAAATTAAAATCAAAGCATTTATGGTGGATGTGGTTCATGATTGACACTCACATTATCTTCTTCAATTTTTTTGTGCTAATATAAGTCACATATTATATATCATAGGGTGACCCAAAAAAAAAAAAAAAAAAAAAAAAACCTAGTTTTACAAATCTCACCTTCACTAAGCGAATCAGGATCATTTATCGTTTTGGGGGAATATTCCACAAGAGCCAAGTCAGGCCTGCCTGAGCCTGAAGGGCTGTTAACAGAGAATGCAGCTGCAAAGAGATAAAAAAATATTGACCCACAAAACCCACAACACAAAAAAAAATTGTCTGAAAGAAAAAAACATAAATAGGAAACAGAGATCTGAAGTCTGAACATGAAATGGCCTAGCTAGAAAAAGACAAAAAGATCATGAGACCCCATAAATACTGCTAGAGGCAGAGAGAGAGAGAGAGAGAGAAGCTAAAACTTAAGGCTAAAAAAAAACCATGAAACCTACCTGAGGGAACACAGGGAGGGCCCTGAACCTTAAACAAGTGAACTTGTTCATAATGGTAAAGAAGACTAAAGTAGTGTTTTCTTAACACAAATGAAGCACTTGTTGTTGTTGGAGAAAACCTAAAAACACCACCCACTTCCCTCCATTTTTTCTCTGCAACAACCTATAAATGAATTTTGTTTCCAAAAATCAAAACACTTTGAAAAGATTCGTATTTTGAAGAATAATAACATTTTATTTTTGAAGCTAAATTATTATTAACCTTCTCATAACCACCCCTTTTAGTAGCTTCTACATAGAGAACATGCAAATCCAGCTCTTTGCCTCCAATCACAGGAATCCTTGAAAAAAAAAAATACATATATATAAATATATATATATATATATATACAGGAGTTAGAAACTACAGAAATAAAAAATTTTAAGTTCCCATGTACATCACATATTGAGGAATCTAATATATATTCTATAAGGTGAAAGTCCCAAAAAAGGAAAAAACTTACATGAACTTGGTGCCCATTATAAAATGGAAGCGCCTGAGAGTGTCCCAGAAAACAACAGGGTCTTTGACAACCGTTTCGTGAGAGGCTAGTGGGGCAGGATACTGCTTGTTTTCCACCACACTCTTGTACTTTTTAGTCGACGGCGGCGGCGGCGACGACGACATTGGGTTGCCAGCGACTTCCATGTAAAATAAGTCAGTCGCCGGAAAATCAAGATTTTGTAAAACCGAAGAGAAAAACGAGAGAGAGAGAGTGATATTAATGATAAAAGAGTAAAGAAAAGAAATAAAAATGTGATTTTTTCAAGATAAGATTGTAATTAAAGAGTAAGCAAGTGAGCAAGTGTATTAAAGTGAAGAGTTGGACGCGTGGGAAGTAACGGTTACGCAAAATTGGCTTTTTCTGGTTTTTTTTTTTTTAATGGCCAGCGAAAACAAAACAAAGTAAGCTGTGGACAGACAAGACAACAAAGTTAGAAGTAATGCAAATGCTGTATAGCTAAGCTATTTGATGTTTCAAATTTATTTTTTACAGGCTATGTTCATTATTACACACAACCTCCCCATCTCTCTCTCTCTGGTGCCATTCGAAAGCCTGACATATTTGCAGACCTATCTAGGCTTTGTTTTTTTTTTTTTTTTTTTTGATAATAAGACCTATCTAGGCTTTGATTTGCTTCTTTTGTTATGTTTTTAATTTCTCTCTTTAATGTTTGTACTTTATAGCGAAACGTTGACATACACTTGTGTTGTGTTATTTGGCTTCTGATTTTTTGTTCTGAAACAATATCTTAGCGTACACCTGTTGGAAGATATCTGCTATGACTTTTCAGGGGGATTGGTCTTTGGTGTACTCGAGTAAAAAAACTGTGTTTGCCTTTTGGTTTAGTGAAATTTTGTGAGTTTCATTATTATTATAATTACTATTATCATTAATAAATCCGTGTAAAAGTTTGAAAAATGTCCTCAGCCTTTCAAATCTGAGCTTGACTGGGTGGTCAAAATCGCTGACAGAAAATAATACTGAGTTTTATTTAAATTTTTATATATATATAGATAGATATAGAGAGAGATAGAGTACATGTAACAAAATAATAAATGATAAAGTTCCTTAGTCTACGGTTTAGGAATATTGGAACGATGTGAAGAGTTTATAATGGGAAAATATTTATTATTTTACAGAAGACTTCAGTATCAATAAATACTTGCAACTTTGGAGAGAGAGAGAACAGGGAAGTAATAAAAAATAAAAATAAAAAATAAAAATTTTGGAGAGAGAGAAGCAATTCAATTTCAAGAGATAATGGGCTCGCGGAGAAGCACATAAATAGACTTATGGCGTGGGTTTGGAAGGAGATCGAAGTTATTTGGTCTGCTTTGTGAAGCCTGTATAATAATATCAAGCTACACAAGTATATAGCTATCTAATAATGTTAGTTTAACTTCTGGCTAACCAGTGCCGGAGGATTTTAAAAAATCCAAATTCCCTTGTTGCTAAGATCCTTAAGGGCTGCTATTTCAAAAATACAAGTTTTATGGAAGCTGGTAAAAAATCTGCTGATTCCTTTATTTGGAAAAGTCCGTGTTGGGGTAAGGAGGTGCTTGAGAAGGGGTTACGGTGGAGAGTTGGAAATGGTTCGTCGATCCGGATTTATAAAGTTAAGTGGATCCCAAGATTATCCACTTTCAAGATCTTGTTTATGCCTTCAATGGATAAGTTCTTTTCTCCTTTGGGAGGTTGGAATAATAGACTGCTTGATCGTTCTTTTTCTATTGATGATGTTATGGCTATACAAAGCATTCATGTTGGGTTGAGTAGTTGTGCTGATTCAATGATATGTCACTTTGATGATACAGGGAACTTTACTGTTAAAAGTGGCTATTGGGTTGCTAGGAATATGGTTTCACAGGCTGGCAGCTCCAATTCGGTAGAAAATTCTACATCTTCTTGGTGGAAGAGGTTGTGGAAGCTGAAATTGCCTTTGAAAATTAAAATTTTCGTCTAGAAAAGTTGTTGGAATTGGATTCCTTCTATGTCCAATCTTGGACATCGCAAAATTCCAGTGGTTGACAAGTGCCCGATGTGTAACAAAGATGGTGAGTCAACGCTGCATGCTCTTTGGGACTGTAGGTTGTTCAGACATATTAGAAAACAATGGTTTCCTGACAAAGTGGTGATTAGAGGTTTGTATCAGAATTTTCTTGATCTTATTTTGGATATCTCTATTGGGATGGGTGAGGAGGAGCTGGAGTTGTTTTGTACTGTTATTTGGAGAGTTTGGTCTTTGCGGAATGCCAAGGTTCATGGTGTCCCCATCATTGATGAGTGTAATGTGGCTGAATGGTCAAAAAACTTATTGTCTGAGTTTCATAATTGTAATACAGGGGAGGTTCTCAGTAGGGTGGTTAGGTGTGACAGTAGGGTGGTTTGGCCTCATCCCTCACCAGGGGTTTACAAAGTGAATTGTGATGCTGCGATGAATGCAAAGGGGAGAAGGATTGGATTCGATCTGGTGATTAGAGATTCTACGGGCTTCGTCATGGCGGCTAGCTCCCAAGTGGTGGAAGGTTCCTTCTCTGCTCAGGTAGCTGAGGCAATTGCAATCCTTAGAGGAATTTAATTCAGTATTGATTGTGGACTGTGTCCTTGTGTCTTTGAATCTGATGCTGAAGTGATTGTCAAATGGATCAATGATAGAAGTCATCTTGATTCTGTGTGGGGAGCGGTGCTCTTAGACATTGCTTCTCTATCTACTGAGTTGTTTGAGGTTGGCTTTGGTTTTATCCATAGAAAGGGTAATCAGGTTGCTCACTTACTTGCAAAGAATGATCTTTTGCTGCTGGATGACAGGTTTTGGATGGAAGGCTTCCCTTCCTGTGTTGCTGATGATATTCAGGTGGATATGCAGGGTTGTGCTGCTGATGCTGGTTAGGAGGATCTGTTTGCTTAGTTTGTCTATTGTTGCTTTAGTTTATGCTTTTCTCAAAAAAAATAAAAATAAATAAATAATTATAATATGTGAGTTTTACCTAGGGATGGTAAAATGGGCTGGGTTTAGAGGGTTTGGCCCTTACCCGCATGATGAGGGTTGGGCTTAAACCCGGACTTCATTATTAAAAAGCCCACAATAAGCCCTTTAGTGTAAGCCTAAATTGATTGTGTGTTTGTTTTGGATTTTAACTAGGGTTCATTTTAAACCCTCAAAAAGCCCACTTCAAGTCTTCAACAGCTCAACCTAAACTTTAAAAAACAAACACCAGCGACGTTCTACACTTCTCTTAAAAAAAACTAACACAAGCTCGTCATTTGTCTCTTGCCGTCGTGCCGCCGTTGAGCATCACGACTCTCGCCGCTAATCGCTTCCGACGAAACTTCCTCCTGTCGCTTTCTCGCTTCAGGTCATCTTTAGCGTTTTCGTCATATGAGAATCGCTAATTATTGCCTCTCCATCGGAGCAGATCTTCAACTTTCCCCAGCTTTCCAGATGGAACAAATTTCCAAATCTTCAACTTTTTTTTTTTAATTATTTGTTTAAGTATTTGAGTTTTGTTTGATGAAGAGTTGTTTTTGAATGGTACACTGTCTGTGGATTTATTAGATTCTTTGTGAAAAAAAAAATTGAAACAAAAATTTTTTTGGAAATTTTTTAGATTGGAAGCTGATGCCTGATGATGGCGGTGGAGAGATAGAGGGGTTGATGATGGCGGTGTGGAGAGATAAGGAAGATGAATTGATGATAACGGTTTTTTTTTTTTTTTTCCAATTATTTATTTTAAATATTAAAAATACTAAAAGAGATTAAAAAAAAAAAAAAAACCTTTAATGAATTCTAAAAAAATTAATTAGATAAAAAAAAAATATTAATTAGATGTGAAATGTGACATTACGGGTCAGATCTAAATTCGGGTCATAATATGGGTAATAGTACGGTCAAATTACAAGTAAAAATATACGTAAAAAATTCGGGTCAAAATTCGAATCACAATGTGTAAGTAATAATAAGGGTCAAAGGGCGTGCTTGGGCAAAGCCCTGAATTTTACAGGTTGGGTTCCAACCCTACCCACATGTAGAAATTTCTTATTTTGACAGAGTTTAAACCCTTTTTAAATTATGCAGGCTTTTTGAGGGCTTGGGTGCAGTGAGGGCCCAAGCCCTCAAATTGCCAACCCTAAAAAGTTTTACCGCTATTTAAATTATGAGATGTTATCAGAAAAAATAAATAAATAAATTACGGGATGTTATGTTAATTTCTTAGTAATAACTCATTTAACAAATATGAACAAAACATTTAGAAGTCTAACATTACAAATAGCTATTACTAGCCACAAGACCATTATCTTAGATCCTTGTATAATTATATGTTCCAGATTTTGTATGTGATTCTGGCCATTATTTCAGACCCAATATAATTACAGATCTTGTATTTAAGACCTTATAAGTATACAAGTATTACATATTATATATTACATGTAAGATTTGTTACAACTGTAGGGTGTCGACCTACAATCGATATGGATCGGGTTGTATATTGTTAGGCCCAGTGCAACTTGGGTTGAGTTTCCGTGGATCGTGTTGTCGTCTGCTGGATTGACCTGCAAAAGAACTTAGTCGACCGAAATTGATGTTGGTCGTCCGACCTAATAACCTGTAAAATTGAAGAACAGATAAAATAGAATAGCAATAAAAAAGAATAGAAAAGGAATTGATTTAGATTGATAGCCTTAGTTATGCTTGGGCTGAGCAATGATGATCGTGATAATGTGGATTCCGGTGACCGTGATTCTTTTGAGACAGAATTTCAGTACGCTTTCTTAAGCTTGTTTTTCTATATCCCTTTTTGTGTCAAATGAAGCTCTTTATATAGGAATTTCAGATGACCGTTTAAACCAAATCACGATACGATTGCAAACGAGATCTTTGGAGAGATTTTCTCCCCAAGTATCTCGTTTATTTGAACGTGTCTTTTAACTGCTAGCTGACTTGGTCTTCAAACGACCAAATCACGCTGCTGGCTGTCATTTGGGCTACTTCAGATTGGATCGAAGTTAATAAGTACTTGGGCTTTGTACCTTTGGGCCTGTGGGTTATTTTTGGCTACCACAACAACCATTATCAAAGACGTTGTGTATTTACAAATTTTATACGTGATCTTAAACTATTATCTAAGACCCATAATTAATTATTTATTTATTTTTAAATATACAACAACTGTCGGAATCTGACGAGATTGGGCTCTACTAGCGTAGCCCGGACTATAACTCCCACAAGCGGGGAAAGAGAACCCACAATTAGTGGGACAACACCTACCTTTGGGATTAAAGGCCAAGGGGGACAAATAATATAAATATATAAATGTACACATTGAGCGTCGAATCGTGGTGGTGGAGGTTCCCAGAAAAAGGTCCAACCACATTGGCAAAAGTCCCAAGTGCCCATAATTATTAAGACCATGTTGGAACATTATTTGACCTATTAGATTCAATATATAATAAAATCTAAAATAAAAAAAAAAAGATTCAATATATAATGTAAAATACAAATTCGTATCTTTGAATAGAATAAGAATTAGATAATATTGGACCCAGCATAAGGCATATTGTGGCTTCTATTAGGCCCATTAATAAGAAATTTTAAATAGCTAATGAAACACTTAAATGTCCATATGTATTCAAAGTAGGCCCATCTGCTTTAGATAAATTTTAAAGCTTAAACTGAAGATTGTAGGGCTTTTCCCCTGAGGGAGCCCTTCCAGAAATTCTCGAAGGCACAGGGCTGAACCCAGGCCTAGGAGGGGGTTTGGAAATAGTTTTCAACCAGCAATTGACGCGCCTCGGTTAGAACCTCATAAGCTGCGTCATTGCCCCAAGCGCAAAGATACTTCACAACCTTCCACCTCTTTCCTTTTTATATGCCTCTCCAACCCTCCACATTCTTATGCGTTTACGATGTGGGATTGACAAAAACACGCAGGCAGCGTTTCTAGTCGTTTCCTTTAATGTGAACAAAATTCATATATCTGTTGATGTTTGAAATTGAATGATGGGACTATGGGAGGATATGGTAAAAAGCTTGCCGCTTCTTGTTTATCAGTTTCGTTGCATTATTTCTCCAAATTCTCGACTAATATGAATATCTTCAAAGGCATTCAACAATGTCCTCTGCGGCCCAATATTTTTATCAGCCAAAAGAGAAGAATTTGCAGTGTCCAGTTTCGCTCGTATTCACATCTGGACTCACTTGTGTCAGCTCTAATCACTGCAATAACTTCTTGTTCTTCTGTCTCCTGTTGCCGCGCGATTCAAGCGCGTGTTATCAAATCTGTGAATTACAGAGAAGGGTTCATTGGAGATCAATTGGTCTCGAGTTACATGAAATTGGGCTGTGAAGAAGATGCAGAGAAACTGTTTGACGAAGTGTCTGACAAAGACCTGGTCTCATGGAATTCTCTAATTTCGGGATTTTCGCGAATTGGGAAGTTGAATAAATGCTTGGATACGTTTTCTAGGATGAGATTTGAGATGGGTATGCAACCAAATGATGTCACAATTATATCTATAATTTCAGCTTGTACTGATACTAGAGCTCTGGATGGAGGCAAATACATTCATGGGATTGTATTGAAACTTGGAATGTTATTTGAAGTGAAAGTTGCAAATGCTCTGATTAACTTGTATGGAAAATGCGGGTGTTTGGGGCCAGCTTGTCGATTTTTCGAGGCAATGCCATTGCAAGATTCGGTGTCTTGGAATTCGATTATTGTGATTCACACGCAAAATGGATTCGCGAAAGAAGGAATGAGATTGTTTAATTTGATGAGAATAGCTGAAATCAAGCCTGATCAGGCAACAATTGTAACTGTGCTTCAAGCTTGTCAAGATTTAGGTGTAGGTAAACTAGCAGAGACAATTCATGGTTTGATCTTTAAATGTGGTCTGTTTGCGAATGTAGTGATTGTCACTATCCTTCTAAGCGTGTATGCTAAGCTAGGGAGATTGTTTGATTCCCATAAGATCTTTGAAGAGATAATCAATCCGGATAGAGTAGCTTGGACTGCAATGCTTGCAGGGTATGCAATGCATGGACGTGGAAGAGAAGCTATAGAGCTCTTTGAGTCCATGGTTAAGGCAGGTGAGGTGCCTGATCAAGTTACCTTCACTAACTTGTTAAGTGCTTGTGGCCACTCGGGGCTTGTCAGCGAGGGGAAGAATTATTTTAATATTATGTCTGAAATTTATGGGTTGGCACCCAGGTTGGATCACTATTCATGCATGGTCGATCTTTTGGGTCGCTCTGGGCATTTGAATGATGCTTATGAGATGATTAAACGAATGCCAATGGAGCCAAATTCTGGTGTCTGGGGGGCTCTTCTTTGTGCTTGTAGGGTTTATGGTAACACAGAACTCGGTAAGGAAGTTGCAGAGCGGTTATTTGATTTAGAGCCATTAGATTCTAGAAACTATATCATGCTTTCAAATATATACTCTGCAGCTGGTATGTGGAAAGAGTCTTTAAAAGTCAAGGATTTAATGAAGGAGAGAAATCTGATCAGAACCCCCGGATGCAGTTTTATCGAACATAGAAATGAGATTCATGGCTTTGTGGTGGGTGATCAATCTCATCCCAAGTCAAAGAAGATCTACAAGAAGTTGGAACTTGGGAGAACTGATTGGGAAGATTCGAGCAGCTGGTTTTGTTCCTAAAACTGAATACGTCCTACATGATGTTGACGAGGACGTGAAAGAGGATATGATCAACCAGCACAGTGAAAAGTTAGCCATTGCATTTGGACTTTTGGTGGTTAAAGCTGGCATGCCATTAATTATAACGAAAAACCTTAGAATATGTGATGATTGCCACGGCATGGCAAAGCTTATATCACTGATTGAGAAACGTACAATCATAATCCGAGATTCTAAGAGGTTTCACCATTTTGCCTATGGTTTCTGTTCTTGTGGAGATTCTGGTAAGCAAACCCTGTACGAGGAAGATAAAGTCGAAGTCTAAGAGGCCATGTTGGCGGCTGATGAATAAACAGATGGTGTCAACCAGGCTCGTGCAAGAGAATTTTGGTTAGTTCAATTTTTGGGGACGGACCTATTTATTGAATTTCCAAGGTCCCAAAACTCTAATGTTGAACATGGATTACCAATTCACTGTTTATTATATTTATGAAAAGCAAAAAAGTAAAGTTGAACAGAATACAAAGTTTTATACATTCTTCAGACAGTTCATTTCATCACAGTGCTTCTCTGCTCTCTACTACTACCGCTTTTTATGATCCCAAATTTAGAGACTGCGCAATCGACAGCGAAGAGATGAGAAGAGGCAAACTTGTCTGCTCCACCCATTATCGGCATGGCTGCCGCCATTTTGACTCGGCTCCTGTAATTTGGTCTGTAGGTCTGTCCCAGGACACCATCCACCATTTCACTCTGTGAATCAAACTTAAAGTTGAGCTCCAAATGAGCAAAGCAATCATCTTCTGTAACATCATATCCATGAACCTTCGATTCCTCCAAAGTGATTGGAACCACTTGTGCATCTATTTCAAACAAACCTTCCACTTTAACTCTTACCTTATTATTAGTCTCAGTTTGTCTCTGAATGTTCAACCTTGCTTCTTGTGACCACCACGACATTTGTCCTTCACCAATTGGTACCCTGATACGCATTCCATTCAATTCGATGAGCATGTTATCAATCGAATCTTCCCACTTTGCGACCTTTTGTGCACCGATATAGAGCTGATGAGAATCGAACAAGATACCAATGGCTTGGACCCAAGTGAAATCGCGCCCCTTGTTGCTTCTCTTGCCAATGAAATGACCGTTTATGTGAATATCAGAATCAGAAAGCAAACAGAAGTCCTTGTCTTTCTTGCCATGGAAGTAAAACATGATCCCATCACCACCAACGAATCTTGGGTCCTGGCACACCGCTCCTGGCCTATCACAAGCTGGTTTACACCCAAATAACCAACAAAATTTCGACATCAATGAATCTATTATCTATCAATAATTCAAATATTTGTCATCGAAGACGAATTTCAATCTATCATATGAATCCAACAACATTAAAAAAATAAAAATGATCAAACTTACCACAATAAGGCTTGCAGAGTCTGCAATCTATCTCACAGAGTCTAGGACAACCAGCTGGACAAGTGTGAAGGACGCCATAGCAATTGCCAAATAATGGGTTGTGACAAGCAGCTTTCCCTGCGATTAGCTTAGAAGGCAAAAAGCTAAAGAAAAACATAACAAAGAGAATCCATCCATAACTAAGCTTCATTTCTTCTTGTTTGGTCTTTCTCTGTGTTCTGTCACTGTAACTCGAGTTAAATCACAAGCAAATTGTTTAAGATAATAAAAAAGATGGGTTTTGATCAACTCTTGAATTTTTTATAATTTTTGTTCTTGATATATGTAAACTACGAATAAATAAGACAAGAGAGTTGGTTGTTTGGTTTGCGCATGCAAGAGAGAGTTAACATTAATTTATTTAAATAAGGTCAACACCTCGTTTTGGTTTATAGATTATGTTAGTGAGATCCGAGACATCAAAGTTAGTGTTCTTCTTCCTTTTCCTTTCTTTAAGGGAATTGAAGAACACTGACTTTGATGTCTCGGATGTGTTCAAAGGGAATGCAAGTTGTAATTGCTTGAAACGACTAACCTACATGGCTGCATAGATGTATTCAAAGGACTTATTCCATGCAAATGCCAAGTCCAAGGCCCAAACAAAACATTTTTTTTCTTTTCTGGGCTGGATTTAAACCAGAAAGTTGACCCTCTTCTGTGATCAAGGCCAATTGAGCACCATATTCAGATCCATTTAGGTTAAAACTTGTACGTGCACCGTTCTTGTAAGCAAAGCCCAGTATGTACCCCTCTCATAAGTATACCTCAAAAAATGGATATACTTACAATAAAGGTGTAATTGTGTAAATCTGGTCATTCTTATATCACTGTATCACATGCGTGTGTCGATTCTAAACTGAAACATTATTACATTGAATGAACACTCTTTACCATAGAGTTCATTAGGGTTTGAAACTCTGTTCTCTGGACTTCAGCTTTGGGACAACACTCAACAGTTATTTTTACTTTTATAAAGCACAGTTTGTCATATGTTTGTCTTGTGTATTGGTATTCTGCAAGTAACAGTAAATAATGACAGCTTTTTACCTATATTGAATTTTTGGCAGTCTCATTTGTAAAGTAAACAAACTTTTTTTTTTTTTTTTACCAAAACGACATCCATGCAAAACATGAACGAAGTCAAAATCACTGCTCTTCACTTTTTCCCAATCAAGCATGCATCAGAGATGATCATGACTCATGAGGTACAACTTACAAGCCTCTTTTTTCTTCTTCATGATTTTCTTTCAAGAATTATAAATACTTCACTCGTTTTCCCTCTCACTGCATTTATGAAGACACATGCTTCATTGATTTAAGATTCGCAATCCAACCACCCTTACCAATTACCATTACTGTGTGCTAGCTTGGAAGTATTTTATTTTTTATGTGATGTCAGATGCCCACCGATCAAGATACTGAAATGTAGGTGTGATATATATTTATGATTTATGATGTGTGATTGTATGGTAAGCCTAACTTCATAATTCAATCTTTCATCGATGACGAACTTTTAAAAAATACCTAATCCCGAATTAATAGATATTATTTAGATATATCTAACTTTTTATCATATGACGTGTTTTTATTGAATGTAAATATGAGTGATATGATAAAACCGTGACATATAATATATTTTTTTACATGGGTTGTAGCCTTGTAGATACTAATTCTTGTCTTTTATTTTGATTTTTCTGGAGGGCATTATTGTTCACTTGGCTTGGCTGTTTTTTCATTTCGATTGAGTGTTTCTGACACATAAAAAGAACACAGGAAATTAATTTACTATTTGCAGGTGTTATGTGTAGATGTAGAGTTTTGTTTTGTTTTGTTTGTTTTTATTGTTTATTATATATAATGCATGACTTTTTACGTTCGGTCATTATATGAAAACATATTTTACCAACTAAAAAAATTAATTTAATATCTCTTAAATATATTAAAAAGTTGAGATCACTATTTGAATGTTATTTTTTTTTTTTAATTGAAATCCGAAATAAATCCATTGGATAATAAGCCTTGCAATATGCATGATTTTAATTAGTTATTCTTGATGCAATCACATCGATATGTGCTTGAAAATAGGGGCGGAGGTACGTTGGGGCCAACGGGGGGGGGGTGGGGGCCGGGGGGCCGTAAAATTGTTGCAACCAAGAGTGCTTTTACATACTTCTTTTATTATTTTAATGGTGAAATATATTATATATCCAATAATTATATATTATTATTTTTTAAAACATATAATTATTTTAATTAAAAACATAATTATTACAATAAATAAAGAAAAAGTCTGACATCACCAATTATATCTATTTTTTCCTATTTATGAGTGTTTACTAATCAGAAATTAAATAAAAAGGAATCAAGATTAATGGGAAATAAAATTAAGAAAGGGAACTTGATTCCTCAAACAGGAACTTAATTCCATATTTTTATGTGAAACCCATATAATTTGATTTCCAACCGATTTTAGTAAACACAACAATCACAAATAAGGAATTAAGTTTCTTTTCCCTCATTAGGATTCCCAATTAGTAGGGGCAAAAATCTATTTTATTTAGGATTTGGTTTCCTATACATCATGAACTATATATATATACACACGGTGGTGTTTACCACCTTAGTGCATGGGCACTGATGTATTTATGTAAATGCAATGCATGTAAGCCGTTGATTAAACATAAATTAATGTTGACTAAGTCATCGACAATTGATGGATTTTACAAAAGAATTAAGAGCTCGGTTCATCTTCATAAACATCTAAACGATATTACATTTGATTTTTACAACTTAACTTTTAAATACTAGTATATTTGTCTTGCGCCCCACCACCCCGCGCCCCCCCCCCCCCCCCCCCCCCCCCCAAAGACAAATCATGGCCTCTGCTTGAAAAATTCTTAAATTTTATTCATAGGTAGATTTCATTGAATATATCATTCACAAAATAAATACATAAATAAATAAATAAATAATCAGATCAAAATTCATAAAAATATATGTAATTTCATCAAAATCCCAATCAAAATTAAAATAAGGAATCTCTTATGTGTTGTGCGTAATATTTATCGGAAAGACGCATCACACAAATATTCAAGGAATGTGGACCGATCATACCACGTAGGAAAAAGTCTAAGGGTTGGTCAAATTGCACGTGGACAATCTGCTGGTCACGAGTAGAACATTCCATGAAATCTCAGATGATACAAGCTGGGCCGAGTAGAGACCTCACTTGACTAGGCTCTACTCCGCTAAAGAGGAGAAACCCATATTTGGGTTTCCTCCATACATAAGACAATTTAGCCAAAATGGAGAATTATAATTCAATTGGTATTCGACCACCAGGAATCCAAAGGAACAAAAAGATCTTCTTTGGAACAGTAGGAATCCTGAACAGATTCGAAATCAACTGCATTAAATACATAACGATACCAAATAGGAAAAGAATCCTAAATCCGACTCTGTAATCTTCTACTTGTACGCCACAATCCAAAACCCTAGCAGAACTGTGTATAAATACACCTGTAAAAGACATTGTAAAGGGGGTGTGAACATCTTACGAGAGAGAGACCAGAGCGTGTATTATTAACTTACAAAATATTGGATTCGCTTCTCAGTTGCTAACGCAACAACCCGTGGACGTTTCTCCGATTACCGGAGTTTTACCACGTACTTTGTTCTTTTTATTATTCCTGCTTTTATTTCACTTACTGTGCAAGTTTCATTACCCAAAGTCGTTGACCATCTAAAAAACACCGTCAACAATATATATATATATATATTAAAGTGAGTGCGCATTGATGTAGTTTATATCCATATATTGCATATGGACCACTAAATTTATATGTTTTGACTCAAAAGTGTATGCACCTGTCAATGCTTCTCTATAATCAATGGTCTACATACAATACATTGATATAATCATTGATAGAGTTATATCAGTACGCACAGACTAGAATGAGACTATATATATGACATAACCAATCAGCATCAAAATTTCAATTTCCCCCCGAATTAAAAAACACACAGATAAATGATAATTCGATGTACGGTGAAGGCATGGCTTGCTAGTCAAGTGCATTTCTGTCTACATAGAAAATTAATTAATAAACTTCCAATTTTACGAAATCACTTTCATAATTCATACATATCTAATTGTCTATACTTATGCGTATTTAATGATATAACCGTATAATTATCGTTTACTTCATAAAATACTTCAACTTCTACTGCGGCTGTTGTCAAGCATTTAATATATTATTTGTTTTTTTAGGAAATTGCTTGGGTACTGACCAGTCAGTACCCAAACCATACTGATCACACCTAACCATCCAATGGAGTGTTGTCACGTGGCAAAACTCTTTTGTTTTTTTCCATTTTTCTCTTTGCCTTGGGTTATATGGCAAGTAATGAGTGGTGTGGTCAGCACCTTAGGTACTAGCAGCATTATCCGTTTTTTTTAAGGATATTATTTTTAAACGTGGGACCAAGCCTATCCTCTCGTTGGAGCCCCACAATACCACTACGTAACTTCCAACATCATGGCCCACTTATTCCGTCACCTGCCCACCTAATTAATTTCCTTAAATAGATGATCTGTCATTTGCTAGGTCAATTTCAAAGGTTTATCGATTTCAATTAATTTTAAAATTTTAAAATATTTATAAATTCTACCGTAATCCAAGGAGATTAATCACTATAAAATATAGTCCAAATAATAATTAATATAATAAAAAACCGGATCTTTTGTGAAAAAAAATTAAGCTTCAATAAAAACTCTTAAGTAAAAGAGAAAACATTTTCGCCATCACGATTTGTTAAGCAAAATTAAAACTTCCTTTACCATAAATATACAAAACAATTCTCATAATACAAAAAAGAGATCTCGTCCTTCATAACTTTTTAAACAAAATTAAGATTTGAATCTTTACCGGATTACGAAAAAAAGAAGAGAAAAAAAAAAAACTTAAAAATATTGGACTACAGAAAAATCATCGGCAAATTTGAATCAATGCCGTTTAATGATGCCACGTAAGATCATAAGACAAATCAAATATAATCATTAAGTTTCGATCAATCTAATCGAATCCAATCTTTAATCTGGCAAGAACAATCTAGCAGGAAGTTTCCTAGAGGCCGTGTTGTTGATTGATTGGACCTGCGTCGTGGCAATTACATTTATATGAGGACAATACCAACATTTTCGTGCGTTAATTAACAGACTTACCTAATTTATTATTTCAACGACAAATTTAGTAAACAATTACCCAGTTTTAATCAGGACTCAGTGACGGTCGACCGAGTTCAATCAGGACTCAGTCCGATCCAAAACGGAATATGCTTGAGAATATACTTTTCCTTTTACCGTCTGCCGCAACTGCGAGCAACGTCTTTTAATACATGGATAAGTCTCCTCCAACCCTAACACGAGAGTGTATTCTATGCAGCAAGATGTACGATGCAACCCAATTGCAACCGTAACACATGGTAAAATTTAAAATACGATAAAATCATGAATGGTGTATCATCCATTAATCATGATATGGGCTGCATTTAGGATTTCAACGGATGATTTTTATTCCCTAGGCTTCTCTGACTCTCCACTATAAAACCCACTTTTGCAGAGCACTCAATATCCCATCCAGCATCCAAAGCTTTTTCTTATTGTCGTCGATTCCCTCTCAAAACAACACTAACAAAAAATCATGAACTCTACTCTGTTATCTTCTTCTACTACTCTTACTCTCTCTCAACAAGAACAAGAACATCTTTTGGAGAAGCTTGAAGTCTTCAAGATCCAAGGCAGAGACAAGCGTGGTCGTCAAGTTGTTCGTGTCATCGGCAAAATCTTCCCTGGTATATATCACACACAATCGATTTGTTGTTTATTGTCTTGTTGTTTATACGAATTCGATTAAGATTAGATTTTGTATATGTATATATATACAGGTCGGCTGGTGAGCAAGCAAGTGTTGAAAAAATATTTGGAGGAGAAGATCTTCCCTCAGTTAAAAGAAGAGCCGTTTACGGTGGTGTACGTGCACACCGGTGCTCAAACATGCGAAAACTTCCCTGGAATCTACGCCCTACGATCAATCTACGATGCTCTTCCGATGAACGTCAGGGATCATCTGGAGGCCGTTTATTTCCTGCACCCAACTCTCCAGACCAGACTCTTCCTCGCCACCTTCGGCCGTCTTCTTTTCAATGGAGGGTAATATTATTATTATTATTATTATTATGGCTTTTGGACCATTTTGACCCTCCCACTACAATCATGCATCAATTAAAATAACTTTTTTTTTTTTTTTCCTGTTATGAGAAATTGATATTTTTATTTTTTATTTTGTAGGTTGTATAAGAAGCTGAGATATGTTACTAGGCTGGAGTTTTTGTGGGAACATGTAAGGAGGAAGGAGATTGAGATACCGGAGTTTGTGAATGATCATGATGCTGAGCTGGAGTATCGTCCGCTGATGATGACGACGGATTATGGTTTGGAGAGTGATCATCCGAGGATTTTCTGTGCTCCGGCGGACTCTTCAGTTTCTATGTACTACTCCATGAGGTGTATCGCTTAGTGGGACGAACATGTCTTCAGTGTCGTTTTTAGTTGTATGTGTAGAGTATATAGTAAAGGTAATGGAAGCTTGTGTAAATTTGGCTTTTAGTGTAAGATACGAGTGCCGTGAAAGAAAGATATGACTCCTAATTTGTCAAAAGCAGTGAACGGTGATAAAAATATAAATTCTGTCTACTTTGGGCCTGAAAAGAAGAGAATCTTATCCCAAAAAGAGAAAAAGCTAGAAAAAAAGAATGAACACAGTATGCCTGGTGATTCACATTCAAGAATAAAGAAAATGTTGCTAGAAAGTTGAAAGCATTCATTGCTTTAAACAGCAGCATGGATCAAAAGCCCTCCATGAAAATTCTGATGAATGAAATAAAAACAGGGAAAGAGAGACTCAAATGGAGTAATAGCAACCCAATTATGCAGAAGAGATGCCATTTTACGAAAACCAACCGTGTCTAACAAGCAATACTCTTTATAGGAAGGCAGTGAAATTGTTGATAAACCAATATCTAAATAACTTTCTGAATAGTTTTCAGGTGCACTACTGAGGCAGAAATCATTAGAAGATGACTGAAAGAGGGACTAAAATTTCAGTGCAATGGCATACACCGGAATGAATTCGAATATGAAGATTCACATCATTAAAAATCACAACTTATTCTATCATTGGCTAGGAATCTGATGATTTCGAACTGTGATAAACCAGTAAAAGAGTTTATAACTTCATCCTTGTAAAGCACCCATCTTCTAATAAAAGCAGAACATATTTCTAATAGTAAATCATTAGGAGTGTAAAAGATGAGCATTGAGTAATGCTCCTAATATACACTAGAGGCTACTAAAGAGGGAGCCTACTGCCCAAAAACACTAAACAGAAGCTCTAATTCTACGGTAACCGCTCAACTATGAACCTCCTTAGTTCAAAGTCATGTTCTTTACATTTCTAAGTATCTTCACCTCAAGAGTTTGCTATGAATTTTCATGTATAAAACTCTAGCCTTGTCTCTATCAAACATTGGGTACATACCTCCAAATGTGTCTAAAGGGCGGAAAACAAACCTTCAAAGTTGAAACTCACATAATGAAAGAACAAGAATAAATGTTAATAAAGTACATTCCTTAAATTCACAAGAAGAAAGATAGTTATTGCTTTTATATAATCCGACAGTGGGAGGCAAAACTGGACACATTTTGACTTCTCTAGACAGATTCTCAAATGTCATTGCCTTTCTATTAAAAACCTTTTCTTTGATTGACGAGAGAACATATACAATGAAAGAAACAATACCTAGTAAGGACTAACATTCTCAAATTGGGACAAACTTAAAACTTCATCACTATCTCTTGCAGAATGCTGATATGCTGCTAAATACATGCAAATCCCTCTTTAAAGTTTAATCTAGAACAAATCATTCACCGTGAAAGAAAGGCACATGCAGCACAAAAATAGTTCATCAACCAAAGTTATTACCTCAAATCCCATGTGACACAGACACAGTTTAGCCTATAGTCCAATAATTGATGATATCAAGATGAAACCACACTCTCAGAGCTATCATCTCATTTCAAATGATGATGCTAATATTCTGTCTGAGAGAAGGAGAACTTCGTGCTTACCTAAGAGCTAAACTCGTACAGACCTTCTACGATATGTATGCACACAAACACTTTCTAATATACTCATTTGCATAAAGTTCTTTTTTGTCATGCTATAGCCCTTGTATTGTTTCTTTTACATATTCTATCATATATGATCACAATCTTCTCAAAAGATAATACTAATGTTTACATGAAAGCAAATCAAAGAGGTCACTCTAAATAGCGGTTAGATTCAGACAAGTTAAAAGTGCCCAAAACTGTTCATCACACAGAGATAAGAGTCTGAAAAGTATTATTGCATATATCACAAACATGTAGATAAATAAGCATATCCATACTTACAAGTTGTACAATTAACATTGATACGACTCCACAACTAACCAGAATAATCTTCCAGAGACCTGGGCTGCAAATAACATTCACTATAAATAATTAAATATACACACTAATCAACATAAACATTTGCACTTACAATCAGGCAACATCAGCATGGGTTGGGTGTAACCCAAATAGGTGGAGGCCATTGTAACCGGCAATGCAGATTCCGCGGATAACAAGGCAATGGTTCAATGCTATGACTGCATAAACTGAAAATGCCCGAATCGTGTTCACCAAAAACATCATCATAATTACCCTCCGAGTAATCATCCGTGTAATATATGGAATCACTCACACAACCAGGAAAATCAGATGCTGACAATGACAAGGATGAATTTTCTCCTATAAACAACACCTTGTCCCCCAAGCTTCTCACTCTTTCCCACTGTGTCCCGTTCCAATTCAACCTAAAAACCTCAAACCTTATGGTTCTATAGATTAAATGGGGTTGATCAGGCTCGAAACCAAATTCAAGACCCAAAAACCGAGTAACCAACAATAATTCATTTCCTGAACTAACCAAGTACTGCATATCACCACCCAACTGCATCGGCGTTTGAATAACCGAAACCCTAGCTGAATCACCAACACCACCAACATCACAAACTGCAACCGCCCCGCCCTTATCTACCGCATAAAACAATCCGTTGTTATATATAACATCTTCACAATAAGATCGAGCACCTTCAATTATTGACCAACCTATGTCTCCATTTCTACAATAAGCCAAATCACCTGTTTGATTGAGAATCGCTACCGCAATAAAATTACCACCATCTGTGCCCGGACTCGAAGACAAAACAATCTTTTTAATAAAAGAATCGCGCATTTGTCTTAAATTACGGTAGAAACGGTCGCCGCCTAAAGACAAGAGCGTGTACTCTCGACCGACTTCGAAGTAATTGAAACTGACGACGTTAGGGAAAGTGAAAAGCGGAGGCAGGTGGATTTTGGCGCGCGTGAGGGGATTGAGGAGGATAACGTACGGTGTCTCGTCAAGGATTACAAGCCAACCATGAGAGGAGCCGCAGTTGCGCTTGCAGTGGTTGGAGGCTTCTGGAAGGTGGAGGAAGTGGACTCTGTTGGCGGAGAGATCGAAGAAGGCCTGCTGCGATTGGTGGGACTGCGATTGTGGAAGCATGAGCCAAGGGAGCTGGGGAGGGAGCCGGCTTGGAGATTTTGGTACGGAGGATCGAAAACGGCGACACGTGGCTTGGAAGCGGAGGTAATCGCAGTAGATTGTGAGCTTATCGGAGATGGTTTGTATCAGTTCTTGGGGCAATTCGGTCCAATTTACAGCGATTACCTCCATCTCCGTCTTCGACGATTTTCTAAGTTTGGATATAATTCTGCAATGCAACAACAATCGATCGAGACGGAAAAAAGAGTGCAGGACTGATGAGAGTTTTCATTTTATAAAAGTCAAATGGACGAGAGAGGTAGATCAGGAGGTGATGAGGTGGACGGTGGGGATGCTGTCTTGTTTATAAATTAACGGAGGAGGGAAAGGCGGGCCGGCCCGCCAAATTGAGCTTGTTTCGTGTTAATTGACACCCAACCGATGTTTTCATATTTAAAATTTTCAAGTAACAATCTCTAAATAACTTTTTTTTTTCTTAGTTTTTAATTTAATAATTAAATATAAATCAAATCCCTAAATTTTGAAGGAGAATCAGATCCCTAAAACAAAGGTGCTAAGAAACATACCAAATTACCAATTCATCTGTGTTCTGGTTCCAGATACTGAATTTCTTCAGGTAATTCATTAGGCATTCTTTATCACCCGTAAAAAAAAAAAGAAGCTAATACTTCTAAAAAATGCACTATACCCCCTATATATATTTTTTTCGTTATTAAACCTCCTGAACTCTCATAAATTGGCAATCGTTGAAGGAATTTGCCCCCTGGTTGCACCTGGTTAGGGGGGCAAATTCCTTCAGCGATTGCTAGTTTATGAGAGTTTCAGGGGGTTTAATGGTGAAAAAAAAAGTATAGGGGATAAGATGCAAATTCAGCCATAATTAAGGGGAATAAGTGCCAATTAGCCTAAAAAAAAGGCCTGGTTGCTGGAAAAACTGATAGTTCAATCATGGAAAAAGTATTGACAGTGGAAAAATAACCTAGGCTTGGTACTTAACGAATGTAACAACCAGAAATATAAATTCCATTAGGCCTTTCGAATAAAGTTAAGATCATCTGATCATGTATGTTTCAATGAACGAAACCGGTTAATGATTTCTATGCATCAAAATGACAAATTAAAACTGACATTTTGATCTTTGACACAAACACAGAAACATGTTTCTATAAGAGAATAAGAAGAGTTCTATAAATAACAACCCACCAAATAATGCATCAAATGCCTCTCATTTGCCTGAAAGAGCTCATTCTGCCATCTCCTTCACTTCGGAACAGTTCTTGTCCTTGTCAGCAGCACCATCCATCTCCTTCACTTCGGAACTGTCCTTGTCCTTGTCAGCAGCACCATCCATCTCCTTCACTTCGGAACTGTCCTTGTCAGTGGCACCATCCATCTCCCTCACTCTGGAACTGTCCTTGTCAACGGTGCTATCCATCTCCTTCACTTCAGAACTGTTCTTGTCAGCAGCAGCAGCATCGTTGGTGCCAGCAGATAAATCAGGGTTGTTGACATATCCTAAATCAGGATAGTTTCGGTGATTCAAAGAATGCAACCACAGAGCCACAACTCCTTCCTTGTGTTCTGTTGAAGCAATATGAGAGTATATATGCTTCATTTTGAAGTTTTCTGCCTCTTCCTCGTAGCCTTTCATCGATAGCTCTTCATGAGTATCTTTCCACTTCTGGTTATATGATGCAAAAAAGCACTCATCCAAGTATAACCCAACCTCAGGAGCCGTAGGTATATTAATGTTAACATTCCTATCATGTATATACATATGTATAATTAGAGATAAAAACAACTAATATCAATCGCATATTCACATAACATATAATTCTAACAAAATATCAAGTACTTACTTCTGCAGAGCAGTTTCTATCAATGACTCTGGTGCACAATTCCTCATGACCGCAACAGCAAGCCCTATCAGCTTTCGAATCTGATGAAGCATGAAACTCTGCCCCACAACCTCACACTTAACAAACTCAATCCCTTCAACATTAACGACAGTGTTGGCATCAAATGAAATAATGTAGCGTTGAGCAGCAGGGTCTTCGGCTTTTGTTCTAGTTGTGAAATTATGGAAGTTATGAGACCCTACATAATGCTTCAATATCCTATTGAACCTCTCCTTCTCCTTCTCACAATAAAAAAACTGACTCCCCTTCGGAGACTTCTCCTCTCCATTGTTAACTCTCTCTTCTTCATCTTCCACAACTTCAGAATCATTTAACGATCCCATATTCGAATTCGAATCAGTATTTTCATTTAGAACAATCCCTTCAGCCTCAACAACATTTTCCGAAACCCCATTTCCCACACAATCCTGTTTTTCCTTCGCGGATTCATCAGCATTCGTTTTTTCCTCCTCTAAAGACTCGGAATTCGTATTATCAACATCACCATTAGACTTCAAATTTGCATTTTCAGAGTACACAGACATGCCTAACTGATAAGTACGCTTTCCCATAACGCCGATAACTTTGCGGCCTCTCTCCGAGCACTCAAAACACTTAACAAGTTCCTGACCAGACCCTAAACTAGCTAACACACTCTCTCTATCTTTATGTGAAGATGGATCAAGAGCAAAAACTGGAATAAGATACACGTACCTCCTCCGATCGCAGAACTTCTTCGCGTTAAACGAAGCCGTCACGCGTCTGTACCCGAAAATCCGAATCTGAGCTGGAAGATTGGAGTTCAGCCTATCGATGAAACCTGGCGGGTCGATGTAGAACCGACCCGAAACGACCTGGCCGACGGCGCTCACGCCCTTGTCAGTCCGGGCCGAGCGGGCCCATTCGAACCGCTTGGGCATGCCGCGGTCCTGTTCGGGGACGGCACCGGAGTGGAAAAGGGCCTCTTCGAGCTCGCCTTCGATGGTTTTTGCGCCTGGGTTCTTTTGCATGCCCTGATATCCGACGCCGCAGTACGCGAAGAATATTGCGATCTTGCGGCGCTTGTATCGTTGTTTTTGGGTCGTGTTGGCGGCTTCGTCGTCGGAGGTGGTGGTAGTGGAGGACATTTTGAGCCTTTTAGAGTCGGGTTCTTCTTGCTGTGGCGGTGGCGGCGGCGGTGGTGGTAGCGGTGGTAATTTCGGGGCGTTGATAACTGTGTTTTCCATGTTCAGTCAGTAGAAGGAAAGTGGTGCAAATTTTTTGAGGATTCCATTACAGTTTTCTACAGACGAATCACTTCCATTGTTAAGGTTTGTCCCCTAATAAAACCCTAGCAAGGCAGAAAATGAAAATGCTAGAAACGACACGCCGTTTTGATATTTAATATATATGTATATATTTTGAATTAAGTGCGAGTAACATACCGTTGGACACTTGGACCAACTTGGCTCGCCGTTTTGATATTTAATTAAAGATTTGTTAGATTTGGTTTTCAATATTTTTGTTCTTTTATCAATTTTGAAATTAGTATTTTCAAATCACACCATAATAAGTTACAACGTTCTAAATAAAGTCCAGTTCTTTTAGCTTTTTAATCTTTAATGGAATAACAGCTTTTGTTGCTTTATTAGTTTAGAAAACGCTTTTCTTCCTTTGCTTGTGAGCAGTTATCAAAACGGCTATGAGCGTATATGTATATGCTTTGAGTACGTATATGCTTTGAAGATAATAAAGACAATAAAGAGGACATTGCCAAAGTACGTATATGCTTTGAGTTTGCATGATGACTCGGATATCATCAGTCATGCAATTGAAAGACCCGAGCTATATGTGATGAATCCCCAAAGAAATGGCTGAATCTGACAGTTTTAACTGAGCGTTTCGTGGTTTCAAAAATATTGAATCTTGTTGCAATCATCATTTGTCAGAATTATTTGGGGTCAGTTCCTTGGCTTGGACAGGGCATTTAGTCCATGTAACTATTTCTTGTTGATTTTGTTCATTAACGATGAAATTGTGTGTTGAGAAGATTCTAATCAGCATGAACGTTTCGAATGGAAAGTTGTAGATATTCACAAGAGAGATGTAAGCAGTATTTATACAAGTAATCTTGCTATCAAAAGCCTAGAATCGGCACAAAAAGAATAGCAACAATCTCTCTGTTTAATGTTTATGTATAACTTATTCTCGAGCTTGTTTTTCCCACAACTCTGCAAGCCTGCGCTCCTCTATAAGTTCTTCGGCCCTCTCTCTTCTTCACATGTCTCCTCCATTCCTGCATCGCATTTCTCTGCTTCTCTTTGGTACTGCGAAGAGCGTTTCCTGGCACTCATTATCAATGCATTGGTGTGTTCCAGAGATTCATCGGCTACCTATTTTTGAAGCTACAATATCCTTCTCCAATTCTTCATTCAAATCGGGATCATTTTTACCACAATCTGCATGTATAGCAAGAAAATGACTTCATAAATTAAAGAAAAGAAGAACTTTGCAGTTCATTTGCAAGATTACATGCATTATTACACTTCTTTGTACAAAAGAGTTGGAAAATTCAGAGTTTCAGAGGTTCAAAAATTCCCAGAAATCCACTCATGCAGCAGAAACAGAAACACAAACAATAACAGAGATGGCAAGATAGATAAACTGACCTGTAAACGAACCATTGGTAAGTCCTGCTCCTTTAAGAAAATAGATGAACAACGTTTAACTAAAAATGAAGAAAAGAACAAAACATGGAAGTTCAACATCAATATACTTTAAGTAACACACTACAAACTATGAAATCTGATAGAAGTATCAGGTTACATGGTTCCACAAATCCCGTAATTTGAACTTTTATCTTCATGAAGACAGCATTGTAATTAATTGTTTCGTTGTTCATACCAGCAACAGAACCAAGAAAGCTCCCTTAATTCCAAGACTACAGAGAACCTATATGTGATCATCATGCATTTATATGCATTCAATCAAATTCCCCACTCAGACTAACACAATCACCTAGCTAATTCATTTTTTGAGAGAGTTTGATAGAAGTTGGTTTTCTCAAATTCCACTTTCACAGTGAAGGAGTACTAAATTAATCTGGACTGATAAAACATCTATTTATTAAACATTGTTAATCCTAAATTACATTAAATACTTCCCTTGATCCCTTGAAAACTTGAGTAATATTCAATGAATCAAATTCATTGACCAAATAATGAAATGAATCATTATATACACTTAGAGATAACTTCTTTTGCCAAATCAACTACACAATGGAGTCACAGAAGCTAAATCAGGAGCAGGTTGGTATCCTTCATCCTTCATTTGTTTACTCAACCTACGTATCTCCGTTCGTATGTCTCCAATCTGCGGATGCATTTGATCTCCCACAACAAACACATGAACCTGACTCTTTAGTTCAATCCAGCTACATCCAGGCTCCTTACTCACCCCTCGAAGTTTCATCAACCTCCGTACCCGTTCCACATCTTCCAACCTGCCCATGGCAGTATAAATGCTAGACAACAACACATAAGCAGATGATTCTTGTGAGCCCAACTCCATTAGTTTCTCCCCAGCATGGGCACCTAATTCATACTTATGATAGTTTCGACAACCACTTAATAAAATTCGCCATAAACACATACCATGATCAATGGTAGCTGATTCAATAAATTCTTTAGCTTCATCGAGCTTTCCAGCACGACTTAAGATATCAACCATGCAAGCATAATGCTCAACTCTTGGAACAATGCCGAAATCATTTGACATCATCTTGAAATAAGCCCAACCTCGCTCTACCAGTCCCATATGACTGCAAGCTGAGAGAATGTTCACGAATGTAACGTAATCTGGTTTCGTGCCTTCTGCTAGCATCTCCTCAAAGAGTTCCAAAGCTTCCTTACCATGTCCATTTTGCGAAAGCCCGGATATCATTGCATTCCAAGACAGCATATCCCTCACAGACATCCTCCTAAACACAAGGTTCCCATCTTCCAAACACCCACACTTTGCATACATGGATGACAGAGCGCTCCCAACTGAAATTTCTTGACTAAATCCATACTTTACTGTACCGCCATGGACTTGCTTTCCTTGCTCCAAAGCAGCGAGGCTTGAACATGCTTTTATAACACTAGCCATAGTTAGTTCATTAGGAAATATCCCTTGGGCCTGCATTTTACCGTACAAAACTAGAGCCTCCTCGTTTTCTCCATTTTGTACATACCCTCCTATCATGGATGTCCACAAAACAATATCAGCTTCTTGCAAATAATCAAACCCCTTTCGAGCATCAACTATGCTACCACATTTTGCATACATATCAACCAAAGCAGTCAGTATATATATTTGAGACTCATATCCCGTCTTCAACAAATAATCATGCACTTGCTTTCCTCTTTCAAGAGCAGCAATGTCACTGCATGCGTTAAGAACACCAACAAGTGTAAACTCACTAGGCTTAATCTCGTTAAAATGCATATTAGAAAACAACTTCAAGGCCTTTTCGGAATCTCCACTTTGAGCATAACCGGTTATCATAGCTGACCATGTGATAGAATTCTTATCACCCGACAATTCAAACGTCCTCAGCGCATCATCCAAGTTCCCACATTTCGCATACATGGTAACGAGGGCATTCGCAACTGAAACGATCTCTAACAATCCATTTTTAACGGAGAGACAGTGTATTTGCTTGCCACAAGCAACAAACTCAGGAACAACCAGACCACTAAGAACGCTAGTGGCCACAAACTCATTCACACTCTCATCATCTCTACGCATCGATTCGAAGATCCCCAGAGCCTCCACAGCCTTTCGCTCCGTTGCATACCCAGAAATCATCGTGGACCACGAAACGGAATTTCTCTCCGGCATTATATCGAACATCTTGCGAGCCTCATCCAGTAGACCCGCTTTGCAGTACATATTAACGAGAGAACTCCCAACAAAAACGTCATAAAAATTCGACGTTTTGACTGCGATCGCATGAACTTGCAGCCCAGCAAATGCATTTCGCAGATTCGACGCAGCCGTGAAAACGCCAGAGTAAGTGTGTGCGTTTGGGAGGATATTCTCCACTCTCATGTGTTGAAAAAGTTCCATGACGATGGAGGACGCAGTCGAACCCTGTTGAGAGTAGCCATTTATGAGGCAATTCCATGATACAACGTCTTTGTTTTGTATGTTTTCGAACACGAGCTGGGCTTTATTCAAATGGCCGCACTTCGCGTACAAATTGACGAGACTGTTTGCCAAGTACACGCAAGAGAATTTACTAGTTCTGATTATTCGGGCGTGTAATACTCGGCCTCTCAAAAAGCTTCTCTGTTGAGTGTATTTAACTAATTCTTCGAACAACGATCGATTTTCAGGTGGAACAGTCATCGACTCTGTAGTCAACTGCTTTCAGGCGCGATATTTAACTAATTTTAAATTCTTTTTTGTGGCTTCAACGCTAACGTGAGTGTCACGTCAGCAACGAGTTAATGACGTGCCCGGGCATGTCACAGATAACTTGATGACATGTTCAGACACGTCATCACTGAATTTATGATTGAGCTGTAAAGAGCAGAGCAGAGCAGACCTGGTAATTTCATGGGGTGCACTTAATAGAAGCCCATTAAATACTATTTTATTGGACAGACTCAATTCAAACAAAATTAAATAAACCGATTGACAGGCCCATTAAATTTGAATCCCACTAACCATTTCACTTGACGTGCTCACTCATTTCCCCGATGACTTGATGAGTGGGCACGTCAAAAATAATTGGATAGTGTAGACAGGCAGAGGTTTCATGAGGGTGCACGGTAATAGAAGCGTATACGATCGCATCCTCAGAGAAAAGAAACACCGTCAATGGTTCTATCACAACAAACAGAAACTCCCCGGTCCTAAGCTTTCCCGCTACATTCCCTTCGCAATCTGTACCGTCCACGTGTCAGGAAAGACCATTGTTTTAAATTTCAACCGTCGATTAGATTCAAAATCCAAGTCCAATGAGAGAACATTTTCAATTTTTAAGTGTACGTTCATATTTGCCCTTGAAAAATTTACAAATGAACACTTTCTCGCCCATTCCAAAAGTCGATTCGCTTTCTCTAGATCGTCCACTTGCGTTTCTTTTAGCTGCAATATTCAGATTCGTGCATTGTGGTTACGTCATCAAATCGATTGTCACTCACAACTTTAAATATTCTCTGTTCTCATTCGATTGGTGCAGCTGCGCGATTCGTTTTATGTGGATTCTTCGACCTTTTCGATCTCTATTTGTAGGCCGATACGTTAAGAGCCAACCCACGCTGCGATCGAAACGTGATAATTTTGGTATTTGTTTCTTCTCCATTGCTGAATTTCTAGGGTTCTCTTGTTCTTTTACTTGTGTTTCATGTTGCTACTCTTTTCAATGAATTGCAAGTTTTTGAAAGTTTTATTATGCTTAAATTTCCAATTACTCATTTTAGAGAGAAATGTGGTCTGACTTATATATATTATTGTTCTAGACTTCTAGTTAGTATATTATAGAAGCAATTTGAATTTGCGATGGATTGACAACTTGTGATGTAGCATAAGTTGATTATCTTTCTATTGGAGAATGAAGAAGATGGAAAGTGTTAAACATCTGTCGCTAATATATGAAGTTTTGACTCTTGATGCAGGTTATCTCTGAGCTTTCTTTTCTACGATCCAGCGTCAATTTTGGTCAGCTAGTCCTTAAGTTGTGATGAGTGTATGTTTCTTGCTTCATTCCTGTTAAAATGGCATTTCTTGGCTGATTATTTTTTATTTTCTTAAAGCTTAAAAATCATGATATGATTTTATAGAATGGTTTTACCTTGTTGTGCTTTTTCTTATCTTATCTGTTGTATAAATACAGGGTTTTGATGAAAGTAATCAGCAAACTGATCTTGGTATGTTAATTCTTTTGCTCTGGATATTAGTTGCTTGCTTCTAATGTATTTCTAATGTGTTTCTTTGGATTTATTTTCAGGTGCTGCAATACGCAATGGGCGAGAAATTTTATTGCAGGTAAATTTGAAATGGTGGTCTGTCATAAATTCTTTAGAAACACCAAGACTCTGTCAATACCGCTAAATCCATTTGCGTATGTTGATTATATGAACTTAAAACACAAGATCATACACAAATCTAGTATAATTTGGTCAAGACTAGATTAAAGTTATTATGACTTGTGTTGTAATGGTAGTATCTATTTCTTGGAATTGGTTTATTATTTAGAATGACGACCATGAGATATTAGAAGGTCATGGTTAAGTGTAATTGTTAATTTCCTTTCTCAAATTCAATTGCTGAAGTTTGAAAATAACTATGAAATATGTAGATAAGACTGAAAATTTGATTAACAGGGTTTTAACTGGGAGTCTCATAAACATGATTGGTGGAGAAATTTAGAAAGTAAAGTTCCTGACATTGCCAAATCTGGGTTTACATCAGTATGGTTGCCACCAGCAACTCAGTCCTTCGCTCCTGAAGGTTAGACTTAGAAAGAAACAATATTCAAAACTCAAAAGTTTAAGTTGATGCCTTAACTGTATTTTGTTATCTGGCTTTTGACTTCTTCTTTTCTTTATTTCTATAATAGGTTATTTACCTCAGAACCTCTATTCCTTGAATTCTTCATATGGCTCTGAGCACCTGTTAAAAGCTTTACTTCACAAAATGAAGCAGTACAAAGTTAGGGCAATGGCTGACATAGTTATCAATCATCGTGTTGGGACTACGCAAGGCCATGGGGGAAAGTATAACCGTTATGATGGTATTCCCTTATCATGGAATGAGCACGCAGTTACATCTTGTACTGGTGGTTTGGTAAGGATATTTTGTAATGGTCATTTTATTTTCATTACACCATGATCCCACATGTAATATCTATTGATATATAATGTGTGTATGTATTGCTCTGTAAGTCATACATAATGCTAATTTATTTTCTTTAAATAGTACACTTAAAATGCTGCAGGAAAACTAGTATTGACTTCTTGACCTTTGAATGTTATATTCTAGGGTAATCGAAGCACTGGGGACAACTTTAATGGTGTTCCAAATATTGATCACACCCAACATTTTGTCCGGAAAGACATTAAAGCATGGCTGCAGTGGCTGCGTAACACTGTTGGCTTTCAAGATTTCCGTTTTGATTTTGCAAGAGGGTAATGCCATTCTACCACCTCTTCATTAGTGTTCGTCTTTAATTGGTGTTATCTGAAGTTTAATATTCATGTTTCTATAATGATCTAATACAGTTACTCAGCAAAATATGTGAAAGAATACATTGAAGAAGCAAAGCCAATCTTTTCTGTTGGGGAGTACTGGGATTCTTGCAATTACAGCGGTGGCTTGGATTATAATCAAGGTATACATCGGTTATGTGTATCATGAACCAATTAAAGGAGAGTGTACTTTGTGGGAGCAAATTAAGCTGAACTTTGAAATGAAAAGTGATGTTTCTGTATATTTGCAAGTGACCGATCATTTAAGTAATTACTATTATAGATTTTTGTTCCATGTGAAATTGCACATGCCTGATAGGAAAAAAAGATTGGATCTTCTACCGGTAGAGTCCTCTAAATGGAGTTTTCTCTTGGGTAGAAAAGTTAATTGCTTAATAGTATTACAATTATGCTCAAACTAAATGGACTAATAATCTATAACCTGTTTTACTGGTTTTGAAGAGCTAGCTTGTCATATTCAAGGAATATTTTCTTATACTTTTATCTGAATGATTTGATGCTGATATCAATCACTTGATCCTTTAACAGTGTTTGCTTGATTATATTTTCCACTATTACTTATCATAGTTCATTGTTAGTTTTTCTTATTTCTTCTTGCAGTTCATTAAAGATCTCAAGTTTAGACACAGGGCTTGCTTTATTCTGAAAATGATTTTTAACGGTGTGTTTATGTTGTTTCTATTTATTTTCAAACTTCACTTGCAGATAGCCATAGACAACGGATTGTCAATTGGATCGATCTCACTGGACAGCTTTCGACCGCATTTGATTTCACAACGAAGGGAATTCTTCAGGTACCCTCACTCTCCAAGGGCATCTTATCAATTTTCTGTTAATATTTATTTATGACGATTGCCATGTAGGAAGCTGTTAAGGGGCAATTTTGGCGCCTACGTGACTCTCAAGGGAAGCCACCGGGTGTAATGGGAATGTGGCCTTCAAGGGCTGTAACATTCCTCGATAACCATGATACAGGGTCTACACAGGTACTACATGTTTATCATGGCAACATAGGACTCATAGTAGTGCGATACTTTTTGGAGGCTACTATTCTTGCTTATGTGCATGCACTGCTTGCTTGCGGGCAACCTGACACATGTTTTGTGGGGTGCCCTTTTTTAGTCCATAAGTTTGAATGAAAGAAATATCCATTTAAGTTGTTGTTCAACCTGATCAGATTGACGGCCAACATAAACCCAAACCTACACTTCTCCTCAGTAAAATATTAACCAGTCCAAAACTTGGCTGGACTATCCTGGGCACTGATGTGGTTTTTTACCATCCTAATCTAAACTCATTTGAATGCATGTGTCGTTTATGTGTATGTTGCAGAGCATCGATAATTCTGGATATCTAACTTTTGTTCTTCAAAATGGAATTTATAATTTATATACACTTTTATTGGTTAAATTTTGCAGGCACATTGGCCGTTCCCCTCAAATCACGTCATGCAGGTATGTCTTTTACTTAAGTTTGAATAATTCACTTCCCTAGCATTCCTCTTTGTTGTAATTTCTCTGTTTCATTTCTTAGACTAAGTATTATGTCCATCTGCAGTTTTTGGTGGACGAATATCAAAAAAACTAATTTAAAAATCCCACTTTTTATTGGATTTTTACTCTTCAAGGCATGCCATGTCCATCCCGCATGATTTCTGTTCCTCTGTTAAGCCATGCCAAATTGCCAATCATGTTTTTATGCGGCGTTATTTTGCTTGCTCAATATAGACATATAGTTTCAACTGAGTTAAAGAAACCTTCCTTTAGATGTTGGTTCTGACTCAAGATTCCATTGTTTTGTTGCAGGGTTATGCCTACATTCTCACACATCCAGGGATACCATCGGTATTTTATGACCATTTTTACGATTGGGGAGCCTCCACTCACGACCAAATTGTTAAACTGGTACGCTACATGACTTGCTTCAACTAACATAATCATTCATCCTTTTGTGCAAAATTCTGACTTTGTAATCATAATGTTTGTTAAATATATGGCTGTAGTTGGACATTCGTAAGCGTCAGGACATCAACAGCCGATCATCAATCAGGATTCTAGAGGCCCAACCAAACCTCTATTCTGCAATTATTGGGGAGAAATTGTGCATGAAAATCGGAGATGGTTCATGGTCCCCAGCTGATAAAGAATGGACACTAGCCACCTCTGGCCATAGATATGCAATATGGCACAAATGATATGCCTCCCTATTTTCCCTCGAATTTTCTTTTTTGACTGATGATGGGTGCCAATACCGAATATTTATTTAGTATTTAAGTTGCATGAATAAAGCATCCTATCTCCAATTTTTACTAGAAATATATATAAGTAGTTTTTATTTTGTATGAATAAAGCATCTTATCTCCAATTTTTCTGTTAAGCATCCTATTACAAATTTGTAGTTTTTATGTGGTAGGAATAAAAGAAAAATTATATATATTTAAAAAAGTTCCGTTGCCGGGAATCGAACCCGGGTCTCCTGGGTGAAAGCCAGATATCCTAACCGCTGGACGACAACGGATTTGATGATGTGATTTGGCAATCTAAAGTTTAGTATCTTAAAATAACTAATATTTGAAAGAAAAGATTAATAATATCCTTCAAAGTAAGAGACAAAAATTAATCAAAGAATATTTAAAGAGAAAAGTGAAGGTTCGATAACGAGCAAGAGAGTTATGGAAGTGGAGAAAAATGATGTTATTGAGATCGGACAGATGAAAGGAGAACTATCTGGTAAGGCATCTGGATTTGATTCGGGTCGGTTAACATAAACATGTTAAGATAGAGCCATAGAGGAATGTTACAAATTTACAATGATAAAAGAGCCAGTATAATATGGGGTGTTAGGAATATAAGACATTTCCTCCACTGGAGTCTGGAGCTGGTTATTGTTTTGTGTTGGGGCCCCAACGATTTTGGAAGGCTTTGATTGGCAATAATAGAAATGGATATGATGGTGTTGCATGGCATATTAATTTGTTGAATAATTGAAATTATAAAGTTTTTTTTGTTTTTTAATAGACTATATATATATATATAATTAATAACAGTGTGTGCAAATAAGTGTTGAGAGAGTATGAGTCACACCACATGACAGTAGGAGCTGGAAAGGTACTCTCTCCCATCACCATCATAACCATCGTCGTCGCTCTCATCATTTGTGTTTTGAAACTCAACACAAGAAACCCATCTCTCTCTCTCTCTGTGGGAGAAAAAAAAAAAAAAAAAAACATTTATTTACAAACTAGCGATCTAGATGCTTCAAATCTGATCACGTGACACACACTGTGCATGTGTGCAAGCTGCAAAAAAAAAAAAAAAAAAAAAAAAAAAAAGTCCCTTCATTGAAAATCGAAAGACCACCACACACCAAATTTCGATCCTCATTTTCTTATTCCAAACCTCAATCATCACCATTTCTTCTTTAACTAGCTGTCCCTTATTCTTTGGCTGTCTCTATCACTCTTTATATATATCTATCGAGTCAAATGCCAATACTCTATTATAGTATTATATATGAAAATAGAAAAGGTTTTGCTTGATATAGTACATTATTACGTACTCTTCTCCCTAATCCTTATATATATATTCTCGTCGTGTAGAATCTAAGTTTTGGTACGAGTTTACAATGTACAATACAAAGTTGTACTTGTACACGTATTCAGTTATTTGTTTTGACATATAATGCTAATCATGACAACTATGAATTTATAAGTAATTAAGGAAATTAAGGCGTTAAGCAATAAATTCCTAACATTTGATTTAGATAATGAGATTGTGGATTAACATTAAATATATATATATATATATACATACATGGTGGTTCTTGTAACGTCCTGGCCTTTGGACGTTCAACCAAAGCTATATATTAACAAATACCCTGACCGTGGATGATTATCCTTACTTTATAATTTCAGACGTCCTTATTAGATAACTACCATGTATATATAATTTCTATTGTCAATTCCTCATGATATAAAATATATCAGGACGAAAAATGTGCACTATTAGATTTACATATTTTGACTCAAAGTGTATGTACTTGTCAAATTTTTTTCATAATCATATTTTATATTAGGACGAACTGATAGTAAAAAGACTATATATAGTGTTAACTTGTGCCCAAATAAAACATTTACACACGGTATCTATTGTCCTTAATCACAATAAATACATAAATAAGATAATAAATACACTTTAACTTTCCTTTTATAGTGTTTAGAGTATAGATTAACACTACCCTATATGTGTATATATATATGAATTTAAATGTTAAATTGATATAGTTCAGTGTAAATTTTGTAATTAAATCACAAAATTACCAACCTATGCGAGATTAATTGTAGGAAAACCAAAATAGAAAATGTCGGTACATTTTCTATATATATATATATGCTTCATTTATGTATATATAGGATATTCTTCATTGACAAAACTTTCTATGAGATATGGGTGTTTATAGTTTTTGGATTTTGAAATGAAAGTAAAGCCAAAAAAATCAATGATGGATGCATGAGAGGAGGTGGTCCGCATGCACAAAAAGTGATGGTGTTTGGTAGAGAGTCATGATAATGGATGCATGGCGGCATTAATACGATTCTAATCTCTATGTTCATATATTACTTAGCATTTAATTATATATAATTAATACAGGTTGACAATATTGTTACATTTACACTTGCTTTATAATGAGTGTGAGAGAGAGAGAGAGATTTATGTACACAACTTTGAAGGAGGGCGAAGATTACAACTTTTTCACCACTTATCAAAGCTTCTATATTCATCACAAATTCTAAAATCACTTTCTCGTGTCACCACCTTGTCTGCCACTCTCCCACTCTATTCCACAAAGTTTTTACCCATTAACATGACTTATTGGATACAGTTATAATCATAAAAGTCAATGGGTTTTCTCAAACGTACACATGCATCATATCACCAGTAAATTAAAACTAAAAAAAAAAAAAAAAAAAAAACTTTTCAACTCTTTGTTTTGATTAGACTAACACGTGCTATTAGAGTATATGGTAAAGGCTTAAACAAATAAAGCTTTAACATAAAAACTGTTAAATTAATCTTCAAATACTCATTTAATTACAAAGCTACACATGAGCATGATGCATGCATGACTCAACTTTTAACATAAAAACACATTGATACAATATGGGATTCCATTAATTATATATGATTAGCTATCAAGATTAGGGATGTCAAAAACCTCTGCAATGTCTGTTCCCATTTGGAAAGAAAAAAAGCGATTCAATTTTGAGGTGGGAAAGGGAATGGCTGAATTTTTCCTTTAAATGTAAACGGTTTTAGGTCGTTCCTAAATGACCTATTGACATTCATACTTAGCATCAATTGTGCAGAATTTAAATTATTATTTAAAAAAAAAAAAAAAAAAGTCTATTAGACTGTAACATCCGTAAATATATATATTATTGTCTTCTTATATACTTTTTATCATATTGTTTATCTCATATTCTAGAACTCCACGTGTGGAATCAAATATTTTAGAATTAGTGGGGTTTTATTTTTCATGAATTTCTAAGTAATTTCTGTTGACCATAAAGAAAAAGAAAAAGAAAAAAAAGTTTATTGATCTGTTGAGAAAACGATAGAGATAGTACTTACTTGTTTTCAAACACTGTATTCTACTATTCTCATTCAAAGAATAAAAGTAAATGTTCTCGATCTGCTTTTTGGTAGCTGGCTAGCTGCAATTATTGTAAAGATAATTAATGACACACTCAAAATTTTAGGTTTGGAACTTGGAAGCAGTTTTTAGTCAAGGTAGCTTTAGTGACGAAAAATGTTAGAGATTGGATTAGAAGATTCATTTAATGCTAAAATGCTGCAAAAGTCCCAACAATGGCAGTGACTCTGTCCATCTGAGCATATCAGTAACTTTTTTTTTTTTTTTTGTTGATATAAAGAGCATATCAGTAACTAGTAAGCATCATTGGCAATATCTTTTGTATAAATAAAAATGAAATTGCAATTAATATTAATATTATTTAGTGAAATTTGAAAACGTTACGTGAGAGGTGAGCAGCAGAGATCCACTTGAACCCCAATAGCTAGCAATCATGAAAAATGGTGGATTTCCATGCATCGAGCTGTGCGATTAACAAAAAGTTTCGTCCACCTACCTAATATACCCCTTTCAGAGTTTCAGGCCTGCCTTTTCCTTCCTACCTTTTGTTTCAAAATTTACACAAACCGGTCAATCCAATAATAAATTTTAGGGTAAATTACACTGCACCACTTGAGGTTTGTCCTTAAGACACTTAGATAAAAAAATTTCGTTATTCTACATTAACACCCCGTTTGACCATGGTAAGGTTCAAAATACCCTTAGGTATCAGTGTAAACAAACTTTTATTTTTTTTATTATTATACAAGGGCATTTTCGACAATACAAGAGTGTTAGTGTAAAATAACGAAACTTTTCTATCTTAATGTCTTAAGAGCATCCCCAACAAAACTCCCTATTTTTTTCCTTATATTTAGGGAGTTAGTATACTTTTTACTAATAGAGAGTCATATAAGGAGTGAAGACTCCAATAAGTCTCTCTAAAAATGGCTCCCTATTATTATTTATTTATTTTTAAATAAAAAATTTATTATTTTTAAATAAATTTAAAATATTATCATTTACAATTAACGGTCATATATTTAACAGCTATTTAAAAAATTATTATTTTTAAATAATAAAAAAATGAATTTAGCATTGGCTAGCCGTTGGAAACAATAAAATGTAGGTAAATAGATGATTTATTTGGGTTTAAATAAAAAATAAATTGGGTTAAATAAAAAATATGAAGGATGAATTTGGATCATTGAATATAAATGATGTGGACTCATCCTGACCACTCATTTCATTTGAAGAGTGATAAAAAAAAAAATATAGGGAGGATGTCTTCCCTCCCTATATTTTAGGAGCCTTTGGTCGGAATTAATTTTAGGGAGTAAGATAAGGAGCCTATTGGAGCACATTCCGATTTATCCACCCTAAATATAGTCAAGGAGGTTCTAAAATCTGGCATATTGGGGATGCTCGAAGACCAAACCTCAAGGGGTACAGTGTAATTTACCCTAAATTTTAAAAAGTTGAGGTTGGTTTAATAATATAAATTGGATAATGGTAAACATCTAATACTTTTGTTTAACATTTACATCCCAACTTAACGTGACAACTGATATGACACTTCCTGGTTTTCTACCACGTCATCACAATGACACGTAATCACACCTCATAATATTTTTTTAAACCCTAATTTTTGACTCCATTCAATTTGTAAATAATTTTATATATAACAAAAAAAAAAAAAAAAAAAAAATTGTTCTTCTGCTATAATCTCAAACTAAACAAAAAATTAACAAAAAAAAAAATCCAGCTTTTTTTTCTTCTGTAAATCACTTCTTCACAAATTCAAACACAAATCCATCCGCTTCAATCTTCATCAATCAAATTCCACAAAAACTAAAACAAGCACCTCCTCTTCATCAATTTAAATAATTATCTTTAACCAAAAGAATAAACCAATCAGAAAAAATAAAAATAAAAATTGAGCAACAGATCTACAAAATAGAAAATAAAAAATTAAGAAAAAAAATTGAAGGAGCAGATCTGAGATGGAGTCGACTCCATCACTCAATTTTCAAGTTTGTGACTTTTAATTTATCATTCTTGGTGTTGATTTCTTTTGATTTTTGTTTTCGTAGATGCTGCTGTGGCTTTGAGGCTTCGAAACGGCAATGGCAACGGCGTCACCCATCAAAAGAGAAGTTTCAGGTCACAGCCAGGGATGATGAATCATCATGAAGTCCGGTTACCTCTAGAGTGGACAAACTAATATCCGATTTTCACTAATTGGGTTTGCTTTTGTGCAAGGTTTTTAGGAAAGGAAAAGTGATTTACAGAAGAAAAAAAAACCTAATTTTTTTTTTTTTTTTGTTAATTTTTTATTTAGTTTGAGATTATAGCAGTTATATATATATATATATATATAATTATTTACAAATTGAATGGAGTTAAAAATTAGAGTTTGAAAAATATTAAGAGATGTGATTACATGTCATTGTGATTAGGCCTGACGCGGTTCCGGTTCCGATTCTTCGGATGGGTGGAACCGGAACCGGAACCGACGATTCTAAACCGGAAATTTATTTATTTATTTATTTATTTTAGTTGATTTTATTTTGCCTCTGTTAATAAAAAATATAGTTGTATTGTATAAGTTGTAGTTGTAAATAAAATATTAAAATAAAAATAAACAAAATGACAAATTACAAAATTAAATAAAAATAAAAATAAACAAAATGACAAATTACAATATTAAATAAAAATAAAAATAAACAAAATGACAAATTATAAATTACATTTCATTAGGTATTTGGGAATTAGGTCACCCGAAATTCAATAATAAATAAATGACAAATTACAAAATTAAATTAAAATAAAACTAAAAATAAATGTAAAGTTATTAGTCTTGCACTTAATTTTTACCACAATTAAGTTGCCTACGTATCCTCTTGGGGGATTTAGAGGAATCAAAGGCCACGTAGTTCTCTTACATTTTATTGCATGTTTTGGTGCCATCTGTATTCTGTAGTCTGTACTCTATAGTCTGTACTGTAGATCTGTTATTCCGGCCCCGCTGCTCCTGTATCAGGTTCGTCGTCTTTGAAGAAGTCATATGTTGGGTCTTGTTGAAGTTCTTGTTGTCTGTATTGTGCTTTTGTCCAATCATCTACACAAACTTGCATTTGTAGTGATTTTGGAGTTAAGCAAGAACGCTGTTCATCCAGAATATTTCCTCCGGCGCTGAACTTTTGTTCCACCGCCACCGTAGAAACTGGTGTTGAAAAAATATTTTTGGCTATCATAGTCATAATTGGATAGTACACTGCGTGCTTTTTCCAATATTGTAAGATTTCAAATTTTTTCCCTAGCGTATCTTCTATAAACTCAAAAGGAGTATTTAGATAAGATTCCAGCTCGGAATACTTATCGGTGTTTGATAAAGAAGAACATCTAGGTTTTTTGGATTTTTTGGATAACATACTATACCCTAACTCTATAAATCCGGAGGAGGAGGAGAAGGAGAAGGATTTTGGGGGTTGAGATGTAGTTTGTGTATGTGTAACATCTAAGTTCAGTGACGATCCATAAACTGTAAAATATTCATCATATAAATCATACAATAATTTCTTAACTCTAGCACAACATGCATCAATATCATATTCTATTTTTAAACCTTCGACCCCATAATAACCATTTAGATAATAAGACATACTATCTAATCTACAACGTTGATAAAAAATCATCGCAATCAAATAAATATTTGGAACCTCCTCATAATAATTTAATCATTTTCGTTTCATAGCATGAACGACTTCCCTTATTAATATGTCGGATTCACAATGATAAAATACATCAGCAATATTAATACTTTCAATAATAAATAAATGAGTTGTAGGATAATAAACACCAAATAAATTTTGTGTAGCATTATTAAAGACTCTTAACAAATTGAAAACGTTGTAACAAGCATCCCAATGTGATTGATAAAGTTGAAGGTGGGTAACATGAAATTGAATAAAAGAAACTAATAAATCCCTATAGTCATAACTTTGAGCAAGCAATTTATAAGTAGAATTCCAACGGGGGAGTGTCATCGGGATCGGGTTCTGAAATTATTAGAGGGGGAGTAGGAGAGTTTAGACCTAAGTCTTCAGCATAGGCCTGGCGTTGCAAATACTCGTGATAGGCGGTGTCGTCACGACCGAGATTATCGATCATAGGACCCTTACCTCTCATCGAAATTGAACGCCTAGGACCGTCACGGCCGTGACCCCTTCCACTTCCACTTGCCATTAAAAATTGAATTGTAAAATAAATTGGAAATAAAATTAATTGCAAATAAAATTAATTACAAATAAAATTAAATGCAAAATTGCAAATAAAATATATTGGAAATAAAATATATTGCAAATGAAAATATGAAAATAAATATTAAAAACTTAGTAATTGACAATGAATTGGAAACTTGGAGAGTTGGAGAATAGAGAGAGAAATTAGAAATTTACAATTGGAAATAAAATTAATTGCAAATAAAATAAATATTAAAAACTTAGTAATTGACAATGAATTGGAAACTTGGAGAGTTGGAGAATATAGAGAGAAATTAGAAATTTACAATTGGAAATAAAATAAATTGGAAATAAAATATATTGCAAATAAAATAAATATTAAAAACTTAGTAATTGACAATATTTGGTATTTGGAAACTTGGAGGAGAGTTGGAGAATTGAGAGAGAAATTAGAATGAGAGAGAATTGGGAGGAAATAATTGTGAGAAAAAATGAAAAGGGGGGGGGGGGGGGGGGGGGGGGGGGGGGGGGGTGGGGGGGGTGTATTTATAATAAAAAAAGAAAATAAATAAAAATTAAAAAAGTCAGCCGTTGGGGGGCAACAGTCGGCTGACATCAGCCGACCATTGCACTCCAACGGTAACATATAAAAAAATATAAAAAAATAAAAAAAACCGGCCGGTTCCGAAAAAAATTGGAACCGGAACCGGGTTAGACCAGTTTCGGTTCCGGTCGGTTCCTCCGGTTCGAACCGGAACCGAGTCAGGTCTAATTGTGATGACATAGCAGCTGACCAGGAAGTGCCATATCACTTGTCACGTTAAGTTGGATGTAAATGTTGGACAAAAGTGTTAGATGTTTACCATTATCCAAAAAAAATTATACATATATTTTCAACAGTAGCAATTAGATCTAAGATATCATCATGTTAATGCGAGCTTAGTAATATTGTAAACTTTTCATATCAAAATATTAATTAATAAGATTTTGTGTTGAAATTGGTAAGAATTTTTTTAAGAAAATTACTATTGATATAAAAAAAAAAAATTATTGGTGAGGTCAACATAGTCAGGGGAGGAGATAGGCAAGGGCCAACACGAGCCATGGCTCCCCCAACCAAAATATTTTCAACAAATTTTCCATGTATAAATTTGTCATAATGTGTTATATAGGCAAAGATATCTCTGATCCATCACATTATTTTTTAATTATAAACATAATTATCACCCTTTAAAGTTTGGTCCAACTAATATATCTAAGAAAGTTCGATGTGAGACAGTATTAGCATCTATGAGCTTGTGACCATAACCGTTTTAAGAAGAAATTATTCATATGTTCCTATTTAATAATGTATCTAATGAAAAGATATCATGAAGATTATTAATCATGATCATTAAGAAATACCGGATGTTATAGATTATTTACTAAAGTAGTAAGTTCATTTCGTGAGACATGCAACATAAATGTTCTAGATATTAATGCTTGCTACATTGCAATACGAGGTCGAACTCAACATTAACAAGATAATTTTACAATTAAACAGTACTATTGGGTATGTATATATTTTATGTAAAAATTGATTCTCAATTACAATAATTAAATATGAGTATAGATTCGATTATAAATGATTTTTTAGATTTTAAAGATTGGCATTTTGATTTATAAAACTAATGTTTATTTTGTTTATTAATTTATTAGACTAAACAGTATTACATTTTTTTTTTTTTAATAATTTAGTTTTTAACTATTAATATATCTGTCTTGCACAAACTTGAATTTATTTTTATCTCGGCCCTCCCAAAACCAAAATCCTAGCTTCGTCCATGAGCATAGTACATCCACCCAATCGGCACCATATTGCAAATATCAAAATTGTACCCTCTTTTTTTTTTCACATTTAAGGTATGTATAATATGTTTGTAAGTGACAGGCTGACACACCTATACACACGAATAAAAACATTATGCATTAATAAATTTCAAAATTATACCCTTTTTTTCATATTAATTCAATCTATAATAATTTTTTTTTACATTAATACTATAAACGGATAGATTGATGTAAAAAATAACATGGTATGTTTGTTAGGGGAAGTGTGTTTCTCCTAATGCTAAGAAGATAATTATCGATCGACACTTATTCAGTTGATTATATTTCTTATAATTACATGGGAGGTGTAAAATTCAATCCCAATTACATAAATTTTAGAGGGGTTTTGTGTATATGATGTAATAATGAGCAAAAAAAAAATCTTCAAAAAAGATCCCGAAAATAAAATATGATGAACAATTAGTTCTAATGTTAAGTATATTGGACACCCATCAATTAACAATTGAAAAGATTGACCCCACCATTGCACTCATAAGAAAAAAATAATAAAGCATTTCCAAAAAGGAAACAAAAGTTTAGAAGGAGAATAAAAGTTGACACTTGAAGTTGCACAGAGGGCAGGGAACAAAGCGCATGAACTTTTTTCAGAGCTTAGATTTTAGGTAATAAACTAAAAGAATTCAAAAAGTCACTTCTCTAATCTTTATATATATATATATCTCACGATTCACGTCAAATGTGGATATATAGACATTAGTTTTTAAGCCTCTAAGTCTAAAATGGTGTTTGAGTAACAGTACTTTAGTTGAGTGCATAAACCCTAGATTTCATGAAACCTATTTTTTATGCTGTAAGCCAATGTACTTCACGTGACGATATGATCTAGCTTAATTAATTATGATAAAGTAACAAATAATTAAGATAACCCACAAATATAGAGCATTGTTGACTGTAACATCATATTTAATTACCCCTAAAAACTTGAATTATTTGTTATCGTTAAAATAAATATACCAAAAGTGTTCAAAATTCTGTCCTTAATTGATGGGCATATTCATTTCACTTCTCTTTTTATCTAATTTCGAAATTTTAATAAAGTCATAGACCAGTATTATTTTTACAAAAAACAAAAGAAGTGCAAATTGTACGATAAAAGTTACTCTTTTTATTTTTTTATTTTTTTTTTATTTTAAACAAAAGGAATTAAATGTGGAAAATATAGTATATAGTTGAAATTTCAGTAATATTTTCAAAGTGATACTAATTATACTAATTAACAATATTTTTACCAATAATTTAATTTATAAAATTAGATTTTCAATATACATATTCAATGAAATCAATATTAAGTATTAACTTCATTGTTGTATCCCCAATGGGTGTAAGTATTAACTCGGACATCCTGGGTTCGATTCCTGGCAACCATGTTTCTCTTGGGATCACTGAAGGTTTATCCGGCTGTTAACTTCAGAGCCTTATGAGATTAGTCGAGGTGCGTACAAGCTGACCATACACCCACGGATAAAAATAAAATAAAATAAATAATAATTCATTGTTGTAAAGATGTACGTGGCAGATTATGGAGAAGTACTTAACGAAAGGTTATGAATCTGCAGTGGGATCCAAGTTCCCAAGTCAAAGCATTAACAGAAATTAGTAATTAAGGGGCTGTCCTGTAGCGCGTTTTCAGCCTGTTTTCGTTTTTGTTTTCCAAAAACGATTTCGAATACGCGTCCTGTAAACCGTTTTTCATTTTATTTTCGAAATACAAAAACAAAATGAAAAACAAAAGCAGTGTTAAAAGTGGAAATTTTGAAAAACAAAAAAAACTTGTTTTTGTTTTTGTTTTTGTTCCATATTATTAATAATATTTTTTTTTCTTTTTTCTTTTTCTCTTGAACCAGGTATCATCATCTTCATCTTCTTTCTTCATCATCATCTATCCCCTCCTTCTCGGCGCCAATCATCCCTGCCTGCCACCGCCTTCCGCCAGTCGCCGGTCGCTGCAGCCATCGCCGTCGTCTTCTTCTTCTTCCTCTTCCTCTTCCTCTTCTTCCTCTTCTTCTTCTTCTTCCCGCCGAGATCGGCTCTTCCTCCCGCCGACGAGATCTTCTTCTTCCCGCCGAGATCGGCTCTGCATCTCGCCGCCGTCTTCTTCTTCTTCTTCTTCCTCTTCCTCTTCCTCTTCCTCTTCTTCCTCTTCTTCTTCTTCCTATTCTTCCTCCCGCCAACGAGACCTCTTCTTCTTCTTCCTCTTCCTCCCGCCGACGAGATCTCTTCTTCTTCTTCTTCTTCTTCCTCCTCTTCCTCTTCCTCTTCCTCTTCCTCTTCCTTCCGCCGCCGATCGGCGCCGATCTGGTCTTCTTCTGCTTGCCCTTCCTCAAGTCTTCAACAGTAAAAAATGTTTTGATTTTAATTATTTAATAATTTATTTATAATTATTATAATATTAAACAAAATTTAAAAATTGATATTTTGATTTTCGAAAGTTTTCGGTTTCCTACCGGACGCGTTTTTTCCATTTTTATTTTCAAAATACGGATTCCAGTAAATGCTACTAGACGCGTATTCGGAATTCAAAAACAAAACCAAAAACACTGTTTTCATTTTCATTTTTATTTTCGAAAAACAAAAACAAAAAACGGCTTACAGGACGGGCCCTAATTGTTTTCACAATTTCCATTTCAAATTGCACATTTTTATATACTACTCACTGCTCCAAATTGCCATTAATTTTCAAGTTGTAATTTTTATTTTTTTTTACTGTCCCAATGATTCAATCATGGCTCTCTCTGACAGTACTCCTCTTGATGAGAACTGGTATTATGTACGTACCATTCTTCAAGAGTCTAAACGGAGAACAAAGTCAATATCAGCCTGTAACTTCTTCATGGGATCTTGATGGATCATATATATCTTCTGTGATGACATTTCAAACTTTTTTAAAACTGCAAAAACAATTAATTGGGTTTGGTTGGGGTTGTTTTGAAGCATTGAATTGTGTTGAGTGTTTTTTGGAGGGTTGGGGGACTCATAAATACATACATACATATATGTGTATAAATATATATAAGTGGGAGTTTGTTCTAATAAATTCTTGCTGTAAGAAGTAGCTCTGGTGAGAGAAGAGAGTGACCCATCAGTCGACAAAAGGGAAGATTTCAATTTTTTTTCTTTCTTTTTGGGATATAAAAGAGTGGATTATATTTATTTATATATCTTTTATTATTATGTCTATATTAGAAGAGAAAAAAGTGGTGACAAAGTGTTATAATTGAAGAAGATTGACCTATGTTTTACCTTTGAATCTCTCATTTTCATAATGTTTAGTAGGTCAAAAGAATTATTTGTTTGTTTTGAATTTTTGAAGCTTCTTAAACGGAAAATGGAGGAGAAGCTTACCTAGGATTCCACACTTAGTGCTGAAAATCGTAGGACCCATGATAGAGAAAGTTGGCTCCTCTCCACAATGGTCCTCATGGTCAATCACTCTCCTTCTTCATCACTATCTACTGGAACAATATAATAATTCTGGCTGTATATGTATAAAATTTACGTATAATATTACCATTTTAACGCTACTACTGGTTTAACGTTCGATTTATCAAAACCCCGTTTTGAAATAATTTGATTTACCTTGTAAGATCACGGTAAAAAACAAAATTGGACGGAAGTGACCCCATAGAACCCAATATACATGCATGATGTATGATGCATGATTGAGGGGTTGAATGGTACCGTTGTTCTTCAATAATATCACTAATAAATTGAATTGAATTGCAATGCTTAGGCCAAATTTTCAAATATCCCGTCACTTCAATAAGAATTCAATGCTCACTCATTAAAATTTGAAAAATGTCATTTCCTCTCTTGAATTGTAAGGAACCATTTTTATCATGAAAAAAAATAATAATATAATTTAAGTGATGATCAATAATAATTTTTATTAATAATTGGATTAACTTATAGCCATATATAGTTAATGATGAACCAAATTGAAACACAAGCGATTGTCTTTTATATGATGATTTTCAAACCGACCAAAAATCAATCCTGATCAAGTGATTATGTCAAAAGCTAGTTAATCTTATCCTATTTTAGAGAAAAAAAAATATATTAACCACCCCGTTTGATTATATGGTTGTTGCGAATGAGTTTCACTAAAATGAAATCAAATTTCAGCCTTAAAATTCAATATGGATTGGCTAACCAAAATAAATATCACTACTTTGATCAAATTTTTTGTCCATATGTTTTATATTTTGGAAGAACAAATATAAAAAATATCATCGAATTTTATCATGATGTTTAGGATATATTAATCATGGTTCTAACTAGTAATCTACCACCTAGACCTTAAGCGGACCTAACTGCCGTATGAAAGGCTTAATCGGCCTTCCTAGACGGCCATGCTCCTAGGTGAGCTAGGCGCCCTCGGCACCCGCTTAGAAAGCTTAAGCGCCTGTCTAGGTGCCCAACTATTTATTTATTTATTTATTTATTTTCAAACGGTAACATTTTGATTTAAACTATGCCGTTTTGACTTATTTAGTTTTATTATTTTTAGACGGTCTAGACGTTAGGTGTCGGTCATCGGCTCGCCGCACCTACTAGAGCACTAATATTAATGATATTTTCAATATTCAAAAAAAATTCGAAGCCCCGGTACTTTTACTTAACCAATATTTACTTTAGGGACCATATCCAACTCAACGGTCCAGATGAACGACTGATGACAGCAAATCGAGCCCTAGATAGTCTTTATCTATATTTCTATCTATATCATAAAATAAAGTTGAAGTCAAAACAAAGGTTTAGCACTACTTTAGCCGTTTAAACAAAAAACAAATTAAAAAGCTGAGTTAGTTCCCTTGTTTAGCCAACCCCCTTTTGTTCTGATTCAGAGAGAGAGAGAGTCGTGTGACTTGTGCGTGTTTTTGTTTTTCGTCAGAAACGTGGGAGTGAAAAAAAAAAAAAGATTTTAGTGCGAGAAAAAAACGCAAGCAAAGAAGACTGGAAGAAGAGGTGGTGGTGGGTGGATTATTATTATTATTATTATTTATTATTTATTTTTTGAATTATTATTTTTTTGGGTTTCATCAAAAACGAGGGAAGAGAAAGAATATCTATGATGATCATCAACAAACCTTTGATACTTCTATCTATATTTATATTGAAAAAAAAAAAAAAAAAAAACCATCCTTAATTTTCCAATAGAAATGATCAGTCTAATCCAATCTGATTCTCTCTCTCTCTCTCTCTCTCTATCTGGAGTCTGAAAAACCACCACCACCACTAGTCTTCTCTTCTTCCATTAAAACCCTTTAATTAATTACCCTCCACATCACCCACCTCTCTCTCTCTCTCTCTCTTATTTAAGAACCCATCTGCCCTCTCCTCCTCTTCTTCATATGAGTCTTCGTTTGTGTTATGTGTCATGGTGTTTTAATGGAGAAAACAAACAATAAGTACACATGAGAGTTTAGTTTTCTTTTATATTTTGGATTTTCATGTGGGTTTGACAAAGGGTTTCTTACAGAGTTTATTGGCATTCTGTCCACCTCCCAATCATATAAATAAATTATATATAAAAAAAAACTCTCTCTATCTCTCTAATGGAGGAGGAGGTGGGCATACTGCCAACTGAGCTCTGTTGGCTTCTCTTTGTAAAACCTCTCGTGATCTCATCATCAACTCCAGCAAATTAACTAGCTGGTCTCTCTCTTCATGATCGATCTGCTACAAAAGATTCAAGGTAAAAAAAAAAAAAAATCAAGCCATGATTGTCTTCTTCTTCTTCTTTATTTGTCTTCTTCTTCTTATTATTATTATATTCTTTGACTGATGAATTATCATGCACTGCCAGTTTCTGGTTTTTTTCCACTTGATGATGATGATATATAATTTGGTAACCCACCCCAACAATAACTTTACTATCTTGTTTTTCCATTAAAAGAGCATGTAAAAAGATAACTTTTATTTTTCTTCTTGCTAGTACTATCAATACATGTCACTTCTCATCTCTTCTTTTGCAGGGTTGTTTGGTGGAGTACATAATCATCAACAACAACAAACAAGATCGACAACTTTTATTTATTTGTGTGTATATATATATATTTAACTAGGTACAAGATCCCTGTTAGATTTCCAATTTGGAAACCCTTTGATCTGTTATGTATATATAATTCAACCAAAAAAAAAAAAACAAAAAAAAAAAAAAAAAAAAACAAAATATTATTCTTGAATTTCCGATCTATGGTCATTATCTAGGGTTTTCTCAGTTTCTTCTGGTTCACCATCTAGGGTTTTGATTTACTCTCACACAGTGAATCACTTTTAGAGAGAAAAAAAAAAAATATATATATATATTTGTCAGAACCACCCATGATATATGTGACCTAAATGATAGCTCACTTCATTGAAACTCACTTCATTGAAGAAGTCCTTGAAATTTTACCTTTCTTGTTTAATTAATTACTGCTAGAAAATCTTTACATCTTCTCAGTTGTGTGTTGTAATCATGATATATTAAATGAATTTTCAGAGATCATTCACAAATAAAAGTGAAGTTTTTTGTGTTCATGGCTTCATGCATATGAGTATATGACTGCCACCATTTTTTTTACTCAATTTATTTATTTCTTAATTATTAATTATTAATTATTAATTATTAAATTTGTAGGGTACCAGGTCTTTTAGTTTTAGGGCAACCAGCCCTAGTACTGCATAAATATACGTTTCTTTTCATACACTTTAAAAATCTCCCGACTCTCCATATACGTAGCCTCATGATTGAAAGACTGACGCTGCTATATTTAATTAATTTAATTTAATACCCTACAAACCTTGTCCCAGTCGCTTTGATCACGCGTGATGTTAACCACTCCAACCAAATCTGTGGAGATCATAACGTGATATTCACGCACTGTTGGATAGGGTTGCACCAAGTTAGGTCTCCCTTTTAAGGCTAGGGCGGCCAAAATCGTTTAAATTGATTTTTCATCAATTGGGGTCATGCCCTATCCTGTGGAGGGGTCCCCTAAAAATTAAAATTTAATATAGGTTGCTATTATTTGGTTAGAATCAAGGGAGAAAGTGAGAAACCCTAATTATTAGTTGATGGATATTTGATTTTATATATATCAAATATTACAATATAAATCCTTTATTATAAATGGAATAAAAAATATATATCAAAATAATATACGACTAATAATAAAATCAATTTTATATAAAAATAAAAAAAATTATATTTAATAAAAAAAAGTTTGTTTAAATTTTATAATTATTTTATTACTTTGCTATGATATATTTTTATATATGTAATTTTCATATTTTTAGTATATTTTTCATTATTTTTTAGATCAGTTATAAAAAAAAAAAAAAAAAAACCACTTAAATAGTTATATTTCATTAAATTTAATTAAAGTTAACAAACTATCAACTAATGGTAGAGATTATTTTAGTGATTGTTCAAACTAAATGGTTTGAATTGACATTTGATCAAAAGTTCGGTGGTTATATACTATTCTTCCTAGTATCAATTACTCAAAACACATTTTTGAATCAGTCAAAGTGTATGAATCAAATCAGAAGTGGAAAAAAAAAATGACATTTAAGGTTTTCGAGTGTATTTTTTATTTTTGTCTTTTGAAAGTTCGGTACATCTTTCGGCCCAATCGATTTGTGGAATAGAAGATTATGAGTCAACAATCTCTCTAAAGAAACCATAAATTTGACTTACTTTTTTAAAGAGTAATGTTGGGCTTTCCAAATTTTTTCTCAAAAAACTTTCCAAATTATGTGGCATGATAAGTTGTTAACATTACACCCCTCATCACGTAAACTCATTTTACAAGATGTTGACAATTCACTATACCATATAATTTAGAAAGTGTTTTTGGGAAAAAATTTAAAAAACCTAGCATTACTCGCTTTTCAAATTGCTAAGAGAAAGATATAGGTTTGTGTTTTGACTAAATTATGTATAGTATCGTTGGCCTGAGCATATGATTTGTTTGGAGATTATTTGTCTCGTTTATGTTGTTGCTAACACAAGGAATCTAAATTAAATTGTATGGGAATATGGTTCGGATTTCGGTGGTAAGAAAGCTTCACACGAACAAAAATGAAAAAGAATTGTGTTCACACAAATAGATCCTGCTCATTAAATTTCAATTCAAGGGTTACAAAAATCAAGAATTGGAAAGTTAAAAAAAAAAAAAAAAAACTCTTTTTCACGTAACTACTCATCAACCATTTAGGTCCTGTACAGTAGATAAATCCATTGATATTTAGTGATTTAAAAAAAAAAAAATTAGTTTTCTCTTTTTTGAACTATTATAATAAATTAGGATTTAAGAATGATATACAATTCAAATTCACGACCTTTATATGTGATTGTGTGAGTGGTATATTATTTAACCAACCTCTTCCCAAATTGCCATTTCTTTTTACCAAATATAATTTGTAACACCTTTCATCTAATTATTTCTAAAAATCATTTTGAACGTTTGAGTTTTTTTATTACAAGTTTAATTCCTTTTTTTTAAAATTCCTAAATATCATTTATACTCCTCAATGATGTTTGAGAGTAATATATATATATATATATATATCAATTTTTCCATATTATAATAAATATGGAATGAAATAGATGACAATATAAATTATATACTGTATATGTTTTAAAAGAGTATAAATGATGTTTTGGATTAAAAAAAATATATTCCAAAAACGTTTTTTTTTTCTTAAAAAAAAGTTAACAGGATTTTTGGAAAAGATTAGATGAAAGATAACAAATTATATTTGGTAAAAAGAGAATGGTAATTTAGGAAGGGAGTGCTTGGTTTGAGTGGTAAACAAGATGAAAAAATAATTCATTTATTATGGTTCCAATTTTTATGGTAAAAAATAAAAGTTGACATGTGTCAACATTGGAAAAGAGAGTGGGTTGGGAGAGTGTATGTAGCATTCCTCATATTATTTTCATATTTTATCTCGTAAAGTTTTACTTTCATATCAATGAATTTTTTTTTTTATTTTTTTTTTTTGGGATCAAAGTCCCAATGATCTCGAGTGAAGTGTTAGAGGTATGATGGAATTTTAGTCTTGTATAAAATCTATTGAAAAAAAGAGGAAAATCATATAATAATTTCAAAAGCATGAATCCTTACATGCATCTTCAAATCGTATAAATATTTGAATGAAAACAAGTTTAAAATCACAGGACAACGAGCCAGAATGATGTAATATGCCTGAAAATATCATTGCAATTGTAAACCGGCCTTGTATCTTTATGTATAAAAGATTTTTTTGCATGAAAAAGATTTGAGTCAAGGCTTGAAGTCCACGTGCACTGGTTTTCGATTGCCAGTAATAAGTTATAAGTAGGGAAAATACCATTTTAGTCCCTATAGTTTACCATATTATCCATTTCAGTCCTCGTCGTTCCAGTATTCACATGTTTAGTCCTTCTGTTACTTTTTCTGTTAAAGTCAGACCATCTGACCATGTCAGATGGTCAAATGACCGTTATACCCCTATTAATGGCTGAGTTGGTTGTAATGACAATTTTACCCCCAACTAACCACATGATGTGTTTAATAAAATATTAATATTAAAAATAATTTAAAAACTAATACAATATTAAATGTATTTAAATTAATAAATGTAATTAAATTAAATAATTATAACAATTAAAACAAAAAATAAATAACCAACCACCCACTAAATAATCAACCACCACCTAATCAATTTAATAAATATAATTAAATAAAATAATAAAAATAATAAAACAATTTTAAAATAAAATAAATAATTAAAAATATTAACAAAAATAAAACCCCTCTACATCTTCTTCAGAATAAATAAATAAAATTAAATTAAATAATAAAAAATAATATTAAAAAAATAAACACCTAATCAAACCCTAAACCCAATTAACACCTAATCAAAACCCATAACCATCACCAAAAACACACCAGTTCATCACCATTCACCAAATAAAAATTTTTAAAAACAAATGCAAATAATTAATCTCTCACCATCTATCGGTCTCTCTCTCTCAATCACTCTCTCAAACATTAACTCATCTTCACCACCATCATCTCTACCCATTCCTAATATGATCTGGAAAATTTTATTTTAACAAAACCAGATCTCCACCCAAACCCTAGCCTCTATTGGTTCAATCCGCCGCTGCATCACCTTTGGATTGTAACATTTGATCCATAGCAATCAGCTCTCACAAACTATTCAATGGGCTTCTCTTGCACCAATTGTGACAAAAATCCCCCAACAAAAGCATCCCTTGTCACAAAAATAATACACGTATCATAATCAGTTTGGAGAAGATTCACATGAAGAGTAATTCCAACATGTATGGTGGGTTTGTTTTTCTTTTCGTTTTTTCTGTTTGGTTGCTAAGAAAATGGAAGAAAATGAAGGAAATTTGAACTGGGTTTTGCTTGGATTCTTCAATTTTTTTTGCTGTCAACTAGGTTTTGGTGTTAGGAGGTGGAGGGTTTGGCGGGATTTTTTATTTTTATTTTTAGTGTATATATATATATTCTATTTTATCTCTTATCGCCATTTTTGTGTTCTTCTTTTTGTCTAGAGGATCGGAGGAAAAGGAAGGTGGTGGTGAGTTGGTGATAACGAGGAAGGTGGTGGTGACGGCAAACCCAACCCAACCAAACTCAGATGAAGATGAAGATGAAGAATAGATGGGTGTGGTGGGAAGAAGAGATGTGTGTGATGGAGATTGGGACTGGGTTTGTGTTTGGATTTGGGTTTGGGTGGTTGGAATGTTGGATTTGAGGGTTTGGTCGGAGAGTGAGGGTTGTTGAATTGGATGATTTTTTTTATTTTTTTTTCTGACTTTGCTTTCATTTTTTTTTTTTTTTTTTTTTTTTTTTGTAATTTCAGTTTCTTGGATGAAATTGGATGAATTTGTTGGGTGTGTGTTTGGTGGTGGTGGTGAATTGGAGAATTGGATGAATTTCAGTTTCGATTTTTTTTAATTTGGTGAATTGGAGATTTTGTAGAGTGAGAAGAGTGGGAGAGAAAGAGATGAGTGGCTAGGGTTTGGTGAATAAGATGAAGAAGATGATGAGACTGGGAGATGGGTGGTTAATTTTATTTTTATTAACATATTAATTTAATTCTATTGTTTTTATTTTTTATAAATTAAATTAAACAAACCGTTTGTTTTTTTTATTTATCAAATTTTAATTTAAATGAAGTTACAATTTTGCCCTTTTTATACAATATTCTGGAAGGGTAGGGATGATTTTACCATCTTACCCTCGCTCTACTAACGTCTGTTTCAAAATTCCTGACGGAATTGGACGGCAGGGATTATAAGAGGAATTAGTTGAAAACGTTTGGACTAAAGTGGTGAAAGCTGGAACGACGGGGACTAAAATGGATAATATGGCAAACTATAGGGACTAAAATGATATTATCCCTTATAAGTATAATCTTTTGCTTGCATCTTGTTAGTCTCTTTGGCCATGAAATAAGCAAGTAAAATATTGGTTCAGTGGATACGTGGGAGGTCCAAATTTATTGAAAATCAGTAAAACCATTGAAGATATTTGGGGTAATTGCACAAACACCCCCAAGTTTAGGTCTAATTGTAACTAGATGGAACTTTTACTCAGTATTACACAAACATCCCTTGCCTCAGTTGACTTCCGTTAACCTTAACAGTTGACTGACTTTTCAATGTGAATGGTCAAAACTACCCTTAGTTAAATATTTTATCCATATTTATTATTGTATTCCGTCAAAATAAATAATTTTTAAAAAAATAGAAAAGACAAAATACTTATAAAAAGAAAATAAGTATTTACCTTAAAAACAAAAATAATTAATTTACATAACCATACAATTACAATTAAAAAACAATAAAATTTTAGTAAAGTATAAATATAACTAAATATAATCTATATATGTTTTCTTATTCATATATATATTATTGTTTTCTATATCTTTTAAGTTTTTTATTTTATAAAAATATTAAAATTATAAATTAATAAAAATATTGGGGCTTTTTTGTCCTTTTAACCCAAAAGTTGATCAACCGTTAAATTGGATGAAAGTCAACTAACAATAGGGGTAGGTTGTGTAATTTTAAGCAAAAATTCCATCTAGCTGCAATTACACCTAAACTTAGTGAATGTTTGTGCAATTAATCCCAGATATCTGTTGCTGTGATATTACCTACATATATATATTTTTAAATACTACAAACAGTAGTTGCGGTGACATTACTGAGCACCATACCACCAAACTACATTGGGCGGTGGTGTAATATTAACGATATTTAATTTCTAAAAAATACATAATGAATATTACGTAGAAATGTAATGCTCCCATTGTCCGCTGTAGTATTGGCGTATTAAAAATAAAAAACAATCAAGGATAATCCCTTAATTCTTGGATAAATTTTATTTCTTATCTTAATGTAAATTTGCCTAATTGATTTTTCAAGGTCCTCGAGGCTGAGATCAAGGATTTGTGTACTGAAAATGCAAATATAGAATGTTGTATTCTGTACAACAAGCCTCTCTTTTTTTTGTCAAACTTTAGAGACGTTTTTCAAATTCCGAGTCTCAGCAAAACATTTACATGTAAGAGAAGAAAAGAATGTTAAAAATAAGTAAATTTGGGTTCAAGAACCCAAGTTAGTAGACTTAAAAGTTTTGCATTTCCTCTTAACATAAATTTGCAACATAGTTTGGCTTACAACTACTAGTAAATTACAAACACAAACTACTGAGAATTTCCTGCCAATTTTACTTGTTAAAATACTGATGCAGCTAATCAATTGGTCACTTGACATACCAGTCTCTGAACACCCAAGAAAACAAGAACATACAAGAACAGATAAAAACTCTGCTTTGTTTTCTAATGGTGAAGGGAATACTGATGCAGATAACTTCCAACTTTAGACATTTCGTTGGAGGCAGGATCCTCGGTTTAGAGACCGATTTCATGGTTTAGTGGTCCGGGTATGTAAACCAAGCTAATATGTATTAGTATCGGGATCATAATTATGATAATTATTCGAGTAAAGTTTGGTTCGAAGGTAGTCATGAAGGTTGGCAGAGAAGCAAAGGTGAAGGCTGGTATAGAGGATAGGACGTCGTGCTATATAAGCTCTCACACAGACATTTCTCGTCATTTTTTTCCCTTGTTTTTAGGTCTCGCGCACCTTTTATTCTATATAGCTCAACAAAACCAGCTTTAGCTGCATTTTGTGGGAGGTACAGGTAAATGTCAATCTAGATCAGAAGCATTACCGGACCATGTTCTTTCCATGTAATTAGAAAGTTAGCTTTTCTAGTGCCTCATCCAACGGGCATCTTAGTTTGATCTTGTTTAAAGAGCGACGTGTCCCTCCACCAGGGCTTCTAACCATTCGATCAGGAGAGTAGAATGCTGGTAATATGAAAGAAGAGGCAGAAGAACTCTGCTGATCGATAGAGAAGGGGCTAGGGGATATTCGCTTTTGTTTGGGAACAGCACAACTGAACCTTCCCTGGTCATATAGAGATGTAGATTCCGCTGCTGCACGCTGTTTTGTGGCATCATCCACGTATAGGAGATCATCGATCCTAGCCATTATGTTGAAGGCCAAGCTTTCCATCACCCTCGAATAGCTCTCAAGGATTGACTGCCCTACATCCTGCAACAAAGAATGAACATAATTTTTGGCTTATAGCAAATGATAGCATTCTCTCTCTCTCTCTCTATCTATCTCTATCTCTCTTTACACACACAAATACACATCACACATTCACATAGTTTCCTGCAATCTCTAGTGTGAGATTAGTTATTTCCTTTTACTTTTTTGGGGTGGGATGGCCATCTACTGATGATAGTGATACCTAAAAATCCTACATCAATATATAATAAATTGTTCATATTTTATTGATGATCAAACAGGGTGTGCTATATATGCTCCTACATAAATATATTTGAATCCATTCAAATTTGTCACTTCTGAATCTATGTCAAATCAAATCAAGTTTTAGTAATGCAGAATAGGATTATTCTAATTGATACAAAGTGTAGAGCTAAGATGCTGGGGTAGTATTTAGGAAAGGTTGTTCAGGGGATATACCTTGTTGTATTGAATCTTGTTCATGTCCAAAGCAGTCTGTGGGAGGCTTGGGAATCTTAGCTTCAAGTTCTGCAGGATGGTCTCTGCCCGGTGTGCTAGAAACTTACTTTTTTCCGCGTCACCAACAAAACCTTTGACCTTACCACCCCATGATGACCTCCCAGCTTTTGCAAGCATTAAACGCCTTTTTCGGCACTTTTGTCTCCAAATGTGCACAGCAGCCTCAATCCTATTTGCTATTTCCAAGGTGGTGTATTCTGATGACAGGTCCAAGTAATCAAGAAGATACTCAGGGGAGAACCGATCAGCAGTTAAGTAACGGTACATTATGTCACCTAAACAATCTTTTCCATTCTGAGAGATTATTAGAATCCAAACAAACATGTATTAGGATAGTAAATTTACAGAACAAAGAGACAGGACTTAACAGAACACGATTCTCGTACCTTGGGCAAGCTCTCCAAGTAAGCATTCGGGATTTCCATCTCAGCTAACACGCTACTATTGATGGCCATGGCAGCCTTAAGGATTTGATTTGTGCACTCCCTACACTGTTGCAATCTCTTCCTTGTATTCTCAGACAACCCATTTGAGGGAACCTTAGGGAATGGGAGCCACCATTTCTCTTCCTGCCTAATTGAAGGCCTCCCTGACAAAGGAAATGTTTCAGTGTCCTCAGTATCAGCAACAACTATGCCACGATCGATGTAATAAAACTCGAAATCGCAAAACCCGTCAAGAATGCTGATCAGCATGGCATCAAGCTTCTTGAGTGCTGGAAGGTTTACGTAAAGATCTGAGCGTTGCCGTGTTGCCATGACTTCAAATGTCCCACCACCAGGAAACTCTTGCAGTGATGGAATAAGCTCTACTATGGAATCACTGACACATAAAAGCCATTCCATCTCTCGGCGCCACATCAACTTCTTCTGTGGTGCTAGCGGCTCTAACTTCCATAGCTCTCCGAAAACAGAAGCTGAAATTTGCCACAGATATAAACAGATTCAATTATGATAAACAACGGACCCCTACTTGGTAAAAAAAAAAGTTTAATTGGGCACATTTCGAGTGGTTTTTAATATTAGAGTTTTCTTGATTTTTTAAAAAAGAGATCAAAATCTTTGGAATTACCCTGTTTCATAGTTCATACACCTTTTAGCAACTAAATGAAACCAGAAACACAATGAAGTGGAAACAATGTAATGTAGAGAAACAAAATTAAACAAATAAAGATACAATAACTAACCGGAAAGATTTGTAATGGCATTGGAGATGGCAAGGGCTGTAGAAACTCCCTTCCCTCCTCCTGACATATCTTCTCCGAGAAGAAGTTTCGCAAAACGCTCCTTCATTAATTCAACCTCTGCAGCAGTACGAAAACGAATCGAAATACACCCAAATATTAGCAAAAATGGAAAACAAGAAGGAATTTTTTTCACTTTGTTGCTATCACTTGATAAAACCAAAAGCTTATAACTCAATTCTCTGCTTGGCAGAAGTACCGCGTAAATCAAGGGAAATAAAAGAAATCAACTTGATTATTAACTTAGTTTGTACAATAATACGCACAGGTCAAATTTAGTTTTTCGCTTTTTTAGGAACTATAAATAACAGAACAATGTGAGACTTCACATATATGCACCAGTTTGTTTTTCTCTATATCTATGGAAATATCGAAAATATTCACCAGAATTCTAAACTAACAAACAAGGCCTAAGAGATCATAACAGTAGATCCGCAAAATAATGCTTTGTTAGTGAAACTAAAATGTAGCGAAACACACAATTTGTAGCTACTGTTGAAAATTCCCCAAACCAGCAGCAAAATATAAACATTAACGGTATATATATTATATATATATATATATTCCACAAATTAACAGAACAAATGCTAACATAAACAAAATTAATTCTTTCAAATGTCTAGCAAATAAACGAAAATCGAATTGCAGCACTAACCGGACAAGTCCGTATCCGGCACTTCCGCCGTCTTCAGCGGAACGACGACGTGTCTACCTCCGACAACCGGTAGCATGATCGGAACCGGCTCCGAACTGCTGGAATTATCGTCGAAATACGGTCCGACGAGCGGCGAAGAAGTCAATGAAATGGAAATGCGTTCCCGTTCGTCAAAACGCCGACACGAAAAGCTGCCACCAGTAGAACTCTCCGATTCACTCACGTCAGCACTCAAACTGTAGCTGTCGAAGCGCTCGCTCATTTCGTCAAACTCTTCCTCCGACGAAACATTCTCCATTTTATCGAAGATCGAAAAAACTAGATGGTTTCAAACACAATTTCTCTCGAAAAAAATGATTGCTATCTCACAATACTGTTACTTCAGTACAGAGTCAGAGTAAAAAAGCAAAAGCTTCCTTCGACTGTGTCGCACGCTCTTTCATATAACAGACATCAGTCCCCACCAATTTTCATTTTAATTTCGCAGGTTAATTTATATGCCCACGTTGTTTCGTCTCGCGTGGAGTACACTTTCTTGTTACTGGTAACAAGATTTGGTGCCGGTGATTGTACGCGCTTGAGTTTTCTTATCGCTGCGACAGATAATTAAAGCTGCAAGTCAGCTTAGGTTAAACTTTTAATGGTCTTTATATCGTGTAGGTATTTTCGGAAGATTTCATTACTGTGAATATAAATGGGATCAGAATATATTTTCAAAATTATTTTTGGAGGTCCCCATTATCGATAATTTTGATTTATCATGATTTATACTTTATACTTTATATTTCGTATGTATTTATAGAAAAGAATTCATGTTTTGATTATCTTGTCATTAATATCACTAAAATTCTTCCTTTTAAAAAAATAAAAATAAAAATCACTTAGTGGGTCCAAGTTCTTTTGTTATCTCGATTGCTCTCTTTTTACGTATGGTGTTAGTGGGATTCTGTGAAGACTTTAAATTTTGACCAACCAAAAGGTTTTTCACACCTTTGTAATTAGAGAGTATATTGTTTTGCTAACCTTTCATCGTATATTGGTTTAATGTGTCTCTCGTGCATTTGGCATAGCCCAAGGCCCCAAACTTAACGATCCCACACGTGTTGTGATGTGTTGTGATGGTAGCTCATTTTATTACAATCCATAATTGGGGTGGGGTTAAGTCGCACCGATATCGGTATACAATTATACATGAGTAGTTTTCACTTTGTTGTTTAAGAGTGTAAATATTTTTCCGTTTATGTAAATTAATATTTAAACCGTTCATATATTATGTAATATGTGTTGGTAAACCTTTCACCCTATCCGACTAAGTATATAATATTTGATCTCAACATATTTAGCAAACTTTTTCTTAATTGTTGTCAAATTTAATCTAGATAAACAGGTCTTTATGTTAGACGGTATGTTACATAGCTGTTAAATATTTGATTGTCTTGATTATTATCTACTATAAATACAAAAATTCATATTATTATTACCTTTTGTATTCCAATTTGAATTTTTTTTAATGTCATTTTATATTTCCATTTTATGTAATATCTTATACCTATAAATAGGTATGTCACATAACCATTAAATATTTGATTGTCATAATTATTATCCGTTTTATATAGACGTTTTTATGCTGTTACCTTTTATATTTCAATTCGAATGGTTTCTATATTATTTCATATTTTCATTTTATGTGATATACTATGCCTATAAATAGAATTCTATTGTAATAATAGTATAACTAATAATAAAACAATTCTTCTCTCTTATAAAATTTAAATACAAAATGTAATCATATAAAATATTTTATATATAACAATAACTAAACTGTCTATTTGAATTTAATAACGGGTAACATAACAAAACAAAAGTTCTAACTAGGTAATCATAGAATCATACTCTATATATATATATATTTTTGAAAGGAATCATACTCTATATATGATTGGAATAAAAGAATTTTTTTTTTTCTTTTCCAAAATCTATGGAAAAAATAAAATGAGAATAATATCTTGACAATTTACATATGAAAGCAAAATCCATGAATCTTGCAAGTCTGAGGACTGAGGACTCACGATAGCGAACCTAGTAATAAAGATAACTACCAAGCAGGCTACAGTACCCAAAAAAAAAAAATGGCGACATAATATAACCCAAAATGACAACACTTTAACGACAACATCCGCAAAACGCACCAAATCCCCAACCCAATCGAATAAAACGGCGTCACTATGTTCTCATGTGCACGCCACGCGAGTTTCACTAACGTTGCTCCTCAATTTTCGCGGTGCCTTCAAATACCTCGGTTTTTAAGTTTCTTCTCATTGTCGCCTCTTGACTTCAACAACAAGAAGCAAAAAAACGAACGTCTTCTAAAACAAATCGATTTTCGTCTTCGTCTTCGTCAATATCGTCTCTCGTCAAACGCCAAACCAATGGGTTCACTCTCTGCCCTAGATGAGCCGTTGAAGTACACAGTCGCTCGGAGAGACGAGTCCGTCGTCGATAACTATCACGGAGTCGAGATTGCCGATCCTTATCGATGGTAATCAAAGCTCTGATTTGAAAATGTTTTGTTTTAGGTTTATATTTTGATTTTTGATATTTCGTTTTGATTTAATAGGCTGGAAGATCCGGAAGCCGAAGAAGTGAAAGATTTTGTTCAAAAGCAAGTGAAATTGACTGATTCGGTGCTCTTGAAATGTGATACGAGAGAAAAGCTTCGCGAGACGATCACGAAGCAGTTTGATCATCCGCGATACGACGCGCCGTTTAAGCGAGGGAACAAGTATTTCTATTTCCACAATACAGGTCTACAAGCGCAAAGCGTGCTTTATGTTCAGGTTTGTTGTGTTGTCGAGGAATTTTCTAGAAATTAAAGAAGAAAATAGATTCGTTGATTGATTGAGAATTATTGATGTGAGTGTTTGTTGTTGTTGTTGAGTTCAGGATAATTTGGATGGAGCACCTGAGGTTTTACTTGATCCAAATACGCTGAGCGAGGACGGAACGGTGTCGCTGAGCACGCTTTCGGTTAGTGAGGATGCCAAGTACATGGCGTACGGGCTCAGTACGAGTGGAAGTGATTGGGTGACGGTGAAAGTAATGCGAATTGAGGATCGGAAAGTTGAATCCGAGACTTTGTCTTGGGTGAGTTTGTTAAATTTTGTGCTCTTGTTTCTTTATCCGGAAAATGAAGAGAAAAACAGTGTTCGTTGATAAATTTTTGTTGTTTCAGGTTAAATTTACTAGTATTAGTTGGACACACGATAACAAAGGGTTTTTCTATGGCCGGTACCCAGCTCCGAAGTAAGTTATCTTTAAGCTACTTATTTCTTGATGTAATTTACTAAATATCAACTTTGAAAGGTGATTCATTCATATTGAGTGTAACAATCCGAAATTGACTAATGTAAACATCATAAAATTGATTCGAGATATCATGTAAAACTAGAGAAAGATAATTTGGGCGATTTTAAATTATTCTCAGAGGCTTCTGGTATTTGTAATTCTATCTGTAAATTGAACAAGGAAGTCTTGGAGATTAATGAATTTTTTGAAGTTCAACCCTACTTAAAGATTTTCATATTGTTGTAGTGCGATGAATTTGTTTATACATTGATTTAGATTTTTTAGAAAATGTGATGATTGTGATGATGATGTATTTTTGTTCTGTAGAGAGGGTGAAAATGTAGAAGCTGGGACTGAGACGGACTCTAACCTTAATCATGAGCTTTACTATCATTTGCTTGGTACTTTACAATCAGAAGATATTTTATGCTATAGAGATCCTGAAAACCCAAAGTACAGTTTTTCAGGCAGCGTTACATATGATGGGAAGGTAATTTGCTTTTTATGTATTTTAAGTATTTGTGTCAATTTTGGATAAATAATGGCGTGATGAAGTAGTATATGCTTGCATTTTATTCACATAATGAATAAATGGTAATCATTCCATGAATGGCATTCATGGTGTCACAAAAGAGTCTAGCAAGTTGGTTTGCAGGAAATATGCAAATTTTGTTTGGATCTTCTTAAAATTAAATATACTTTCATGTTATTGTGCAGTATCTTCTCCTGTATATTTCAGAGACTTGTGACCCGGTCAATAAATTATACTACTGTGACATGTCTGCATTGCCAGAAGGTCTTGAAGGTTATAGAGGAAGAAATGGCCTGCTCCCATTTGTTAAGCTTATCGATGGACTTGATGCACAGTATGGAGCCATTGCGAATGATGACACTGTTTTTACTTTCCTTACTAATAAAGATGCTCCAAAATATAAATTAGTCCGGGTAGATCTCAAAGAACCAAGTAGTTGGTCTGATGTTGTCCCAGAAGCTGAAAAAGATGTGCTTGAATCGGCACGTGCTGTTAATGTTAATCAAATGATTGTCAGTTACTTGAGTGATGTGAAGTATGTTGTACAGATAAGGGACTTGAAAACCGGTTCTGTGTTGCATCAATTACCAATTGACATCGGCTCTGTTGATGGGATAACTGCACGTCGTGAAGATAGCACGTTTTTTATTGGTTTTACTAGCTTTCTTACCCCTGGCATCATATATCAATGTAATTTAGAAACTGGGGTTGCAGAAATGAAGGTATTTCGTGAAATTAGTGTACCTGGATTTGATCGCTCCGAGTTCCATGTCGATCAGGTAGTTGATCATTCTTCTTCACTCACACTATCTGATTGGGTTCCTGTGCTTTTAGTTTGTTGTCTTATACAATTTTTATCTGCTCACTTTTTTTTTTTTTTTTTTTTTTTTTTGTGACTCCTTAAAAATTATATCTTTATTGCCTAAAGTTAATCCAATTTGATATAATCTTTCTTGCTTTGCATTTTTTGTCTTATTGAGTTTTTCAAATTTCAGGTTTTCGTTCCAAGCAAGGATGGTACCAAGATTCCAATGTTCATTGTGGCCAAAAAAAATATTAGTTTGGATGGATCACACCCATGTTTGTTATATGGATATGGTGGATTCAACATTAGTATCACACCATCATTTAGTGTCAGTCGTATTGTACTCACAAGGCATCTAGGTGCTGTTTATTGCATTGCCAATATCCGTGGTGGTGGAGAGTACGGAGAGGAATGGCACAAAGCTGGTTCACTTGCAAAAAAGCAAAATTGCTTTGATGACTTCATTTCTGCTGCTGAGTACCTCGTATCTGCTGGGTATACCCAGCCTAGAAAGTTGTGTATTGAAGGGGGAAGCAATGGTGGGCTTCTTGTAGGAGCTTGCATAAATCAGGTAGACTTTTTAGTTGTTTAATTCAATTTTTTGGGTTGTCTTTAGTCATTATTGCATTGGATTTATCAATTGCATTGCTAACTTTGCTATATGGCAGAGACCTGATCTTTTTGGCTGTGCTTTGGCCCATGTTGGTGTAATGGACATGCTGCGATTCCATAAGTTTACCATAGGTTAGTCTAAATTCTTTGGCTTGTTTAGGCAGCATTTGACCATTTTAGTATTAATACTGATTAAGAGTATCAATACTTGCTTTATAGGTCATGCATGGACTTCTGATTATGGTTGTTCAGAGAAGGAGGAAGAGTTCCAGTGGCTAATCAAGTGAGTAAAATTTGTCATATATCTAAAATATGGTGTTAATCGTGTAGAAGTTATAAATCTCTTGGCAAATATCTAATATTCGGCATATATTATAAATCATGCAGAATTTGTAAATTGCCCTTAACTCCAATTCTACGTGGCTCTTTCTGTGCTTTTGACTGGAAATGCGATTTGATATGCTAAGTTCAACTTATAATAATTTAAAAGCATTTTTTTCTTGATACTAACATTGAATTACTTCCAAGGATTTTATTAACACGTTGGTCAATGATGACAGTAATATAGAATCACTTCCAAGGATTGAAAGTAATGCCCTTACATTTCTCTAGATGATTATTAACTCCTTTTAACTGCCTGCACTTAGAGGCTTTCTGGAAGGAGGATAAAAATTCATACTTCCATCATATTATCGGTCAATATATTTTATTGTTTTCTACGAGGCATGTGTACCATCCATACTGGATGATTATTGGATATTGAATTTAATGTTAATTTTACCATATGCTTATTTCCCTTTTATTTAGGTACTCGCCGCTACATAATGTCAGAAGACCATGGGAAAAGCACCCTGATCAACCGACCCAGTACCCATCTACCATGCTGTTGACTGCTGATCATGATGATCGGGTTGTGCCCTTGCATTCATTGAAGTTATTGGCGGTGAGTCCATAATTTTGAAAGTTAATTAATTTTTGGCTATCACATGTTTGCTTGAATTTTATTGACTGAAAAACACGCTTTGATAATTGGTTGGCTTCTTATGTTGGTTTATTCACAGTTGGTTATTAATGATGTTCCATTGCTGTAAAAGTAAACTATTTAGTAAATGTTATAGAACTCTTCCACATAGCATATTGATAGAAATTCTTGTTTAATTGAACCAATGATCTCCACCTGGCCTAATGTTGTTTTTGGCCGAGTTGGTTTGAGTAATTAATTATTTGTTTCAAAATCACAAAATCTCTGGAGCTCCACCGTTTACATTAGCCCATACAAGTCCTTTATGTATTAGCAAGTTATTGTTTATTTGCAACTCTCAGTTGGGTCTCATGTTTTTTTCCCCTCAGACTATGCAACATGTTTTGTGCACGAGCTTGGAGAATAGCCCTCAGACCAACCCAATTATTGGTCGCATCGAGTGTAAGGCTGGACATGGAGCCGGACGTCCCACACAGAAAATGGTAGCTACTTAATCTCATGTTTATTTTGTGGTAGTGTTGTATTATGTCGTACTTATTGCGAATATCAATTCTACAGATTGATGAAGCTGCTGATCGCTATAGCTTCATGGCTAAGATGTTAGGGGCTTCTTGGATTGAGTAATCGTGATCAATGCTGAAAAATGAAGATGTTATTGATGGTAGGATATGTCTGATTCCTACCGGTGAATAATATCATCTCTACACTTTCTGGCAGAATTATGGATCTCTATATTGTAAAATTTTAGGTGCTTATTGGGTTGCAAGATTTTTTCTATCATTTTCATTACATGCTTTTCTCAAATAATTAATGTCACAGCTAATATCAAACATGCTTGGGCCTTTGGGCCGGGTAGAGATAATAATTTAGTTTGTGGGCTGAGTCTAAGTCCAGGCCTCATTTTTTATGTTGAGCTATATCTGGCCCACAACCTTATGTTCTTGGGCCCGTAAATGATCAAAATTTTTGTAGGCTGGGCTGACCATCCCTCAAAGTCAAGAGATGGGTTAATTCGGCCCGAAAATCCTTCCTTTTTAAATTGGTTTGATCCGGAAAGAGTTAAAAGTTGTTTGTGGGCTGGGCCAGCTGACCCAGTAAGTCAAAAGAGTTGGGCTTTGTTCGGCCTATAAATCTTCAAGCGGGCTAGGTTAGACTGGGCTGGCCCATCTCATGTAGTTTTAAAAAAGTGGCCAAATGGGTCGCTAGAAATATATATTTTGTGGGCTGGGCATTGAGCTTAAATTATAAATATCTATGGGCTGGGTTTTTCTGAGCTGGCCCATGGCCCATCTCATCATAGATTTTTGGGATATTATTATTTTCCACCCTAACATTTGAGGTATTGGTCATTTTGCACCCTCTTGTTTCGGTATTAGCCATTTTCCACCCTACCGTTAGTTTTGGATGGAAAAGTATCAGCATAATGTAAAATGACGTTGTTGCCCTTGGAATCTTTTGTTTTTTTAATGAGACAGTTTTGCCCTTCCAATAATAATAAAAAAAAACAATTACAAATAAAAAGCCAAATAATGAAAAAGATAAAAAAAAGAATATTTTTAAAAAAAAGGTTAAGATCCAAATGGGATTCGACGGGGATCTCCAACAAATCCAAAACAAGATCCATCAAAAACAAAATTGAAAAAACAAAAAAAGGGATGCACTTCATCTTCTCCAAATATGTAGAGTTATTTTAACAAAAATGAAAAAAAAAAAATGATAAAAAAAAGAAGGAAAAAAAAAAGAAAGATAAACTTCATCTTATCTCCAAAAATCTGTATAAATCTTATCTCCAAAAATTGAAAAACATGATCTTGTCCAAAAAATCATCTTCTTGTCCAAAAAACATCATCATCTCCAAAAATCAAATTAAAAAACACAAAACAAACTGATTTCAACCCACCCCACCCCCAAACCAAGCGCCTAAACACCAAAATCTTCATTACCACCATCACTCTCCACCAAATCATCACCACAAAAATAAGCAAAAAATAAAAATTTTCGAAAAAAATCGAAACACCAAACGCATACCCAACCACCAAACACATGCACAGCCTCTCACCTAGAAGACTACCTCCAACGCAGGCAAAGAGAGAGAGAGAGAGAGAGAGAGAATCGATGTCACCGGCGGCCAGGAGACGGGAAGCGAGAGAGGAATGGACGAGATATTGTTGTTGGGAGAGAGTTTAATTGGATTTTAAATGGGATCTGGTGGGTTTTGAAGATGAGATCTGGTTTTTAGCAAAGATCAGAAGATGGGATCTGTTTTTTAGAGAAGAAGAGAATTCTTTTTTTTTTTTTTACAATATTGATATTAGTTTTTTTTTTTTTTTTTTTTTTTTTTTTTTTTTGAAATTAGTTTTTTTTTTAATGTTAGTTTTTAATTAATTTTTGAATTTTAATTCAATTCCCTACACACTCAAGTGACGTGGATGAATCTCACCCATGCACATATTCACTAAATTTTTAATTTCATTAATTAATTTTTAATAAAATCCATTTACTGTATTGCCCTTCTTCAAATTTGTTATAAATAATAAATACCACTAATTTACCTTATTACCCTTACTTGCTTAACATTAAGTAACGATTCTGTCAAAAAGGGTGGAGATTGAATATTAAATGAAATGTTAGGGTGGAAAATGGCCAATAACAAAACAAGAGGGTGCAAAACGTCTAATACCTCATAAGTGAGGGTGGAGAATAATAATATCCCTAGATTTTTTAATAATGGGCTAGAATGGCCCGATAGAAATATTTATTTGTAAGGGATTGACAAGCTCTGAAATCAATGTTGAGACTTGGGCTTCCCCGGCCCAAAAACCCTATTGGACTTTTTATGATGGGCCAGATAACGGGCTTCGGCCTGACAATTTTTTGTTTTTGTTTTGTAGACTGTCTTCAAGCCCAACAGTCAAATGTTAATAGTTGGGTTTTTCTGGCCAGAAATCCTCAATGGACATTTAGATGGGTCAGACTGACGGGTTTGAGCCACCAGATCATAATTGTTTAGTGGGCTACGACTCAAGCCCAACCCTCAGCACAATGTGGGCTGGGCCTCTAGTTCAACCATCATTAAGCTTTGTCCAGTTCACACCCTCATGGACATTTTTAAGATTTGCCGGACAGCCCAGGCTCTGGACGAGCCCATTTGACACTCTAGATATAGCTGCCACCTCTAAATTGCTAATGGTGAAATCACACTTCATGAGCATAATTTACTAACATGGTTAAATTAGATCCTGGTAAGCAGTTGAATTTGCATTCGATCCATTGTTACAAGTATCAGGTTTTAACATATAACAGTGGCCTAAATTGATGTGAAAAAGTATCACTACAATACAGATAAATATATAGATAAGAACTATCCTTTTTTAGGTATTATATCATCCCTGCTAATTGCTCAACTACGTGATTATATCTTTTTTCCATCATTTAACGCATTAGTTCCAACTGGTTTGAAGTTCTAGAAACAAAATTTCACGTCAAACGCAATCCAAAGCAAATTTTGGAGTATAGAACCTCATTCATCAAGGAAACAATCCATTTTTACTTCGGTGACATCAAGTTGAAGTATCTCTGCTCTGCATCCCAAAATTGATCCAATACTGCAAACAGACAGTAAATATGTGAACATTAACAATTACGAAGCATTTGAGAATCACACTAGGATAATTCTTCTTTCATTTTTTTCCCTTTGACGTGCAATGAGAAGAAAAAAAAAAATGATTAAACAACCTGTCATTTTATATATTAATAAAAATATTATACATGTACCTTGGATTCGTGCGCCCAAGATCCCCATGAACAAATTCCTTAATATATGTTCCAGCCTGCATTTCAAAGATCAATCATTACTATATTGCATTTTATCAGATACAAAGACATGTTATCAGGGTAAGCTAGACTCCTTTACTCATAGCAATTGTAGAGCATGAGAGTATATAATCAGTCCAAGGTTTTCCACCAGCTAAGTTCACATATCAAAATATCACACTTTAACAAAATGTCATTCGGTTCGTTACTTCAGTCTGCATCATAATGCACAGCTTTCAAGTTATGTGATCTCAAACCCAAATTCAAAATCTGGCTACCACAAAATTAAACATTTCTTTTTCAGTCGCAAAGTTATCAACGTTATTTCTACATAATCCAAATAGATCTTATGGGCATTATACATGTTACCCAAGTAATTAAGGTTAACGTGGCTTCTGAAAATAAATAAACAAAGTATCTTTATATATGGTTTGAAGAGAACATAAAATATATTACCTGGGTACACAGATGCAAGAGGAAATACTGATAACTTCCAGCTATCTTCTCAATATTTATCCTAAAATTAAGGAAGAAAAATTATTACAATTGTCAAGATCAGGTATTCTGAACATATGATATTTTTTTTAAAAAGTTGTGTTACATGATTGGAGAGGGTCTAACCAATGAATAATTTTTTCACGGTCCAATGGACTGCGGCGGTGAAGCACCCTTATTGGGGTCCTCTGCAAAATTTGCTGCATGAGAAAAAAGTTTATTAAGAACTTTTCATCAGTGAAAAAAATTGTACCAAACCAATATTCTTAAAACCCAGGAAAATTGATTGGATTCCAGTCTAGAGAAATCTTGGCCTCTTGGGGATTCGATAATTTTTCTTTATATATTTCTTTGATGCCTACCAGTTCAGTTATAATATATGCTTCTAAAAAAATAAAATTCAGAAAGGGAATTCTCATAGTTAAGAAATTCGCCAGACATTGGTTATACATTTCTTGCAAACTTTTCTTGACAGGTTCCTTTTTCTTCATATATACCCTGAGGTACCAAATTTAAGGGATGTAGATGTGATGAATAGAAAATATGTTCCCATTTGCTTAATATAGTGGTATCTTGGAAACATCAGTACTCTATCATGGTGAACTTTAGTGACACACATCAGATACCAAGATACAAGTTACATTATTTATCTTGCACACCCTTTAGATTAGAAAAGGAAAATAGAAAATGAAACTTGTATAACAGCTTTTACCATTTCCTTGATTGAAGATATGGACTGTAAGTCATCATCCTGCAGCGGGCGAGATATCCATACTAATGCAGTATATTGCTTCTGCATAACAAAAGGCCTAATTCAGGTCAAGTTTTCTCAATATAATCACGCTTCATTGCGATGATAACAGAATGAACAATTACATTCAATTACAAATTAATAATGACCTGCTTCTCAGACTCTCCTTCACGCATTAAGGTCCAACCCTCACTACCTACTACTTTCAGATTTTTTACCCTAATCTGCATGCAGAACAGATCTTATACAGTTAATCATAGTTGTTGGGGATCAGAAGGAAAGAAAAACGCCAGCATAGAAATAGCATTAAACTCACCAATCTATTTTCCAAGTTATTTATCTTTGTTTCTATTTCTTTGACAAACAATTCAGATGGTACTTGGCGTGCATTTTGTATCTCAACCAGGAAAGGCCTACCTGAACCTAGCATGCGAACCTGGAAAATAAATGTAATGGATCAAAACAATATTTACTAAGTTCAAAAAGGTATTAGTAAAGTAGATCTTCAGTACATCTATATCTTCTCTACCAGCAGCATGAAATTTGTAAATGTCACCCCGACACATAGGAAGAATGTTACCAGCTATAATCTCCTGTGAAATAAGCACACAAAAGGTTAGCTTATCAACTTCCTCATTTAAGATGGTTATTGAAGATCGGCACACACCTCAATAGATGCTTCTCCCATTCTTTCGTCATCAATGATCCAGCGTGTTTGACTCACGTTCCTCGAGTACTGAAATAGAATATTAATAATAATGAAAAGAAGAAAAGTTTAAACTGCAATTGCATGAGGACAATTATGTGCCTCCATATTTCCAAGTTCAAACTTGACGTAGAAATTTTCTATGCTGTGTTAAAAACAATTCCTAGGGTATGTCTGATGTTCTTCACTTCCAAATTGAGGGATCCATAGCACTCCAAATTCAAATGGGATTCTAATCAAACTATATTCTCTCTCTCTCTCTCTCTTTTATCGTTATGGATTACTTCTTTAGATTATCATCCATTTCGGTATCTAAAGTTTGTTAAAAAAAATATATATATCAATGTCTTCTCATGCATAATTCTTTCAGAAAAAGAGTTAACTCACCTTCAAGTATCTTCCACCAAAGTAGATAGGAGTCCTGTTGAAAAGACACTCCAAGCGGCAAGGTTCATTAACCTAGAAAGATAGAAGATAAAACCAAATAAGCAACACTAGGCAATGAAGCGAATGAAAAACCCAACAATCCACAGTATCATAATGGCACAATAAAACTGTTAAAGTTAATCGTTCGATATATATTATATATATATTCAATACCCATCATATATATCAAAACAAGATTACCATCATTCATCCAGTAAATTAAAAGTAGCCATCATCAGATTAATCAATATGATTTTTCTTACATGTCAGCTGGTAAGAGCATTTTTGCTATCTTCTAAAAATCATAATATGTAATAGTGTAATAGTAATAGTTAGAGTTCAGCAACCATGAAAGGAACATTCAGAATTTTCTACTTTCAAGATGAATCAAATTAGTAGATATTCAATAACAAGACCAAATCTAATTCTAGTAGAGAGTCTGTAGGATGAATGATGGAAAAACATTACCTTTTCTAGGGGTAAGTCATAGACCTCAGAAGAATTATTATCAAGCAAGCCATCAGAAGACCTTTGAGTGATTGTATTTGCTTCACTTGTGGGAACTGACCCATCTTTGACACTGTCCAAGCCATTCTCAGTGCCTGTATCAATAAATGAAAACATGGTCAATATTAATTCCAATCATACATATACCCTGTCAAAATGAATTATATGTATTTATTATATTTTTTACATTATGTAATATCTTTATAGTTCATACATAATTAATTTCATATAAATTAATGAATTCTTTATTTAATTTTGTCAGAATTACCCAATTCAATCATATCCTTTCAAAATCAATTGATCCCAACCAATAGTCTAGTAGACCTACACACCAAATGTCACCAAGTAGTCACAGAATCAAATACTACATGACCTCTAATTTAAGCAATGGAAATCTATAGCTGACAAAACAAAATCAAATGCATTAAGCCACCAAGTAGTAATCATGGCATTCAAAAAAAGGAATAACAGTAGATTTCTGCTAAAGAAATTTGACTTGCCTACTTTCCTTCTCTTACAACTCTCATTTCTCTCTACAAAATTCTGAACTGTTTTTGTTGCCTTGGCATGGGTGTATGTCAAGCGGATTCGAAATGAGCTAACACTTGACATCCTGCAAAACTTCAATTTAACGAAGAATCAAACAGTGATATATACTTAAAATTTCATAATTTTGTAGAATATAGAGAATTAAAGTCTATGAATAAAGAAAATCTTCCTATTTTCAAACTATTTATTCAGCACATTACGTGTCAAGAGCTTGTAGGCATAACCAACACAAAAAATCGTTAATTTTAGAAAATAAAACTTCAACAAATGACTTTACAAGAAGAACCAAATAGAAAGTGAATATTTTATTACCAACAGTGTCTCGAGAGGATTTGCTAGAGCGGATTTTAAGGCCTCCTTTGCATAAATGTGGTTTGAAAGTGATCTCTCTTGGAACCAGAGTTCAGATCCATATTTGTTTTTCACATACAACCTATATAATTTGGAATCGATATTAAAGCATTCGCAAGTATATAGCTGATAAATATTGGAATACTATGTTCAAGAAGAAACCTAAAATGGACACAATAGAGATCCAGAACTATGGATATCTAAAAGGAAAAATATATAAAGCAAAAGCAAACATGATAAAAATAAAAGATAAACTATATCATATCACCTCCATATGCAAAAATCATGCTAATCAACGTTTGAAGCGCCTGTGCATAATAAAAAGAACCCTTACCGAGCCATATTTTCATTCTCCGAAATTATCGGTGGCAACGAAACTTCAAGCGAAAAACTATCAATCTGATAGCCTTCTTTCTTTACTAGATCGGCAATCGTCACAGCCAAATCATTAGCACTCTCCTTCTTCACCGAACTTTCCTTGTCATCGCAATAAGCGAACTGCAAGACACCTAAACAAATGCTGCACGACTTCGGTTCAGTATCCTCCAACTGTTTGATAGAGTCTGTTTGTTCTCCAAGAAAATTACGCAATATTGATGGTTGTGAGAGTGAGAAATCAGGTACTTGGACTCCGAATAGACGAAATATGCATCTCATGCACACCTTCAACATAACAAAACATTACAAACACTCCATGAATCGTTAAATAATTTGAATTAACGAATTATCTAATCAATAAGTTCACAGATACAGAGTCAGTTTCTTCATCAAATAAAAATAGAAATCCGATAACAGAGCTGTGAAAAGACTGAAATTCAATTGAATTTTACAAAATCATTGAATTATTATTTTTTTTAAGGAAAAAAAAAAACCGAAACCCTAACTATGAAAAAATATAGTAAAAACAAATATGCGCGAACCTCCTTGGACGACAAGTCCTTGACAGCGTCCAAAGGAAAGGACCGAACCGCGTCGTTGAGAGGCGTCATCTCCTTGTCGTCCTCACCGGCTATTTGGATGTTCACGTCAGTGGAGATAACGTACGCCACCTCCGCCTCCGCCTCCGCCGCCTGGACGCTGCTAACCTGCGCGGCGTCCTCTGTTCCGTTAGACATTTGGAAAAAAAAAGGTTCCACGCTTTGTTTGATAGTGGCGGCAGTTTACTTCACTACTAGAACAGTTTAGTTGAGCGAGTGACTGAGTGAGTGGAGGAGGGAAACTATTAGGTGTATGTATAGAACACGGTAGCTTTATCTTAACGCATATTTCCACCGTCTCAAATACTTGCAAAAAATTATGCGTTCCCAGATCTCCCACTATTAAATTGTTTTTTAAAACAATGTTAATACGGTTTTGTTGCATTTTTATCAAATATTGGGATATTTTATTTCAATTTATCAAGAATTTTTTTATTTTTAAACTGACGTGAGACCAGTCAAATTTTATAAGAACTACCCAAATCAATCAATATCATGATTCAAAGTAATTATTACAACACAAAAAGGAGTTTTTTTTTTTTTTTTTAAGATACAACAACTGCCGGGAGGCCCGGGACTAGCGAGATTAGACTCCAAAGCACGGTCCGAAACTCTGCTCCCACAACAGGGGGGAGAGAGTACCCACACAAGGTGAGACAAATAATGTATATATATACATATTACTACTATCATTTGAATTTTTTTTAATTGAGACTAGGTCGAATCAAGATATATTAAAAATTGTCGAGATAAAACACCAACGTAGTTTGGAGTAGCTATTTCTAAGAAGAGAAGTCTCTTAAGAAAGCTCATGATACGAATAGTGATACTCAAATTTATACATTTTTAATTTTTAATTTCTTTTTTTGAAAATTTGATATTTTCTAGGTGCAAAAATATCAACGTACATTAGCAATTGTCTACAATCATTGTCTTGTATTCATATATGGGATATGGCATTCTCAAACTGTATTTATTTATATTTCTTACTTAACAAACAATCAAAATTACAATGATAGAGGGCTTTAATACGGGAATGTGAGAAACATATCATTAGATTAACTTCATCGGGTAATGAAAAGTCTAACGTATGCATATTATTCTCTCTTGAACAGCTTGGACTACAATCCAATTATTTAGAAAATAAACAGAGAAACCGAAGACCTAACACAACATGCATGATCCATTGAATATTTATGATGACAAAGGTAAACGATGGAGATCCACAAAGCCAGACAACACGGTTTGATGATTTCGTTCTTTCACCTTTGTCTGATAGATGACCCTGCATGTCACAATTAATTAACACCAATATCATATCATCATTATTTTACAGTACATTCATCAAATTAATATGAACATTTATTCTCATACCGATCACACGAAGAAAAAAATGTCAAGTACCTCAAGCCGTCAAGCCACATCTCGGTGATCAAAGTTTCACCAGGGTAGACGTGTAAGAGGAATCGGCCTGATATGCTTTTCACCAAATCCGGATCTCCTCTACAAATACATTTGATGATTGCTCGAACAGCAAATCCAAGTGTGCATAGCCCATGCAATATTGGCTGCGAAAATCTTTGATACATGAAATGTAACATGATCATTAGAAGCAATTAATGAAAGCTGAAGATAATTAATTGATTATCAGTGTGTTAATTTTGCAATTTTACATGATGATCAAGTACTACTGACCCTGCAACTTTTGCTACCATAGGATCTGAATGCAGAGGATTATAGTCACCGGATAGTCTATACAGCAATGCCTGTAGAAGATAATTATATCTAAAGTTAAAATTTCATGAAAAGTACTCTTGTAATAGACAAAGTCAGCAACAATAAATTCAAAAGCTACATGCCTGAGATGGTTGTGTAGAATCTTCAAACACCGTCAAAGGTTGAGTTTCTGGGATTTTGACAACTGTGGTCTGGTTTTTTGGATAGTTAGAGTAAGAAAAAGGTGGAGATGATTTTGAGAATCCACCAGCACCTCGCAGAAATGCACTCACCCTGGCCGTGCCAAAATTTAAATAAATAATTTTTATTTATTTATTTATTTTCAATATATCAACGTGTAATATTTTATGTTTTAAATGCTTAATTAAATTTAAAATTTTAATTTAATTTTTCAATTCTTAACATATGTGGCGAGGGCACATATGGCAGTATTCAATCGGATTATTTTCAAAAGAACTCACCGGTTCATGCACAACAATTCACCAGAGTCCTTTTCATAACTTCTGATTTCAAACTCAGCAATAGCTGCTTTACCTGAAAATAAATTGTTAAAACATTAATTTAATTCTCTCAACTATAATTTACTCTATATAAATAAATAAAATGTATGATTACCTTTTGTATTTGAATTGTTTCCATTTTGTTATATTTTTCAATTTGATGTAATATATCTTAGGCTTGTAAAGAGATTCTAATTGTAATAAAATTATAATCACAATAATAAAATTGTTTTATCATTTATGTTTTACATAATTAAACACCGAAGACAGAAAAATAAAAATAAAAAATTCATTTCATGCAGCTGCACTTGGTCTTATCCACAATTTTTTTTTAAAAAGGACTGGTCAAAAGTTATCGGTCAAGTTTTAGAAAATAATGAATATATTTTAAAATACTATAAAATATATCATAATAAAACAATAAAATCATATAAAAATGTTAAATATAAAAATAATATTAGTTTAAAATATAAACAGCGTTCATTATTTCGGTCCCAATGTTTTCTGGATCTATCACTTTTTTTTTTTTATAATTTTTTTTAACGATATGTAATATGTTTAACAAAAGCAGGAGCAACATTGAAACCACCAACTCATTAGTCATTAGTATGCTGTATGGTCTCTAAACGTACTTGTGCATGTTGACTGAAAAACCACCAACATTCACCAAAACGAGCAGCTAAGTATATATGCAAATACGTTAATATACAAGGAGCTAATACAAGTCGTTTAATTAGCGGATAGTATTTATGACAAGACAAGGTTGACACAATGGTATGTTTCTTATATCTACACCGTGATATTTTGAATTCAAAAACAAACCTTTATCATGGAATCCCGCAACACTTAATTGATGACGTAACTGCACCAACATAACGGTTCGTAGATAATGGAAAGTAAAGAGTTAATTAATTATTATAACAACGAAAAATATAATTTAGATCATCTACTGATCTGATCTTTTTCCTAATCTATAAACCATGTGATTGGTGGATAATAAAGTGATTGTGAAAACCAATTACATCTTAACCATCCATTCATTCCAATGCTTATGTGTCATGGGATTATATGAGGTCAGAAAAAAGATCAGATAAGTAGAGGATCCAAATTTTGAAAAAGAACTATCAATGGAGGGAATTCTTACAAAGGCATTAGAAGGCAATGGCTTGTATATTTCTATATATTGTTGTCCATGCAGCAGGAGACGTGGATCATATCTATAACATGACAACCATGCCAAAAACCCATAAATGCCAATTAGTTTAATTAATTGTTGCTTGTGATAGAATGAACTGAAGAAAATCATTATATATATGGTTTCAATCATATGACATCGATAGTAATGAAAAGAAGACAAAGAGAAGACTCGAAAGAGCAATGAAAAATTTAAGAGACTTACTCAAATCCTGGGAGTTTCAAAGTACCATCTTGCATGGATTCAATTGAGAACAGTGCAGAAAACGTTGGCAAAACCTACAAAATGGCAAGTAGCTAGTACTTTAATATCAATAACTCAGCTCTAAACTTAGAGAAAACCGAAACAAAAGGTTTTGACATTTGGTTTCGTAAACTTTCAATGATCGGATGCACCAATCAGGAGGTGTAGGCCGAAGATTTTCTCGTAAACTTACGCACTTTATCTCCTTTGTCAACAACTTGTGCCAATTATGATAACTTAATTTCTTGATTTATAACTCCTTACCAAATAATTTACAAACCATATATACCTTCACAAATTGCTGCCCCTTTTCGTGGTAAATGTATTTGAGCTCATCATTTTCGACAGCATTTCGTCCACACGCTCCAACACCCAACGCATAAATCACTGCATCTCTGCTAACACAAACAAGATTTATTTCTAAAATGCGTAGATTGTAAACTATATATATACACTTCATAAAAAAAAAAGTACAAGAACATGTGTCATGCAAAATTCAGCTTGTCGATTCTTACCTTTCAGTGTAAGTGGTTGTTGTCTGCAAAATTCCATCGCATCCACATACATATATATATATATATATATGCAAGAAAAACAGAGCACTCGAAGTTTATCATTTGAAAGATTGAATGATATATCATCAGTTCATGATCTTTAGAATTAACGTATTGAAAAGCAAAACGGAGAAAATCTATATATACACACCTCAGGATATTTATGAGAAATAAGGAGCTCTGGGTTGAAATCTGAAGTACTATTCGACATAATTAATGCTCCTGGAAAACTAGGTTGCAATTACGATCAAACTATTCTGTTTTTTTTTTTTTTCACTTCATGCAAAGGTTGACAGATTACAAGATTGAGCTGTCAGGGTATGGAAAATTAGAGAGAATATTTATAAGACTTGTTATGGCGTGGATCGCGTTGGCCGAATATGAAGGTAACTTTTAGATTACGACTGACAACGAGTGACGAGTGATAGATATATAGAAGTGAAGAACTAGACAACTATTGAATTCTAATTGAATAAGACTTTGTCGTGTGGTATGATCGGCGTGGAAATTTAATAAGATGCTTGATGCCTTGATGGTGATACTTCAATGGATTGAGATCCCCTACCCATCTTTTTTTTGCTTGTCTTTCAAGTATCCGCTGACATATGGTAAACAAGCAAATGAATGGTTAAGATTGATTTATCTTTTTTTTTTCTCTCTCTCCACCTAACAAACGACACCGTATTAATCAAAAAGTTTTTTTTTAAAAAATCATTTTATCCCTCCTCTCTCATTACCGTCCTCATCTTCTCTCTCTCTCTCTCTCTCTCTCTCTCTTGATTCTCCTCTCCATCTCCAACTCAATCTCTCATCTCCACCTCAAAAATTTTAAAAATCAAAAGGGTTTCGTTGTTGTAGTTTGAATTTGACGGTGTTTGTGGTGGGTGGTTTGGCTTTTGTGTTTAGGTGGATGGCGGTTTGGTGGTGGTAGTGGTGATTGATTTTGTTGATTTTTTTGGTTTGACTATTTGTTTGGATTTCGATGGGGTTGGAGTCGATTTCGGTTGGGATTTTTGGGGTTTATAACTTTGATTTTTGGTTTGATTTTAGGAAAATCTCACTTAGAAGCAAAATTGAAAAAAGAAAAAAGTTGGACTTTAGATCAGCTTATTAGCTGAAAAAAAGAAAAAAAGTAAACAACTATCTTTGAAATGAGGAGTGTATGAAGAATTATGAAACAACCAAGTAGAAAAAAAAGGTTTGAAGTGATGGGAGATGAGAGAGAGAGAGAGAGAGTGAGAGAGAGAGAAGAGAAGAGAAAGGAAGACGGTGATGAGAGAGGAGAGAAATTTTTTTTCAACTTTTTGATTAATATGGTGTTGTTTGTTAGGTGGAGAGAGAAAAAAAAATTAAGATAAATCAATCATAACCATTTGTTTGCTTGTTTGCCATATGTCAGCGGATGCTTGAAAGATGAGCAAAAAAAAAAGATGGGTAGGGGATCTCAATCCTTCAATACTTGCATACGTTGAGTGAGTGAGTGAGTGAATGGAGGAGAGAAGCGGGATTTTGGCTTTAGGGAGCCGAGACAAAAATATATAGGTGTGGATATTGACACCTATAAAACTTATTAGTACACTTATTATTATACACTCATTTTTATAAGTACGTTCATGTCTAAAATTAAAAAAAATAAATCACTACAATAATTTGAGTATTTCCGGACAAAACTTTAGGAGACAAAACAAGATTTGTCTGGAAAGATAACTTTTTCCTACAAAACTCAAAATTCGTCTAGAAAGGTTACCTTCCCCCACAAATCTCAAGATTCGTCGGCTAAGGGTACAAAATTTTTCCCAACCTTTCCCCACAAAACGATTTTCATCGGGAAATGTCACATTTCCCCACAAATCTCAAAATTTTTGTACCCTTAAGGGTACAAAAATTTTCCAACATTTCCCACAAAATGATTTTCGTCGAGAAAGGTTACATTTCCCCACAAATATCAAAATTCGTCGGCTAAGGGTACAAAAATTTTCCCAACCTTTCCCCACAAAATAATTTTCGTCGGGAAAGGTTACCTTTCCCCACGAATCTCATAATTCATCGGCTAAATGTACAAAAATTTTCCCCACAAAATGAGTTTCATCAGGAAAGGTAACTTTTCCTCACAAAACTCAAAATTAGTAGGGAAAAATTAATTTAAATAAAAAATATTGACAAAGAAGAACCGGCTTTTGAAGTTTTATTTTTTTTGAAAAATCCATCAATTGTCGATGGCAAACTCATATGAAGATCAAATAAAAATAACCCAATTAATTTAAATAAATAAACGTTTAAATAAAAACTAGTATAATAAATGTAGAAAAATCATATATTTTTTTTTCAAAGAATAATTAATTAAAGAAATCATATTAATAAGAAAATAATAAATATAAAAAAATGAAAAAAAGTTAAAATATTTATTGATTTGCAATATAATGTCAAATATCTCATATAAAATCCCACATTTTCATCCCGACACATGTGGCATGTTAAGTGTAAAATTGTGAGTGGATACTTATTAATGATGTTTTATCTCACCTACTGCATGTATCCACTTACCATTTGACATTTCAAGTGCCACATGTATTGGAATGAAAAATGTGAGATTTTAGATAGGATATGTAGCATTATTGTAATTTGTAATATCATACTTGAAATTGTTTGAATGGATGAACTGAAGAATAAGAAGAATTTAATTTCAGTAGGAATGAAATTGCTTTAGTGAAAAAATGGAAAAATAAAAATAAACAAGCATACGTTTATAAAGATTTGACTAGCTAGTTCATGAATCATGATGCATAGGAAGCCAAATGCTAAAATGAATACTGTAGTTGATCGAATATACAATTAATTTTTTTATCGTCGAGGTGGGCACTAACAACTTGTAAAACAATGAATAAATGGAGCGGTGGCGAACCACAAGAGGGAGTGTTCCCTTTGGGGAACTCTCCGACGCTCAAGTCAATATGTTGTTCGATATGAATGAAATAAAGGGTTGAGAATGACAAACCGTATTTGTTCGACATAGTCGAGTTGAACAACTTATCGACTGATAGTTGGTCGATATTGATGGTAGAGCAATTTGGTATCTCGATGTAATTGAAGAGTGTTGGATAGATCTATCCCTTTGAGTATTGTCGATGTAGGGTTGGGATCAGCAATGCTTGATGCGTGTGTCCACTATCGAGCGATTAATGGCGGAGGAGCACCAGTGCACCACCATAATTAATGCAATGAGATTATATCATACTAGAAAGAGTTTCGGAGCTTACACATATAAGTGAGAATTTTTGGGCCCCCTCCTTTGAGAGAGGGCATGTTATTTATAGTGGAAACTAAGGGTCTCCAACGTCACGATCCATTTAAGCGGGAGCGTGGGTCAAGGGTTTTAATTGCCCGTTATGGTTCATTTGAACCTGACAATTAAGTGGAGACGTTTAGGATATGTGTAACGTCCCTTCATGATTCTCTGATTTATTGATTTGATTTGACCACGTGTTTAACTTGGCCTGATGGTTTATGGGCCCCAACTAGGCCAGAAGCCCATTTTTAACCACTACAGATATATTTTCCCCACCAAGTTAAGAAGGATAAAATTGGACTTATTATTTATTATAATAATAATAATTTTAATTTAAAACTAACCTATTTACATAGGTTTCACGTCTCTTAAAAAAAAAGGACAATGCTTGGGTACTGACTAGTCAGTACCCAAGGTACTAATCAACTAATAGGGTTTTGTCACATAGTCAATTTGTGATAAATACAAAGAGATAAAAGTAAAAAATTAAAAGAAAAAAGCCACGTGGCAACATCCCATTGGTGGGGTCAGTACCTTGAGTACTAACCAGTCAGTACCCAAGCAATTTCCTAAAAAAAAAAAAAATTCACATTAAAAAACCAAAACTCACGGCAGACATATATATATATATATATATATTGTTAGGGAGGAAATATACCTCAGAAAATCCCCACAGATGTTACTCACTCCATCCCATGATTCCTCTCGGAGTCATCATCACTTCCGAATGCCATTACGAAATCACCCTCTCTTTTCCGATCATGCTCCCGGTGGCACCTGTCCACCGACTCGACTGCGGAATATACCCGTAAGTCGGCAAATAAAGCTGCCAGTACGAAAGGATGTGGCAGAAAACAATCAATAAAGAGACGACACAATACCCCCATTGACAGGGGACTAACCTATATAAACCTCACCCTTTTTACTTTACGAGGGTGAGAATTTCTAGAGAGTAAAAAGATAAAGAAACATTGATGAGCAAATTAACAGGGGGGAGGGGGGGGTGGGGGATTTCGGATTCCGATCTGTGAATTATTTGCATCGGATGGTATGTAGTTGAAGCATACTGCATCTGTTAATGTGAGAGATCACGTCGCATGAAATCATAAAACACAGTATAGGCATTGCAGTTTTTTCCGGTTATACTCTGGTGGAACATTTTTGCCTCCAACATATATATATAGTCCCGATCTAGTCAGGACGTCCTGATATAACTTCATCAGGATATTGAATGTGAGTCACTTATTATGAAGAAACTTTGACAAGTGGCTCACATTCAATATCATTATGAAGTACTTATATCAGGATGCACTAATTTGAAAATTTATATACATATATATGTACATGTGCGTGCGTGTGTACTATAAAACTGATTGTCACGTTAATTACATGACAATCAGTAATTGCACATAAAAATTATGTTCAAGATCCCACACCTGAAACTTATTGGTATGAGTAATATTAACCAACCAAAATGATATAATGAATAAAATGGTAATGACAACTCACATTTCACATCATTTATGTTGGTTTTTGAGTTCTGTAACATTGGTGTATTGATATATATACACTCCGAGAGTATTTTTTAATCTTCTTTAAAAAAAGAGTATTTTAATCTTACTTTCCTCTATAAAATATTAAAATTACAATTAAAAATAGGCTTGCTAGCTTTATTAATTTTTATATATAATGTTAGCATGTTTTTAAAATCAAATTAATTATTGGTATAAATAATTAATATAAAAATATAATTATAATTTGTCTGAATTTAAAAGTATTTGTAATTTTATTTTCATGCCAGTAATCCAATTATCGGTGATGATACCAAAATATTTAAAATCTGAAAAAAAAAAAAAAAAAATGTATGCAGACAACAAAAACCATATCGTAAGCTTAACCCTCCTCAGACGCTGCAGCAATAACAATCCAATGAGGGTGTCTGACACTCTCCAACACTCAAGTCAAGTAGAAAAAAATCCGATGCTGATTTAAGTGTCCATCACACAAGGGTAAAAAGAAAGAAAATATTTATACTTTGAAATTTTTTTAAATGTGAGATCCCAAATTGCTACCGGTGTTAATCCAATAGATACCTATATCTATTTTAAATTTCGTACGTAAAGACATACATACCAAAAAGTTACTATTTATACTATCTAGTCTTCATTTTTCATTGGTCCTGCCAGGCCATTTTTCTAAACCATGCTATCTGTTTTCTCAGGTGACACATATATCATTGTCCAGATGATGGAGGAATTCTCTAGCTAGCATCATTCCATGTTGTCTCCCTACCGTGGCATACAATGTCCTAGCTAGGTGGACAGTGGCTGCTTTACCTAGGTGAGGCTGGGAGAGTGGCTCTTCCATATGAGAAAATTTTACATGAGAAGGTCTCACTGTCACTAGGTGAAACCGTTTAATAAAATTACATTAAATTAAAGTTTTATATTATATTCTTATGTTCCCAATATATATTTTGCAATCTCATTGGATGGTCTCACCAATCTCACCAAATGACAATGAGACTCTCCTATGCAAGATTTTCTCTTTCCATATTGATGCATCTGCCTCTTTATTTTATTTTATTTATTTATTTTTCATAATTGTCATGTGACAACATGGTGGGTGAGGTTATCGATGTTAGCACCAGAGGTTATCACGTGGTGTTCATGTACAATACCCCATTTCCTTTTGGGATTTGAATCCTCTCCCCACATCATCTTGTCCTTACATAATTTAATGATCTGAATTAATTCTATCTTTTTGTAGTGTAAAAACATAAAATTAATAGAAATAAGAGTAATGTTTTTTGCCCAAATAATGTGGCAACACATTTTAGCAATTTATTTAAATTGTATTAGATTTGCATTATTTAAATGAATAACTCAAAGTGTTGCCACATCATTTGGGCACTAAATTTAGACATCAAATTTAGGTAAAGTAATATTATTCTAGAAATAATTCAGATTAATAATATGCATTAGACACGTGGCAATAGATAAGAAGGGGAGACACTTAAGGTGATGGGAGGATCCAAATCCTCCCTTTTGATGGTATATGGTCTTTGTCCTAAAGAAGAACTCATGCTTATTTTCAATAAATGGGACAAATGTTCACGATATAAGGTTGATCCGGTGGTATACCGCTTACACCTACAACACGATTGTAGATTCGAATCCTCCACTGATGATACTTAAAAAAAAGGGACAAAGGTCGGAGTCTTAAGCATGTTAGTTTAAGGAAAGCTCGTTCCGGGACGTGCTTCATCCTTCTTGATCAAACTAGATTTCCCTTATCTTTAGATATGTTTTGTACCGGGACCGGAATTGTCCAAGGAGTATTCTGTCTTACAAAATCTGAGTGTCAACAATCGGTAATTATAATTGACCTAACAGCAAATCTGGGTGTGCATAGCCCGTGGAATATTGGATGCGAGAATCTTTGATACATGACTGATGACTACAGTAGATGTAACAAGATCAGATTAACCTAAAACAAGGGAAGCATTTGAAAGCCACACATGACACAGCTGTAAAATTACATGCCAAGAAATGCAGGCACATGAAATAAGCTCCATTTTTCTTAAATTTGGGTTCTATGGAGTGTATTATCAAGCCAACAATGAACTACAGAAAAATAGGATCTTAACTATGAAGACAATCTTCATCTTTTTTTTTTTTCTCAACTAAAGCATACAGATTACACGGTGCTTATCTGGTTGGACCTATTGCGTTATGATGTAACAAAAATATTAACTATGATTGACAATATAATGGATAGCAATGGCAATTCCCTAACTAAATTGCATAACCGAACATCTAAATTTGCTAACCAATATAGATGACTCTTACTATTCTCTCTCAGGAGCAACCAAACCACTAAGAACGTTATAGTGAGCACAAACTCATTCACACTCTCAGCTTCTCTACGCATCAATTCGACGATCCCCATACGCTCCTAGCCTACCCAGAAATCATCGTGGCTCACGAAACGGAATTTCTCTGCGGCATTATATCGAACATCTTGCGATCCTCCTCCAGTAGACCCGCTTTGCATGACACATCAACAAGAGAACTCCCAACAAAAACGTTATAAAAATTCGACATTTTTATTGCGATCGCGTGAACTTGCAGCCCATCAAATGCATTTCACAGAATCGACGCGGTTGTGAAAATGCCAGAGTAAGAGTGCGTTGAGAGTACGTGACGGACACGTCAGCACCATGTTAATGACGTGCCAGACACGCCATAGATGACCTGCTGACGTGCCCAGACACGTCATATTGAATTGATGACATGGCTGTAGAGAGTAGACCGGACCGGACATGGTAGTTTGATGTGAGTGCACGTAATAGAAGCCTAGGCCCATTAAATACTTAAGTTGAAAGACTTGATCCAACAAAATTAAATAGCCCGTTAACGTACCCGTTAAAGTTTGAAACACACCTCCCATTTCATCTGACGTGCCTACTCACGTCATCGATAACCGTGTTGACCTGCCAGTCCATTACATACTCTTTTATTGTACATGTAATATTATTTAATATTATATATATATAAATATATCTTATATATATAGTATTATTATTTATAAATAGGATATATATATATATAATATAATATAATATAATATATTGTAACATATATATATTATATACATTATATAATATATATATTATTATATATATATTATATTTTCTAATATTTAATATTATTATATATTATTATATATAATAATATAATATATCATATTGTTATATATATAATACAGTAATATTCTATATTAATATATAATATTATATATTTTTTATTATTTGATATTATTATATATTAATATATAATATTATAATATATGTTGTTATATATATAAGAGGGGTACTCTGGTCATTTGAACCTTTTGTCCTGTCCTGTCCTAGCCATACCAAACGTATAATAGTACAATCCACAGTTCTGTCCCAGGCCTTCCAAACACAATACAGAACAACTTGTCCTGTCCCGTCCCACCTTGTCCTGTCCCATGTCCGTGCCAAACGCACCCTTAGCGGGCATACTCGATCCATACAAAATTAAATAAGCCCATTAACAGGCCGTTAAAGTTTGAAACACACTACCCATTTCATCTGACGTGCCCACTCACGTCACCGATAACTGCTGATGTGCCAGTCATGCCCATTAATAATTTGATGACGGTAAAAGAAATGTACACGATCGCATCCTCAGAGAAGAAACACCGTTTAATGTAACCATCACAACAAACAGAAATCATCGTGCCACACCCACATGTAACAGAATTTCTTTCCGGCATTATATCGAACACCTTGCAAGCTTCCTCCAGTATACATGATTTACTGTTCATAATCCATATTGACCAGAGAACTCTCGACAAAAACGTCATAAAAACTCGACGTTTTGACTGCGATCATGTGAACTTGCAGTCCAGCAAATGCACTTTGCAGATTTGATGCAGCCGTGAAACGCCAGAGTTAGTGTGCATGTTTGGGAGGGATATTCTCCGCTCTCATGCGTTGAAAAAGTTCCATGAGGATGGAGGACGCAGTCAAACCCTGTTGAGAGTAGCCATTTATGAGGCAATTCCATGATGCAAGAATAAAACGTCTTTGTTTTGTATGTTTTCGAACACGAGCTTGGCTTAATTCAAATGGCCACACTTACAAGGAGAAGTTGATGAAAAGTGTAATGTCTATATATATACTCTCCTTTTTATTTAGAAAATACAACGATAAACTGAAGACCTAATTTAACATGCATTTCATTGGTTTAGAGTGAAGAAGCTAGACGATTGAGGTCTACAAAGCCAGATAGCACTGTTCGATTTCGTTCTTTCACCTTTGCCTGGTAAATTACTCTGCAGAGTACAGAACCAATATCAGATGTTCATTCATTGCACATTCATCAAATGCTAAATGTTGAATTAATGTTCCAATGGATCATGTGGAAAGAAACTCTACCTCGTGCTGTCCAGCCACATCTCGGTGATCAAAGTTTCACCAGGGTACACGTGTAAAAGGAATCGGCCTGATATACTTTTCACCATGTCTGGATCTCCTCTACAAATGCATTTGATGATTGCCCTAACAGCAAATCCGAGTGTGCATAGCCCATGCAGTATTGGCCTCGAGAATCTTTGATACATGAGATGAAACAAGATCAGATCAACGTAAAGCATAGGAAGCATTAGAAAGCGACACAAGACAACTGAAACAAAAAATGGCCAAGAAGGCAGCTCTATTTTTCTTAAATTTGAGTTCTATGGAATGTAATATTCATGCCAATGATGAACAAAAAAATAGGAATTGAACAATGACGACAATCTTCATCTCTCTCTCTCCTTTTTCTCAACTAAAGTATACAAATTACACGGTGCTTATTTGGTTGGACCTATTGCATTCTCATGTAACAAACAGATTCGTAACTATGATTGACAATATAATGGACACAGCAATTCCCTAACTTAATTGCATAATTGAACATCCAAGTACAACTAAATTTCCTAACCAATATAGATGATTCTTACTATTCTCTCTCTCTTTTCTTGCAGATTTTATTCTGAAGAAGTAAATGCTATTAATTCAAACAATTAAATCTCTCTGTGATATGTCTATCATTGATTCTAGACCACAGAGTTGTTGGACAGTCCGGAAGACAGAAATAAACATAATTTAGCATGCATGCTATAAGCCAGTAGAAAAATGAAAGCTGAAGTTAACAATAATTCTATTTTGCAGTTACATCGAGTACTAACCCTGCGACTTTTGCTACCATAGGATCTGAATGCAGTGGATTATAGTCACCAGATAGTCTATACAGCAATGCCTGCAGAAGAAATGTATCGAAAGTTCAAATTTCATAAAGAGTATTGTATGCAAAAAGAATCTAACATGCCTTTTAAAGACAAAAGTTTTTTGGTACAGCTCATCTTTGTTTATTACACATTCCCCACCTGAGAGGTAGTTATTCTAGACATACAAAAATGAAGCACACATTTATCATATATTGCAATTTTGCAAAGTACTATGTGTTATTCAAGCACGTGAATATAAAAAGATATTAGACAAGTGCATAGTGATCAACATGCTTGCCTGAGCTTCTATCTACATAGATGAATACATTTTTTTATGGCAGTCTGTTATCCTAAATGCTTGTATAGAGACATTGTCAAAAAGAACTTAGTCACAATCAGGCAGTCAAGCAACTCAAACCTAAAGAACCAAGAAACGTGCAATTCTATCAAAAGACCAAGAATGAACCTGCATATTTCCTACAACTCAGGGGATCTAAATAATAGTGTAGTTACATAATTTAGACCTACTTAAACTAAAGGAGACATGAACAATTAACAAATATATTGAATATGTATAATTAGGATTTGAAAAATAGTCCAGCAAGGGATATGGCTGCTTTCCGCCCTCTGAGAATTTTAATATTTCACAATCATACCTAATAAGATTTATGGTAGCAATCATGCAATAGACCAACTCTAACAATTTTCAATTCCAGAAATACTGAAACAAAAGTTACGTGCCTGAGATGGTTGGGTAGAATCTTCAAACACTTTGAAAGGTTGAGTTTTAGGGATTTTCACAGCTGGAACCTGGTTTTTTGGATAATTAGAGTAAGAAAATGGTTGAGATGATTTTGAGAATCCGCCAGCACCCCGCAGAAATGCAGTCATCCTGCAGATTAACATCATAGGTTAGACAACAGCATGCCAGGATTCCATCAGATATTGAAAAAAGAACTCACCGGTTCATGCACAACAATTCACCAGACTCCTTTTCATAACTTCTGGTTTCAATCTCAGCAATGGCAGCTTTACCTGAAAATAAATAAACACAGAAGATAAGGGAAAAACACACTAAAATCATTGCATAATGCATACAGTAGAACATTGTCTCTTCCACAAAAAATGAATGGACCAAAAGTTATTAGCCATCTTTTCACTTTTATTTTTATATATATTTCATAAAAAAAACATTTCTATCAATATCCATCAATGATATGGGGATTATTGTCACATATTTTCCACATTTCTAATGGATTTATATATATATGGACCAAAAGTTATTAGCCATCTTTTCACTTTTATTTTTATATATATTTCATAAAAAAACATTTGTATCAATATCCATCAATGATATGGGGATTATTCACATATTTTCCACATTTCTAATGGATTTTTATATATATATATATAACCAGAGAGCACTGCTGAAACGACCAACTTATCAGTATGATCTCTACACTTGATTTGACTGAAAAACCACTATAACATTCACCGATAGAATAGCAGCTTACGGCCTGATATTAAGCTCCTCTCAGCTAAGTATATAAATACACTAATATAAGTAGTTTAGCCGTAGTATTTCTGATAATGAAAACAAACCTTTATCATGAAATCCCGCAATAATTACTTCATTACGTATCTGCACCAATGATTACAATGTTTAAACGTATCTCAACAGAATGACGATGGAAACTTATAACAATGAGAAACAATTTATGAAGTGTATAGCTAGTGGGAATCCTTACAGAACCATTAGAAGGCAATGGCTTGTATATTTCTATATATTGTTGTCCATGCAGCAGAAGACGTGGATCATATCTATAACGTGGCAACCACAAAACCCATAAATGCCAATTAGTTTTGTTTGTGATAGAATGGAGAAGAAAATCATTCAAAAACATGGTGAGTTTAGGAACTACAAAGCAGTTTGAATTCAATCATACGACGTCAAAGTGACATTAAAGAATACAAGAGGACTTGAAAGAGCAATGAAAAATTAAATAGGCTTACTCCAACCCTGGCAGTTCTAGAGCACCCGTTGGCATCAATTTAAGCGAAAACAGAGCAGAAAACGTAGGCAGGACCTACAAAATGGCAAATAGTGCTACAAGATCAATAACTCAGCTGTAAACTACAAACTTTTTATCGCCTTTTCAATGTATGAGAGTTATGATAACGCAATTTCTTGATCTATAACTCAATGCTTATGAAAGTAGAAAATCGATTCAATAAACAAACTCTTCATCAAATAAAACCTTGACAAACTGCTGCCCGTTTTCGTGGTAAACCAATTTGAGCTCATCAACATCCACCGCACTTCGTCCACATGCTCCAACACCCAAGGCATAAATCACTGCATCTCTGTGAATACATTTGCAAATTATACACATCTTAAAAGTATAATAACCACACAAATATTGCAACACGAATTCAAGTAACGGCAAGAACAAGTGATATGCAAAATTCAGCTTGTTGATAGGATTTTTCATTACCTTTCAGTGTAAGTGAATATTCTCTGCAATCAATCGCATCGCATACATGTGCAACAGATGAGAACAAATATTAACGATACAGATTTCAAAAGAATTTAGAAATGAAATTGAACAAATAGTGGAATTCATTTTTAGCAGAAACGCTCGAATTTTAGCATTTGAAAATTCAGTGATCATATCATTTTCTAATTAACGGATTGAAAAGCAAAAGAAGAAATACCTCGGGATATTTATGAGAAAGAAGGAGCTCTGCGTTGAACTCTGAACCATTCGCCATAAAATCACTTTCTTCTTTTTTTCAATTTCTGCGTAACTGAAGAACGATATCAGGTAGCAAAATAAAATAGAAGCAGATCAAGATGAAGGTGAGAGAGTGAAATAGGACAAAATATTGATTTTTGGATAAATTGGTAAATTTATGTAAGGGAAATATTTTAGTAATAGAATTACGGAAGGTTGAATACGTAAAGCTTGCGTAGTCGTACCCGTATTATACTCTATAAAATCATGAATACGATGGACTAGTTACTATATTTTATGAAAATGTTAACCATAACACGGTGAGAAGTATACGACCACTTTAGTGAAATTTAATCATTTTAAATTTGGATAAATTTTATTTATTTTTAATTCTTTTAGGATATTTGAGTGCAATTTTAATTTTATCATAACTTTTAATACTCTTTAACCTATGGGAGTATGGGATATGCATTAGGAGGACCCCATTTTATTAATCTTTAACTAATTATTGAAAAGTTCTAATAGGAGGTTTGACCATTTTTAACGTTTGAGAACAAAATTTTAGGCGATTTTCAAAGAAAATTTAAACCATTTTCAATGTTCGAGTGCATAACCTTAGCCAGTGTCTAAGGTGAATTTTAGAATATTAATAGATTTCTTGTGTGAAATAAATTTTGAGCCAAAGAAACAAACTGTAGTATTTGTAGATTTCAGGTTTAAAAAAAAAATACTCTTGGAGAAATAAATGAATACAAACAAAAGATATTGAACAGTCAAAGAAAAAACTGTTAGAAAATGCATGGTATATATCTATTATCAACCCTATGTAAGAAATAACGTTTCTACTTCACTTGAAAACATTGACGACATGGCGTTTCAAAACCCGAATAGGTCCACTACGGATTCAAAAAAACACAGTAGAACAGTCTCGACACTGCATTTGCGAAAATGTATCTTAACAGGTTGATTTACTATTCATGAGAAAACCAAAACCAAAATTACAGATCCATTCCTCCATTTGAACTTAAGAAAGCTAACAATCTAGGCACAAAAACAACACCCTGTAATCGCTTCTCAAACGAAACTTAGAACGTGCAAACAAAATTCTTTAAGTTTTGCAATTCAACCGTATTAATACGATAATACATAGCCAGATGACAGAAAAGGGTGCATATTACAGCAAGATATCATCTTTACATTCTATCTTCTCTTTTCCTTGGGGCACAGGTGATGATTTCATCAACTCTAAGAATCATCTCAGAAGCCTCAGTTGCAGAGAGCAATACAGCCTGCTTAACTTTGAATGCTTCACAGATTCCCAACTCAGCCATATTTCCCACCTGTCATGATTTTAAAAATGACAAAAATCAAATAAGGGTAAAATTACAGACTAGAAAACACAAAATGTTTACTTCCAATGAAAAATCTCAAGTATCTGGAAGATAAATGAAATCCATAGCACATTATCAACATATGAGTACGTTTGGATTGCAATAGCAGAATTTTTTAACCGAATCTGTTCCAGCCGGTGACCCCATCAACCGAGGTAAGATTGAGGCCACTCAAGTTGGAACAGATTTTCTTATTAGTAATATCACTATAAATCAGGAATCAAATTTTTGTTCCGGAACATAATTTCCAAAATAATGTGGTTAGAAATCAAAGTTTTGTTCAAATGTCTTCAGTCAATCCTAAGTTGTTGTAATGGAAAATGATAATGCATGGCCTAATGCAAGATATCCCATAAAGCATGTTGTCATCTAAACAGTTCAAGAGAGGAAGCAAAAGAATTGTGTGCAATGTCCATCAAGAGTATCTAATGGATAGCATTCCCTCAAAACTCAACATTAAAATACTTGACATCAGTACTTACAGATCCGGTAATGACATCAATCCCTGCAGTGCATCCCTCCTTCTGGTGTTCTGCACGGAGCTGAGCTACCAACTCGGCGCTGTCTAGACCAGCATTGTCAGCGATAGTTGTTGGAATGGCAATAAGTGCCCGTGAGAAAGCATCAATAGCATGAGACCTTTTCCCAGGAGTCTTCCGTGCCAGCTCATCCACTTCCTTAGCCATCACCATCTCAGGCCATCCGCCTCCAAGCAAAACTCTGCTGTCATTGACTGTCTGAGACAGCACGCACAAGGCGTCGTGGAGGGACCTCTCAGCCTCGTCAAGCACATGGTGGCTGCCAAAATATATTAACATAACAGAATGTAACATATCCTCTGCCAAAATATATTAACATAACAGAATGTAACATATCCAAGGGGAATCTCAGCTTTGAATTCAAGCAAAATAATAATAATAATAATAAGTAAATCTTTATTGCTGACAGGCAGAAAAGATCTAGAATATCCACAACAAGGATGTCCAAAGTAAAACTCCAAAAGAAACGGCAGATGAACAACAAACCAATTGTACTTGTATATAATTGCACTCCCCAAGACAAACATACATACCAAGGAAAAAAGACACCCACTGATGTAGCAAAGTACCAGAAAATATATCACACAAATATAACACACGGGAAAAACTACAAAATAGAATGTTAAGATAACATACCTTGCACCTCTCAATACTATAGTACATGCCTGACCCAATTCCACACCAGAAAAGTGGATCAACTTGTCCTCACCAATCATGATTTCCTCAATGAGCTTGCAGTGACCAAGCTTAAGTGACTCCGGATTGTCAAAGGTTGACGCGATTTCACCACCAGTAACCAAACCCAGTCGCTCTATGCCATCAAAATCAGCATGTTCAATTGCAAGTATACCCGCATCTGCAAAGAGTTCCTCTGGGAAATTGTAAATCAACTGCCTGTTCACAAAGCAGTTAATCCCATGACCTATTATCTTTTGCACCTTTTCTCTCATCTTTTGCTTCTCAGCCCCTTCTATCTCAGCAGCCTTAGACATTGAATCAACACGAACACGTGCCCCATAAATCTTCACCTTATCTGTATCCATTGCAGTATTTGCCACCAAAATCTTTGCATTCTCTATGCGTTTTGGTTGTCCAATGCCTATTTTCTTGTCAAGAATGAATCTGAAGACCAAATAGTTCAAAATTAAAATTTGTAAAAGATCTACACGATGTCATGCAGAAACATATATGCAAGGACCGAAAGAGCATACAACGTATATATTGTTCAAAGTAGCCTCCCTTTTCACCCGTTTTTGCTCTAATTAAACATGCCATATACTATCAGAAAGAAGATGAAAGATTTTAATAGGGCCATTAACTTCAACAGATTTTTCAGCATTAATACATATATTTAACTTTACAGGAAAAAAAAAGGAGTATATATCTAACCATACACCGAGATACTGATTAGCTTTTTTAATTTCTAATGTACTAAATCTGAGACCCACTCTAACCAACCCAGATCCTCAACTTGTCAGGCTAAAATAGAATCCTTTAGTGAATTTATGTATCTCACCCTTCATCTAAAAAGGAATCCCTCAGTGAACCTCCAGGCTTCTTGATGATTTGGATGGACTCTAAATTTGTGCTGCCCTGCAATTATAACATCACTGTCAGTGATATCACATAGAGAGAGGAAAAAAAAAAAAAGATCAAGCATAACACATAAAACACAGTAAAAATTCTGTCCACAAAATACGAAATAATATCATCGCATCTACAATATATGGGGAGAAGTTGCACTCTGGAGGGGAAAGAAAATAAGAAAACCTAGCAAGATTGAAAACCTTAAATTAGATAATCTATGTATCTTGGACTCACATTCAATACCACTAGAAGATTCCAGTAGTCTTAAACTGATTAACACACGACTACAAATACCTTTAGCCTCATAACAGCATCAACAGCCAGTTGTGCAAAATGTTCTTTGTCCTGTGAGAGGATTTTAGAGCTCAATGTTGTCTTTGCAATCTTCATCAAATCTGATTTGAATTTCTCTGCATTATCCAGTTATGTCATATATTAGACACAGAACACTAGGGGAAAAATAAAAAAATTTCAAGCCATCATAAATTAGGACTTCCATTGCACTTTGACAACACAAATACAACTAGAGAATCTAATCCCATGACAACAAGAACTGTTCATACCAACAAGTAGCAAGGATAACATTAAAAAGGTGAACCAGAAATGAACATCTTCCTTGGGAAATAAAAAATTCCTAAGTGAATATGTACATGCATGCATGTATAATTGTATATACGCAATCATATCACCTGAATCCTCTTTATTATCCATGACCTTCTTCAACAAGGCATTACGAGCACATTCAGCAGCCATTCGAAAACCTAAACAAGTACAAAAAAAAAAAAAAATCAAAATAAACTCACCTACGTAATCAGAAAAATGTCAACATAAATTAATATATTATGCATTTCACACGACAATAAAATAAATGGAAAATATCTACAACCTATTTCCAATATAATGCACGCTATACCACCATTCATGAGGAATGGATTTTCAACAAAAACATAAAAAAGAAAAGCTGACTACAAACAAATGTCATCATTTAACCTCTTATAAGAGATCTTCCACAAGATTTTTGAAAATCAATGCATTTCTTTAAAAATCAGAAAACAATTATGCAACTTATGTGCAGCCTCCTCCTTGGACACTAGAGGTACAAAGAGATCAAAATAAAATCCCAATTTTCAAATCAAGCAAGGTAAATACTAATCAAACACCAAAAGGGTCTATTTCCTAAATAAAACTATAAAAGATATACAAACGATACCATAAAATAAACCACATAAACGAAATAAGGGAAACACAATCAGATATTGGTTAAAGCAAACATGAAATAAAAAATATGTAGCACAGTCAAATTTAAAAGAAAAAGAAGAGGAAGCAATGCAACAGCAGATGCCAAGTCAAAACCTGATATTATTGTCATTGGGTGAATCTTAGCTGCCACCAGCTTTTCTGCCTCCCTTAAAAGCTCCCCAGCCAAAACAACAACAGAAGTTGTCCCATCGCCAACTTCATCATCTTGAACTTTTGAAATGTCTTAACATTTGAATTAAGGATTATCATCCAAAGAAAGAAGAAAATAATTTATTTCTACGAGTCACATTTAACAAACTCACTAACATGGCTAACTGCACCAAGTATGGCTCTTCTCATTCAGAATATAAGTATAAATAATTCTTTAACAGCAAAACAAAAAATTTCTTCCACCATCCAAGAAAATCAACAATAATAAGGATACCAACAAGAACTTTGGCAGCTGGGTTGTCAATATGTAGGGACTTGAGTATTGTAGCCCCGTCATTTGTAACAGTGACTTCACGTCCTCTGCCCGTTGATTGTAAAATTTTATCCTGAACAAATGATATATTAGCATGCGGGTAATTAATTTGAAACAGCGGATAAGTACTACTAGCAAAGGCTTCTAATTTTGCAGCATGCCAAGGTAGGAAGAGAGCTTACCATTCCCTTCGGCCCTAAGGTTGTCTTAACCAAGTCTGCGATTGCCATTGCACCAACAAATGATGCCTAGAGATACAATAAACACAATTAAACATGGGCACAGTAAGGGAAAGCACGATGCTTATACGACTTACTCTCATTCTAAACATATTTAAATCTATGAAACATTATCCTTTCATGAATGAAAAACAAGTTGAATTTTAATACATAGCCAAGTGTGTGTTATCCAATAGATCTCATAAATGTGCGCAATGTAATAATTTAAATAACACAAACATCCATCACTGAAATGCCCTAGCACCCAAAATACTCACCATTCTAGCACGCTCTCCCTTCTCTTCACTAGCTTCATCCTTAAAAATGTTCTCGACCTATGATTCACCGAGCACATTAAAAAATGAGCAACAACGGAAAATGAACATCACAAACTCAAAAGTTCTAAGAAATCAACATACCCCCATCGAAGATAACAAGCAAAAACTAGAGTAACCAGAACCGGGATGCTCAAATCAAACCCTGAAACAAAACAAACAACAACACAATATATCTTAGCAGGTAATAATAATAATAATAACTAATTAGGATCTTAACTACTGCACTAAATAACATTAAATTTTTAATAATGGTTATTCGTCATATTTATGTGCATCCAGTAACACTAACATTTCTGAATCTGTTGAAAATTCAAAGTAAAAGTAAAAATGTCAAGTACAAAAATGCCTAAAATAACAACACCATGTTGAATATCTCGTTTAACAAAATGAAGTTTTAGAAGCTCAAACGTGAGATAACGAGCATCGATACAGTAAAAGTGGAAACTGAAACCCTAATTTAAAGGAAACCCTAGAAACACCGAGTATTGGAAGTGAAAGAGTGAGTCTCTACCTGATCTGACGACGGAGACTGATCGACTGCTAGGTTTTTTTTTGATACTTTTGGATCCCGCCGAAAAAAAAATGACTTAAAAGAGAGTGAAGCGAAGCGATGTTGCTATGCTAGGCTTTTGCTCTCTTGTATAAGCGTATGGTGCTATAGTGTTGCGGTGCTTATTGTTGTCGATTGGATTGTATCTATAATGACCGTGTGATGGATTAATTTGTTTAGGTCAAATAGAGAGTCAAAGAACAGGCCACGTTAGTAACCGTTAGATTGGCTGTGATAGAAAGGGCGCAATATGAGATTACTAGGTCGATGTAGTGTAGTATCTTTATTCTATTATTTATAATTTCTCTTCATTTGTTTGCCGAAGTCTCCCGATTTCCTTGGAATATAGGGCCTTCAAATGTAATTTGTAATTTATTTACCAAAAATAATAAGTGCATAAATATACAAAGAGCCTTCAAAGTTCAAACACATTTTTGGGAGATCTTTTTTAATCCAAAAAAGGTTTTTTTTTTTTTTTTTTAATTATTATTTTTTATCAATAACTGTTTTAAGGAGAAAACTTGAATTTTTAATAAGCTATTTTACAATAAGAGTTTTTTGAAGAAAGGTTGTTCATCAATTAATTTTAAAAAGTATTATCGATCATGTAAATAGTTCAATTATTTAATTTTGATAAGGTTTTTATATAGTCAAATTATTAAAAATGACATAAGAAATAAGGTTGAATAGGTTTATTAAGGTTTTTATCGTAAAAAGTGCATTCTAAATTCTAATTAATAAAATGTTACCGGGTTATTTTAACAATTTAAAGTTTTTAAAAAAAAAAATCAAAAATATCTTTTTAGTAAAGCCTAAAATTTGAGTTTTTCGCAATAAATGTATATATAATTTTTTAAAAAACTCTAATAGAAAGGAAGCTCTTCCAATCCAAACATTATACATTTGGATGAGTTTTATGTAATGAAAATAGCTTGAACTATTATCCCCATAGACAATTCAGCTAGTAGATAAACAAGCCATTTATTAAATAGAGAACAATTATTTTATGTCAAATGATAATTGAATAATTATAATTTATAATACTATTTATTTATTTCAAAATATATTCTCAGTGGAAAAGTCTTTATTTTAATAATTATTAGTATTATAAAATATCATTACAAAAATAAAATAACCCATTTTCTTTGTCATTGAACAGATTTGATAGGTGGGAAAATGAATTTTGAATTGTAATCAAGTTACCTTTATGCTAACTATTGGTTATAAGTTATAGGATTCCAAAACAATGGCTAATTAGTATTTCTCAAACGCATTTAAAGATCAAATCAAACACAACATTATTGAAAAGGTTGATACAAATATAATCGACTTGAATTCATATAATAATATAAACTATAAGTAAGTTTCAACAGTAACAATGAGAAATTGAGAATACAATCTTGAATGGAAAAGAATGTGACCTCGAGCTGGGGTCATTTTAGAGCTTCTAATCATTACATAATATATCCCTCACTTCAAATAAACACCGGTAACGAATCAAATATATAAGATTAGAAACAAAACTCTAACTCTATTAATCCATCTAAGTTAGTAGACAGGGTTTGTCTACCAGGCCAACTGTGGATATATATATATATATAATTTATATATATAACTTATTCGATGCTATGGTGGTTTAGAGCGGTCGCGTGTGGCGGCCAGCAGCCCTACCACAGAGAATTGCATTCTTTGGAATTGGGTACTCATCTCTAAGTGAAGTTGATGCTGTGTAAACTCGCAAGTAAAATTGTTGTCCAAGGTATTGTCTGGCCCAAAACTCCGATCTCAAGTTCCACATCCCTACATTGTCCAGTGCAATATAAATGGCAGACCATGACTTGGGATACACCTGCACACATGGTTACATAATTACATTCCAAGTTGATTGGTTTTGATTTGAAAATTGAAATCTACAGTTTCCATGGCAGGAAAAAGGAAAATGGAATTTACCTGAACGGTGGTACGTGCAACTGCATCGCGGAGATTGTATTGGTTTCTACTAGCTGAGGTCCACTGCCCTCCATCCATACTGCATTTAAAAAGTAATTCGATTTCTTCAATTAAACTGAGAGATCTAAGCTTGCATTGTTTAATGTAAAGTATGTAAAGTATGGGCTTACCCGACAACCCAGAAAGCATAGCCATCAAGGTGATAGCTTTGGATGATGTCTTCGTCGTTTTGGAACACGATTTCAATAAAGGCCCTATAGTCAACACCCATTACAGATGTGTCTAGGTAAATGCCTCCACCGGTAGGATTGTCAGAAATGCTTCCAACACGGAAAACTCCTCCAATTTGGAAGTAGTCAGCGAGCTTCATGGGAGTGTCTGGTGCGATAAATGACACACTGTTAATTGCATATCTCTGCTTGCCGTTAACTTGCCCAGCAGAACTTGCAAGCCTGATAGTTTTGGTAGTGTTTATGAAACCATAGTGATATGAGCCTTGTGGGTTTGGTCTTGGACCACTTGCGGTAAGATTAGTCCTGCAATAATTACACGGAACTAGGTTGATGTACATCGTAATATTTTGATAGCAGTTTCGTAGCATCTATAAATTGGCCAAGGAAATAATACCTGATGGAGCGGGCTTGGTTCAGAGACCAGTCAACTTGGATGGTCGGTCCACCTGGGGGAGGGCCTGAAACCGGGCCAGCAGAGTTACTGTAATGAAGAATGCCAGTGGTGGTGAGGACTGTGGAGGTGAAGCGAGAGGAAACGACAATGTAATAGTCTTGTCCAGGCTGATCAGCTGTAAACAAAACGGAGTACGATTGTCCCACGTGTACATCAAGCGAGGAGTATGTAGTTTGGAGTGTATGCGTTCCCTCAACTTCTACCAACTTCATCTTGTGATTTTGAATGCGGAAGTTAAGTGAATTCTGCAATCCGACATTCGATATCCTGAGCCTGTAAGTTTTTCCTGTAATGTATAACAATTCAGATAATAATTAATCAGACAAACCTGAAACAGATAATAATTTATTTAAGCATAAACTAGATCGGTAATTTCTTTACCTTGTTCAACAGTAAGATAGTAACCGGTTGGTCCCCGCCCATTAATAAGAATACCATCGGGAAAAGGTAACTTTCTACCACGATCAAGAATGCCCTTCAATTTCTGCACATACATACATCATCAAGTAATTAAACGCACGGTGAGACATTTGTTATGATCTTTTTACACAGCAAAATGGGAAGAAATCATTCAAATTGTTTACCACAACAACCAGATTTCATGAACTTACATTATATCAACCGACAAATTAGATACACAATCACATGTAACACATGCATAACTCATAACTGGAAGACTTGATGTCCAGTGGGACCAACTTTAGGAGCAAGAATTCAACTATAGACACACAATGTGACACTCATTCTACATAAAATACAGAAAGAACACAACTGGGCCAGTTAATGTTGTCTGAAACCATGCCATATCACACCAAGTGGAAGACATTAATTCAAAAAGATAAAAAATTTATCTTATAGGCATGGACACCGCCATACCGATGTAACAAATCTCATTAAATGTAGATCTCATCGACTCAACAGATCAACATCTACTGTCATGAATTTGTATAATAAACAATTTACACCAAACTTTGACATTACACTCTTAAATTTTCTAAGTGAGATAATGTTTGAAGAATGGATTTAGATCTCCTTACCTCATCTTTTTCTTGACCTTTTTAAAGCATGTGATTGGTTGGTGATAAAGTGGTTGTGGAAACTAATCTCATTTTAACCACACATTCATTGCAATGTTTATGTGTCATAAGATTAGATGAGGTCAGGAAAAAGTTAAGGTAAGAAAATGATCCAAATCCATGAAGAATAATGTGAGAAGTGCCCTCTTTACTCCTCCACTAGTCCTCTACTATCCCTCACAAGAGGGCACTCAAAAATTGTGGGCTCAGAAAACAACAAAAAAAAAAAAAAAAAAAATTGAGAGGTCAGGGATACAGCTGCAAAGTAATTAATATGCAATTTATAGTCAAACACTCACCTTATGTTGCCGACACAAACACATTATTTTTCTTACCAAATACTTCAAATTCACACCCCACAAATTGTATAGCGGGCCATGACAATTTTTAAAGACACTTTAATATTGCTTTAAGAGGTTTAACCAACTGATAGACAGCCAATTGTCTATATGCATTGTTAGATATAAAATAAAATTATATTTATTCTTTCAAGACAAAAAAATATTAAGGAGCGCTTAAATATAAATGTATGGTATATAGTTATTACCGTGTGGTTGGATTTGTACCAATCTCCAATAAGTAGGGTGTAATCTCCAGCAGGGTCGTCGAAGGGGACAGGGATTCTGGGGCGGCTGAGGATTCTAATGCCTCCGAAACCGCCGGCAGCCTTGTGGAATGCAAGGGAAGGGAAATAATAGAAGCTCCCAATTTGATCCTTCACTTGAAGAATGTATGTGTAGTTCTTCCCTGGAGGAATTGGACAGGTTGTTCCAAACACACCATCTACAAATGAATTCCTCCTCTGTTGAATTCCAGACCTACATTTTTCACCAAAACAAAAAATTTAAAAATTTTATATAGATTATAATTTAAACATTTGCTACTCTACAATTGTTTGATCAATGTAATAAATAAATAAATAATTAAATTAAATTTAAAAAAAAAAAAAAAAAAAAGAAGTCATCAATAGTAAAAAAGGGAACATTTTAACTGATCATATCATTTTTCAGGTCCAGGCTAGCTGGAGCCAACTTCACAGGATAAGTGACACTGACAATACAAGGAAGAAGACAAGAAGATAAAAGTCTCCATCTTGACTCTCCATGAAAATATCTGAGTGGAAGACAGTTTTTTTTTTTTTTTAAACAATATCTATTAATCTATAACTAATTATTTTATTGAAAGCTTTCACTATCAATAATATTTGAACCAATAAAGATTTAGTTGATCTTTAACCTAAAAAAATTGTAAAATTATTTAAACGACAGATGTTGAAATGTTTCCAAGCAATTCGAGTCAGCCATTAATTGCTGCCATGTGTAATTGAAGGAAAAAATGACTCGCTTGATTGCTGCCAGTAATTTTTTTTTTTTCATGTAATGGATTAATGGAAAAGTCGCATTCTTGGTTTTTTTTTTCCTTTCTAGAAAAATATCATTTACCGTATCATGGGTGATGTTAACTTGTACACAACTAAAAAAATACTCAGAATAGAAAATATTAATTACATCTGTTGTCTTAATCAATACACTAATATATGTTTGTAATAAATGTTCTCCCTTTTTAGTCCCTTTTTAGTAAATTTTTAGTTGTTAACTCATGTGGTTATAATAGAAACCGAATATATATATATATATATCATCATCATCATCATCAAAAGCCAATAAGAGATATTCTTCAGTTCAAAAAACCAAACCGGATCTAAAATGGACCAGATCTACGTTGGTATGATATGATCCAGCTCATGTCTGTTCACGCATTACAAAGAAGAAAAAGAAAAAAAAAAAAAAAAAAAACAATAACAACAGTCAGACTCGTACATTCTCTTAGATAGTTAGATCACAAATCTAAATCAAATTTTGTTAAATAAAAATAAACATAAACATAGTTTAATGGGGTAGTACACATATTACGAAAATGTCCCCGGATATCGGAGCAATAAATGAGGAATGACGAGTGTAGATTTGTCATTTTCCGGGCATCGCTTATAAAAAAAAAAACATTGTGTATAATCTTTTTTTACAAAGTTCACGGGAGAGAAAAAGATAGAAAGAGATGTTACCAGGAAAGAAGAAAAGGCTCGTCCAAGCTGTTAAAGACATTGATAATCAGATTGTCGTTTGTAACAGAGTGAATATCGGGACCTGGAAATTGCCCATTTATCAGAATACCCTGTAACACGATATTAGATCAAAATCAAAATCAAACCCGGATCACAAAAAATAAAATAAAATGAAGAATCAACGAATCAGATATACATTTATAACTAAATTACCTGTTGTTTGACACCGAGAGGGTAGATATCACCGTAAGTGACATTCCAGTTGAAGAACCTGTAAGGATCTTCGGCGTTGACAATGGCGAAAAGTGAAAGAGTGACACATACAAAGGCACTGAGTACTATGCCACCACCACCACCACCACCACCACCAACCGCCAAGTTCAGTGGCATTTTTTTCTTATTAGGAAAAAAACAAAGAGAGAGAGAGAAAGAGTTTAAAATGAGAGGGAGATGAGAGAGCAGAGAATAATGCGGATGGATTGAAGAATATTTAAGTGCGGTACAGAGGATACGTGAGAGAGAGAGAGTGTAGAAGCCGCAAGAAAATAGATAAATAAATAAATAGAAAAGAGAGGGAAAATGTGGAAGGAAAAAAGAGTGTCGGTGGTGGGGCCCAGAGTGGGCAGCTCAGTTACTATTCTAGACTCCGTGAGTCCGTGTGTAATGTGTATGTATGTGTCGATGTGTTTGTCTACCACATGGGTTTGGTTTCTACTTGCAAACTGGGAGGTGTGTCGATTTATTTTTCGATTTTCTTTTGGAATTTTTGATATGATACAAAGACAAATTAGATAGACAGAGAATTAGAGAGAGAGAGTGCATGTGAAGAGTTTTATCACGTAGGCCCCCACTCAATAACTGTTTTTGTGTAAATTGAATGGATTTTGGTTGCTTTGCTTTTAAGGTTTAATTTCGAAAGTTAACGCGCCTTCACAACTTGCATGAGTGAATTCTAGAAGTCTCTTTCTTTGGTTTCACACTGTCACCTCTATATATATATATATAGAGAGAGAGAAAGATGGTTTTATACTCCAGGCGAGATAATATTAGGCTACATTGCCATATATTGTTAGTAAATGATTATGGGATTTTTTTTATTTTTTATTTTTGAAGTACAAGTTTAGAATTTGGAAGAGAGGGGGTATCACGTGAACCCACAACGGTGTTGGTGTGATTAGCTTACCGTTTAACTACCTCAACTTAGTTTTTGATTATGTAATGTTATTGAATTGAGAGATCTAGATAAAACAACGTATTGAAGTAATTACTAGCTTATAATCTTCGTGGAACACGGCTCTAGATATAATTAATTTGCTATATGTATTAGTATTTGATTACGTAATGTTTTTGGAAGTATATTTTTGAGGTTGGTAAGATTCGAGCCGCTGATTTTGGAGTTATTTGTCTAAACTCCAAACTCATTCATTTACCAATTGAACTACGTCCACATATGAACATGAGAGGTTTACCATTGAGCCACCCCAACTTTATCTTTGATTATGGAATGTTGTTGAATTCATAAATGCTATTAAAAGCAACTAATTGAAGTAATTACTAATTATTAACCTAAATTTTGCACTAAACTAAAAATGGATTATATTTATTTAATCTTGTTTGTTTTGTTTTTTTGAGTTTCTTATTTATCCCTGTTCATTACAGAATCTCTACCATATTTATTACTACCATAATTTCTAGTTAGCAATTAGTTGACCTAATTGCTAACTAGAAAATGAGAATATGAAGAGATATCTTCACACAAGAATGATCAGTTTAGAATTTATTATTCTTTTTTTTATTTAAAAAAAAAATGAGAATATGAAGAGATATCTTCACACATTACAATTTATTGAAAAGCACATGATTCATGAATGGCTCCGTGACTTTTGCCTCTAAAAAAGTCTGATCCATCATCCATGGATATTAAAAGAAGGCACATGAATTTGAAATTATTCCCCTTCGAAATTTAATTATTGGAGGTTGGTTAATTAAACAGACAAATACTAGTAAAACGTTCACACGGTAGCAGAAATAATATAATTATATTATTCGTGGTCAAGTGTTAACTAAAAATTAATTTTTACTTTGAAAAAAAAAGAATCCCTTTGACATTTCTCCAGCTGTTATCATCACTACCGATAACAACTTATAAACTGTGGTCAAAAACCAATGGACTCTTGCCTTTGATGGTTGGAATCTCTCAAGTGTGGTTCCACCATCAAGGTTCAATACCTTGTTATGTAAATAACTATTGTCCCACATTTGGCTATTAATCCTTAAAGTATGGGTAGCCTTATCCCGATATTATGGGATTAGCCCTCTCCAGTTGACTGTGAGAGTTGTAATCCAAGTTGTAATCTCTCCCCGATAATAGGAGTAGTATTCCGGGTTGTGCTTGTAGAGTCTTATCTCGCCAGGTTCCGGCTGTTGTTGTATTTAAAAAAATAAAAAGAAAAAAGAAAAAAAAGAAAAAAAGGAATTGTGGTCAAACACTTGTGTTTCCATCACGTAGAATAATTACAATTACAAGAAGTTCAAAAGGGTCCAAAAAATTTTTGTCACTATTTGGACTGGGCTTTGTAAGAAAGTTACCACTTTAATAACTTAAGTTTAAAAGGCACCTATTATGGTGAACGGACAAAAATGCCCCCCACAGTAACCTTCTTCACCATTTTGGTTTTTTTCTTTTCTTTTCTTTTCTTTTCTTTTCTTTCAAAATCCTCCATCAATGGATGACGGTGAACCATGAGCACGCGTATGTCACTGTCGATGACCACGACCAAACACAATAGCGACCTTTTTTATGTCCGAGCCTTTGTTAGTTGCATCTGAGATACAAACCCTCTTGTTAGTTGTTTTTTTTTTTCAATTTAAAACCCTCTTTTGTAAACCTTAAACTGCTGTGTGAAAAAAAAAAAATGATTGTTGAAAAGGCTCGGAGAACACATGAAAAGTCTCGGAGAACATATGAAAAGGCTCGGAGGTTCAAAATTAACAAAAAAAATAATTGTTGAAAAGGCTCGGAGAACAAATGAAAAGGCTCGGAGAACAAATGAAAAGGCTCGGAGAACACATGAAAAGGCTCGGAAAAGGCATGAAAAGGCTCGGGGAAGGCATGAAAAGGCTCGGGTAAGGTTTCAAAAGGCTCGGGGAAGGCTTCAAAAGGCTCGGGGAAGGCATCAAAAGGCTCGGGGAAGGCTTCAAAAGGCTCGGGGAAGGCTTCAAAAGGCTCGGGTAAGGCTTCAAAAGGCTCGGGAAAGACATTGGGTGAAAAAGCTCGGGAAAGACTTCAAAAGGCTCGGGAAAGGCATGAAAAGGCTCGGGAAAGACTTCAAAAGGCTCGGAAAAGGCATGAAAAGGCTCGGGGAAGACTTCAAAAGGCTCGGAAAAGGCATGAAAAGGCTCGGGGAAGACTTCAAAAGGCTCGGAAAAGGCATGAAAAGGCTCGGGGAAGACTTCAAAAGGCTCGAAAAAGGCATGAAAAGGCTCGGGGAAGACATTTGGTGAAAAGGCTCGGGAAATGCATCAAAAGGCTCGGGAAAGGCATCAAAAGGCTCGGGTAAGGCTTCAAAAGGCTCGGGAAAGACATTGGGTGAAAAGGCTCGGGAAAGACTTCAAAAGGCTCGGGAAAGGCATGAAAAGGCTCGGGAAAGGCGTTAAAAGACTCGGAAACCCAGATCTTCATCGTCTTCTACATAAATTTTCATAAATTAAAACTATAACCATACCCACAACCAATGCTTCTGCTCAACAAATCAAACTAAATTGAAAAGAAAGAAAAAAAAGCTCGACCCCCGAATGCGTCTGCGTAGCCACTAAATTAATTATTCAATAAAGATGTATTGATGTTCAACCTCCATTGGAGGTCTGTTAAACAGACCTCTATGAAGAAGATGAAAGAATAAAAAAAAAAAAAATCAAAGTAAGAGAATGTGTGTAAAGTAAGGGCATTTTTGGAAATCACTTACTTTAGTGCCTTTTAAACTTAAGTTATTAAAGCACTCACTTTTCCACCAAATCAGCTGAAAAAAGTGACATTTCCCACTATTTCCACAAGTTCAAAATTACTCATAATAATTAAACCAGATCTCCAACTTTTTATCTTCAAGACTATAGATTTGACAAAAATGCACCACAAGTTCACAATAATGATAATGTGTGACCTTTTAGTTTTGGCTACTTCGGACAAGCTTTCTTCTTCCGTGTTGAGTGCAGTCTGGTTGTGAACTGGACACAGCATAAAGAAAGTGACACCAACTTTACCTTTTACTTCAAACGTGTTACATGAGGCCTTTTGTTTTATTTTTTAAAGCTTCAAACAATATAGGCGCCCAATTCCCCAAACCCATAAACTATTTTAAAATTTTATTGACATTTTAATTAAAATTTAATAGTTTTTCAAATTTACCCCCAAAATCCTGGTACTGGCTTTGTCTCTACTATAAGTAATTTTATTTTATTGAATTAACATACGGGTATTTCTTCGATAATTAATTAATTAATTAATTATACTTCTTCGATAATTATACGAACGCTAGCCAAGCTCAAAAAAGCACAAGTTGATGTTGAGGTCATTGATAAGAGAAGACCAAAAACATCCTTCTATAGTCCATTCAAAAAAAAAAAAAAACAAAGAAAATGATTATAAGTCATTAAAGCAGTGGAAATAATATATGAAAGACGACAAACAAATTAATCACAAATCTAATTTTGTTCAATGAATACGAAAAAGCGGTGGCATCAATGAATTGCAATGAATTGCGGGGGTAGAAACCCTACATGTTTTTTTTTTTTTTTTTTTTTTTTTTTTTTTTTTAATTTTTAAAAAAGTTCCTGTAGAACGTGCCATCATTTGCAAACTGATAACATATGAATATATGATATAGATTTGGCCTCTTATTTCGAAATCAGCTGCTTTTGGAGCCATATTACCAATAACGCGGCAATTCGAATGGCACCCAACTAATATAATGATTTTTTTTTAATTTTTTTTTTAACGCGGATTTAAAGTGGAATTTTCAAAGGCCAACCGCAAATGATGTGAGTGTATGGGGACAAATGACCGCAACAAGTGGGTAACAACTAACAAGGGATGCGTAAAACAGTCACTAGAAGCTGAGCTCAAAAATTTATATAGCCAACACAGTTTCAGTTTCAGAGTTTTCAACCAGAATTCACATTTTTTTTTTTATAGAGAAATGAACACATATTACATGCTTTGAACAATAAGCTACTCATTTATATAACTTGAAAAGCTACAGTACACCAGAGAAGATGATAAAAATGCTTTTGAATGACTACACTCTATTAGTCATTCATCGACAATGAAGAATAAAGGAGAATACCTGAAAAAGCAGGTGTTTAGAGTTGTCAAGTCAGTTGTTCGAGATCATTCGTCCTATTAACATGGACTAAGCTAATTCCCTCTTCACTGCATAAATCCCCGGACACATCTCAGTGGATTTTCATCATACCAGGGGAGAAGGGGCAGCCCGCAGATGAAGCCATGAAACCAAGAATCAGCAGGCAGGCAACATTGCAGAGAGAAAGCCATTCGCTACCATCTAGCACTCGTTTGGCTATATATATATATATATATATATGAGCAGTCTGAATGGAAGGAAAATATAGCACAAATCAGGCAAAGGCTTGCATCTCACCACATTAGCTGATCCCCACTAGAGTAAGATTGACAGATGACTTAAGATGTGTGGTAGCATACAAAACTGACTAAATACACCATCCGACCAGCCTGGATTGCTCAAAAAACAATTAGTTAATGGCACAAAAGAATGGCAGGCAGGCAGGCAAGAAAAAACCAGATGGGAACCTTAGTTCATGATCGAATTGACCATACTCTAAAGCCCTCTCACCTCTATAAAAGGGGAGGTCTGGTTCTAGATCAACAAAATCAAACTTTAATAGCCCCACCATCTATGTATTGGTTCTGTTTTAAGTTTATTCTACCAAAACCAATAACCAACTTTTGGGGCTTGCAGACCAAAATGAAATATTTAAGCTCAAACAAGGATCCTAGACTTTTACCATGATACACATTAAGTATTCAGATTGAAGTTAAAAACAGAGACAAAAATCAGCAACTCTAAAATCCCCATTACAGACAACCGATACAAAACTAGGATTTATTAGAAAACAAATTCATTCATTTTTTTTCAGATTTCAAACACACTTAAAACAAAGGATACACCATGCTTTTTGGAGACGAACCTATTACATATGTACCAAATGAAAATCAAATATACGAACTTCGAATGACCAAAATCCACGAATACAAACTCAAAAATTTATTTAGTAGGAAAGAAATAGCGGAGAGGGAAGACCATTTCTCCCATTTGGTTGAAAAGAAATGATAAGCGAAAACGAACGCGGAAGGATGTCATTATATAGATAGACAAAATGGGAAAATTAATTGATGTTTCTACGCTTGTCTTACATAATCCTAACACGTATGAACAAGAATATATAACTTCAACACACATTGGGATAAACAAATCTCTTGGCTTCAGCTTCCCTCCTTAGTGAAATACCAAATACATGGAAACTGACAAACAGCCCTTTTCATCCCATGCAAACCAAAAGGACAATCATCTATCTTTCTTTCTTTTTCCTTTCCTTTCCTTTTCCTTCTCTCTGTAACCAACATGGTCCAAAAATTTTACCCAAGAAAATCATATACAAAACAAACAGATAATTCCTGGCGATTTGATCTCTATTAGAGTAGCCAATAAACACTAGCCCCAAATTAGAACAACAAGTATGATTCATGATTAGACATGAAAATGTTGAACACGATACACATACCGAAAATCCTAATTAAATACCAAAAATTAGCCAATAATAATATCCTACTATCAACAAAGTACACAGTCAATTCAGCAAAAAAGTGAATCATAACTTCCTTTTACTCCATCTCCAGATTAACACCTAACAATTCAAACAGTTCTTCAGAAACATCAAACATTGTTCAATCAAGCAAGTAAATATCCAAAACATCATCGAAATATCATAATTTTGGTGACATTTTTGATATTTCTATCGAAATTTTCATAAAAATAGACCTTTATATATCAATAGAAACCGATGTTTACTTCCTTATTTCTTAGAAATTCAACTATAAAGTAAATATCCCTACATTCCACCTCTCAAAAACATAAGATACACAAAACCAAAATTAGAACCGTAATTTTTTTTTAAAAATGCTCACTAGAAGCTTGCTTCCATTGAACTAATCCTGTTCGTCGAAGAGGTGACGGAGGCGAGAAGCGAGGAGGCCGGTGGTGTCAAGCGAGGCTTCGTGGAGGAGGCTGCTCTTGATTTTGCTCATGCGTTGGGTCAGTGACTCTTGCTCTTGCTTGAGAGCTGACGTGTCCCCTTCAAGGTCGTGGATTCTGTACTTTTGGCCCAGCGATCTGACGCTCAACAACAGTATACCTGTCATCGCGAAGAATTGGACAAAGCTGTGTTTGTGTTTCTTCGCGTTTACTATTAACATTTTCATTGACTTTTTTGGGTTTGGGGCGGCGCCGGCTGAGCTCGGCGTTGCTGAGGACGCCATGGTGAGAAGTTGAGAGAAGAGTTTTAAGTTTTAACACTGAAATCAGTTCGCTAAACTGAAATTCCACTGTCGAAACCACCAAATCATAATACCAAAAGGTGGGTCTGGATCCGGTGTGACGCGGAACTCTTTACAATTTGTGACACGTATCAAACTGTATTTTTATTTATTTATTTTACATATATTTAAAGATTTTTTTTTTCTTTAACAATTAGCATAATCACTAGTATTTTCTCACAAGAAATTAAAATTAAAATAAAAATTAAGAATGAAAACCATTGAATTCTGATTTTCTTTTATTTAAAAAAAAAACTAAAATTAAATTTAAAATTAGACCATTGAAAGTGGAAAACACAAAAATAAGTGAATTTTTTTGATTGATTTGGAGACCCTAATACAGTATAATGAATTTATGCAGGCACAATGGCACATGAATCTTTTACTAAGATGAAATGGACTTTGGCCAGAATCTGTTAAAAATTACATACCAAATAAAATAAAATTTTGATTGTAGACAAAAATGGATTCCAAAATAATAGTGAATCGACCATAAATTTATAACTATAAAAACTCAAAAAAGGTTGCAAAAATATAATCTCCATCAGAAGTCCAAAGACCCACACTGTTTGTTCTCAATGCTCTTTGTTCCATTGCTTTGTTTTATATCTTTGTCCCTTTTAGGATCATTATTGAGGCCTCGGCTGCTCCGGCCTATACCCATCTTAGGCAAGCCTCGATTCAGTCCCTCCAGCAGAACACAAGCTTTACACCATTTCTGTGCATCAAGTTTCATGAATTAGAAAGATAAGCATCAGAAAAACGAATTTATGCTACAAATTGTCTAACCGGTCAGTGTACTCAGGCAGAGAGATTGGCAAGTCGCCTTACCTGGCTAGAAATGTAGCCACAGCGTTCACAGGTCCCCTGCTCTGGCATTTTTGTCGAAGTAGAAATTCTGAAATCTTCCCCCGACTTAATGATGTCAAGTATCGCCCTAGGTCTGGATCAATAACATAATAGTATGAGGGTTTAGTGGGTAAAGAAACGTGAATACAATTGCATCACTTTGTGAAAGTCAAGTCAACTTACTCACCTTATTCTCTCCAAATCTTTAATGAACTCTCGGGCAAAACCACGGTAGGCATTTGGTGAATATATGCCTGCAATTGCAATAAGTGCACTTTTTAATAACAAATGGAAATTTGTTGAATAAGAAAAATAGACAGGAACGGGAAATTAACAATTACATTCAGTTGAGAAGTAATCCAGCCTCTTGAAATAAGCATACGTAAACATCTTGTGGTTAAGGTTTCACAATCAATGGTTTATAAGAATACATACAGAAACTAAAACTACAACCGAGCATTTCCAACTACAAGGATATATGACAATCTCCTTCTCGTAGGTGTACTTAAAAGGTTTGCATCTTGGAATCGGTCCATCTTCACCAGTTACTATCGATGTACATCTACTCAATCTACAAAGCAACAGCATGAACTCAGAACCCTGAAAGAAGAGAAAGATAAAACTGAAAGAGAATTTCATTCAACAATTCATTACCTAGCAATATCACCTCGTAATATGTTCAAGAGAACTGTTTCTGCAATATCGTCTGCATTGTGTCCAGTAGCAACCTTGTCTACTTGCAACAACGAAGCACCTCGATCAAGAGCCTAAACAAAATTCACCAATTTCATCAAGTCATTCTATATTAATTCTTAGACTAATAAAGCTGTTCCAGACATCAAAACAGCAGACCTAATACATTATACATTCCTAAAGATAAAAATCATAACAATAAAGAAATCGTCTACATATTAATGCACCAGAAATGACAAAGACAACAATTAACAAATTAACCAAAAGAAATGAAAAATCTGGAACAACATCTTGAGCATTTTATAGCTTGTTAGAAACAGCAGACATGGGAGACCAGCCACAAGTGGATAGTGGAACAAACATTAGTTTACATTATTTTACGAAGAATTTATCCCTCTACCTGGCGACGGAAAACACCACAAAACGTGCAATTATTCTTCAAACCAATCATCTTCACTATTTCGTCCATTGTCCACCCATATAAATCCTTATATGAAACAATCTTCAGTGGCAGGCCATACTAGAGAAACAGAGAAAGATGAGAACAAACAAACACATATAGATAAACACTGCACAGAATACCTCCTTCAAAATTTTGCACTAAAGTCGATAAACAATTTACATCTACAAGCTGATCAGAAAATTTTAAAATTGAGAAAAAAGAAATTCACTTTGAAGAAATAATAACAAAGAAAGCACAGCAAACTTTGCAATTGGTTTTTAATATGCACGAAAACACTGACCTGGACTTCATTTCTTTTGACAGTTTCAAGTGAATCATCCCTGTATCCTGTAATTCCCTCATCAACTGACAAGAGGAAAAGATCCAGGCCATAATTGTGACGTCGGTTCAGCTCTGCTAGTACACAAGCAAGGACTGTTGAATCTGCAACCAACATGAAATCAAAAATAAATCAAACAAAAGCAAATGCACAATAACAATGTTTGATATTAACACCAACTCATAATCAATGGAGTTCGATACTACTAAGAAAGAGTGCTCACCTTTTCCACCAGAAGCGCCGATGGCAATACGCTCACCGGGCTTGAATAGCTGATTGTCCACAATCACCTGGTGGATCTCCTCCTCAAATACCTCATAGAAACACTCCTTGCATATCTTTAGAAGCAAAAAATTCAGTCTTATTTTAAATCAAACCCGCTACCCGTTCATTTATTAAATGGAAGTAGATCATAAGAAGTAGCAAAAGACACTGCATTTTGAGAGTACTGATAAAAAATCATAGAAATATCAAGAATATTTTCGATATTTCCACCGATATTTTCTCAAATTTGTACACTGCTATATCCGCCGAAATCAATATATACTTCCTTGATTCAGAAATAAAATAATCAGCACACTACAACTTCAATAAAAAACAATTACAGTCAATGCTCGTAACTGCATATTAATAGAAAATACCATGAATTTTCCATAATACATATTTAAATCTAATTAAATTATGAGCTAGAAAATATAAAAAAAATTGGTTGTGCGATTCTTTCTCTTGTTATGCAGAATCAGAATATAAATCGATAGTAACAACTGTAAATTGAAGAAACTGTTCGCTTAATTAACTCAAAAGAAATCAATCTTCCACTATATTCAGCTTTTACAACGAACGAAATAGAGACAAAAACTTGAAGTTACCTGTTCTAGGGTTTTGGGTCTTTTGAGAGCAGCTCTTCTCTGGTTACAGATGCAACAAAGGCGACCCCCACCCTTCTTCGTCGGTTTCGTGACGGCTTCCTCCATTATCGTTGATTGACTAGAAAAAACTTACTTCAAATCACAAAACAATTCGAACTAGATGATACGATCGGCGACCAATTAGTAGCTAACTGAAAGATGAGTTTTCTGCAACCGTTACTGAATTTGTTCTATTTTTCTATAACGAGCATGCAAAGAAGAAAAAAAAACGGTATGTTTAGTTGGAGACTTGGAGGCGTGGGGGTCATTTGTCAAATAAGATGTTAATATACGTTTCCCTTTTGAAACTAGTTTAGAATTTTATATAAAATAAATTTGTAATTAAAAAAAAAAAAAAAAAAAAACAATTTCTAAATAGTAATAGTATTTTAAAAATATATATACATATTAGATAAATTAGAGGTCTTGGGGAAGTGAGGCACGACTCGAATATGAATTATGATTTATAATACTTAAATAGTTTAATTATAAAGTTGATATTAAATGTTAGTAAACATTATACAACCATTAATCTCTTTGGCAGTTTGGCTGTGGACTTCTCCGATTAAAATGCAGAAAAATTCTCTCTCCTTGCGGTGGAAATGTGGAACTTGTGAAATTTATAAATTCACAATAAAATTTGACCCAAATTTTGTCCTCTACAAAAAAAAAAAAAAAAACTGATCACAGGAACCTGCCTGCAGTGCAACAGAGTTGCGATTGATGCAAAGCCACTATCAGTCTGTCACAATGAAATTACTATGGGAATAAATGAACTGTCGTTTTCAAAAGCAAAATTCAAATAATATCGATATATTTGAAGTTACAAAGCCTTAATACACAATAATGTACGAACTGTAACTCAAAGACCGCATCAAATGAGATCAATAAAAGTTTACGTTACAGAAACTGATACACAATAGAGTATGGAAAAGGAGGTAAATATATTCAAAGATCAACCTGTAATTCATTCAAGACCACATCAGGCCCCAAACCTAATTTGTACAAGTTCACTGTGAGCCAACACCGACTATAAAAATATTAATGAAATCACCATCCCTCCCAAGAAGAAAAAAATAAAATCAGTACTTGTCACCTCCAGAGTCTCTCTCAAGTCGCCGACATAAATCATGCTGTAACATCTCTGCATATTCCTGAAAAAAAAAAAAAAAAACCTTTAAGCTCTGGATCATCATTCTAACCATGAAATGTCAGGCAGATCAGAAGGTCACTGGTTTTTCAACTGCAATCTTGACCGACTCAAATTGGACTGCTAAATAAGGCACATATTACATATAACAAAACCATTGTAGGGAGACTTACATGGGTGAGGCTCTCGTCACTGCACAACTCATTCACAAGATCTTCAGCACTGATGTCATTCCCCTGCAGACGACCAGCGCTCTCAACAATAGCACGGAAAACTTCTTCAGGTGGATCGAAGTGTTCAATCCTCTGAGCAACTTGTTGGATTCCAGTCTAGAAGACGAAAACAGTTGAAAAAGGGAACTATTATTACTAAAGGCAAATTACATGCCGAACAACCATGTTTAACAAGAATCGAACAGAGAATAGTAAACAGTAGCACGATTATCCTTGTGATCACAAAAGTACAGGGCAGTACCTTGATCCGTCAGATCTAATATAGTTCTTGACCAATTTAAATAAACAAATCTATTAAAGCCACCACTATGTTACGACACATTGAACAGCACAAGGACTACACATGCATATAATATAATTCATCTGAACATGTGAAATATGCAACAAAACCGTATAGCAGCTTTTTAAAGTTACCTAGCCAAATCAACTATAATGATTTACAAATCAAAACCTTCATGATAAAAACATTTCAAATGGCCTAATTCCTTATTGTTATATCTCCTAGTGGGATATACGCACCTGAAAATCAACATCTGCATGGTTATCTGTCCCAGTTGACCTACTTTCACTATGCTGAGGTGCAGAGGATCCACGACTTAGAGCTTGAGAAACAACAGGCATCATTTGCTGGACCATCCGCGACAAATCAAGGCCACCACCCTGGCCTCCTCCCAACCCTGAGAACATGCTTCCAAGGTCCTGGCCATCAAACTGCTGAGCAATTTGATTAACAGTATTCATGATTTGGGGGCTCTGAGTGAACTGTTGCAACATATTTCTCAACACATCCGGAGAACCAACCCCAGTTTGCTCTGAAAACCCAGACAGTAAACCATTTATCTCAGGGCTACCTAAAACCTGCGACATAGCACTTCCTTGGTCAAGTTGTCCGTCAGTATCTTGTCCCCCAGACTGTTTATTTTCCATGATCCTCCCAGCCATGGGTAATTGACCAGAGGAGGGGTCATTTGCACCCATCCTATTCATTGCCGAGCTACGAGAAGCAAGCGATTGCAGAAGCTGTTGACCAGAGTTCAGGTTCTGATCAAGAGGTGCACTGCTGGTTCCGCCATCACCGCTCTTGACCACGGTCACTGGCTGTTTGGTTCGCTTCTGATCATATCAAGAACACAAAGTTGTTTGAAAAGTCAGTTTGCAGAGGAACTACAAGGAACTTTAGGAGGTATTTATAAACGGAAGTGCATAGCGGATAAGAACATGATGCTACAGTACACTGCTAAGATTATGCCTCCTAGATCGCTTGGTAACTAAGCAAATTAAAATCTAGCACAGTCAATTCAGAAATCAGGATCAGCTCATGCAACAGGTCAGTTATTAACTAATGTACTTCTAGTACTATCACACAACGATTTTCTGTGGATATTGATTATCAATGGATACGGGTCTAAAGGCAATTTCAAGGTACTATATCACAACAAAGATATTTCTGTGATTTGAAAACATTGTACATACCTTGCGCTCTAAACCCCCCAACCCCAATCCAAGTGGAACAGCATTGGCACCCCCCGAAAGATCTTTCTTCTCACTGGACCCAGGAACATTTTCTGACTTCACAATAGGTTCTCCATTTAAAGAACTCAAAGAGCCTTCCACTGAGCATGAAGCTGCATCATTTGTGTTCAAGCCACCCCTCATATTTTCATTATTCCTTACTTGATCGCATTCAGAATGTGGCTGCTATTATCATTAGCACCAGTTAAAGGTAATCATCAAAATACTATCATTAATATCCCTATGTCACCGACAAAGCATACCTTCTGACCTTCACTTTCAGGCAAGACCCCAGGCAGAGAAATACCAAGTTCAGCAGCCCTGCTGACAGCCATGTTGTTAGGCTGTTCATTACCAGCATCATTTCCTGCACTGGATCCACCGTTCCGCATAGATGATTCCACTTCACCTGTAAACAGAAAGTGCAATATTTTCAACCGTACAATCATCATAAATATTTATCTTAACCATTCATGGCTACCTACCGGATGCAACCGGGTTTTGTCCTTGCATGTTACCAACAAGATTTCTTAGTTGTGAATTGATTTCATTCATCATAGAGGATATACCAGCATCGTTTCCTGCACTGGATCCACCATTCCGCATAGATGATTCCACTTCACCTGTAGACAGAAAGTGCAATATTTTCAACCGTACAATCATTATAAATGTTTATTCTAAACCATTCATGGCTACCTACCAGATGCAACCTGGTTTTCTCCTTGTATGTTACCAACAAGATTTCTAAGTCGTGAATTGATTTCATTCACCATAGATGACATAAAAGCTGAGTCTGGAGGCTGCTGAGATACGGAAATTCCCAGACCAGGTTGTGCTGCGCTGGAAATTGCAACTCCAGTAGGACGTGATGGGACAGCAGTCGCAATGACATTTCTCACAGGTACAACTCGGATTGAACCCGAACCCATCGAATTGGTAGAACCATTATTATTGCCACGTTCTCCCTGCACTCCATCCCCATTACTCGCCCTGGTACCAACTGCTGAAACAACAGGAGCCAGTGCAGTGCCTGATAAACACACACTGTCAGATTCATAAACAGCGCCCAAAATGGGTTCAAGACGAAGTTAACATACCAGCATGTATATGAATATTTATGTTCCTTGGGGCATTTCCTACACCAACAGAGCCAAAACCCATGGCATTTGTTGAAGGAACTGGACCACCAAAGAGGGAGCTGGTTTGAAGAGGAAAAGGCTGCAAATAAACACAGCAGAGTCATGCATGGTTAACAAGCCAGATCAATCACTCCAAAAATTCAGAACAAATACAATTTAAATTGCCACAGCCATTCAATAAAGTTTACAAGTCACAGAGAACATCTTTCATGCATGCAACAATTCATTTTTCCTAGGTCTAAAAGCATATCTTGAAGATACCCACCATGTGGAACTAACATATGCAAAGACACATAAAACAGCACAACAATGCATGATTGCATGTAAGATGCAAGCTTCTTAAACCACAACTCAAAAGGTATGCACCTTGAAGTTCCGTAAAATCTTCTAAAGGAGGGAGACATCTCTTATTTAAAAATAAATAGACTTTACTAAGGTAAACAACAAAACTCTGGAAAAATTGCCAAAAAACAAATGTACCCTAGGGGCATAGTTATTAAAGGTGTTAGGAGCACCTAGGCACAACGGGTCCCTGGAGCCCGAGGCACAAGGTGAGGCACACGCACTTTTTAAAAAAACATAGAAAACATTCATAAAAAATTTAAAAACCTAATATATCCTACAAATTTCTATAACAAGACAAGAATAATAAAATAATGAAATGCAATCAATCATACTAAGATTCAAACTTCAAAGTTTCAAATGCAAACAACCAAACCAAACACATAAAAAATAAAGGATGTTCAAATTAGTTTCTAGTTTTCTAGCTATCAAGGATTCAAATTCAATGCAACATCAATCATCCAAATTAGGGTTTTTTGGGCTTGGGTGGACAATAGAGTGTTTGGGCTTAAGCTTTTGCAAAAGCTCACATTTAAAAGAAAAAACAACATAATGGGGATGTTTACTAGGCGCGCCCATCGCCTACGACGTCCGGGCACACGCCAGACGAAAATTGTGCGCCTGGAGCCTAGGCGCGCCTTTCATAACTATGCCTAGGAGAGATGAAATCCCACCCGCGATACAGGTCCAACACCAAATCCTCAAACCATCTTATCCCCTCACCCCACTCTCTCCTTCCCAGGGAGTAAAACATTTTCAATAAATAACTTATTGTATATAATTCCTCCACATTACATGGTCATCATTATCCATCACCTGGTAAAAATTAATTGCCGGTTTATCAAAAGATATTTTCAGTACTGAAAACAGCTTGCTTAAGACATTACTAATACAAACTACTGATACCTACTGAATTCAACAAACCACAGTGCAGCAAGAACCACCATAGGGTTCAGTATTATCTCAACATGTTTAATGTTTAACAACCCAACTATATAATACTGATTATTATTGACAAACCTGAACCATTAATGGATTAGGCCCTGATGGAGATATATAAACTGCAGGCCCAGAGTTGACAGAAGATTCAGCCTGCAAGTCACACCAAACAATTGCAAATAAACCTTTTTTCTTCTTCTTTTTTGACAAGAAACAAGAGGCAAGACACCTCAAATAATTGTATGTTCACAAACTTCAGAGTAGAGAAAGGGTTAGAGCATACAGGAGACTGCCCCATACGCAGTGTCAGTATCACACGGCCAAGCTCCAAAAGAAGAGAGCCTAAATGTTGCATTGCAATTCCTACTTGCACAGATTCTTCCTGAATTTGCCCCCTAATAGTGGGATCTGAAGAAGCTCCCTCTTGCTCCAAACGTCCTGTGAGATGCTACAATGTTCCAGCAGATTACAAATCACGCTTAATCAGATAATGAAGTTATCCAGAAAACAAGAAAAGAAAAGAAAGCAAAATTGGTATGTTGTCAGGAACTCTGTAAACTGTATTCAATTCTTTCTGATGAGACATTTTACTGCAAACACCGATTTTTAATTAGAAACTAATCACTCATAAGCAATTCTATTACTTTGAATGTTGATCAAAAGTCTGTAACATCAGGCCATTATTGTAATTACAATAAGCAAAATCATCAAGTAACTTATTAATGTATCACCTATCAAGATGTCAACATCAATATAAGAGAATTCAAACATGGAGGTACGAAGGGGTCTATTCTATAGATGCAAACCCAAAATTGAAAATGTTTCGCAGATTGACATGCTTCATTGTCAAAATAAAATTTTATGAAATAACCATAAATACAGTAACAAGTAGAGAAATACTCAATGATACTTTAAACACAGTATCAATCCAGAAAAGGAAAAGTAGGGAGTGAACAAAAGAAACATGATATGTGCTCTACGCATTTACAGATAGTGCAGCAATAGTATGACCACTGAGAAGCCTTTGTGCATGTCGCAGGACAATGCTCAATGCTTCAGGTGTTGGCAAACCCCTTCCGTTGGTTGGTAATTCTGTTCGCGTCACGTCTTCATGAATAGTTGAAGATGTACTCTGCTGATATCCTACATATTGCACAGTTATTTATTGTGAATAGTTAAAGCACATATGTACAAGACAATGCCTTCAGTACCATTACCATTTTGAGACAGAGTTGCCTCCATGGAGCGCATAAACTCAGAAAGAGTATCTAAAGAACCAGGGATTGGCTGAAACCCGAAAAAGGAAACAGTTATATTAAGAAAAACAAAAAGAGCACATCACAAGTTATACATGTACAAGCAGATATTTTAATACCACATTAAGTGAAGGAATAGGTACAGTTGCAGCAGCTGCAGGAATTTGCCCAACTTGAGGTGACACTTGAAATAGTGGACCAGAAAATGCCTGTCCAGAATGTGCTTGACCTCCTCCTTGACTTTGACTACCAACACTCCTTCGTGTCCCATCTGCTTCATTTCCTTGGGGAGGCTGATCAGTAGTATTTGGCTGCAAACAGTAAAGACAATCATACATAGTATCATATTACACAGGCACACACGGATGCGAGTGGACACACACACGTGTAACATATATGTGATGAACGTCTCCAAAAACAAGCATTATACTCACCAGAGTGGAGAACTGAGCACCTAAGTTACCACTGTTCATAGCGGACTGGCCACCAATTCCAATAGAATTCATGACAGCCCCAATAACCTACAAGTCAAACAACAACGGAGTAACTGCTTCTGGCAATAGCAAAACATAAATGCTTCCCACCCTGTCTCACTGCAATTAAAAGGAGAAACAAAAATTGAAAAGAAGTACCCGCGAGAGATCCGGGACAATGCCTTCTCCTTGATCTCCAACATTGAAGGTTCCAAGAACTACACTGTGTGAAATTTGCCCAACCCGATTACGAGGGGCGCCAGCATTGGCATCATTTCCTGCCAATATGGAAAGAAACATTTGATTAGTCAAATTACATTGGAAATGTAGGAATTGGGTACACTGCAGAAACAACCAAGTTCAAGAATCAAATACCTCGACTACCAGTAGTCCCGTTTGTTTCTCCAGCACTCGTATCAGATGAAGGTTGTGATTGAGCTGGCTGCCTTATAACCAAATGCAAGGTGTGCCCATTCTCCAAATCTAAAAACAGTCAAGGTGTCTTAACTTTTGAAGTACCGAGTTTATGTGCTTAGTTAACTAAAAGAACCATGTGATTGGAATTAGCAGTAGGTATAACCAATAAAGGCAAATAGTAAAATGTAGAGGATATATAGAAAAGCTAAATGCAACTTCAAAATTTACAGTGCAAAAAAAAAATGCACGATTGATAGGATACGATATTCAGAAAGGAGATGTTCATCCTTTAACACCTTTCCCCTGAAAATCAGTCGTTGCTGGCCGACTGGAACACCAATATCAGTAGCTATTTTCTCCTTGAATAATGAAACCGACATCTGAAATTATTTGAAATCACATAATTTAGAAATAATCCCAATTAAGGTAAAAGTTTTCCCCAAAAGAAAATAAAAAATTTAAAACGAACAGCATAATGTGGTTGTAAACTTCAACAACTCGACAAGGTACTCAAAGTCGCACTGTCTGAATGACACTGCAACCCATAATCAGCATAACTAATAATGACAACATAACCAAACGACGAGAACATTCGTTGACTGGAACAAAAAGCATTAACAAAGAAAACTTTGCTTACACTTTTATTCACTTGAAAACTGTAGATCTGAGAATCCAGAGTCTTGATATTAATCTCAACAGTTGAATCTGAACTTTCCCCACAAACATTGCTTGTACTAGAACCCTCGTTAGGATGCTGATCCGCCATGATATTTCAGCAGCAACTGAAGCCCAATCACAATTTTCTGAGTACAATCAAAGCTGTAATTCATCAGTAAAAATAACTTATTTATGTAAAGTGTATGGGACAATCTATCTTGCACTGCTCAGACTCTTGCAGTCAAGAACTGGTTTTGCACCACAATTTCATGTGCGCAGCTACATTAACTTACTGTCTGGCAATACTAAAGCCAACCAGTTCGGCCGCTGCAAGGTATGAGGTATCTTAAACACAAAAATAACACCATCCATGTCAATGTAGACAATATAGTAAAACATAAAAATAAATGAAATCTAGCCTAAAGATATATAATTTCTACCAAAAGGTAAGCTCAGTAGCAAAATAACTGTTGCAGAAATATGTAGTAATTTATTAAAAAATGGAAAAGCTATGATAATCGATTCTTCATCAATACATGAGACAAATACTAATAATAAGATTGACTTCTGACAATGTACTTTAATTTCTGCTTCTCATTCATCTTCTTACAATTAAAGCAGCAATAAGAGTTGATCAAACATCAATCTCTCTTGGAGTGCATGCCAGCAGCTGAGTAGTGACATGAAATATAGAGTTATGGTGAACGATAAAGACAAATAACCTTAAAGGAAATAAGAGCGCAAAAATAGCACTTTGAAAAAATTTAGGATATCAGCATTAAATTTCCACTTTAGTTCCTGATTATTCTTTATTGTCCTAAACGGGAATAACACGAGTCAGACACGTTGCAGTTTATACACTAACAGATTTTACTACTCTAAATTATATACATTCATTATCCTAAAAAATGTTAGGTGACACGTTGGAGTTTATACACTAACGGATTTTGGTACCATAAATCATACGCATTCATTATCCTATAAAACGTTAAAGTCTCGAAGTGGATATAACATCATATTGAGACCTAAATTCCGGCATACTAGATTTACTATAATAATCTTTCCAAAGACACCAAAACAGTCAATGACCTTGCCTAACACGATCACGTTCACAATCACAACATCATATTGAGTATCCTAAATCCCGGCATACTAGATTTGCGATGATTATCTTTCCAAAGACATCAAAACAGTCAATGACCTTGCCTAACATGATTAGATCACAATCACAACATTTAAAACACGCTTCTAAAACCAAACCCGATCACGATCACAATCGGGATAATAACCAATTGTTACATGTTAATCAAACATGTGACTTTAAATTTATCTTTTATTCATTCAATTTAGTTTTCTGCAATAACAAACCCAAACAAACGTCCAATTTTGAATTCATACACCGATCAAAGTATCAAACACACTTCTTGAACCATTAATGGTTTCGCTACAAAATGCATAAGATCAGAATCGATATACACAACCGTGAAAGATATACAGCGAATATAACCGATCCAAAACGCCGAAATGACGCAAAAAATATATATATATATCGGATAAAATCAAATTCCACCTTGACGAAAAAAGTACCAGTCGATATGCTAAAACTTAAAAGAAGTACACAAAAACAAATGGAGCTCTGCTTAGGGTTCGTAACCAGACATAAAATGAAAAAGAAAAACATATTCAATTCCAGATATATGTGAAATCGAAACCAACCTGAAATTGGAAATTGAGAAATGAGAACAGAGACGATGGGCAGTAGAGAGAGTATCTTATGTTTACTTGGATTTGATTTTGGTTTTCTTTATTTTCTTCTTTTTTATCTTTCGCAGAAAAAGGCTTGACTTAGGTTTCAACGAGAATGCCTTAAAAGAGTAAGCGAGAAGAGCAAGGAGGTCCTTTATTTTCGGTCGCGCATGCTATAACTGAGACAGGTCGTCGAGGCGATGTATGTAGCAGACTAGCAGCCTAAAAATGTACGATTTGAAAAGAAGAATCTAGAACCAGAAGCGGTGTGTTGTGGCGCTTGTGCGAGGAAAATCGGCCCCGCCTGCGATGCCGTTTGTCGTCGCACGCTTCTTCGTTTTTATTTTTTTGGTGGGTTGGGTTTTGTGTTGTCGCTGAAAATGTGTAATATGCCGAAAGTGATGTTAAATGGCCCAGTTTTTGGAAGGTGGGTGTACTTCAAATGTAGGTAAAGTGTATTTAGAATTACTTATATTGCCCATGCCAAGTTATTGAAGATTTCGCTTTAACACCCTTATGGATTGAGCCAACAATCTTTATCGATTGATTTAATCTGAAACGAGCTCCAATTTAACTGCTCAATTTTATTATAGTAATTTTCAAATTCAATTTCAAACCTTTTTATGACTTCTTAGTTTTTACCGATCATTATCGATATTTGCTAAAAATTTGTAAGTTTTTTTTTTTGTTTTGTAGATTTTTGGATGAAAAACTCTTTTATTTAGATTATAAGTAGCTTAAAGAAAATTTCGAACTCCATTTATGATCTTAGGCAACTTCGTAGGCTTTCAAAATCATTTAATCATCGTTAAACGAAACTAATCGATAAAAGTTTAAACTTGTAATTTTATGTTTTTTTTTTTTTTTTGTTAGATTTATGTCGAAACGAACATCAGTTTAGCTTATCAATTGGTTATGGTAATCTTCAACCTTTATTTCCAACCTTTTTTTGTTGACTTCTTAGCTTTTAAAAATCGTTTAACCGACTATTATCAACCACAATTAACATTTGCTAAAACCTATAAGTTTTTTTTTTTTTTTTTTGGGTGTGGGAGGACGAAAATCTCTTATATTCATAATATTTTAATAGCTTATAGCAAATTTCTAACTCCATTTCCAATCTTATGTAGCTTTTTAGGTTTTCGAAATTGTTTAACCACCTCTAACCAATGATAATTGACCCTAACAAAGATAGCTCAAACCTGTATATTTTCAGTTTTTTCGTTGGATTTAGACCGAAACAAACTTAAATTTTCCTTATCAATTGTTTATAGTAACCTTCGAACTCCATTTCAACTTTTATATAACTTCTTAATTTTTCAAAATCAATTAATTAAATGTAACCGATAAAATTTAAAAATTTCTATCTATTACTATTCCGGACTCTATTACACTGGCTGCGACCAATATATTACGTGCATAAAAACGTCCAATACCATACCTTGAAAATTTCTCTGATTATAGTCTAATCTAAACAATGACCCTTAATCTAACCACTCCTCCTGCAACCGAAACTTCAATACAATTTGGATTAAAATAATTAAATAAGCTAATTAGGTACCTCTCATGGTTTTGTTGTGTTTTCCTAGTTAGGTTTTTTATTATTATTATTATTATTAAGAGTAAGTAAAACATTTGTTAGCAAGAATGAAAAGAAAATGAAAAAAAAATAATAAAAAAATCTTACGAGTAATTACTAATTAGATTATGAGAAGATTGGGTAGATCCTTATTTCCCTAATTATATAAATTTTATAATTTTAATATTTAGTTTTACAAAATCTTGATTTAGCTAATTTATAAGTACAAAAATCTTGACAGAACAATCTTTATTATTATTATTATCATTATTATTATTTTATATAATTTATTTATTTATTATTACACGAAATAATTAATCAAGCTCTATAATGTTGCCATGAGTCCAAAATCTGGATTATTGATTTATGTTCGTACATTGGTTTTACAATATAAGTTTATAGTGTGATGATTTGAACCTGACACGTTATTGAATTATCACCATTTCATTTATTATAAAACCACATATTTACTACTGGATAATCTTAACTTTAATCTATATTTATAAATATATAATATTTATATTGTGCTCGCACAGTTCTTGATGGCACATAAATTAGTGTCATCAAGAACTGTGTGAGCATAAAATTCCATCTAAACAAGACAACTGTTTTATTATTATTATTATTATCATTATTATTATTTTATATAATTTATTTATTTATTATTATATGAAATAATTAATCAAGCTCTATAATGTTGCCATGAGTCCAAAATCTGGATTATTGATTTATGTTCATACATTGGTTTTACAATATAAGTTTATGGTGTGATGATTTGAACCTGACACGTTATTAAATTATCACCATTTCATTTACTATAAAACCACATATTTACTACTGGATAATCTTAACTTTAATCTATATTTATAAATATATAATATTTATATTGTGCTCGCACAGTTCTTGATGGCACATAAATTAGTGTCATCAAGAACTGTGTGAGCATAAAATTCCATCTAAACAAGACAACTGTTTTATTATTATTATATTTGTTCGTAAGTTTTGAAATTCGAACGGTATAACTGTTGCATGCACTTAAAAATAAAAAATAATAACAATAATAAAAAATGTTGCATGCACAAGATTGAATTCGCTGACTTTCCTATTTATTTTCGGATATATATATATATATATTATATAAAGTATGTGATTCCATGAAAGGAATCATAATTATTTACATATGATTTTTTTTTTTACTTTATATTCAATTTTGTTCTTTGATAAGAGTTTCAAACATAATAATTTGTTTCGATGATAATAATTAGACGGGTGTGCGGTCAGAGGTGACCACGGTTCCGATAAACCGTCGGTTTTGTCTGCGGTTTAACCGGAACCGGAAGTGCCAAACCGAAAACCGGAACCTAAACCGGTGGTTCCGATTTCGGTTTTGGTTTCGGTTCAGGTTTGAGTGGCCTATAAACTGGCCAAAACTGACGGTTTTATTCGCGGTTTAAACCACCGGTTTTATAAAAAAAAATTAAAAAATTAAAAAATCGACGAATCAGAAGTTGCCACGTGGCACTTTTTTTTCTTTTTTTTTGAGAAACCGCCCAAAACTGAAACCGAAACCGAAACCATACCCAAACCGCCGGTTTTGAAAACGAAACCGCCAAACCGTCGGTTTGAAACCGGTACCAAACCGGTGGTTCCGGTTTCGGTTTTGGTTTTAGGTGGCCACCAAACCAAAACTGTAGGTTTCAAACCGAAACCGAACCGTGGCCACCACTATGTGCGGTGATTCGGATCCATTGAATTTGTCATAATCCAAGATCCGATCTGATTGGATTAATAAAATCACAATTCAATCCGATCCAATTGCAAAATACTTAAATTTGATATGCTCCAATTAATTGGATTTATATAAGCAATTCTTAATATATATATATATATATATAAGTTAAAAACATTCTTAAAATGAACAAAATCAATAATTAAAATAAAATTAAGATAAAAGTGATACATAATTGTACAATTTAAAGTTTAAAAAGTTTAACAAATTATAAACTTTAAACATCAGTTTTAAACATAAACATGAATAAAATCATCCAAAATTTTGAAAAATAACATTCTATCATAATCAAATATAATAGAACCCAAAATTTGCTCAAGGTAAATTAAGCTTTATATTTTGGTGGATTTAACGAATTTACCGATGGAAATCCAAGATTCGATATACTCCAATAGATTTCAAAATTTATGATCTAATCTAATCCAATCATATCCTCAAATTTGATAAAATCCAATGAATTTGATCGATTACAATAGATTACATTGGATTAGATTGGATCCTGAATATTAATTACTTACTAAAAATTAAGGGAGATACTATATACAACTGGGGTCGCCCCCGTAGTGCAAAAAATTGAAAAAAAGCATACGGGGCCCCATGTTTTTTTTTTTTTCTTTTTTACATTACTGGGCCACTACGGTTCCGTGCCCCCGGTTGTATATATATTTTTTGAAAACTGAAAAAAGCTCAAGTTAACTTTTGCTCTACGAGTCTCTTATCTTATAAAATTCGGAGTCTCAGTTTCTCTCTTCATTTCATTCTCCACCAACAACCATCGTCACACGGAGAAACAAAGTCCGTTATTATTATTTACTTGACTCACTTTATGGATACAACTGCAGGAAAGCCGATTAGATGCAGAGGTAAATAGCTCTTCAAACTAACTCATTCTCTAGTCAGGTCGGTCTTGAAAATTATCTTCGGTTTCTTAGAATTCCAACCGGTTAGAATTACAGTACAAAAACTACACTAATTCCAACCGGTTAGAATTCTAAAATTGAACCTGAAGAAAATTTTTAAAACCAACCTAACTAGAGAAGGACTATATATATATATATCATCAATGACGTTTTGATTTCTTGATTTGAAAAATGCAGCTGCAATTGCTCGAGCGGCAGGGGAGCCTCTGGTGATCGAAGAGATCACGGTAGACCCACCACAACCGCACGAAGCTCGGATTCGGATTATTTGCACAACACTCTGTCATAGCGATATAGTTTTCTGGAAAATGAAGGTATATATATATATTAATATGTATATTTGTTCCATATATTAATGAATATATGGTCTTTAGTGTTTTGGTCCTATTGAATTTTTATCGTCTCTGTTTGTGACTTCTCATTTTTGGCGTCCAGGATTTACCATCTGTATTTCCGAAAATTCTCGGCCACGAGGCTGTCGGGTAAGACTGTACTTTAGTCTTCATTTCTGTTTTTCATTTTGGTCAACATTTTAGATTCGGACCGCTGCCCTAAAATGACATAGGGAGGCTGATAAAATGTCAATTGTTTAACATATTTCCATAGAATGACGGGCGTAGTATCAATGGTCTAAATGTATTTATTAGGCTGTCACCATCACGACGGTGTGATATTAATGGTCCAAATTTATGTATTAGGTTGTAACCATCACAAGTTACACTATATGGCATGAGTAATTATCACGATAAAGATTTGCATCACATGGTGTAATGTTAAAGGCTTGGGTGTATATGTCGGTATGTATAAAGTGGCCTTATTACGTAGAACTGAATCATTTGGTATGCATATAAGTAAATGCTGGCCCCAAGTTTTTTATTTTTTATGATAAATAGTAAAAGTTATTAACCTGTTGCATGTTAATAACAGAAAAAATCATCAAACAGTAGAGGAAAATGTATATATGGACGAATTTGATCTCACACTGTTAGTCTGTTACTGACTTATGTGTAGTTTTGTAATTAAATTTGATAAATAAAATCAATCTTTTCTAAGTATTTATGTAACTATCTGGTTTTGTTTATACATGAAATTCTGAGAGCTCAGCTGAAGTGTATGTACATATATATATTCCAAAATCCAATCAATTGACATATATAATTCTGTTGCAGGGTTGTGGAGAGTGTGGGTGAAAATGTGACTCAGGTGAGTGAAGGAGATACAGTAATCCCAGTATTTCTTGCAGACTGTGAGGACTGTGTGGATTGCAAATCAAAGAAGAGCAATTTATGTTCAAAACACCCCTTCGAGGTCTCTCCGTGGATGCAAAGATACAAGACGAGTAGATTCAAAGACCTTAATGGAGAAACTGTACACCATTTTCTTTTCGTTTCGAGTTTCAGTGAGTATACTGTGGTGGACATAGCTAATCTAGTGAAAGTTGATGATCCAGCGGTTCCTCCAAATAGGGCATGCCTCCTGAGCTGTGGAGTGGCCACAGGTGCTTAATTGCTTACCTTTGATTTTTGTTTGTGTTTGAACATGTCACTTGATGATCAAGTTTACAGTATCAAATAAGTAAATAACATGTCGCTTGTGTTTGAAATGTGGACTGATCTCCACATTTGTAATAATATTACAAACTATGTGATTCGAAGCTTGCGTTGGAGTTGTACAACGACGCATACAGGATTCTAACTTGACTGCATTTGGTTTTATAGGTGTAGGTGCTGCTTGGAAAAAAGCACAGGTGGAGGCTAGATCAACCGTTGCCATTTTTGGGCTGGGGTCAATTGGATTAGCTGTACGTTCTTCCAGATTTTGTTCAATGTTATGTAATACTCCTCATATCGAACATTTGTTTACGATACTCTGCTGAATTGAGCTCTTTGGTATGTAGGTTGTGATCGGACCATATTTACACCTATTTGAGGTCCCCATTTCCTATCGTTTGTACTCGTTTTCGAGCGTATTTTTGTATATAATGTGTTTTGTGAGCTTTTTGTAGGTTATTCACCATAAATAAGGTTTTTGAGCTAAATTGATGAGTTTTGGAAGTTAAAAGGGCTGAAACGGAAATGGCCCGTGCAGAACACCAAACTTTCGGGGGCCATATCTCTCTCCTCAAATTGAATTAGATTTCGTGCCACCTATTTTCGGAAAGCCCCGGCTGTCTTCTTTCCAATGGTTTTTACAGAACACGATTCCGATGTCTCTAGAGGAAGTTATGCCCATTTCCGTGACAGTGCGCGATGCTGAAAACCACTGAAGAACAAGAAGCGCCCTACGGGCGCCCTACGTAGAGCGCCCACAAGATCAGAGAAATGGCGCCCTACAGGCGCCCTACAGAAGCGCCCTACGTAGGGCGCCCACAGTGCCACTCTTTTTACTCGATTTTTGTGCCCTAATTCCACACACTATATATACTTCCATTCAGCTCATTTCTAACCACCTCTACCACGACCCTTGAAGTTCCAAACACTCCCATTTCACTCCAAACCTCCCAAGAACTCATTTTTAACTCAAATCCTTCACCAAATCACTCAACACTTCCATCAATCCACCATCTAAACACAAATCCCTCTTCACCACTTCATTCCTTCACATCCATCTACCATAAAAATCCCATCTTGGAGCTAAAGGAGTCAAGGAGAGAGAAAGCCAAGCACATCCAAGCAAGAGAGGAGGAGATCTTCACATAGTTTCTTCTAAACCTTTCTCTCTTACTTTTACTTGTTCTTTCTTATGGCTTGTACTTATTGTATATCTTTTGTAGCCATCACTTGTAATATGAACTAAATCCATCTTGGCTAAGGCCAAGATGAGACCTTTTCCATGAATTGATAGTAAAGGCCACCTTTTTATCTTCATTGCTTGTGTTATGTATGTGCATTTCAATTGCTTAATGCTTCTAGGTGTCTAGCTAACACTTGGTTGATGTTTGGTTGTTGTGTGAAGTACCGAGAGGAGAAGCACACAACGTGCTTGACGAAATGCCCGATACAAGTCTAGTAAGATAGAAATATGCGATGCTAGCTTGTAGGATTCCATTTGTGTGCCATTATGCTTAATGAATTTGTGTGTAGTTCGGATAACCATTGAGAAATAGGTTATTGGTGCATATGAATGTTGTCTTTATCACTTGAGAGAGGTTAGAGACTAATTAAGGGCATACGAATCTACATAATCACTTGCATACTTTACTTATATGGTGTGCCTAAAATTGTTAAGGATTGGATAGGTGGAGTCTTGGTCTTAGTCTAATTTCTCATACATATTACAATCACTTGCTTATGTTTGGTTTAGCGTTGTTTGCTTACATTGTCTTGTTTTATTAATTGCATTAGTAGTAGTCTAATCTAGTTAATTTGAGTAGTGTAATTTCATTATCAAAAATTGGCTTGTCTAAATAGTAACCAAATCAATCAATTGTGGTAATCGATTTCATCAATCCTCGTGGGACGAATTCTATTCACCATTGTACTACTCTTTCGGCTCCGTACTATTGCGGACGCTCGTTTAAAGAGTGGTCAATTTTTGGCGCCGCTGCCGGGGATTGAGCGGTTTATTGATATCACTACTAGTTGGTTTATTACTAATTTGGATTTTTCTTCTTTGTGTTTTTAGGCGGTTGCTCTTGTATGCATCATAGTACAAGGAGCAACGATTTACAGGACTTGCGTTTTGATCCGGATATAGAAACAACGGCTAGAAGAAATCGCCGTGAAGCAAGGTTGAGAAGAGCGGAGATGGGTGATCGGAATCCACAGTTAGAACACATTGATTTGCCTCCTGTGGCAAATCAAAATGAAGGGGAAGTGCGTCCTGAGGAGATTCCGGTTCAAGAGGGTTTGCCTAATGTTGGAGATGAGCGCACCCTACGGGATTACACAATGCCGAGAGTCGAGCATAACATCTCATCTATCCGCCGACCAACAATTGCGGCAAATTCCTTTGAGATTAAGCCTGGGGTGATTCAGATGATTGCCACCACATGTATGTTCAATGGGTTGGCAAATGATGATCCAAATTTGCACCTTTAGAATTTCAATGAGATTTGTGACACCTTTAGGTACAATGGGATTCCCGAGGACTTTATCAAGCTGAAGTTGTTCCCATTCTCTTTGGGAAATGATGCAAAGATATGGTTGAACACCCAACCACCAAACTCAATCACGACCTTTAATCAGTTGGCCCAAGCATTTCTGAATAGATATTTCCCACCAGGGAAGGCGGCCCGCCTGAGGAACGAGATCCTTTCTTTTCAACAATATGAGAATGAGAGTATCCACGAGGCTTGGGAGAGGTTCAAGGAGCTTCAAAGGAGATGCCCTCACAATGGCCTTGCAAGGTGGCAAACTTTGCAAGCTTTCTACCAAGGAATCACGGTGTCAACAAGAAATTTGGTGGATGCGGCTGCGGGAGGTTCCTTAATGAGCAAGTCAATGGATGCGGCTCATGACCTCCTAGAAGAAATGGCACTTAACAATAGTCAGTGGGGAACCCAGAGGCAAGTGCCAAAGAAGACTCCGGGTGTGCTAGAAATAGATGAGTTGACGAGTGTGAAGGCTTAAATGGCGGCACTTCAAAATCAAATGAACAAGTTGAGTGCCGGACCTAGCAATGCACAAGTAGCCCAATGTGAGTGGTGCTTGGGGCCACACTCTAGCATGGATTGCCAAGTTGGAAGCCCATTCGCCTCAAGCTCGTCCGAACAAGTATCTTTCGTGAACAACAACCGGAACTACCAAAACCAACCCCAACAACATGCCAACCAAAATCCCATCTTCCATCCCTACTCAAACACATACCACCCTTCATGGAAAAACAACCAAAACTTGTCATGGAAGGACAACCAACCCCAACATCCACAAAACTTCAACCAAAGACAACCCCCCGGATTTCAACAACCTCACCAACAAAACTACCCAAACCCACCCCCTAACAATCAAGTGGAGAGAAAAGCTAGCCTAGAAGAGATGTTCTCTAAAATGATGGGAAAGTTAGACACAAGGATGGAAACTCAAGACCTAGCTTTGAGAAAGCTTGATACAAAGATTGACCAACTTGCTCAACACTCTCAAGCCGCAATTCAAAATCTCGAGACACAAGTTGGCCAATTAGCTAGAGGGGCTCAAGCTCGCCAACAAGGGACATTGCCGAGTGATACGGTAACCAACCCCAAGGAGCAATGCAAGGCAATTTATTTGAGAAGTGGTAGAACGGTTGAGCAACCGGAGAAAGTTGACAAGAAGAAGGAAGAGGTAGTTGAAGACGAAGTGGTTGAAGAGGAGGTTGAAGAGGAGGTTGAAGAGGAAGAGCCTATTGAGGAGAACAAAGTGGAGGAAAGCCCACCCAAGCCATCTTGTGATCCAACACCACCCCCGCCACAAGTCAAGGCATACGTGCCTCCAATTCCATACCCCCAAAGGTTGAAGAAACACAAGGATGCCCATCAATTTGCAAAATTCTTGGAAGTGTTCAAGAAGCTCCACATCAACATACCATTTGCCGAAGCCCTAGCGCAAATGCCCACTTATGTCAAGTTCTTGAAGGACTTACTCTCCAACAAAAGGAAGCTTGAAGAATTTGAAACGGTGGCACTAACGGAGGAATGTAGTGCTATTTTGCAAAACAAGCTCCCTCCAAAGTTAAAGGACCCGGGGAAATTCACAATCCCATGCACAATTGGTAATGTGGAGTTTGGTAGCACTTTAATAGACTCAGGAGCGAGTATAAATTTGATGCCATACTCGGTTTTCAAAAAGCTAGGAATGGGTGAAGTGAAGCCTACAAGAGTGACTCTTCAATTAGCAGATCGATCTATCAAGCACCCACATGGAGTTTTAGAAGATGTCTTGATGAAAGTGGGTAAATTCTACTTCCCGGTTGACTTTGTGATCTTAGAAATGGAGGAAGATTTTGAGGTTCCATTGATTCTTGGGAGGCCATTCTTGAAAACTAGTGGAGCATTGGTTGATCACAAAGAGGATAAGTTGACATTAAGGGTTGGAGATGACAAGGTTATGTTTGACATGTTCAAGGCGGATAAGAATCTTTCACTTCCCCAAACATGTTTGATAGTTGAGGTTGTTGATCCTCCCATAGGGGAAATTTTTAGAAGTGGCACTCCGAAAGAGCCGCATAATTCTTGTGTAGTTCATGATGCTCCAAGAAAGAAGATGAAAGGTGTCCACAGACCGGGCTCTCATGGAGTTATGAACACAACCCAAGTGACTCCCCCGGATAAAATTGAGAAGAAATTAGACAAAAGGGATAAAAGGAAGAAATCATGCATGGTGGACCAAACTAGATTAGTGAATGGATTTTGTGTGAGGATGTTCTATTCCTCACATAAGTTGAGAAAGGAAGGTGGTGATGATGTTGCACCAACCGTTGATCCAGATTGATGAGAGGAGCGAAATGCGTCTAGCCGAGACGTTAAACCAAGCGCTTGGTGGGAGGCAACCCACCTAGGTAACTCTTCTAATTTTAAGCTATTTTTGTTTTATTGTAATTTTGTCTTTGTTGAGTCTTATTTTTCTTGCTTAGATTAAGTGTGTGGCGTTGTATTGTGCCTAGTTTTTAGGTTTGCAGCGTGCTTGTTTCGGGTTGCTTTTTGGTTTCCCTCCCGCTTCTAAGCCTACATTGTCCGATTTTTCTTTATGTGCGAACATTGAGGACAATGTTTCGTTTAGGTTTGGGGGTGCGGCCAATTAGTGACCAATTTTGGGTTTTATGTATGTTTTGCATGATTGATTTGTGTGCAAAAAAAAAAAATTAAAAAAAAAAAATCTGCATGATTGTGTGGGCTTAGAGCCAAATTTTGTCTACTTTTCTACCTTTTTAGAGCCAAAATTCTTGAGCAGTAAGGGCTGCTTGTTGAGATGTCTTGGGGTGAGCCATTGTAGGCACTTTTGTTGCCATGCGTTAGTAGGGAGGCCGTGGTGGTCAAAGCTACACCACATTGCTTGCACACATCCTACCGGACTCAAATTGTGTTTTAGTGAATGAGGTAGCGCGCTTGAGATGTTTAAATCATTAGTGGAGGCTACCCATGTGAGCTTCATTGCCCAAATATTGCATACACAAGAGTGATTTTTATTTATATACTCTAAACACTCATCATGTAGATATTATACATAATAAAAAGAACCTCTTTTCATTGCATTGAGCATTAAAGAATTTATCTTTAGCATTCGTGCATCATGTGTTGTCCCTTGTTGGCTTGTTTGACTCATACCTTTAGAGATGATGTAGGCAATGTGTGTTAGTCACTCAAAATGACCCAAACACATCCTTAAGCCTTGTGTGTGTGCTTAAATTTCCAAAGAATGTAGACCTTCACACTAAATTCTACAACCATATCCACTCATGTACATATTCACCAAATCAAACCCAAACACTAAACCATCCCATAGCAATGATCATGAGAACTTAAAAGGTGAAGCCAAGAAGGAAATTTATCCAAGTAGCGTGTACTTAGGCCTTTAGTAACCTTTTTATCTTCAAAAAAAAAAAAAAAAAAAAAAAAAAAAAAAAAAAAAAAAAAAAAAAGGGACATGTTAAGCAACTACAAATTGTACAAAATTCTCATAGTCAATAAAATGCCTAGACGCTAAAAAGGAACTCCAATGTGCATCAAGTAGAAACCTCATGATCATTAGCAACCTCATGATCATTAGCTAGCCAATAAATCCATATCCACCTAACCCCTCCATCACCATCCAACCTCACTTGCACTTAAAAAGAAGTCCTAATTGATCTTTAGGAAGAGTCTAGCTTGAAAACAAGGGCATTCTTAATGCTTGATTCCGTTCTTGAGGTTCATTTGCATGAAAGTTTGAGCGTTCTTGATAACTTGTCATATGCGTTTTAATTTTGAAAAAAATTTGTGCATAAACTCCAACTCGCATATGTTTGATGAGTGAGCCTAGGTTCGGTGTGGTAAAAATAATGAGAGAACCCAAGAGAGGCTTAGAGTCAAAGCGAAATGTTATCTAATGACTCTTGTGTGCGATGCTTTTGATGCTAAATTCACTAAGAAGTCCGGAATTGCAATCATTAGTGTTGTAGCACCTTGGCTATCACACCTCTAGATTGCACTCAATGATCTTGGCATGCTTGTGCCTACTTTTTGGTTCTCCCAATGTTGCATCTCATCTTTAGTTGGCTCGGTAGAAAATACGTTTGTGGGTACCGTTCTGTAGGCCCTCACGAGACTTCACTCGTCCACTAGGGATCGCCTAGGGGTTTAAAAGGCTTGTGGCACGTGCCAAGTGTCACCGTGTCACCTACGGAAGTGGTGTTTTCTTTTCTTTATTTTGATTTATTTTAGTGTTGCTTGTTTTGGTTTTGCTCGAGGACGAGCAAAAGATAGGTTTGGGGGTATTGATCGGACCATATTTACACCTATTTGAGGTCCCAATTTCCTATCGTTTGTACTCGTTTTCGAGCGTATTTTTGTATATAATGTGTTTTGTGAGCTTTTTGTAGGTTATTCACCATAAATAAGGTTTTTGAGCTAAATTGATGAGTTTTGGAAGTTAAAAGGGCTGAAACAGAAATGGCCCGTGCAGAACACCAAACTTTCGGGGGCCATATCTCTCTCCTCAAATTGAATTAGATTTCGTGCCACCTATTTTCGGAAAGCCCCGGCTGTCTTCTTTCCAATGGTTTTTACAGAACATGATTCCGATGTCTCTAGAGGAAGTTATGCCCATTTCCGTGACAGTGCGCGATGCTGAAAACCACTGAAGAACAAGAAGCGCCCTACGGGCGCCCTACGTAGAGCGCCCACAAGATCAGAGAAATGGCGCCCTACAGGCGCCCTACAGAAGCGCCCTACGTAGGGCGCCCACAGTGCCACTCTTTTTACTCGATTTTTGTGCCCTAATTCCACACACTATATATACTTCCATTCAGCTCATTTCTAACCACCTCTACCACGACCCTTGAAGTTCCAAACACTCCCATTTCACTCCAAACCTCCCAAGAACTCATTTTTAACTCAAATCCTTCACCAAATCACTCAACACTTCCATCAATCCACCATCTAAACACAAATCCCTCTTCACCACTTCATTCCTTCACATCCATCTACCATAAAAATCCCATCTTGGAGCTAAAGGAGTCAAGGAGAGAGAAAGCCAAGCACATCCAAGCAAGAGAGGAGGAGATCTTCACATAGTTTCTTCTAAACCTTTCTCTCTTACTTTTACTTGTTCTTTCTTATGGCTTGTACTTATTGTATATCTTTTGTAGCCATCACTTGTAATATGAACTAAATCCATCTTGGCTAAGGCCAAGATGAGACCTTTTCCATGAATTGATAGTAAAGGCCACCTTTTTATCTTCATTGCTTGTGTTATGTATGTGCATTTCAATTGCTTAATGCTTCTAGGTGTCTAGCTAACACTTGGTTGATGTTTGGTTGTTGTGTGAAGTACCGAGAGGAGAAGCACACAACGTGCTTGACGAAATGCCCGATACAAGTCTAGTAAGATAGAAATATGCGATGCTAGCTTGTAGGATTCCATTTGTGTGCCATTATGCTTAATGAATTTGTGTGTAGTTCGGATAACCATTGAGAAATAGGTTATTGGTGCATATGAATGTTGTCTTTATCACTTGAGAGAGGTTAGAGACTAATTAAGGGCATACGAATCTACATAATCACTTGCATACTTTACTTATATGGTGTGCCTAAAATTGTTAAGGATTGGATAGGTGGAGTCTTGGTCTTAGTCTAATTTCTCATACATATTACAATCACTTGCTTATGTTTGGTTTAGCGTTGTTTGCTTACATTGTCTTGTTTTATTAATTGCATTAGTAGTAGTCTAATCTAGTTAATTTGAGTAGTGTAATTTCATTATCAAAAATTGGCTTGTCTAAATAGTAACCAAATCAATCAATTGTGGTAATCGATTTCATCAATCCTCGTGGGACGAATTCTATTCACCATTGTACTACTCTTTCGGCTCCGTACTATTGCGGACGCCCGTTTAAAGAGTGGTCAGGTTGCAGAGGGAGCAAGACTATGTGGTGCTGCTAGAATCATAGGCGTTGATGTGAATCCGGAGAAATTTGAAGTTGGTGAGCAAAATTAATGAGTTAGTTTCTTATACAAGTAAACATATATGTTTTATTACACATCATTGGAAAATTGCTCAAATTATTTGCAGATTCTTATGAAATCAATTATTAAAAATTTCAATTTAATGGTTAAAGACAGCTGCAATTTCAATGGTTTCTGGTTAATATTTCATTCTCATCTGCGCAGGAAAAAAGTTTGGACTCACGGATTTTGTCAATTCTAAAAACTGTGGCGATAAGCGTGTGAGTGAGTTGATCACTGAGATGACCAATGGGGGTGCAGACTACTGCTTTGAATGTGTTGGTTTGGCATCTCTGGTGCATGATGCATATGCTAGCTGCAGGAAGGTCAGGCACTCTCTCTATCTCCGTCTCCTACGCATGTACACACACGTGAAAGATAATCAAGATAAAGACATTGATCGAGAAGATATAATGCTAGATTGATTACATCATAGAAAAATCCAACTCATTTTGTGACTTCAGGGTTGGGGAAAAACAATTGTGTTAGGAGTGGATCAGCCAACTTCAGAGTTGACACTAAAATCTCTGGAGTTCCTTGTTAGCGGGAAAATCCTGATGGGATCCATGTTCGGAGGTCTCAACGCTAAATCTGATATTCCTATTCTCCTCAAACGTTACATGGACAAGGTAATTTAACAGTTTCTATGGCTTTCTTTGAAAAGAAGAACTATTAAACGGTAATGATTACTCTGCTGGTTTTATGTTCTGATATATTGTTAAATTGACTTGCTTCTTCTCAGGAACTGCAACTGGATGAATTTGTCACACATGAAGTGAGGTTTGAAGACATCAACAAAGCCTTTGATTTACTTATCGAAGGAAAGTCTCTAAGATGTGTGATATGGATGAACAAATGAGTGTGTTTATCTCTTTTTTTTTTTTTTAGTGCCCCGAATAATTACAGTTCTTACGTTGGTTTCTTTGTCTTAAATAATATTCACAACTACGTGTACGGACCATACTTTTTAAATAAATGACTGTCTTCTGGTTTTGGATTCATAAGTGTAAGGTTACATATTTGAAATTGAACATTCGTTCATAGTTATTTATGTTTTCAATATGGGTACTCGTTACCTCTAGATCCACCTGTGAAATATTCCTTAGGAGCGTCCTTCGTTTTCTTAGCCGGCTCAAAATGTCTTAATCGGTAAACTCTAGAGCTAGTCTCCTTTGGCACTTCCCATTCAATGGTTGCTAAGCTATTCCAAATTTCCAATTTCCAAGTAGTGTTGTCCAGTTTCCACTTGTAATACAAGCGAAAATCATCATCATCATATCATAAACTGGAATCCAACGCTCCCCTTGAACCGCATACGTGCCTTCTGTCTTGGGTCAGCACTTGGTCTATATATCCATATTTTAAATACTTAATAAGAAGTCCAATACGATACCGATGCGACTTTTTCGTCAATCTTGAAATTTGTTGCAATGACACACCAACAAGAAATTAATACACACAGAAATGAATGCCATAAATGAATGCCATCAAGAGCTGTGACCGCACAAGATTCCACCTAAACAAGGCACAACTTTTATTTATTTATTTATTTATTTTGTTAGAAAGTTTCCAACAGCATAACAGTTGCATGCACAATAAGTCGCTGACTCTCCTATTTAATTTAATACTATGTTCAGCAGTTTTGGTGTTCCAAAACCCTTGAAATTGTAATTCTTTCTTCTACAAGTGATATTTCAAATGTGTTGATGGTAGTGTAGCATTTGTTTATGCTCATTTTAATTGTGTGTTGATATCTGTTTTAAAAAAGTACACCTTGTTTGGGGTTTTTCAGCTCAGGCCAGTTAGTTAGTTTGAGTTTTTCAATTCAGATATGTGTGTTAGCTAACAAATTTATAGAATCCATATTTAAAACTCGTATTTAAAAAAGTCCAAAAAGCTTTTAAATAAAGTCTAAATAATCCTAATAGTTTATAAATAAAATCTGAAAACTCTTTAAAAAAAATTCTAAAATCTTAAAAGTCAAGTCTATATAATTCTAATAATCTTTAAAATCACATAAATCGATAAAATTATGGCACCCTGAAATTATCTATTAAAATCTTAATCCAATGCACTCCCCCCTTATTTCTTCTTCCTACAACTATTCTTTCCTTTTCTCTCTAATTATTTCTCTCCACTTCTTCTTCTTCTTCTTTTTCTTTTTCTTCTATTTGCCTGAACCTCTCTGTTTTCTTTTATTTCTATTTACTTCTTTCTTCCTCTGTTTTGTCTCTCAAAACAACCCTCTTTCGCTATCTGAATCTTGGTCTCTCTTATCCTAATTTTCAATCTCTCGGTTCTATCTCTCTCTCTTTTGATTTCTTTTTCTTTCTTTCTCTATTTCTATTTTCCGTTTTGGTCAAATGACCCTTCTCTTTTCTCCTCTTCAATTTTCTTTCTTTTATTTCCTTTTCTTATTTTATATTATTCTTCTTCTCCTTATCCAACCGCTTGCCACTTTCTTCTCTTCTTATTTTTTTTTTTATTCTCATTTCATTCTATATTATTGCCACCTTTCATCAGCTTTTGATATCTCTAATTCTCTTTACCACCTCATTGCATAATGCATTGCCACATGTCCCATGATGACATATGGATGATTTAATTAGAGCAAATTACACCAAACCCCCCTGAGGTTTGCTCTTTCACACACGGAAACAACTTTATCATTTATTAACACCCACCTCCCCTAACGTCAGTCAATGGCCGTCTAATCTAACTGTTGACTTTGTAAGTAAGGGTAATTTCGTCTATTAACACTTTATACACTGTACACGTCAGACTTATTTAATGCATGTTAAATATTTTGTAATTTAAAATTAAATATTAACAAAAAGAAAATAAATAAATAAACAAAATATTGTGAATATTGTATAACCATCATCATCAACACCAAACCAATAATCAAAATCAAACCCAGAATTTCCATAATATCATCATCAACTTAGTTCTTCTGAAACCAAGTTCATCAATCTTCAAATCTTCACAAACCCAGATCATCAATCCTAATTCTTCACAATCCAAGTTCATCAATCTTCAGTCGGATCTTCATGAACCCAGATCATTAATCTTCTTCATTAATTCATATCACAAACCCAGATTTCTTCTCCTTCAACCTTCACCTTCAATCCAAACCCATATTTCTTCTCTTCATGAAGCCTAGACGAAATCTGAAACACAATCCATTGCCATATTTTTTTCTCCACCATCATCATTCATCCTTCAATCTAAAACACAAATTAGATAATCCACAAATTAATAATCCCAAAAAAAATCCAAAGTTTATTTATTTATTTAAAAAATCACAATATTCAACAGAAATCCCCAGAAATCGAACCACCACTGCCAGATTCACCAGAAATCCAACCACCCCAAATCCAACACCCACTGCCAGATTCACCACCGTCATCCACCTCTCTCTCTCTCTCTCTCTCTCTCTCTCTCTCTCTTTCTTTGAAACAATCACCAAATTTACCTCACCCATCTCTCTTCTTCTTCATCTACTGCTTCAAAGTTCAAACACGAATTAAAAATAAAAAATAAATTAAAATTTTACAAAAAAACGCAAGAAATCCTCTCTAGATCTCCATGGCCGCAACACCCAGAACCTAGAAATGTTTTTGATCGTCATCAAACCCAGAAGCCCACCACCGACTCAAAATCGAACAGATAAACCTCCTCAGAAATCTCCATCAATACCATCAAGGGTTTGTGGGGTTGGTGGGGTTTAGGGTTGGCAATTTAAGGGCCCAAGCCTGCATTTGACCCAAACCCTCAAAAAGCCCTCAAAATTTTCATTGGGCCTAAACCCTACCCATATCTAAAATTTATGTATGACGGTAGGTTAAAGCCCAACCCGCAAATGTAAGGGTTTTACCCAAGCCCACATTTTGACCCGCACAGTTACATCTATTTGAATTAATAAATATTACAAATAAAAAAAATACATTTAAATTAATAAATATTAACAGACATTAAAAATTTAATATTATAAACCCTAACTTTCTCTCTTCTCTTTCTCTCTCCCCCATTCTCTTCTTCTCAAATCCTATCTCCAAGACCGCCACCCCGGCCGTCGAAGCCAGCAACCATCGCCGCGCCGTCGAAGCCAGCAACCATCGCCGTTGAAGCTAGCAACCATCGTCGCCGCCAAAGATGAGCCACCAAAATCAAATCAAACAGAAAATCAAACCCAACCGAACCGGCGGGAGATCGAACTCACCAAAATTAAACCCAACCGAAAAACCCTCCCACCACCACGAATCCTGGGTTTCACGGTGACGGCGGGAGATCGAGAAAGAAGAGAGATGTATTATAGTGAGATCGAGAATGAAGAGAGTTTGTGTTTGAAAGATTCTAGTGATTGGGTTTGAATGTTTGAAAGAATTTTTTTTTTTTTTTGAAGATTTGAATGGTTTCGTGACAGCCGATGAGAGTTGAGAGATGTGAAAAGAGGTGGTGAGCAGTGAGCACACTGAGCAGAGGTGGGAGAGAGGCTGAGAAGGTTTTGGAAAAAAAAAAACTATTTTTTCTTATATATGCGGGTCATTTGCGGGTTTGGAATAAACTCTGATCTAAACCCTTAACTGGCCCATAACTGATGAGGGTTTTTAAAAACCCTCAAATACTGGGCTTTTTAATGATGCGGTCTGGGTTTAAACCCGGACCGCATCAGACGGGTAAGGGCCAAACCCTCAAACCCAGCCCTTTTTGCCATCCCTAGTGGGGTTCGATTTGGTGAAGGGAGGGGCGGCTAAGGTTCGTCGGTTTTACAGTGGCCAACGGGAGATGGATTCGAGTAGCTTATGGGATTTCATGGAGGTTAGAGAGAGACCGAGAAAGGAGAGGAGAGAGATCGAGAAAGAGGGAGATGATGCCTGGTGTGTGAGAGTGATGATGATCGAGTGAGAGAGATAGAGAAAGAATTAGTTTTTTATATATTTTAATTTTAAATTTAATGTTTTGTTTTGTTTTTTTAATTATTTGTAATATTAATTTTTTTAGAATTTATATATTTTAATTTTAAATTAAATAATTTTTTCTTTTTTTTTATTTAATTCTTAATCTACACCATCCATCTTTGTGATGGACAGTTGGAGATCAATTTAGAAAAAAAGTTTAATTTTTTTAAAAAGTTTCCAAATTTTGTTTGGTTTTTTTTTTTTTTTTTAAATAATAATTAGTTTTTGTCTTTTTATGGGGTTATAAAAGTAAATAGACATACTTAGGGGTATTTTGGACTTTTACGTGGTCTGATAAGGTCAAAGGTTAAGTCTAACGGCCGTTGACTGACGATAGGGGAGACGGGTGTTAATAAATGATAAAGTTGTTTCCGCGTGTAAAAGAGCAAACCTCGGGGGGGTTTGGTGTAATTTGCTCATTTAATTATTTAATTATTTATTTAATATCTTGGTAAGCTGAGTTTATCAAACTGAATCTTGGTTCATGTGTTTAGGTTTGAATTTTGGTTTGAGTACGTTAATTATAGATCAGATCGAGTTGTACTTCTTTCAAATTATAAAAGAAATTTAAATTTCAAACTACATATCTAGAAGTTCTTTTTAACCGGTTTATACAATTTTTTTATGTAATTCAATAGATAAACTTTAAGGGTTGTATTTGTCATTTGACTTTCAAAGAAAATCAAAGAAAATAAAACGGGTGCTATAATAGAAATAAATAAGCAATAAAATTGAACGAAAGAAATCCTAATTGAAAAGAGAGAGAGAGAGAGAGAGAGAGAGAGAGAGAGAGAGAGAGAGAGAGAGAGAGAGAGAGAGATGAACCCAACCTTTTCTTTATTAATCAACACCGCTTGCACTCTAATTCTATTTTAGTTTTTAATGTCTCTCGATTTACTTGACTTTTTAGTTTATCCTTTTGCACTCTTTAATCGTATTCTCATATTTTACTTGACAACTTTTTCATTCTTCTTTCTCAATCAGTCTAGGCCACTGATTGGGTTTTTTTTTTTTATTAATTTTTTTTTTACTGCCTTTCACTTTACACACGTCCATTGTATAATCCACAGGTCATAAAGTTTCACACAAATTAAATTTCCACCCCTGTATAATTCCCTTTTCTTTTTCAACACATTAAATACATAAAAATTTATATTTTCATCCCAGTCCCATTTTACAATTGAAAATAATAAAAAATCCTTACTATATAGTATCAAAATAATAAAAAATCCTTACTGTTAGTCTGTTACTGACTTATGTGTAGTTTTGTAATTAAATTTGATAAATAAAATCAATCTTTTCTAAGTATTTATGTAAAGATTTATTTTTTCTAAATAAACAAATGAGTATGTTTATTTTATTTTTTTTTAAGTGTCCCAAAAAATTACAGTTCTTTTTTTTTTAGTGTCCTGAATAATTACAGTTCTTACGTTAGCTTCTCTGTTTTAAATAATATTCACAACTATGTGTACGGACCATACTTTTTGAATAAATGACTGTCTTCTGGTTTTGGATTCATAAGTTTTGTAAGATTACACGTTTGAAATTGAACATTTGTTCATATTTATTTATGTTTTCAATATGGGCACTCGTTACCTCTAGATCCACATGTGAAATATTCATTAGGAGCGTCCCTCGTTTTCTTAGCCGGCTCAAAATGTCTTAATCGGTAAACTCTAGAGCTAGTCTCCTTTGGCACTTCCCATTCAATGGTTGCTAAGCTATTCCAAATTTCCAATTTCCAAGTAGTGTTGTCCAGTTTCCGCTTGTAATACAAGCAAAAATCATCATCATCATATCATAAACTGGAATCCAAAGCTCCCCTTGAACCGCATACGTGCCTTCTGTCTTGGGTCAGCACTTGGTCTATATATCCATATATTAAATACTTAATAAGAAGTCCAATACAATACCGATGCGACTTTTTCGTCAATCTTGAAATTTGTTGCAATGACACACCAACAAGAAATTAATAACAAGAAATTAATACACACAGAAATGAATGCCATAAAAACCGCACAAGATTCCACCTAAACAAGGGACAAGGCAACTTTTATTTATTTATTTTGTTAGAAAGTTTCCAACAGCATAACTGTTGCATGCACAATAAGTCGCTGACTCTCCTGTTTAATTTAATACTAGATATGTTCAGCAGTTTTGGTGTTCCAAAACCCTAGAAATTGTAATTCTTTCTTCTACAAGTGATATTTTAAATGTGTTGATGGTAGTGTGGCATTTGTTTATGCTCATTTTAATTGTGTGTTGATATTTGTTTTAAAAAGTATACCTTGTTTGGGTTTTTTCGGCTCAGGCCAGTTAGTTAGGGGTCGTTTGTTTTTTTGTCTAAAGACTGAATAGTGACTGAAACCTGAATCTGAATGACATGTTTGTTTTTTTTTTCCTCACATCTGAATGTACTATCAACATGTTTGTTTTTTACAAATAAAATTGTCTGAAAAGAAGTAATTTTACATCTATACCCATGTTAAATAATTATACATATAATATATAATAAAAACAATCCAAAAATAATAATTATATATGAACACATATGATCATGATCTTCTTCTTCGATTACAAACAAACTTTATTTTTACTAAGAAAAGAAAAGTTTTTTTTTTTATAAATAAAATAAAATAAAAGGGGAGCAGGAAAACTCACACAAAACACTCTAAAAAAAATAATAATATATAAATACATCACCCTAATATCATAATAAAGTATTGATATTAATTACTAATATGAGAAGTGATTAGGTTTTTTTATTTATTTTTAAAGCTATTTAAAATAAGCAATATATTAAAATAAATATTTCTATACAATATATAATTATGATGAAATTGGAAATATGTTATATATGGAGGATAGTATCGGAAAAAAAGATTTTAGATTGTATTTAATGCAATTCAGTGATTTACAATTAAGTGAAAAGTCAGGATTTTTTACTTTTTATTTTAAGTTGTTTTTTGGTATTTTTAAGTTGTTTGACCACTTAAAAAAACAAACAAAATAACTTAATAATTATGATTCAGACCCATTAAGTCTTAAGTGGAAAAAACAAACGACCCGTTAGTTTAAGTTTTTCAATTCAGATATATGTGTTAGCTAGTAAATTTATAGGATCCATATTTAAAACTCGTATTTTAAAAAGTACAAAAAGTTTTTAAATAAAGTCTAGATAATCCTAATAGTTTATAAATAAAATCCGAAAACTCTTTAACAAAAATTCCAAAATCTTAAAAGTCAAGTCCATATAATCTTAATAATCTTTAAAATCATATAAATCGATAAAATTATGGCACCCTGAAATTGTCTATTAAAATCTCAATCCAATACACTCCGCCCATATTTCTTCTTCCTACATCTATTCTTTCTTTTTCTCTCTAATTATTTCTGTCCACTTCTTCTTCTTCTTCTTCTTTTTCTTTTTTCTTCTATTTGCCCGAACCTCTCTGTTTTCTTTTGTTTCTATTTACTTCTTTCTTCCTCTGTTTTGTCTCTCAAAACAACCCTCTTTCTCTATCTGAATCTTGGTCTCTCTTATCCTAATTTTCAATCTCTCGGTTCTATCTCTCTCTCTCTCTTGATTTCTTTTTCTTTCTTTCTCTATTTCTATTTTCTGTTTTGGTCAAATGACCCTTCTCTTTTCTCCTCTTCAATTTTCTTTCTTTTATTTCCTTTTCTTATTTTATATTATTCTTCTTCTCCTTATCCAACCGCTTGCCACTTTCTTCTCTTCTTATTATTTTTTTTTAATTCTTATTTCATTCTATATTATTGCCACCTCTCATCAGCTTTTGATATCTCTAATTCTCTTTACCACCTCATTGCATCATGCATTGCCACGTGTCCCATGATGACATATGGATGATCTAATTATTTAATTATTTATTTAATATCTTGGTAAGTTGAGTTTATCAAACTGGATCTTGGTTCATGTGTTTAGATTTGAATTTTGGTTTGAGTACGTTAATTAGAGATCAGATCGAGTTGTACTTCTTTCAAATTATAAAAGAAATTTAAATTTCAAACTACATATCTAGCCGTTCTTTTTAACCGGTTTATACAATTTTTTATGTAATTCAATAGATAAACTTTAAGGGTTGTATTTATTATTTGACTTTCAAAGAAAATCAAAGAAAATCAAATGGGTGATTTAACATAAATAAATAAGCAATAAAATTGAACGAAAGAAATCTTAATTGAAGAGAGAGAGAGAGAGAGAGAGAGAGAGAGAGAGAGAGAGAGAGAGAGAGAGAGAGAGAGAGAGATGAACCCAACCTTTTCTTTATTAATCACCACACGCTTGCACTCTAATTCTATTTTAGTTTTTAATGTCTCTCGATTTACTTTATTTTCTGATTTATCCGTTTGCACTCTTTAATCGTATTCTCATATCGTACTTGACAACTTTTTCATTCTTTTTTCTCAATCAGTCTAGGCCACCGGTTGGGTTTTTTTTATTATTAATTTTTTTTACTGCCTTTCACTTTACACACGTCCATTGTATAATCCGTAGGTCATAAAGTTTCACACAAATTAAATTTCTACCCCTGTATAATTCCCTTTTCTTTTTCAACACATTAAATACATAGAAATTTATACTTTCATCCCAATCCCATTTTACAATTGAAAATAATAAAAAATCCTTACTATACAGTATCTGCTATATTACTAAAACATGTCTATTAAATAATCCTACAAACTTGAAGAGTAATACTTATAATACTTATCATTCGACGTTCAACACAAATCTAAGGGATGCAACAATTGAAATCTTACTAAGTCATTCATTCAGTACATATATAAACTTTAAGGGTTATAATTGTAATTTTACTTTCGAAGAAGCTAAAATAAAAGAAAATGAATGCTATAATTTAGAGTACGGTTGGAAGAGCTTCTCAAGTAAATCTTTTTGCGGTAGATATTTTATAGATATATCTTTAATAAGTAGATCTTTTAGATGTAGAGCTTTTAAATGAAAGTCGTTAGTCATTTAGTTATCAATTAAAAAATAGTTTTTTTTTTTTTTTTTTAATTATAGAATTACCAAAATACTCTAGCAAATATTAAATTATAGGGTTATATCGGAGATTTTAGTGTTATTAAAAAAACTCCAAAAAATCTACTTGGAAAAACTTTAAATTTAAGCTTCTCTAAGTAAACGTAAAACAACTTTTTTAGTCATCTAAAAACTCTACCGATTGACAACTAAACGATACAAAAAATAATTGAAAAAAGTTTTTTTTAATTAAAAAAACTCTTTTAGCTAATAGACAAGCTCTTCCAAACGAACATTAAGAGTCAAACCGTCCCTTTTTATATAGCTAATAGAAATGTCTATAAAAGTAATAAAGTTTGTGATTCAATTAAAGGAATCATGATTTACATATGAACTTTTTTTACTTATATTAAATTTTGTTCTTTAATAAAAGTTTCAAACACGCCACACGGGGGACCATCTGCTTCAAAAAAATAAACACGGGGATAATGGTAAGGATAATAATATTAATTTAATTCAATAATAATAATAATAATAAATACTTAATAAAAACAAATAAAAATAACTGAAAAGAGCTGACGAGCTCACGTCGACTTTTGGTCTACGAGTCTCTTGATCTTATAAATTCGGAGGCTCTGTTTCTCTCCATTTCACTCTCCACCAACAAACACCGTCACACAAAGAACACCAGAATCTTAGTCCGTTATTTGTTATTTACTTGACTCACTGTATGGATACAACCGCAGGAAAGCCGATTCGATGCAGAGGTACACAGCTCTTCAAACCAACACTGCAACTCATGAAATACATATATACAAAGCATTAGTAGAATTCGGATTTTTTTTATTTTTAAAATTTATTTATTTGAAAAATGTAGCTGCAATTGCTCGAGCGGCAGGGGAGCCTCTGGAGATTGAAGAGATCACGGTGGACCCGCCACAACCGCATGAAGCTCGGATTCGGATTATCTGCACAAGTCTCTGTCACAGCGATATTGTTATCTGGAAAATGAAGGTATATATATATATATATAAATAAATTAATAGGGTTAATTCATAAAGAGCTAAAAAATTTAGAGATTTTCTCCTTACAATCCTAATTTTTTCTTTTCACACTTATTTTCTAAATGCATTTCATTTTAAAAACTTAATTTTTAAAAAATTCTATGGATACTCCATTTTTTCCAAAATTATCCTTTTTAATTTTTAACATTCCGTCATAAAGACCTAATTTAAAAATATATATATATATATATATTTTCATTAAATACTGAAATTGGTAAGTTTTTTTTTTTTTTTTTTTTTCCTTCTTCATTTGACTCCTTTTTTAAAATTTTAATATTATCCAAAAAGTGTTTGAGAAGGGAAATGATACAAGATATAATCATCAGATCAAAAAAATCACCGTAAAAAAAAAAATCATAAACAAAAGATATTTTCACTCAATTTTATTCGGATCTAAATAATGAATCAAATACACCATCTGTTTTATCAATCATACACTCAAATTCCGTAATATATACTCAAGGCAAGAACCCAAAAAAGAAAAAAGAAAGAAGGAAATCCATGAAGGAAAAAAAAAAAAAAAAGTACATGGATGGGTTTAGAAGCAAAAACTGATGAAGAATCTATATTTGGTTAATGGATCTGTTCATTAATAAAAATAGTTTGATTTTTTTTTTTCAATTGTATTTTTGTTTTCTCGATGTTGCTAAAATTGAATGTTGGTGATTAAGTATTTTTCTTTTTGATTATTTTTTTGATGATAATGACTAGGGACATGGAGAAATTTTGTTTTATTTTCTGGCAATGTATTAAAATTAAAATAGAAATAAAATATTTTAAACAGTTTTCATTTGAGGGCAAAAATTAATAATAATAATAATAATAATAATAATAATTGTTATGGAATGTATTTAGAATTTCCTTATACTATTTAGTAATTTTAATCAGGACAAATTTGTCATATAATAAAAATAAATTAAAATAGAGTGTATAAAGATATTTAGAGAATTGTCAACAACATCATTCAAAATTGATTAGTTTATTGTTTTTAGCAACCGATTTATATTTTATTGTTTTCATCACTTTTGGACAAAATTATCCCTAAATTTTACTTCACCTGACATGTAACTTTGTTACATACCATTTGATTTCAAGTTACATACAAGCTGATTTTTTAAGTTACATGTCAGTTAAGTTTTAAATTACATGTCAATTGACTTTCAAGTTACATACCAATATTTTCAAGTTACATATTAGTTGATTTTCAAATTTTTGGATTGGTGAAGTAAAGACAAAATAGAGAGCAATCTTGTCCGTTCAAACTAAAGGTAATAAGTATAATAAAATATAAATTTATGGCTAAAAACAATAATATATCAATAATTTTTTTTATTACTTCATGCAATTTCCTCTAAACTAATATATATGTATATATGTTCCAACCTTTTTTCACATTATTGTCTTAAGTGTTTTGGATATTCTTTAGTTCTTATTGTAATTGTCCGTGACTTATCCTTTTTGGCGTTCAGGATTTATCATCTGTATTTCCGAAAATTCTCGGTCATGAGGCTGTCGGGTAAGAGTGTAAGACTGTTATTTTAGTCTTCATTTCCGGTTTTTGATTTTGGCGAAAGTTACAGATTTGGACCGTTGTTGTAAGATGACATAGGGAGACTAATAAAATATCAATTATTTAATTAGGTGGGATTTGATTTTTGTTTTTTTTTTAAAAAAAACAAGCAAATTGGTGTCGAACGACCGTCAAAAACAGCGGACCAACGGTCGGCCCGCTGTACCGCCAAAAGAGCTGTCAGTTGGTTAAGGTACACGAAGCCGGCAGGCTGTGCTGTGCCAGCAAGTTCGGCCCCACATGGTACAACTTTTGTCCCATGCTTGGGCTGGCACAAGTGCACAACCCATCTCCTTGGCATGCCTTAAAGGGCCACGCCCCTGCCCAAATTGACAGCACTAGGTGTATATGTCAAGGACTAGGAGTCAACTGATTTTAAAGGTTTAATTCTGAAATAAATTGGCCCTATGATGTAGAACAGAATCATTTGGTATGCATATAACTGATATAAGTAAATGCTGGTCCCTGAAATTTCGCTGAGAAATAGTAAAAGTTATTATCCTGTTGCATGTTAATTAAAAAAAAAATCACCAAACAGTTGAGAAAAATGTATGGACACAATTTCATCTCTCTCTGTTACTGACTGAAGTGTAGTTTTGTAATTAAATTTGATTAATAAAATCAATCTTTTCTAAATATTTATGTAACTATATGGTTTTGTTTATACATGAAATTCTAAGAGCTCATCTGAAGCATATGTATAAATGTTCCAACCAATTGATATAATTCTGTTGCAGGGTTGTGGAGAGTGTGGGTGAGAATGTGACTCAAGTAAGTGAAGGAGATACAGTAATCCCAGTATTCCTTGCAGACTGTGAGGAATGTGTGGATTGCAAATCAAAGAAGAGCAACTTATGTTCAAAACACCCCTTCAAGGTCTCTCCATGGATGCAAAGATACGAGACAAGTAGATTCAAAGACCTTAAAGGAGAAACTGTACACCATTGTCTTTTCGTTTCGAGTTTCAGTGAGTATACTGTGGTGGACATAGCTAATCTAGTGAAAGTTGATGATCCGGCGGTTCCTCCAAATAGGGCATGTCTCCTGAGCTGTGGAGTGTCCACAGGTGCTTAATTGCTTACCTTTGATTGTTTGTTTGTGTTTGAAAATGTCACTGCAGGTTTTATTTTTGTTCTGACTGTGGACTGATGTCCACATTTAGATCAATTTGGATTTGGCCTGCTATAAATGTGGACTAATCTCCATATTTGTAATAATATTACAAACTATGTGATTCAAAGCTTGCATTGGCGTTGTACAACGATGCATACAGCCTACAGGATTCCAACTTGACTGAGATTTGGTTTTATAGGGGTCGGTGCTGCTTGGAAAAAGGCACAGGTGGAGGCTGGATCAACAGTTGCCATTTTTGGGCTGGGTACAATTGGATTAGCTGTATGTTCTTGCAGATTTTGTTCAATGTTATATATTACTCCTAATATCGAACATTTGTCTACCATACTCTGCTGAATTGAGCTCTTTGGTATGTAGGTTGCAGAGGGAGCGAGACTATGTGGTGCTGCTAGAATCATAGGCGTTGATGTGAATCCGGAGAAATTTGAAGTTGGTGAGCAAAATTAATCTATTAGGGGCCGTTTGTTTTTTTATCTAAAGTCTTATAAGACCTTAATTTATTAGACATATGAATAAATCTTACAAATTAAGATACTATGATATGTTTGTTTTTTCATATTTTAGACAACCGTAGCCTCCCGAGTTGGTTAGATTGCGTTAGGGTTTATTCAAAATTGAGAATTTTTGGAAAATTTATTTTTAGGGTTTTATTAAATGTGTATTAAATTGTAAATATATGAATTGTAATAGGACATTTATGGAAATTTACTAAAACACTCTACCATATCACTTTTTCAATAAGATAAAAGCCAAAAATTTTTACTTTTTCTATTAGACATATATTTTTAAAATTAGATATAAGTTGGAAAAATTAACAAACTGATTTATCTTAATTTAAGATATAAGAGGCAATAAGTCTTATAACGGAAAAAACAAACGGCCCCTTAATTTCTTATACAAGTAAACGTGTTTTATTACACATCATTGGAAAATTGCTCTTATTTGCAGATTCATATGAAATCGATTGTTAAAAATTTCAATTTAATGGTTAAAGACAGTTGCAATTTCAATGGTTTTCAATTAATAATTCATTATCATCCGTGCAGGAAAAAAGTTTGGAGTCACAGATTTTATCAATTCTAAAAACTGTGGTGATAAACCTGTGAGCCAGGTGATCATTGAGATGACCAATGGGGGTGCAGACTACTGCTTTGAATGTGTTGGTTTTGCATCTGTAGTGCAAGAAGCATATGCTAGCTGCAGAAAGGTCTCTCTCTCTCCCCCTTCCTTGAGTCCCTCTCTTAAGCATATCCACACACTGTGAAAAATGATCAAGATAAAGATATCGAACAAAGATACACTAGATTAATTACGTTATAGAAAAATCTTACTCATCCTGTTGCTTCAGGGTTGGGGAAAAACAATCGTATTGGGAGTGGATCAGCCAACTTCACAGTTGAATCTAAGATCTCTTGAGGTCCTTAATAGCGGGAAAATCCTGACGGGAGCTGTGTTTGGAGGTCTCAACGCTAAATCTGATATTCCTATTCTCCTAAAACGTTACAAGGACAAGGTAACTCAACGATTTCTATAGCTTTCTTTACTTTCCAATACTTTTTGCCTTGGCCTAGACTGATTGATAAGCTATTCTCTGTTTAAATAATGGTAATTAGCTTATAATATTTTTCTAGGAAACTTTTCATATGTTAGGCAATAATCAGTCTGCTGGTTTTATGTTCTGATTTGTTAAATTGATTTGCGACTTCTCAGGAACTGCAACTGGATGAATTTGTCACACATGAAGTGACGTTTGAAGACATCAACAAAGCCTTTGATTTACTTATTGAAGGAAAGTCTCTCAGATGTGTGATATGGATGAACAAATGAGTGTGTTTATCTCCCGTTTCCTGTTTTTTTTTCCACAATAATTACAGTTCTTACTTCAGCATCTGTCTTAATAATATCTACAACTATATGTACTGAACTTATTGTTCGAATAAATGACAATCTTCTGGATTCATAAGTTCTCTAAAGTTGCGTGTTTGACATTGATCACTCGTTCATATTTATTTCTATTTAAAGGACATAAATGGGTACTCGTTGCCTCTAAGACTCGGTAAATGCACTAGATGCGGTTGTGAAGTATTCATAATTAGGAGCGTCCTTCTGTCAATAGATCATATCTTGGGTCAGCACTCCAAAATGTGGCACTTGGTCTATATATATCCATATATTAAATTCTTAATAAGAAGTCCAATACCATACCTAGAACAATTTTCTGATTATAGTCTAATAATCTAAACAATGACCCTTAACCTAACCACACCTGTTGCAAATTGCAATCGAAACTTCAATACATTTTGGATTAAAATAATTAAACAAGCTAATTAGGAGGGAGTTAGGTGCGTACGTACGTACCTCTTATGGTCTTGTGTTTTTTTTTTCCTAGTTTTTTCTTCTTTTTTAAAGAGGGTAAAACATTTGCTTGCAATAGTGAAAAGAAAATATTGAACAAAGTGTCTTACAAGTAATTAGATTATGAGAAGATTAGGAGAAAAAACAACTGGAGAGATATTTAATATCATCAGTCAATTACATCCCTATCGTCAGGGACGGAGGCAGTCAAGGGTGAGTAGGGTCAACTGTCCCCCCTAAAATTTCAATTTCTACCAAAAAATTTGAAGTTTTTCTCTCTGGAACTATTGGCAGACTGGAAGTCTTAAAGTACACCTGCAACCCTTTTTTTTTTTATGGAAGGAAATAACACCCGTAACTTTAAAACTACGTATAAATAATTATTTTAATTTAACTATTAATAAAGTCAAATAATATAGCCCACATATAGTTGTTTTTTCCAATAAATGTACAATAAATAACCTAGAAAACAACACTATCTCAACTCTCAGCTCACCTGCAAATTGAATTCAAGCAAAAAAATAAAAATAAATAAATTTGTGCTTTTATTTTAATAAAATCAAAGATCAAACCTGTTATATATATATATATATATTCTCTCGAGTCTTGACAAATAAATTTGTAAATGGTAATCCTATGATTCTAATTTTTTTTTTCTTTTTCATTATTTATTTATCTTTAATTTTTTATTGTGTAATTGAATAAAATATAAATTTAGCTCAACTGATAGATGGACGAGTTTGGGGTTTAGGCAAATGACTCTTAAGTCAACAGCTCAAATCCTACCAATAATAAAAAAACTTCAAAAAAAATAATATATAGTTTAGATAGGTGGATAGATAGATATCGTAAAAAAAATAAAAATAAAATAAATAAATAAAAAGAAAACTAATGTTTAGCATATGTTTAATCTATTGGCACTTGACAAATTATATAATAGAAATGTTTGTTATTAGAAAGTTGTGGGCCATGAAAGCTTGAGAATGTGATATGTAAAATTTAAAGTAAAGAATAGAAAAATGTAATTTTTACTCTTATTAAGCTACTAATCACATATTATCACATAATTGTTTGAAACTATTATGAGTACGTGTTAATGAATTATTTTTTATATGATGCATAAAAGTTGGATTTATTATGTAATTCAATGTGAATTTCAATACTAATTAGGTATTATATTGTAGAAACTTTTAAATTAATTACAGGTTCATTGTTTAAAAAAATTGTAATAATTTTACACATTAAACTCTATTTGGAACAGTGATAGATAACTATTAAAAAAATTTAGTCAATTTTTTTGTTTAGCCTGGATATGCCCTTTGTGATGTTTCATTTTCGATTAAATGCGCGCACTTTAAATAGTTCAAAAAAATTTACCATTTTTATTATTATTTAATGATGCCCCCCCTAAATGAAATTCCCAACTCTGTCCCTGTCTATCGTATAGCAAAATATGGATTTAGTTTGATAAAACCTTGATTTAGCTAATTTATATATAAGTACAATAATTTTGACGGAACAATGTTTATTATTATATAGACTTAATGGTACGAATACCCCCTGAACTATACACATGTTGCTCATTTGTCCCATTAATTCTTAAAATGGTCAGTAAGCCTTCTGAACTATCTTAAATAAATATTTTTAAAATTTGATCTCCACCGTCCATCATGGTGATGGATGGTGGAAACCAATCTTTTTTAAAATTATATTTATTAAAAAAAAATTAAAAATTTTAATTATATTTCTTTGAAAAAAAAATATTTATTTGACCTTTGTATATATTTTTTTTATATCAGTATATTTTCTTTTTTATTTTGCCTTTTGTATCAGTATTTCAATTTTAAATTTTCAAAATTTGGTCAAAGGGGTATTTAGGTCATATTATTATATTGTTTCTGGTTTGATGCAATTATCTATATAATCAAGGGGGACTTATTGCAATTTACCATGACATAAAAATGGATAGCATTAGGATTTAGGCAATTGTAGATAGTTCAAGGAGTTTACTGACCATTTTAAGAATTCGGGAGACAAATGAGCAATGCGCGTATAATTCAGGGGATATTTGTGCCATTAAGGGCTCGTTTGGCATAGCTTTTGAGAGGCTCAAAAGCTCTTTTGAAGGCCAAAAGCCACTTCTGAAACTGTTTGGGTAAAATTGAAAAAGAGCTTCTTGAATTTAGAAGAGCTTCTATTGGAAGCACCATCTTAGGTGCTTCTCCAAAATGGGCTTCTTAAAAAAACACGGGAAGCTGTTTCTACTGTTTCTACAGTTAAATGAATTTTTCATATTACCAAATCTGCCCCTTTCTTTCATATATAAGAAACCTTAATTCCACAGACTATTCTTTTCAGATTTTGTACACATCGATATTCTTCCCCAAATTCTCATATGAACCCTAAATCCCCAATCTCTCCCAAATAGCAAAAATGTCATCAAATCCACCCTTTGCAATGTGTTTTTAGAAATACTCAAACAATTTGTCACTGAAAATTGCTCATTCTTGCTCTCAAAACTCCAATTTCGGAAGGATTTAAAGCTCTAATTTCGGATCAAGCTACATCTGTAAGCTATACTTCTTTTCTTTTGATTCAATGATGGGGGATTTTGTGGAATGGGGTGACATTAGTTGATATTTGCATGTTTGTTTGGGGTGACTTTGTAGTTATGATATTTAGCTGTCTTGTTTTCGTCTTCTTTTTCCTTTTGGCCTCTGTTTTCTGGTGCTCTGTTTCTAACCAGCTTCATTACTGTTGTTGCTTGTTTGGTGCTTGTTTGGGGTGGCTTGTCCTGCGGTTTTCTTCCTTTCTATTTGTCAACTATGTTTGTCTTTGTTTTCTTGCTGTTTCTTGGTGCCTTGTTTAGGTTTCTTGTTGTTTTTTGATTCTGCAGGTGCAGCCTCTTTGTTTTGGCTTTTGGTTTAATATTGTTGGCTTTTTCAATAAAATTTTATTGTTGATAGTCTTGCAAAAGCTGGGGCAACTATGCAAAGTGAGAGGTTGGAATGGAGTGTGTATTGAGTAATGAGTGGTTCTATTGTTTGAATATGTTGTTTGCAGGTGTTATTGTCGTTTGTTTTAGGGGATTTTGTTGGTGCCACTATTGTGTTGTTTTATTGGAAGTAATGTTTGCTATTTGTATCTTGTTTGGTTTGTAAGTGCACTGTACTGTTGTGCCTTTCACTTGAGCTTGGATTATTAATAAAATTTATAGTTTCACAAAAAAAAGAAAAATGATTGTTAAAAAAAAATGATATTTAGAACTAGACTAGCAAGCAAGCAAGCCTGAAACAAACATAGACTAGCAAGCAATCAAGCCTGACACAAACATCCTAACAGTGAGTTTGCTTTAAAATTGACATGTAAATCCCTCAAACATTTTCTAATGCGGTGCTCTCTGTCCTAACAAAATCATAATCCTCATTATTCATTAAACAAGCTGCAAAATCAAGATGACAGGAAAAAAAATTAAAATTCAACACACTTGATGTTGTAGACAGAATGCATAAATGAATCAAGTGTTAAATGTATGTCTGTATCGAGACAAGTTCCAAAAAAAACACCACCACTTTGATTATGATATCACTGTAAAAAGAAGATTCAACACTTGATTTCGCTATAAAAAAAAAAATTCAACATTTGATATCATTGTAAACACACAAATGAGTTTACTTTAAGTTTATTACTAGTGTACATCACTTGATAAATAAATATGTCTTTTGTGTGTAATTTTGTAATTCTAATTAGCTTTAAAACTTTTAAATTTTAAAGTGGATGGCAAATGAGGGAGCACAAGGAAAAGGAAAAGCAGTATGGGATCCACGAACACATGAGATTTGGGTTGATTTGGCTATAGAACAAGTTAGAGCCGGTAATCGAAATGGAACACATCTAAGCAAGCAAGGTTGGAAAAACTTTATTGAAAACTTTAATAAGATTACAGGTAGAACATATGATCGAAAACAACTAAAAAATCATTGGGACAATGTGAAAAAAGAGTGGCAACTTTGGGATTCATTGGTAAGAGGAGAAACCGGACTCGGTTGGGACATGGAGAGACAAACTATTGATGCTTCAAATGAATGGTGGGAAGCGAAATTACAAGTAGGTATTTATAAAAAAAAAAAAAAAATTATTATTGTAATTTATATTTTAACTTCTTAAATTAAACTAACTTTAAACTCATAACAGAAATATCCAGAAGCTTCAAAATTTCGTGTGAAAGGTTTGGAGCATGTTTTCAAGATAGATGAATTGTTTCGAGATGTTACTGCAACTGGAGCTAGGGCTTGGGCACCTACTTCTGGTTTAATGCCTCCTTTATATGCACAAGCTTCCATGACCGAGGCTAATGCTAGTTTAGATTCTGAAGAAGCTATTCATGAGAATGAAGTAGAATGTAGCAATCAGAAACAAAAAACACTTGAACCAAATAGAAAGAAATTCAAGAAAGGAAAAAAAAACAATTCTATATCCTCAAAGTTATCCAAGCAACTTGAGGATCTTTGTGAGAGTATTAAGAATAAGAATTCTTACATACGAACTGATCCACCTGGTTGTAGTGTTCAAGAAGTTCTTGATAAGTTAGCTACTTTGCCGGAATGTGAACCGATGACTCCACTTTTCAAATTGGGTATTAGTTTGTTCACAAAGAAGGCAAATAGGGAGATTTTTGTGGCTTTAAGGGAACCTGAATATCAAATTCAGTGGTTGAAAGATCAACAACCTTAATTATGAAGACAATTAAAGGTGGAGGAAAATGAAGCTTTTGTAGAAATATCATACTTTGAAAAGAACTAATCTTTTATGCTAACGTATGATAAATTTTTTGTAATATGTATATCATCAACAGTTGTCTCTTTATAAGACACCTGACATTTTTTGTATATGTAAAAAATATATATATAAACAACATGATGTATGTTTATGACCTAGTTATATTTACTTTGTTTATGGTTTTTTCACAGTGATATTTACTTTGTTTTCAATGAATTGTTTTTGCTGTTATGATACCTTTAAAAGCTTAAATATTCGAAATTGTGAGTTAGTAATAGACACATTTAATCTTCTTTGCATGTTACTTGTCCCACGAATTAGAATTTGTAATGTATAATGTCCAATTTTATGTATACATGCATGGTTTGTAAGACATGAATAAAAGTTAATGTTGGTTTGATGGTTTTAGTGTGTTCAGTAAACTAATGAATTTTTTTATCTGTAGTGCTACCTAATGTCGAATTAGGTGACAAAGAGTGTGTTTTATAAAGCATGTATTAAAGAGACTATTTGCATATGGGATTCAATTATATGGACCTATACTGGATTTTTTTTTTAAAGATCTTAATCGGTCAAAACCAACCCAGTTGACACAAAAATGTTAGTACCACTCAAATTAATTGGTTTTGAATTGGTGTTGTATGATATAGTGCAGAATGGATATCGATTCAGAGGAAGAAATTGAAGAACAATTTGTTGAACAAGCCATTAAAGATGAGATTGAGTTTAATGAGGTTGTTCTCAGTGTTGCTAGAGCAACAGTATATCACCACAATAATTTCTTAATTAAAGAACCATGTAGAAATTCACCCCGTACTGGATGGATGTTCATAATGGAGATATTGAATGGAAACGATCGACGTTGTCAGGAGCAGTTTCGAATGGAGAAACATGTTTTTATTAAATTATGTGATAGATTAAGAAATTACGGATTAACATCCACTAAAGGAGTTAGGCTTGAGGAGGCAGTAGGTATGTTTTTGATAACTTTGGGACATGGTGTTGGAAATAGAATGATTCAAGAACAATTTCAGCATTCTGGTGAAACTGTGAGTAGACAATTTGGAATTGTCCTTGAGAAAATGATCATGCTTGCTTTTGATGAAATTAGGCCACCTAGAGAATTTAATGAAGTCCCGCATTACATTCGAAGTAATCCCAAATATTGGCCATATTTTAAGGTAATTTTGTATCTACTTAATTTGTGAATCCATGGTAATTTGTTGTTCAGTAAACTAACGTTATGTTTTTTTTTTTATTTTTTAAATTCATCTGGTTAATACTAGGATTGCATTGGAGCCATAGATGGAACGCATGTTCGTGTGTCACTTCCAGTGGAAGAACAAATTCCATATATTGGTAGGAAAGGATTTCCTACCCAAAATATTATGGCTGTGTGTGGATTTGATATGCTTTTCACATTTGTATGGCCGGGATGGGAAGGATCTGCACATGATACACGCATATTTTTAGAGGCATTAAGAAACACTGAGTTAAAATTTCCTAAACCACCAGATGGTATGTGATATTTTTTTTAATTAGTACTTTTAAATATTGTATATATAAATTACTTTGAATATTATTGATTAATGAGCGAAGTTGATATTGCAGATAAATACTACTTGGTTGACGCTGGATATCCAAATATGAAGGGTTATTTAGCTCCGTATAAAGGTGAAAGATATCATCTCCCAGTCTTTCGTACTAGTGGTCAACCAACAGGATCTCGAGAAACATTTAATTATGTGCATTCATCATTACGAAGTGTTATTGAGCGTTGTTTTGGCGTGTGGAAAGCACGATGGAAAATTTTACAACACATGCCTAATTATAAGTTTGATAAGCAAGTAACTATTGTTACTGCTTCAATGGCTTTGCATAATTTTATAAGAAGAGAGGCCATTGCAGATGTTGAATTTGAATCATATGCTGAAGATGAAGATTACGTGCCCGAGGATGAAGAATTATATATGAATTTATCAACAGATGAAAGTGAGATGGGGGTTGTTCGTGATAGAATTGCTAGAGAACTCGTGTTTGTATAATTTTATTATTAACATTATATGTAGGATTTTATTTAAATTTGTCGTACTTAATCTACTTTATTTCTTTTAGTAGAATTGTTTCTTGAAATATAATAGAAAAAATGGAATAATAATTTTTTAAAATTATTCATATAGAAGTAAACTTTTATTATATATATATATATATATTGTTTACTCAACTAACATACAAATTTTAAAAAAAAAATAGAAAAAATAAAATAAAATAAAATAAAATAAAAAATTAAAATTAAAAAGAAGATACAAATGTAATATTATAATTAGAATAGATTTTTTAAAATGTTTCAACCAAACATGTTTAAAAGCTCTTTTAGAAGGGTAAAAAAGTAATATCATAATTAGAAGATGTTTTTAAAATATTTCATCCAAACAGTCTCAAAAGCTCTTTTAGATACAAAAGCTCTTCTGAAATACACTATCCAAACAGTTAATAAGAAGCTCAGGCTTTTACTTCTCTTCTTCTACTGTCAAAAGCCAAAAGTAAAAGTTATCCCAAACGAGCCCTAAGAAGCTCAGGCTTTTACTTCTCTTCTTCTACTGTCAAAAGCCAAAAGTAAAAGTTATCCCAAACGAGCCCTAAGTCTATTATATAATATATCATTATCATTATCATTTTATATTATATTATTTATTTTATTATTAATGCACTTCATATAAAATCAAGCTCTATAATTTTTATCCATGAGTCCAAAACCTGGATTATTGATTCATGTTTGTACTTTTTTTTTTTTACTATATAACTTTACGTTGACGATTTAAAAATTGTTAGGTTGAATACGTAACATTTACTAAATCCTCACATTTACTATTAGATTATCTCAATTGTTGAGGGCAAAAATGAGCCTTCGGAATGACGTCTTCCAATATAGAAATATATATATGAATGGAGATGAATTTACAGTGGTGATTTATTGAGAGTATACTCTAATTCTTTAGAGTTAAAAGTAAGAAATTTCCAAAAGTCCTTTGCAAGGTAAAAATGAGGCGTTTTATAGCCTTAGGTCTAACAACTCGGGACACGCGTCGATACCGTACTTGCTGATGCCGACAACTGCCAAAATGTGCTCAGTGAACGTCAGGTTTGACAATGATACCCTCCGATTAGTCGTCGGTACTTAAGGGTAACGGTGGATGTGGTACCGGAGGAGGCACACAGTAACGGATAACAACTCCGTAAAGGTATCGGAGGATGAATGACGTACGGAGTCCGATAATGCCGAAGGTTTATAAACATGCCTAACATCAACTTTAACCAATATTTTTATAATTAAATACAATCCAATATTATTCAATATTTATAACAATTTCGATACAATTCGGTATACATAACATATTATTAATTTATTTTATAAAATCACTAGAATTTCCTTACCTTGCGTTACCAAATAAGTTGACTAACAATCCAACCAATCGGCGGTCGGTCACGCCGGCGTGTCCAATTATCAATTGTTGGAAGAGATAATTTCGGCAGTTTCTCCTAAAATTCACTAAAATATTTACAAATCAAGATAACTGTTGATTATATAATCCAACGAAGATCACAAGAAACAGTAGATAACGATGCGAATTTTTTATCAATCTTGAAATTTGTCGCAATGACACACCGACAAGAAATAATATACAGAAATTAATGCCATCAAGAGCTGTGACCACACAAGATTCCACCTAAATAAAGCAACTGTTTTTTATTTATTTTGTTTGTTTGAGGGTTAGGTTCCGCTACAAGTCTACTATGCAAGAAAATGTATTGTTAATAGATAGTTATGTGAGAGAGATAGTTACTTTCTATGTTAATTTTAAAATCTTTAATTTTTATACACCATTTGTTTAAAATTTAAATAGTAGAAATTAACTCATATCGGTCTTCTGCTCGTTTTTTTGTTTGGTGTATAGTTTTGGTTTGTTTGTATTCCCACTCTTGTGTGGGCGATTTTCTCCCGTTGTGGGACTCTATTCTGGGCTAGTGCTCGATTAGTTTTATCTGTGGAGTCCCAGTTTGGTTGTAACCTTGCCCTGGATCTGGTGCTCCAGATTTTCAGGTGCTCCTTCCATCAAAAAAAAAAAAAAAATAGTAGAAATTAACTCATAAACCATATAATCATGCACGATAGTTGAACCCTTTGTGTGAAAGTTTTCAACAGCATAACTGTTGCATGACAAAAACTTGTGTGGACGGTCTTACCAACAAATGGTGAGCCAGATTCAATAAAATTGAATCACATATGAAAGTGTTTATGTTTCCAATGCAAAATATATTAATGTGGTTTAATTTCATTAGACAGTCTTACCGTGTGACGGTGATATTGGCCCACATAAGTTTTTCTCCTGATGCAAGCACAAGAATTTGATGACTTTCCTATTTAATTTAATAACTGTTTATAAAAGTAATTTACACAAGAATTCGATGACTTTCCTATTTTATTTAATAAATGTTTATAAAAAGTAATTTACATATATATATATATATGAGGCAGGATTCATGATCTCATTTTTTTTTATACAATTTTTAACACAACTTTTTAACCATCGGATCTTGCTTCTTTTAATGGATAAGATTTATTCTTTCTTTTTTCCTTATTTATTACAAACATTGTCTCTCTTACCTAATTAATACTTTATCTCTCCAAAATATTATTATTTTATTAAATTCTCTCACATTAATTGATTTTATGTCTTTAATTTATTTTTTCTTTATTTTTTCTTTTTTTTTCTTTTTCTTTTTTTACTTTACCTGAAACCAGAACATATCACTCTCACTTTTCAGTCTTTAGAATCATTTTTTTTTTTTTTTTACTATTCTTATTTCTCAATTTACTTCATCTAAAATCAAAAATTTTATACATGTAATCACCCTCCTCTTTTGATTTTCTTTCTTCTTAATTTTCTTTTCTTTTCCTCTTTTATACAAACTTTTCCAATTTGCAAATTTTCTCTATGAAATGCTTCGATCAAACTTTTAGCTGCACCAAGTATCTGTTTGTTTGACTTCATTTTTGTTCTTTTTGCTAGAAAAACTATTTTGTGATTGTGATTATCCTAAAAAATTGAAACTATCCATTTGTTGGACCATTTATCATGTACAATTCGCATATTAGCTTCACTTCCATGTTTAATTGTTGAACAATTTCTACCACTCCTTTGGGTATCATTAAGTTTGTGATTAAGTTGTCATCTCGGCATTTGAGAATTGTTTATCGGGATTGTTAAATTTGATGATTGTATAGTCCACATACACTTGTAATGATATATTATTATTATTATTTTTTGCTAAAAAAATAAAAATAAAATTTATAAAAAGACAAGAAAATATATATAATATGGGTATTGATCAATTCATAATAAAGAGACAAATTTTACTTGATTAAAATTTTGAGTGGTGCTATTGACACACCCCCTACTGAACTATTTATGCCCCACCATTTTAATTAATTAGCATTATTATTTTTCCTTTAACAAAATTACTAAAAGAGACATTCAATTTAAGAAAAAAAAAGATTCTATAAAGTAAATCTAATAAAACCCCCCACATTCCGTATAAAAAAAAAAAAAATAAATAAATAAATAAAAAACCTCAACGTCCTTTACAATCATTCAATAGTACTGATATTCTTTTTTTTTTTTTTTTAAAAAGTATTAATATTCATTGAAAATATGCAAATTTTCAATTTTGCTCTAAGGAATCTGATAGGTTTAGATTCCTGTAATGGGTTCTTAAGACTGAAAATTATACACATGAAAAAGAAAAAAAAATACAAGACAAAATAGTACTGTGCTTTCTGCTGATGTTTCTGTTTCCTTGTGGGTTTTGCTTTTCCCTCTTGATGCGGTCGGTTTGTTCCGTTTTGTGGTTTTGAATAAAGTTTTAATTTAGAAAAAAAAAAAAAAAAGGATATTCATTGGTGTTTGCTGTTGCAAAGTAATGCATAACAGAAATAAGTAACCGGTGTTATTGCAGACCTTGAGAGAGATTAGAGATGAGGTTTATTAAGTTTGAAAAATAAATAAAAAAGGGTAGTTTTGGAAATAAATAAAGTAAATTAATAAAACCACTAAACTTTATTTAATTAAATCAAAATTTTAAAAAATTGGGCATAAATAGATTAGTAGGGGGGTGTGCCAATAGCACCACTCAAAATATTTGGGGTCAAACCAATGATGAGATACATAAGTAATGAGAGAAAAAATAGCTACAAAATAGAGAGAGAGAATGATTTTTTTTTTTTTTTACTTTATATTCAATTTTGTTCTTTAATAAGAGTTTCAAACAAAAGAATCATGGTGTTTCAATAATAATAATAACTGTTATATATCAAATAATAATAATAATAATAACTGAAAAGAGCTCCCGTCGACTTTTGCTCTACTAGTCTCTTGTCTCATAAATTCGGAGGCTCTGTTTCTCTCTTCATTTCACTCTCCACCAACAAACACCGTCACACCAAGAACACCAGAATCTTAGTCCGTTATTTGTTATTTACTTGACTCACTGTATGGATACAACCGCAGGAAAGCCGATTCGATGCAGAGGTACACAGCTCTTCAAACCAACTCTGCAACTCATGAAATATATATATATATATATACAAAGCATTAGTTGAATTCGGATGACGTTTTGAATTTTTGAGTTTTTTTAATAATTTTTTGATTTGAAAAGTGCAGCTGCGATTGCTCGAGCGGCAGGGGAGCCTCTGGTGATCGAAGAGATCACGGTGGACCCGCCACAACCGCACGAAGCTCGGATTCGGATTATCTGCACAAGTCTCTGTCACAGCGATATAGTTTTCTGGAAAATGAAGGTATATATGCATATATGTTCCAACTTTTTTTCACATTATTTGTTTTGGATTCTTATGGTAATTGTTCGTGACTTGGCGTTCAGGATTTACCATCTGTATTTCCGAAAATTCTCGGTCATGAGGCTGTCGGGTAAGACTGTTATTTTCGTCTCCGTTTCCAGTTTTTGATTTTGGTCAACGTTACGGATTCGGACCGTCGCTGTAAAATGACATAGGGAGACTGATAAAATATCAATTGTTTTGATCTGATTAATAAATATGTCAGCATCATACCATGTGGCATGAGTAACATGGTGTGATAGATTCACATTCACAAGGTGTAATGTTAATGGCTTGGGTGTATATGTCCAGATGTATACGAGTCAACAGATTTTAAAATTATAATACTGAAATAAATAGGCCCTATGATGTAGAACAGAATCATTTGGTATGCATATAAGTAAAGGATCCGGGTCCTCTCCTAAGCTAAGTTTTACCTAGGCTTTTAATAATCTGGAGACATGTGGCAATCACTCAATTCAATGGTCCTGATTTACTTTTTTTTTTCCCCTTTTTACTTTACTAATAGTTATAGAATTATCCTGTTGCATGTTAATAACAAAAAAAAAAAATACCAAGCAGTAGAGGAAAATGTACGGACACAATTTCATCTCTCTCTGTTACTGACTGACTTAAGTGTAGTTTTGTAATTAAATTTGATTAATGAAATCAATCTTTTCTAAATATTCATGTAACTATCTGGTTTTGTTTATACATGAAATTCTGAGAGCTCATCTGAAATGTGTATGTGTATATGTGTATATATGTATATATATATGTTCCAACCAATTGACATATAATTCTGTTGCAGGGTTGTGGAGAGTGTGGGCGAGAATGTGACTCAGGTAAGTGAAGGAGATACAGTAATCCCAGTATTCCTTGCAGACTGTGAGGAATGTGTGGATTGCAAATCAAAGAAGAGCAACTTATGTTCAAAACACCCCTTCAAGGTCTCTCCATGGATGCAAAGATACGAGACAAGTAGATTCAAAGACCTTAAAGGAGAAACTGTACACCATTTTCTTTTCATTTCGAGTTTCAGTGAATACACTGTGGTGGACATAGCTAATCTAGTGAAAGTTGATGATCCGGCAGTTCCTCCAAATAGGGCATGTCTCCTGAGCTGTGGAGTGTCCACAGGTGCTTAATTGCTTGCCTTTGATTGTTTGTTTGTGTTTGAACATGTCACTTCAGGTTTGATTTTTGTTCTGACTGTGGACTGATGTCCACATTTAGATCAATTTGGATTTGGCCTGGTATAAATGTGGACTGATCTCCACATTTGTAATAATATTACAAACTATGTGATTCGAAGCTTGCATTGGCGTTGTACAACGATGCATACATGATTCCAACTTGACTGCGATTTGGTTTTATAGGGGTCGGTGCTGCTTGGAAAAAAGCAGAGGTGGAGGCTGGATCAACCGTTGCCATTTTTGGGCTGGGATCAATTGGATTAGCTGTATGTTCTTGTAGATTTTGTTTGGTGTTATATTACTCCTCATATCTAACATTTGTCTACGATACTCTGCTGAATTGAGCTCTTTGGTATGTAGGTTGCAGAGGGAGCAAGACTATGTGGTGCTGCTAGAATCATAGGTGTTGATGTGAATCTGGAGAAATTTGAAGTTGGTGAGCAAAATTAATGAGTTAGTTTCATATACAAGTAAACATGTTTTATTACACATCATTGGAAACTTGCTCTTATTTGCAGATTCTTATGAAATCAATTGTTCAAAACTTCAATTTAATGGTTAAATACAGTTGCAATTTCAATGGTTTCTGGTTAATATTTCATTCTCATCCGTGCAGGAAAAAAGTTTGGAGTCACAGATTTTATCAATTCTAAAAACTGCGGCGATAAACCTGTGAGTCAGGTGATCATTGAGATGACCAATGGGGGTGCAGACTACTGCTTTGAATGTGTTGGTTTTGCATCTGTGGTGCATGAAGCATATGCTAGCTGTAGAAAGGTCTCTCTCTCTCTCTCTCTCTCTCTCTCTCTCTCTCTCTCCCTGAGTCCCTCTCTTAAGCATATCCACACACAGTGAAAGATGATCAAGATAAAGATATCGAACAGAGATACGCTAGATTGATTACATCATAGAAAAATCTAACTCATCTTGTGGCTTCAGGGTTGGGGAAAAACAATCGTGTTGGGAGTGGATCAGCCAACTTCACAGTTGAATCTAAGATCAATTGAGGTCCTTAATAGCGGGAAAATCCTGACGGGAGCCTTGTTCGGAGGTCTCAACGCTAAATCTGACGTTCCTATTCTCCTAAAACGTTACATGGACAAGGTAACTTAACGATTTCTATGGCTTTCTTTACTTTCCAATACTTTTTGCCTTGGCCTAGACTGATTGGTAAGCTATTCTCGGTTCAAATAATGGTAATTAGCTTATAATATTTTTCTAGGAAACTTTTCATATGTTAGGCAATAATCAGTCTGCTGGTTTTATGTTCTGATTTGTTAAATTGATTTGCGACTTCTCAGGAACTGCAACTGGATGAATTTGTCACACATGAAGTGAGGTTTGAAGACATCAACAAAGCCTTTGATTTACTTATTGAAGGAAAGTCTCTTAGATGTGTGATATGGATGAACAAATGAGTGAGTTTATCTCCTGTTTTCCTGTTTGTTTTTTTTTTCCCACAATAATTACAGTTCTTGCTTCAGCATCTGTCTTAATAATATCCACAACTATATGTACTGAACTTATTGTTCGAATAAATGACAGTCTTCTGGATTCATAAGTTTTCTAAAGTTACATGTTTGAAATTGAGCACTCATTTGTATTTATTTCTATTTAAAGGACATAAATGTGTACTCATTGCTTCTATGACACTGTAAATGCACTAGATGCTCCTGTGAAGTATTCATTAGGTGCGTCCTTCGTTTTCTTAGACGATCCAAAATGTCTTAGTCGGTAGACTCCAGAGCTAGTATCTTTTGGCACTTCCCATTCAATGGTTGCTAAGCTATTCCAAGTAGTGTTGTCCAGTTTCCACTTGTAATACAAGCAAAAATCATCATCATCGTAAACTGGAATCCAACGCTCCCCTTGTAGCATCTCTACGACTGCATATGTGCCTTCTGTCAATAGATCATATCTTGGGTCAGCACTCCAAAATGTAGCACTTGGTCTATCTCCTTTTTCAAATGAGCCACTTTTTGGTTGTGTGATGTCTTGCTTTATATCACCAAACTTTATATTCGGGGGAGGCAAGTCTCCGATAGGATTGATCAAAAGACTGAGTTGTACGGAGTAAAGATCTGGTGGCGAAGGACCCTTTGCGACCTTTTCTCCTCTAGCCATTGATTTTGCCAAGATATTGAATTCTTGTATGTATGCTGATAATGTATGAGGTCCATAGAGCGTGGAAGCAGCCTGCACGCGTAATTATCTATTAGCATGACTAGGTAAGGATGCATCAACGTAAAACGTAAAACGTAAATCAGAATTTGACCCTTTACGTTCAATCAAATGCATTGACATTCCAATTTGTGCAATTTATGATTCTAGGGTTATGTTACTAGCTTGTGCTCATAGGTTGCATTAGTATGTACCTCGTATCGTTGATGCTTATATTCTTCGAAAGTTGTAATGTATTGTGAGTAAGTGTTTGTAAGTCCTGCTATTACAATATGAGTGTCATCGTCAAATTCTCCGTTTCCATTAATTATCAGTGTCTCCTTAACTTCCTCCCTTAATCGCCGACCTGCCATTGTTGTGAACTCTGCAATTTCAATAGTTAGAGCTAGTCACAGACTAATGAATTTCCAATTAAAAGTTCAATGAGAAAGAAAACCAACCTCCTGGTACAGAAAGTACGACCAGTTTTCCCAATCTTAGCATTTGAATAGGAAGAATTGCTGGCTGCATTGGTATCACAAATATGATAGTTAGATAGATCAAATCTTCAATGGCTAATATAAATTCTATTGTCAAAAATGAAATGGAGAGCGAAACTTCGAGTCTTATACCGCCCATGCATAAGGTTCGAACATTTCGCCTGAGGAGAGCAGAATAGCCTTTGGTTTTTGGCAGTCCTCTTGATATTGGCTTGGCTTTTTCAACACATCTCTCAATTTCTTCCACAACTTATTGATCTAAAAACATCAAATAACAAAAGAAAAAAAATAAATTCTTACACACTATTTTTTATGTTTTTTTAATTTACATCTTGTTTGTTTAAATGCAATTAAACAAGAAGAAAAAAGTTGAATCCTGACCTCTGTATCACCTTGTTGAAAACCAAATACACCAGGCCCATCTGTAGTTCCAGCAGCAAAACCAGGACCAAGGCCTGCAGGACAAGTCTTGACTTTGTTTCCATTTAATTCTACTTCAATGTCAGTGAAGTTTACATAGACATGGCGATAATCAATTTTCCCGCTCAGTTTCTCACTAGCAGAATTGAATAGATCAACAGCCTTTTGAAACTGCCTCTCTCCAATGATTTTTGTGCTCAATATTTCATCTGGGTACCTGTTAAAATGAACAAAAAATGTCTGATCAGACCAATAATTGAAGTTCCAAGCCCAACAATCCACTCAGGTGAAGATTTTTGTACCCAGGCCCACGGCCTAGACAGAGCAGGTCGCTGCCATGGCATGAGGAGTGATTGAAGTCACAAGGCTTTCCACTATCAGTGCAAAATGCTCCAAGCACATTTGGAGTCACATCTCCAACATTTGATTGGCAAAAAGCTCCTACAAATAGCGACCCATCGTTCTTCCTCACTTTGGAACCTTGGCTGGTTGTTTTACCGCATCTTGATCCTCCCGTGGCTTTGATTTTCTCTGCTTTTTCGTTATCTGTATCAAACGAAAAGGGTAAAAATAAATTTTTAAACATTAATTATTGACGAGTACAAATTTGAATATATATATATATATAGAGGGTACGTAGTGTAATTTTCTCTAAATATAAAAATACATACTTGACGAAGTTGAAGAGTTGGTGATTACGTTGGAGGAGGTAGATTTGGTTGAAGAAGTGAACCAGTCTTCAAAGAACCTAGCGGCAGCTCCTTTGTTGTCTCCACTGATGAGCTTGTTATCTTTGGACATGGACGTCCCATGCGTAGCGTACCAACTAAAGGCACCAATGCTCTTCTCGCTTGCTCCATCGACAAATTTCAAAAGGGTCATTTCTTTATCGACATTAGCTGAATATTGAGCTCTCTCCTCCTGTGGATTCAGCAGATACGCGCTCGGACTCCTGTTTATTCCAGCATTTTCTACGTCACCTACACAACAACAGTGTCGTCGGAGCTAGTGCTTTTCATTTGATATTGTAATTTTAATTAAAGAGTACTTAAAAATAGTGACCACTGATCACCTACTGACCTTGGTTGATGAAAATTGAACCAGGCCTGAGACTGTTGTGAGCCCGAACAAGGCTTTGTTCGATTGCGGTGACAATGGCGTCAAATGATTGGTGGACAAATCCTAGAGAAGTTATAGAGTAAATCAAGTACTGCAAATAACCCCCAGGCCCTGCATGAGTGTGGATGCCACTGATTGCTATATTTTCTTCTGTGTACAAATTTCCGAACCTTTTACGAAACAAAAAACGTCCATGTCAGACATTAAATTATCATCAAACTACATATAATTAGGGTTTTGCTATAGAGAAAGAGTAATAAAAGTGTTGATCTCTTGATCACACAATTGACAATTCACTATTAATTCAATCGAAATAATGTTAATTGTATATGTACAAACTTTAAGTATAATAATCATAAACTTAGTTTTTATTATGTATCGATTTAACACGGGTATCGTATCAGTATTTTAATATGATTTTATATAGCAAAATCCTGATATAATGGATTTAGTTACTATATGGTATCTGTATAGTTACATGACAATTTGAAATCTAATGACAGACAACCAACCATGTACTATACTAAATTTGTATAGTAGCATGACTATAATATAATTAGAAATTTAGACATTTGAATTTTTTACAGCTTAATTGTGTTGTACTAATGGTACCTTGACTTGAGCCTCTCAAGAACTTTAATGGTGACAAGCTGAGAAGCCATGCCTGCATCAAGATTTACAAAAGCAAATCTTGCTCCTTGGGAGCTCTCAGCCACAATGAAAGTTCTAGCTCTAAGACGAAAATGAATTCCTGCAGTGTTCTGGTCAAGATTTGCATAACCCATCATGTTCACTCCAGCAGCTGGACCTGTCATGTCGTAGCTTCCCACTCCAATCAAGTACTCTCCTCCATTAACATCTCCAATTAGTAGAGAAAAACCAACACAAAAGGCAACAAGAAGTGATTGAATATCATGTGATTTTTCTTTCATCATTTTGCTTTTTTGATTTTAATCAAACAATCACACTTGGTAAATTAGCTAATTAACCATATATTTGTACATAAAGGGTCTTCTTTTAATTGGATGTCACTAGATACTAGAAATATTTTGTCTCAAAAAAAAGTGTTTTGGGGTTGTTTTTGTGTATAATTTCTAGAGTGGTTTGAGCTGGCACAAGAGAATCTATTCTTGGGTTGCTCCGTTTGGTGGACATTGACGAGGCGCGTTCTTGTCTATTATCAAGTGTATTATGCTGCTTCATGGGCTGATCAAAAAGTCCTGTGCCAGCGCGCGCAGAGACATATAACATATTCATTGTCATGCAATAGCTTCTTCTATGCGGTGTAATCATCCACAAGTGCTTTTTAACATGACAATGGACCTACTGATTTTGTAGCATCATCTATGATACAGTATTGTTATCGGATTGGATAAGCATCATTTATTTATTGTTCTCACATAATTATATTTATATTTAAATTAAGGAGATCATTAGATATCATGAATTTCGCTTAAATTTGAGTTGACATACCACCTTTAACTTTGGTCCACCATAATAAAAATGCTATAGAAAATAAGGACCACTGGCCACTGGGCCAATAATTTGATATCTTAAACACTAAGGAGATATAGATGATATTATATAAAGTCTCGACAAAGTCATTATCCTACAAATTAAATAGACAATTGAGCTTGTAACTTTTTTTTTTCCTCTCTTTCGGGCCACTAGATGTGTCACCAGACTCATCGCCCATGGCCCATCATACGTCCAACATGTCTCTAGCAAAATGAGATCAAGATCAGTTTGTACACATCCCATTTAAATTCATATGGCACGTGAAGTGTCAAATGGTGAGTGAATACATAGAGTAGGTGAGATAAATCATCATTAATATGTATCCATTTATAATTTAACACCTCATATGCTATATATAATGGGATGAAAAATATAAGATTTTAAATGAGATATTTAGCATTATTGTAATTTAAAAGATGCAATCAAGACAACTTCTGGAAAATTCATGTACGTAACCTTAAATTACTTAATTAATTATATTAGCCCAGATGTGATAAGGTGTAACATCATCAACTAATCCGATTCATTATTTTTTTTTGAAAACTAATCCGATTCATTAATGAAAAAAGAAAAAGTAGGCATTTTGTTGGGGGTCCCGGATGGCATTATTATTGGTTGGAACATCACAGCGAAAACACCAAAAGCATATACTGTATACAGATATTTCAATCTTTTAAACTGTTTAATTACTCGAGACTTAATTACTTTACACATAAGTATATAATTAAGTTTATAAAAACCAAAAACAAAAAGGTGAAAAACCAATCAAATAGACAAATCACGAAAAACAATCAAAACAAATTAAATCACAAACACACACTGAGCATGATCACAACTTTAATGCAAAGCAGAATGATGATTCATGTCTCTCTTTAATATCTTAATCTTTCTCTTTCTCTTTCTCCTCCTCAGACTTGGGGTGGTACCCAGGAAGTTTCTCTTTGATCTTCTCAAAAATACCCTTCTTCTCCTTGGCCGCATCTCCTTCGTGAACCGCCGTCACCGGGGTGGCATGTTCCGCCGGAGGTGGTGGTGGTGGTGGTGATGTTGTGGAGACCTCCTCAGCCTTCTTGCTTTGTCCTGGAAGTTTCTCTTTGATTTTTTCCATGAAACCCTTCTTTTCCTCAGGTGTTGATGGTACTGGCTCCTGGTGAACCACTTCAACAGGAACCGACGTGTCCAAATCCTGCTTCTTCTCTCCTGACACCTTCTCCTTCAACTTGTCTTTCAAACCCTTCTTCTCCTTCCTTTTCTTCTTCTTCTCCTCTCCTTCTCCTCCCTCTTCATCGCTTGACTGCACATAATTATATCATGTTAAGAAAATTTTGAATATCAACGTAACAAGATTTGTTTTGGCGGTAAGAATTTGGATATGGGACTCTAATTTATTTCTTGAGTATTATTAGATCAGGAAAAAGATCCTCACAGCAGATGATCCTGATCCCAATGGTAAATCCTAGCATCTATATTAAGAGGATCGTGAATTCAAATCATATCTCTCCATCGCAACAACTTTTTTAAGATTCATATATCGCCTCCGATCCTGAAATATTGTAATAGATTGAAAAAAAAAAGAATAGATATATGCAAACTTACAGAGCTAGAGCTGCTGCTTCCAGATCGATGAAACAAACCAGGCTTCTTCTCTTCCTCTTCTACTTTGGGTTCCTCTAACTTGGGCTCTTCCACATGTGGTGGCTTGTGCTGTTCGGAGACTTGAACCTTGTGATCAAACTCGGCTGCTGTAGTGTTGATCAGATCCTGATCTTGAGGTTTCTCTTCTTTCTTCTTCATGAAATCAAACAGCCCACGATCCGTGTACTCCACTGCACCCTCACCAGCAATAGTGGGCTTAGTCTCATGGGTAATATTCTGTTTGCTCTCTTCTGCCATTTCTTTTTTTCACTTCAAAAACAATTTAGAATCACAAATAAACACTAGAAAATATCAAAATATGTAGCTGTAGTAAGCAGTAGTGAACTATGGAAAAATGCTTTTGATCAGTTTTGTTGAAGATTGATTTGTTTTGATACAGAGAGAGAGCGGCTAAGTGGCTTTTATAGTATCACCCAGTAACACTACGCGCAATCGACGCGAATAAGAATTATAATATACCAAAGAAGTCGAGCCAATCGGAGCATGGGTTCTGTAACTGACGTGTCGTTTTATAAACGAGAAACTAAAGAAGCCACATATTCGAGAATACGAATACAATCCTACTCGCTACATGGACCGCTACGATTTCTTTAGTGACGCGTGTTTAATAGATATAGAGCGTTTCGAGTGATGGGAATGGAAAATAGGAAAAGAAAAGAAGAATTTATAAAAGTTTAGAAAGACACGCTGTAATGTAATGGTGGTGGGGACACGTGAACGAATAACGTGAAGAGATGTCTTTTCGGTGGGGCCTGGAAAATATGTCGGTCCGGTCTAGACTCTACGGAAGTCGGTGTAAGGGCCCCATTAGTAATTTAGTATCATTTGTGGTGGGGGCCACGTGGCACTTCACAGTTGCGTCTTAGAGAAGTAGTTTGGGGCGTTTCGAGATTTGCGCAATTGTTAAGGTTTTTTAAGTACGATTTTCCATATTCATGATTAATTGGGCTTAAAACGCTGCGCTTTCCCAAGATACGTTACGTTACGGTGGAGAATTTGGTCGGTTTGGTGTCTGTTCATGCACGTGTGCGCATCACGTGAGATGTTCTAATTGCCTGTTTTTGAAATAACTGCCTTTTTAAAATTTTTATTTTATTTTAAGTATTTACACTGTTATATTGAATCAGGGTTTTTTGAAAATGGGAAGATTTGAATCCGTAACCTCCTAAATAAGCTTTGTTAATTGTGCCATTTGGAATTTGGTACTAGATCGTTAGGAGAAAATTGTAACTATAACGAATGTAGTAGGCCCATCTCAATGAGAAGTAGCATTTATTGCTTTTGACTTCAACCTGATTTTGAAATCAATGTGTTCATTTAAATTGTCAGCCCATTATCAAAGATGGGACCATACCGGTGCTCTCAAATCTAGCTAGTGTCGGCTGGTTTACACATTTTGTGATCTGGGCTTTGTCTATTACTGGTTTAGAGCTAGTGGTTTGGGCTCATCTGGGTTGTTGGATCATGTATAAGAAATCCACTGGGCTCAACTAAGTTCAATCCTGTATTGGTAATCTACTTCGATTTTCAAGGGTTTTGACAAGCATATAATTGAAGCAACAATGACAAATTATACATAACAAATACAAAAGTTGTGATTCAATTCATCACCACACCATATCTAAGATCTGATCTACCAATATCCTGTCATGTTTATTAACAAACATGCCAGGATGCTGCAAAATTGTTTCATTCTCACAACCATAAGTGAACAATCCGTTGGTTGTTTCAAATGCCCGGACGCAGCCTTCGCATTCCAATAGTCACAGATTTCGCATCATACAGGTCTGTAACTTCTCTCATGGTAAAGCAAAACAGGTTGCGGTGGTGGAAAGTGGAAACCAATGAAGAAAATTCAATTTCCAATAGTTAAGTAAAACAATGAATGTACAACAAAATGAGGGAACAAACAACCACAGAAGTTTATTACAGAATGTTGAATTCTCTCAAAGGAATTAAGAATGAAATCCTAAGCATTAATGACCGAATGAAAAATGAATCACGTCTAAATTAAGATCTAAATTACTCTTGTGAATCTGCAGGAGTGCAGGTACTTGACTATACCAATCTAGAGTTAAAAATGGAAATGAAGTTAAGAATCTGATAAACTAATGAGTTGCAAAATCTACCTATTTTTCAAAGCCAATGAAAGAATTTATGTTTCGCAGCCCAGCGTCATATCTTACACCCCTAGATTTAGGTTGAATTTAGCAGCTTTGATGCTTGTGATAAGAGACTCTCCAGCACTACATAGACCCCTCCTTGCAACCAATCTCACCCTAAAATCGCAATGTAACATTTTCATTCTGTTCCCATCTTCATCTAACTCACTCAACTGAACGGCTTGCTTTCTTGACACCAAGCCATAAAGAGAGATACAATCAGAATCCAATTTTTCAGCTTGTAATTTGACTCTCAACAATGCATGAGATTCAAGATCATTGGACCTAGGATCAAACAATGTTGAGAATCTCCCAAATGTCAGGTCAGGGGTTTCGAATAATTTATCCAAAATACAACTTTCCTCACTGTCAGTATATGCTTTGTTGGTTAGAGTCATTGACCTCCTTTTGGCCACTCTCATTATGCCGGCAGCCTCTCTCATCCCACTTAAAAAAGCTCCATGCATGGTTGCCGGATATTGTTTGTTAGTAGCTTCTCCTGCGAAGAAAACTCTCCCATCTCCTACACTTTCAGCAAGTATATCATAATCATCACCTGAAGAACCAACTGCGACATAAGAGTAAGAACCATGAGTGAAACGATCTTTTCCCCAGCGAGTACAGACTGCCTGAACTGGATCCGGAACAACAATTCCTTTCGGATGGTAAATTCCCCGCAATATTTTTAGCACTCTTTTCACAGACTCCACAGGAGACATTGTCTCAAACTTAACTGCAGCATCCCCTGCAACAAGAGCAACGAGAAGTGGACCTCCTGATACAGAAGAATAGCTATAAAACAAAAAGAATTCTCCTCTCATACTTGAATCCTCTGTCAAATGCCCAAATGTGTCAATCTCTCCACCCCAAAAGTTATACGGAAACAGCATTGCAACCTTATTAAGTAATCCATAACCTAATCTCCGAATGGCGTCTTTCTTCCGTTGTGGAAGTTCAGGTACAAACTCAATATATCCCCTTTTAAGCACACCTAATGGCACCGTACAGAGAACCATATCCCCACGAAACTCCTGCCCACCTGCATATACCATAACCCCATCAACTCCATATCTAATGCTCTCCACAGTCCTTTGATAAAATATAGGAAGACCCTCAGCAAGCGCTCGGACAAACCTTTCATTGCCCCCAGGAATAAAACAGTGATCACCACCCATCTCATAAGGATCATCTTGATCCCAGTATGCCATCGACAAATTGGACATCACTGAAGCATTCGCATACTCCAAATTGGCCAAATGCCAATTCAAGAGCATTCGCTCTTGCTGATCCTCAGCTACCTTATAAACATTCCTAAAAGCTTCAAGAGCACTCCCTAATGGAACATCTACGGATTTAAATTCCTCGATCATATCATGTCTAAGCTTACAAACTCTATCCAACAACTTATTAAACAACACTTCTATACTAGAATCAATATCAGTATCAATTGCTTTGCCATCAGGTAAATACAAAGGACAAATATCTCTCACCTTATGGAGCGGCAATCCTAACTGTCTAGCTAGAACTCCAAGTGGGTTCCCATTTATTCCGGTGAGGACACTCCCACCGAGATCAGCTGCAGCCACAACTCCATCACCCTTCATCTTGCGTGTCTTCACACGGCCACCAGGCCGCGCCCTGCCTTCCAAAACGACAACTTTAAACCCCATCGAAACCAGCTGCCTCGCTGCCACCAATCCCGCAAGTCCAGCGCCCACCACGATCACATTTGCCCTCTCCACGCCGTCCATCGACCTCAATTTCACTTCTTTGATTTCTGGCGCCAGCCCAAAATTGATGTAACCGTGCTCCAACAGAAAATTGTAAGCCGAGTCCACAAGGTTCTTGTGCTCAGACCGAATCGACTCCAGCGACTGTTCACGCGTCAACCAGACGGAGACATTCGACCTCCAGCGAGTCAGAATGTGGTTTCTCACGACGATGTAGTTGGATTGCTCGGTGCCTCCGATTTTGGTTACTACATTGGCTTCGATTTCTTCCTCGGTGAGTGAGTCGACTGGGAAACCAACCGAAATCGCGATTAGTGCCTCGGTGTCTACTTCTTTGGACAGGCACGACAATCTGGGGCGGCGGTTCTTAGCGAAGGACGGGTTTCCATTGATTTCAGTGAAGAATCGCTTCCTACGGCGTCGTTTCCTTGGAGGCGGAACCGGTTCTGCCGGGTTAGGGTTTTGTGTATGCTGGTCTTCGGTGATGGGATCGGACGATTCATCTAATGATTCTGAAACGGGGACATCGAGTGTCGTGTTGCGCACCAGGGACTGAGTGAGGTTCGTCGCCGGTACGTTTTGGGGATCTTCAGCATCGAAGAAAGCTTCGGGTGGGACCGGAGAGAGAGTGGCATCGGTATCCAGTGAAGAATCGTCGTCGATAGGGTTATCAGAGGGTTCTAGCGGTGGCTCGGTCGCTGGCTCCGTCGCTGGCTCCATGTTTGGGTTTATGATCAGAAAAGCTCACTTGCAGATTTGGATTATCCAAGGAAAAAAAAATGATTAATGATGGGCTTCCCAATTTTTTTTTCCACAAATTTGGCCTTGGGAAGCCTAGCACAATAGCACTATCCTAAAAAAAATACCGAGTAATGTTAGCCTTTTCAAATGTTTTCCCAAAAAATTTCCAAAATGATGTGTATGTTAACATCTTGTAAATGAGATAATATGGTAAGGGATGTAATGTGTAACGTCTCACATACCACAATATTTAGGAAATTTTTTGGAAAGCTTAGTATTATTCTAAAAATATATGTATTGATGTATATATCAATACCAATGTTCTAGTAAACGCTAGGAGCTAGTTGGACGGCAGAGCAGAGCCTACCGCCTAGACGGTGACTAGACAGTCGGAAATTTATTTATTTATTAATTATTTTTCCTACATACAAAACCAATATTCAATGTCATTAAAAAAAATTCTATATTCAAATTTTAAAGAGTGTAACCAAAATCGACCAACAAATTGACCAAATCACCTGTTTTTTTATCCACCACCTAATACAACGATTTTACCCTAATCAGAACAGTCGGAGGCCACCTAGGCAGCACCTAGGCGCATTTTTCCAAACATTGATTTGGTTGAAATATTGGAAACATTAAATATTACTGCACATTGACGTAAATTTTACGAAAACGATTTGGTGAAAGTATTGCAAATATGGACAACGTTGGATATTGATGAAAATTTTACAAAACTTACAAAATTTTGTTAAAAACATAAGATTTTGATGAAAGGAAAAAAAAAATTAACATAATCAATAATATAATAAAAAAACACAATTTGATTCAAAGATATGTCTAACAATTATATGGTATAATTGTATAAATATGAATATAATACACATAGGAGGGGTATAAAATTGAAAATCTCTCTTTAAAACTTCATTCTCTAAAAGTTTGCATCATACAAGCATAGAAATTTTAATAGTAAAAGGAAGACTCATGTGAAACAAATATATTACGGCTATTAAGCTCCATTTGAAAGAGCTTCTTCAAATAAATCTTTTAGAATTATATCTTTTAAAGTAAGCATTTTACAAGTAGAGCTTTTAATAAGAAATTATTGGTCGTTTGATTATCAATTAGAAAAAAACTCTTTTAAATGGTAGAATTATCAAAATATTCAAAAATTATTTAAAATGATAAGGTTATATTAGACATTTTAGTGTTATTACAAAAGCTCAAAAAGATCTACTTGGAAAAGCTTAAAATTTGAACTCCTCCAAGTAGACGTAAAACAACTTTTTTAATCATTATAAAGCTCTACCGAGTGACAACCAAATGACAAAAAAAAAATTAAAAATTAAAAAGAGTTTTTTTAATTACAAAAGCTCTTTTCGTCAGTAGAGAAGCTCTTCAAAATGGGCACTTATTGGCTATAGACAATATGAGTTTGGCCCATTTAGTTTGTCCTTACACCTCTATAATAAGTTTGTGAGTTCGAGTCTATTCCCTTATTTAAATCCCGTTTTTTATAATATTTATAAAAATAAAAATTGTGTGTCTAATTGTCTATAATCTTTACTTATACAATATTGATACCATTTCCTCGAACTTGAATGATTTTCTTCCATTTTTCCGTACTCAATTTTTATGTCATATAAATATATTACATCAAAATTTTAAAATAAACAAAATAGTGGATAAAAAAAATCATGTAATATGATAAATTTTTCACTTAATACTGACAAAAATATTGTTGATATTTTACGGAAATATCCATGATACCATGTAAACATACACTACAACTTCATAGCTGTGGAAATATCACGGGTATCTACGGATATTTCTTAGATATTTTACGGAAAACATATTATACTTCGTATTTACATCGGGGTCCCCTTAAATTATGGATATTTTAAACTACGAGGACTGTCTTAAAATTGAAGTAAACTTCATTGGGCCAAAATCCCGGGCTTCTGGTTAAATCTGGATATTGGTTACAAACCAACCGGGGCTTTTGAAGTGAATTAGTCTAAGCCCCATGGAGGCATGGACCATCTCGGGTATTTGGTTGACCGACCCGTTAGACTTGCTGGTTTTGGTTTAATTAAGAGATTAAACAACGTTTAAAAAGTTGTTATTTCTTATTAAAAACAGGAAAAAAAGGGGAAAGTTTATTGCGAGAGAGTGTCCACGCAAACGAACCCAGCACCAAACCCAATCGAACGTTGATCGATCGATCGATTGATGGTCTCTCCGCTGCCTTTGTTCCAGTCCATTCTTCGAATCTTCATCGGTACGCGACGACTGATAAAGCGAGCTCTGGGGCGAGAAACGAAAGCGAAATCGAAAGCAAAAATGATAACGCGATCAAATCTCGCCGAGCAGTTGAGAGAATACCAGAATCGATCCAAGCACGATTGGGCCTCCGTTTCATTTTTCTCTTCCACTTCTAATATCGCTTCTTCAAGGTAATTCCTGATTTTCCTCTAAATTTTATATTTATTGTTGTTAATATTAGCTATTTAAATTCAAATTTGGTTATAATTTAAACTTTGTTTAGAGCGTTATTGATTTAGCTGGATCAGCTAGGTTTTGGGTGCCTTTTCGAGAATTTTAATTTGTTTGGAAATCAGATAGTATATAATTGAAGATTGACTCGGTCTAAAATTTACAATACCTTTTTTTTTCTTTTCAATTTTGATCGTTTATCTATTATTTATTATAACTTTTTCTGTTGTATACAAGGTTTAGTTTCTTCGTCAATTATTTATTATAACTTTTTCTATTGTATACATGGTTTAGTTTCTTCGTTCACATATTTCTGATGTGTGAGATATATGACATAGTCAACTATACGAGAACTTGAATTGCTTGAAAATTTACAGATATGAAACTTGAGTCTCATGACTTGACGCTAGATGTGTTAAGTAAATAATCACTAATCAGGATTATAATTTTCAGGGGCTCAGGGCAGAGTTATTTAGTATGTAATTGACAAGCATGTACTGATATGCCTGGATATTTTGTCCGTATTTTTTAACTTGGAGTCCCAGTATATGATTTCACTAGTGTTTCCCCATGTAGCTCCTGTAGGCATGAAAAATGTAAAATGAAAATCCTAAAGTTTGTCATTTCTGAAGTGCAATGATCGTTGTATGACATTCTATGAAATCTGGATTCCTCCATTTTGATTATTGTAAATTTATAGACTTCAATTTATAAAGGTCAGTTTTGAGTGTGAGTCGTCAATAGATCTAGTAGTGTATACTTGATATGGTGATGTTTTATGATATGAGATTAATTTCATACCATTAGTTTGTGTTGACTCGAAATTCCTTTATACAGTTGTGCTTGAAATGATGTATACCCTCAATGGTTTATTATACCTTCAAAGTTTGCATTCCAAGTTTATAAAGGAGTTGTTTTGTTTATTGACTGGTATTTGATTTGTAGTATTATTTTTTTCCTGCTGCTTCAGAATTGTAGTAAATTTTGGCTGAAAGAATATACTGGTATGGATGTGTGGGAAGGGTATGGAAGATGACAGTAGAATGAGAGATGTTGTTACTTGGGAATACTGTTGGTGTCATTAATTGTGCGGGTGATTTAGTGTTGATTTTTGGGATACAATATAATTCCGAGAAGGTGATAGTAGGGCGGCAGAGTTTGGATATCATGTAGGAACTTATTATTGCAAGATAAGAAATTTCATGAAATAGTGATGTTTTTTTTATACCTTTGATAGAAGTTTATTCCTTTGAAGTCTTGTTTTCAGTGCTATTGGTTGTACTCAGTAACTGTTGAACTAGCGAATGGTATGAGATAGCCGAGGTAGTGAAGTGTTTATTTGCCAGGTTATGTTATGCTATGCTTCTTCTATAGGAAATACAGGATTGATATTTCAGTAGACCGTTGCAAAAATTAAATGTGAATATGTGTGACTATTTTGGACTATTTGATTGTTATTGTGGAACTTGTGGTACAAATAGATAAATTTGAACTCATGTACCATGTTTGTTTGTGTAAATTTCATTATGCAAGAATCATTTCATTTTTTTTTTAGTTCAATTTGTTATCACTGTGATAAGAACTATTCTTATACTGGTTTTGCCTCGTTGATGCAGGGTGGATGTTGTCATCTTTGTAATATGGGAACTTGTTATTCTAGCCTTCCTGGTCTTTTCGGCAGTTTCTCTATATTTTAGGCATATGCAACTTGCTTTTATCTTAGTATGCATCACAATGCTAATGCTTTTATGCATGAAAATTACAAAGCAAGTGAGATTGGCTAGGAAAAAGAAACGAAGGATGCTTCTTCCATTGTCGATGTAAAACCATTTAAGTCAACAAGGTTTTAGAAGTAACCCAACTTCACTGTGTAGAGTGAGAATTATTATTGACCATTGCTTTTGGTTGAATCTCACTTTGGTTAATTTAAATTTGTAATTGGATGGCCCTTAGAGCAAGTTATTGAAGAATACTGTTGATACGATTACTTCAAGCTTTGCCGATCAAGGTGGATTGTTGTTATAACTCGAGATGTAAAGTTGAGATATTTGAATTGAATGAGGATGGGTTAGTTTAAGGTAAAGTGTCATTCTCACCATCTGTTAGCTGTATATGCAGTGGCTTTTAACAAAACCACATATAATATTGCAATTGATGTTTTATGAAATATGTGGTGTGAGACATGATTTCTGTTTGTGATTAAATGTACCTGCTGCTCATAGTCAAACTTATGAATAGCTATTTGCAACAACAATTACAATTGTCTGCTTAATGGAAAATATATACATAATTAGGACACCAGTTAAATTTTCTTTCACATTTTCTTTTAAGCCAGTGCAAGGATGGATTGTATAATAATTCCAAGAAGTTGCTCATCTTTTTTGCTGTGTGCATACGAGAGGAGTCAGTTTTTTCGAAAGGAAGACCAGCACAGAGCTGAGCAAGTAGAGTGTTCTAGCAACGGTAACTTTAATCCCGCTGCTTACTGGGGCTTGAAGAAGTGAACTTTAATCCCCATGGTTGATATATTCCATATTGCTCCGATGACCACTAAGATACTTAGAATCATTCCTGAGGCTCCTAATGCCCAATTAAGGTACCAACTTGCACTGTGTTTTTTAGGCTTCTTGATTTCTATCCACATGAGGCATGGATATGCTAACGTGAGAGGCAATGCAACGCCTCCGAGCAGTCCTGCCAAGCTTCGCAGGAATGGTAGTGACACTGAAATAAAGAATGTCAGGCATCCGAAAAGAGCTCTAATTGCTGAGCGAAGCCACCATGGACATGGTTTGTTAAACTTTCTGGTATATCTGAATTCTAAGTTGTCGAATACTGGCATTGCGTAAATCTGAAACGAGCTGAGACTGTTAATCACAACGAACAGACTTATTAAACACAGAAGCGTTTTTGATGTGTCGTGATCATGGTATATGTACAAGGCATCTAACATTCCTCCATTTGCAGGGATCTATCAACAAACCACGTAATATTAGCTATAAACAACCTACTGCGATAAGTCTGCTGTACGATTCTTCAAATGATCAATTGCAATTATAACAATTTATTTGTACCATCATTTTCTGATAGAAAAAAGATGTCGTTACTATGATTAAATGTTGTTCTCACCAAGTTTCCATAAGCCCAATAGCCACCTATTGCAAGGGGGCACAAACACATTGCTATGATCAAATATGCAAACTTGACTCCTCTCCACATTGGTACACGAGATGGGTACATCGAACTTGAAGGCATTGTCCCCTGTTTTGATATTAACATTACAAAGTGTTTAAAACAGATGCCTATATAAAAAAAAATTATATTGCTGTAAATATGTTGAGAGAATCGTCCCCATTGGAGAATTATCATCGTAGTTTTACCTGTATTTCAAGCACAAGATTATGACCTCTAAAAGCGAAAGCAATTATTCCCAAGGCATTGAGAATGCTGCAAATTCTAGCCACGTCAGATTTTGACTGAGGTGGGTCATAGGATACACTTGTGGGCCTGCCTTGGACGATGGACACAACCCAAATCATCGTACAGTAACTAACGGCTGTGATCGCTCCGATCAGGGAAACACCAGCTATTGAATTGAGGTTTGGAAGCTGAGACAGAGCCATAGCTGAGCAACTGAACACCAAGTACCACTCGATGGTACTCAAAGGAGTTACTTTGCACGTGTCACCACACACGATTTGGAAGAATATCTTCATTGTCCCACTTCCAATCATGATCAGAGTCACACACGTGCCACTCGATAAATACATGATCGGCAAGAGAGCAAGTAACTTCCCTCTCTTTTCACCTGAAAAAATCATACACGTATGCGTAGTCAATTTGTTGACAAATAATTAAAAATAATAATATTAATAATCCTAGTTGGGTTGATTCATTTTTCTTGATTTTTGTCCGTTCCAGAGAAGGCAATTGAAATCCACATAACGTTACAACTTACAAGCAATAATTGACTCCATGCAAAGCATACCAAACTTTATTTTTATTAGATTTTTAAAATTATCAAAAGTGATAGTGTTAAATTTTTAAGGTGGTATATATATTAATTAGCCTAATTATACGAAATTAGATAAATGTTATATATATATATATATATATTCTGAAAAAGTGTGCATGTGAGAGACGACCCTTACCAAAAGCAGCCATTGAAAGACGGAGATATCTACTGTAGCGAGTTCCAGACTCCGATTCATGCAGCTGAATCAGCAACCACAAAGTGTATAGCTGCCACAAGAAAATCAACAATAGACACACAATTCCCCAGCTCCTGCAATTATGTATAAGTTTCATTTCATATTGAATAAAACCCTAAATAAAGACTTATAAATTAAGAAAACAAATAATTAAAAAAACCAACTTAATTACCAGCCGAGAGAAGTGAAAGCTAGAGGAAGGAGAAGGGCTTGAAACCCGATTCCTGAACTCAGTGTGTGAAAAGCCGAGTAGTACGCGTTACCATTCCTGGACTCAGTGATCGGGAGCCAAGCGTCGTGGGGTTGATCACAATCAAGTTTTGTGAAGTGACCAACTTCTTCCAAGTAGCCTTGCACACTCACAATTGCCTTCTTCATGGGGCTGGCTATAGGTGTCATTATACGTGAAGCGAAAGGGCTTTTCGGGGTTTTTGGTGTTTTCGGGGCAGAATTGATCAACGATGGTGATTGATTCATCATTGAAGAACAATTATGGATTTGTAAAGGAGGAACCGAGACAAAAGCCCGAGCTCGAGCTGTCATAGGGATCGAATCCACCTCCGCCACCTCAGGATCCATCGACCTCCCAAAATTCTTGTGATTGAGGTATGACTAGACTGGTAGTTTTGATGTGGTACTGAGAGTGAGATGAGATATATGATGATCAAATTTGTATGTTGATGAGAGCTAGCTAGGTTGCTTTATATATATGTATAGAATAGTTAATTTAATTTTGATGTGGATGCTGAGTAGGTGAATTCAAAAGTGGTGGAACCACATGCAGGATTATTGTTGGTGGCTATAGAATGATGATATAAAGTGAAATTAAACTTTGACCGACCTCAATTTTTGCTTGGCTAGGCTGCTCTTGTTGCTAATTGCGTAATTGAACTTTGTCGTTTTTCGGACATATGAATGGTCGCAGCAACAGTTGTATACAAGTCTGGTTTTGTGTTTTAGTATTTAGACCAACTTCAATCCAACTTCAAATCCATCTTTATCTTCAAAATGGAGCAAAATCCACGCAAAACCCACCTCCAACCCAGCGGCAATGGCTGCGGCATCTGAGGAAGATGAACAGTGCCGCGCAATATATTGCGCGACACTGTTCACCAGCGAATACACTGTAGCGCGCGTGGTTTTTTTTTGATCCCTCAGATTTTATATAATCACGTTTTTACCCTATTTTTAAAAATATTTTCTGATTATACCCTTTATTAAAAGGTTTTGTGTATTCACAGTTTTACCCTAATAAATTAAATTTATTCCAATTTGGTCCTTTTTATTATTTAATGATTTTGTTTTGATTTAATTATTATTGATATTAACCATTTTAATAAACTAAAATGAAGTGTATAATTAAAAAATTTAAATGCCATTTTTTTTTAATAAATCACTTCATTCCTTCATTAATTCATAAGTTTGAAATGCAATTTTTTTGTTAATAAATCACTTCATTCCTTCATTAATTCATAAGTTTGAAATGCAATTTTTTTGTTAATAAATCACTTCATTCCTACATTAATTGATAAAAACATTAAAAATGAAATACAAACTTCATAGTGATAAAATAAATTACCACTAATTGGAATACTCTAAAATTAAGGAAAAATACAACATAAATTATTTTTAAGATTTAGTAGTCTTCAAGACCATTTCCAGATCCTCCAATATTATTGAAAAAATCACCAAAAGGAGCAGATGAACTATCGGATGAGCGTGATGTTGATGCAGCAATTGAGGATCATACGGAAGCACCAACTCCGGAAGTTGAGATGGTGTTAGACGAAAATACCCGATTTCGAGAATTCCTAGCTCGACATAGAAGAATCAGGGATAATCATGCTCACGATGCACTCCGAAATGCCTTAATAAATTATTTGTGGGAAGAATATACTAATTCTGATGATTAGATGATGATCAATATGTACTTTTATTTTCATGCTTTTTCTTTTTTATTTTATGAAATGTATTGTTTAAGTTATTTTAATAAAAAATGTAATATTTTACCGAATTAAATTGAATTTCTATTAATGTATTAATTTCATAATTTCGTATTGTATTACAATATTATGTTAATTATGGGGTGAAATGTTAATTGTGGAGAAATATCTAAAAAAGGGAAAGAAATGGAATATTCCTGGGAATATTCCTTATAGAGATAAATTTGAAGTAGTGGGTTGGAGATGGAATAGTGAAATAGAGTGACTGTTGAGCTATTTTAGTGCAAAACTTGCACCAACTTAGAGCATTGGGTTGGAGTTGCTCTTAGGAGGGTGTATTCAATCTGAAATTAAAAAGTTTAGGTGTATTCAATGTGGACTTTTTAATAGTCTATGAAAGTTAGGAGGTATTCAAAATCTCAATGACTTTTAATGACTTTAAAATATCAATGACTTTTAATAACTTTTAATAATTTTTAGTTATAACAAATCTCACAATTTGTCTTCCATTCATACCAGGGACGTAACTAGGATTAAACACTAGGGTGGGCTAGAATAATTTTTTTTTTTTTTTTTGATCATTAACATCATGAGAAATTTGTATTAATTAAAAATAAAGATACACCCAATTAAGAAGACAAGGCAAAGTTTACTCTATAAATGTATATTCTAAATAAATACATTAAAAAAATAATATAAAGAAATAAAGTCAAAACAAATTATAAAATAAACATGAAATGCAAATACAATCAAATACTAATTAAGCTGTATCCTACGGTTTTTCAAAAGATCAAACTTATAAATTATGAAATCATGATTAATAGCACCAGTAATTTCTCTTTCAATGTAGACAACCATGAAGTTTGTTAAAAATTCATTTTCCATCTTATTGCGAAGTGATATCTTGATAAGCTTCATTACTGAAAAATTATTTAATTATTTACATATATAATATTCTTATATTATAATATTAGTCGATTTATTTGAAATATACAGATACATTGTTAAAGGAAATCTAATTCATTACTTTCTATAAAAAAAAAAAAAAAGTATAATTTATTTAATTATTAGTTTAGTTTAGTTATAATGGAGCATTCACTTCATATAAAAAAAAAATAAGTATTCATTTAAATTACTATTTACTAACAAATCTAAAAACAAAAGAATAATTAAAAAAAAAATTATCAAGCATGTATCTAAATTTCAACCAAAACAAAAAGAAATTTATTAAATAATAATGTTAATTTGTAAATTAAAATTAGAATAACTAATAACTAGATTAATCCTAAAATTTAATTACAAAACAAAATATTTAAATTTATAATATTCATAAAAATATACCTAATTGGAAGATGAATTATTGATGTTAATAGAGAGGTTGAATTAAAATTTGGAGTAAGATGAGGGAAAAAAGAATTATTAAACAAAAATAAAATAAAAAAAATTGAAATCAATGACATGTTGGAGTGTTGGTTGTCTTTCGCCTTGAAACTCGTGAAGTACAAAAAGTAGGTAAAAGTCCAGCCACTAGGTATCTATAATATATTGCTGTTGCTACTTGTTTTTATAATATATTCCCGGTGCTTCTCCTACACAGTTTTTATTATTGTTATCACTATTAATTTTTTTTTTTTTTTTTTAAACTTTCAAAATTTTTTAAAAAAGGCTAGGGTGGGCTTGAGCTAAGCCCACCCTAGCCCAGCCCAAGGTCCGTCTCTGATTCATACCAAAGACTTTGAATGACTTTAAAAAAAAAAATTAAAAAGAATTTCACTTTAGAAGAAAAACATAAAACTCTTTGAAAAATATCAACCACCGAACATATGTTTTATTTTCAAATAAAAGCACACTCATTCTTTTTAAATTTCATAAATAAAATAAAACAAATAAATTTTAAAATGAATAAACATTATTAAAAAAAAATCATACAAACATTAACAAATTATAACAAAAAAAAAAACTAAAAAAATAATATAAACAACTCTCCATCAGCCAATTAAGGACGAGATATTTTATTTTTTTTATCTATATTTTCAAGTCTTTTAAGTGGTGGAATGATCTTCTTCAATTTGCCTAACTACAATATTACAGATGTCCAGAAAGAGAGATAGCTAGTTTCTTTTTCAACTCTGCTTGTTGTGTTTGGAGTAAAATCAATGTGGTTTTTGAATTGTTATTATTAATTTTTTTACTATTTTTCAAAGCAATGAATTCTGTTTTTGAGTTTTTAATTGATTGTATTTATTTATTAACAGAGTTTGGTGTTGTAACTACTATTTAATATGTTTAAAGTGCATCAAATTTTATGAAGACAATCCAAATAGTAATGTGTCTTCAGAACTTTCTTTGTTTGCACTGCTTGACAGTGTATGATTTTTAAGAGACATAAGCAACCAAACTTGAAGGCTATTGCTATTTTTTATTTTATTTTTTGAACTCCATCAAAATTACTATTTTGAATCATACCAAAATTTAGTATGAATTTGTTGCCTTAAAAAGCTGTCGACAGTTTGGTATCTTAGGAATGTATGCTCCTTAGTACAACAAAGTAAATATTATTTATAGATGTCAAAAAGTCTTTGAAAGTTTATCGATTGTCTTTGAAAAATGAATGTATATGAAAGTCTATGAAAGTTTTTCATACTTTTATAAAGTCTATAAAAGTCATTAAAAATCCTTAAAGTCTACAAAAGTCATTCACTTACAAAAAGTCTTGAAAAGTAATTTGAAATCCTAATCGAATACACCCTCCTTAGTCTTTCATCAGGATACAAGCAGGAAACTTCATGCATGACTAGTAATCATCAGCTTTACTTTGCTGAAGAAGTCAACATATGTATATATTATTATTGCATGTGCGCAAATATATTATCGAAGCGTTTTGGGTTTAAATTTCGCTCATGTTATAATTAGTAGAGGAATTTGATTACGGTTAATGCAATAGACAAGAAGAAAAAAACAACTCCCATGCAAGGCATGTTGATCATGAAATATTGGTAATTAACAACTTTGAATACATATATATTGAAATTTTGTAGTGGTGATATCATCGATTTTGAATCTTCCAATTAAGGTAAATTGTTAAGGCAAGTGAAAATATGTGTTTGTTTAATAATTTAATATGCTTTCTATTACGGAATATTCAAATTCAAATCAATAATTAATTAAAACATATGAAACCAAAAAAAAACAATAAAGAGATAGAGATTATATATGATTCAGCATAAATCTACATCAACTGAACGCATTAACAGTGAACTCTCACTATCAAACCGGTGTTTATAACAGTAAAACACTCTTAATTCGACTCTAGAATTACAAAAATATAAAAAATAAAAGCCTTAAGGCCGTTATAATAACCGTCATGCGTACTCCTAAATAAAATTGGATTAATCTTTGATATCAACAATATTATATTGATTCAGGTTTCACAAACCAACATGTTATATTCATGTATAGTACTTAAGCTTTAAGCAAATGTTAAAAATAACTTTTAATATGAAAACTCCACAAAAGATAACTTTTAATAAGAAAAATTGAAATAAAAACAAAATTTATATAACTTTTATGTTTTGAAGCAACGGTAACTTTAATCCCGCTGCTTACTGGGGCTTGAAGAAGTGAACTTTAATCCCCATGGTTGCTATATTCCATATTGCTCCGATGACCACTAAGATACTTAGAATCATTCCTGAGGCTCCTAATGCCCAATTAAGGTACCAACTTGCACTGTGTTTTTTAGGCTTCTTGATTTCTATCCACATGAGGCATGGATATGCTAACGTGAGAGGCAATGCAACGCCTCCGAGCAGTCCTGCCAAGCTTCGCAGGAATGGTAGTGACACTGAAATAAAGAATGTCAGGCATCCGAAAAGAGCTCTAATTGCCGAGCGAAGCCACCATGGACATGGTTTGTTAAACTTGCTGGTATATCTAAATTCGAAGTTGTCGAATACTGGCATTGCATAAATCTGAAACGAGCTGAGACTGTTAATCACAACAAATAGACTTGTTAAACACAGAAGTGCTTTTGATGTGTCGTGACTATGGTATTTGTACAAGGCATCTAACATTCCTCCGTTTGCAGGGATCTGCCAACAAACCACGCAATATTAGCTATAAACAACCTACCGCGATAAGTTTGTTGTACGATTCTTCAAACGAATCAATCGCCATTATAACAATTTATTTGTACCATCATATTCTGATAGAAAAAAGATGCCGTTACTATGATTAAATGTTGTTCTCACCAAGTTTCCATAAGCCCAATAGCCACCTATTGCTAGGGGCCACAAACACATTGCTATGATCAAATATGCAAACTTGACTCCTCTCCACATTGGTACACGAGATGGGTACTTCGAACTTGAAGGCAATGTCCCCTGTTTTGATATTAACATTACGAAGTGTTTAAAGCAGATGCCTATATAAAAAAAAATTATATTGCTATAAATATGTTGAGAGAATCGTTCCCATTGGAGAATTATCATCGTATTTTTACCTGTATTTCAAGCACAAGATTATGACCTCTAAAAGCGAAAGCAATTATTCCCAAGGCATTGAGAATGCTGCAAATTCTAGCCACGTCAGATTTTGACTGAGGTGGGTCATAGGATACACTTGTGGGCCTGCCTTGGACGATGGACACAACCCAAATCATCGTACAGTAACTAACGGCTGTGATCGCTCCGATCAGAGAAACACCAGCTATTGAATTGAGGTTTGGAAGCTGAGACAGAGCCATAGCTGAGCAACTGAACACCAAGTACCACTCGATGGTACTCAAAGAAGTTACTTTGCACGTGTCACCACACACGATTTGGAAGAATATCTTCATTGTCCCACCTCCAATCATGATCAGAGTCACACACGTGCCACCCGATAAATACATGATCGGCAAGAGAGCAAGTAACTTCCCTCTCTTTTCACCTGAAAAAAATCAAACACGTATGCGTAGTCAATTTGTTGACAAATAATTGAAAATAATAATATTAATAATCCATAGTTGGGTTGATTCATTTTTCTTGATTTTTGTCCGTTCCAGAGACGGCAATTGAAATCCACATAACGTTACAAGCAATAATTGACTCCATGCAAAGTATACCAAACTTTATTTTTATTGGATCATCTTCCCAAAGAGAAAATTATTCAATTTTCAGTGTTACTTTTTATATATATATAAATGTGTTATATATATATATATATTCTGAAACAGTGTGCATGTGAGACGACCCTTACCAAAAGCAGCCATTGAAAGACGGAGATATCTGCTGTAGCGAGTTCCAGACTCCGATTCATGCAGCTGAATCAGCAACCACAAAGTGTATAGCTGCCACAAGAAAATCAACGATAGACACACAATTCCCCAGCTCCTGCAATTATGTGTATATATATATATGTATAAGTTTCATTTCATATTGAATAAAACCCTAAAAAAAAGCCTTATAAATTAAGAAAACAAATAATTAAAAGAACCAACTTAATTACCAGCCGAGAGAAGTGAAAGCTAGAGGAAGGAGAAGGGCTTGAAACCCGATTCCTGAACTCAGTGTGTGAAAAGCCGAGTAGTACGCGTTACCATTCCTGGACTCAGTGATCGGGAGCCAAGCGTCGTGGGGGTGATCACGATCAAGTTTTGTGAAGTGACCAACTTCTTCCAAGTAGCCTTGCACACTCACAATTGCCTTCTTCATAGGGCTGGCTATAGGTGTCATTATACGTGAAGCGAAAGGGCTTTTCGGGGTTTTTGGTGTTTTCGGGGCAGAATCGATCAACGATGGTGATTGATTCATCATTGAAGAACAATTATGGATTTGTAAAGGAGGAACCGAGACAACAACCCGAGCTCGAGCTGTCATAGTGCTCGAATCCACCTCCGCCACCTCATGATTCATCGACCTCCCAAAATTCTTGTGATTGAGATATGGCTAATTGGCTAGACTGGTAGTTTTGATGTGGTACTGAGAGTGAGATGAGATATATGATGATCAAATTTGTATGTTGAAGAGAGCTAGCTAGGTTGCTTTATATATATATATATATGTGTGTATGCTGAGTAGGTGAATTCAAAAGTGGTGGAACCACATGCAGGATTATTGTTGGTGGCTATAAATCGACGATGATATAAAGTGAAATTAAACTTTGACCGACCCCAATTTTTTCTTGGCTAGGCTGCTCTTGTTGCTAATTGCTATACGTCCAGTCCACGTAATTGAACCTTTGTCGTTTTTCGGACAACTTTGAGTACATATATATTGAAATTTTGTAGTGGTGATATCATCGATTTTGAAGCTTCCAATTAAGGTAAATTGTTAAGGCAAGTGAAAATATGTATTTGTTTAATAATTTAATATGCTTTCTCTGTTACGGAATATTCAAATTCAAATCAATAATTAATTAAAACATATGAAACGAAGAAAACAATAAAGAGATAGAGATTGTATATGTTTCAGCATAAATCTACATCAACTGAACGCATTAACACTCAACTCTCACTGTCAAGCCGGTATTATAAACAGTAAAACACTCTTAATTCGACTCTTACTTTTTCTCCTCACACACTAAAACTCTAGAATTACAAATTTATAAAAAAAAATATTAATTATAATAACCATCACGTGTACTCCTAAATAAAATTGGATTAATCTTTGTTGTCAACAATATTATATTATTCAGGTTTCACAAACCAACATGTTATATTCATGTATAGTACTTAAGCTTTAACCAAATGTTAAAATTAACTTTTAATAAGATAACTTTTAATAAGAAAAATTGAAATAAAAACAAAATTTATATAACTTTTTTTTTAAAAAAAATTTTAATTTAATTTTATTATTATTTTAAAAAAAATAAAAAATTATGTATATGTATTTAAATTTTAAGAGTTGTAATCCCCGCCCCACGTAATGTCACATCATCAACATATTGATAAGCATAGATCACTACGGTAAAGAAAAAGTTGATGAAATGCCATAGATGACTAATTAACATAACAACCCTGCTCCCTAGTATTCTTTTTTAAGCTTATGCATAAACAAAATAAAGCAGATTTGATAGAAAATTCATCCAAAAAACTTGGCTTTGATTTCCACTGTCAGTACAAAAGCAGAGTTGACAGAAAAAACTCATCCAAAAAACTTGGCTTTGTTCTCCACTTTCATTACAAATCACTATATATATATAGCACCTTTCAATTATTGAAATAAAGCAAAACAACCTTAAGAGGGTCAGATTTAAAATAATCATTTTACGAATCACCTTCGGTTTTTGACTTTTTTTTTCTCCATTATGATTTGATGAATGTTAAAGATCATTATTCAACTAAGATAGAAGTCTCTAATTTTTTATTTTTTTTTTCTTTTGACAATGTCTATTAAAATTTAGGAACAGGTATTTTTTTTGAAAACTTTCACCATTGGTAGAATTCGAGCTACTGACCTAGGAGTCATTTGATCAAACCCCAAGCTCGTCCATTTACCAGATAAGAGCATCTCCAATCAAAAGTGACTTGTATATTACTAATAATTATTGACATGGTAACAATGTCAAGAGATTTGTTTCCTATGTGGCACATAAATAGACATAATAGACAATTAACTCAAAATTTGTTCTCCAATACTTCCATCTAAAACACAATTTTTTTAATAACGTGTCTATTTTTTTTTTCCTGTTTTACGTTTTATTTTATTTCCTTATTAAAAATATATGAAAAATTAATGTCGGTTTTAAATGTTTGTTGAATCAATCTAAAAAATAATTATACAACAGACCGTCTAAAAGTAGACGGTCATGTTGACAAAATTTAATATATTTTTTGTTATGTCAGTTTGAGGTTGAATATACATGGCTACATTAGAAATATAATTATTAACATAACGTCTATTTATCCTACGTGACATCTTTTTTTTTCACAAGCCACACTTGCATTGGATATGAAATAAGGCCTCATTCAAAGTTTTCATCTAAGGCCTCCGATATGGTTGAGCCGCCTCTACAGTTCAGCTAAATCCATCAATTATATGTGATTGAATCCTGATGATGTCAGCAACTTTATATTAGCTTACATAACACCTATCAATCTTTTTACACTACCAACCTAAATATATAGCTATTTATTGAGCTATCCAACTCTTCCTTGGTTTCTTCTTTTTAATTAATTTCGATCTTTCTCTATCATCTTTTTTTCTTATTCAAAATTTCAAACTGCTTTTGACTGTTTGAATAATTTGCCTTACTTAATTTGTCTGCCGGTGCTGTTTTCACATACAACAGCATTCAATATTTTCTAGATGAATTGAACTGATCAGCCCTCAATGAAACCAGGAAATCTTTTATATATATATATTATATGCAATTCACCCGACCAATAAAATCATGTCATGAGCCAAAGAAAATTCATATATGTATGATCAATGAAACCAGGAAATCTTTTTTATATATGCAATTCACTCGGCCAGTGGAATCATGTCACATGTTAAGGAAAATTCATATATGTAATTGATTTTTCATGTCACAATATTTTAATAAAATCATATTTATTATTTTAGAGGATCAATATCAAAAATATCATCGGGGTATTATTTGATAATTTGAACAATATTTTCAACGGAAACGACATTTACTTCGTTGGGTGCAATGCATAGGTTGATTGAAGTTTTTTATCTAGTGAAAGAGACATCATATATTTAACAAGAAACACAACCACAAAATGATCCCATGAACGTGGCCACATATATTTAAGTGTGGCACTGGCAAACAAAAAGGTCCACCTTCCATGAAACTGAGGTTTTCTCTTTTAGATTTTGGTGGTAGTAGTGGCTAGCTTAAAAGAGAAACCAACATGTTTTGTTTATGGTTTTCCTTTGTCAAAGTATCTTTGATTCTTTGGAGTTTTCTCTTTTTCTTTTTTCTTTTTTTAGTTACTTAGACATTACTTTTCTTCGTTTATCTTTTGGTCAAGGACAATGATGCATGGCTCATATGTTTTGGATCAATTATTCAAAGTATAGTTATAATAATTGATAGAGGTAGAAGTTGATTGATGATAACAGATCACTATCACCATATGATTCATGAAATTTTTTACAGTTTTAATTTATAAATATATATGTCCCGTTATACACGTTTTATAAAATTGTGTGAGGTTCTTTTTATATTATGAGAGCAGATTTCACAGTTTTATGTAAGTAGATATTCAGACTGTAGATATTCAGACTGTACATATAATATTTGATTTCGACAGATCTCGTAGAATACACTTAATTAACCAAGTTTAGGTGTTAAAAGCTAACTAATTTAGGGTCTGTCATGTAGCATGTTTTCAGCCTGTTTTTGTTTTTGTTTTCCAAAAATGATTTCGAATTCGCATCCGGTAACCGTTTTTCATTTTATTTTCAAAATACAAAAACAAAATAAAAAACATAAACAAAATAAAAAACATAACCAATGTTAAAAGTGGAAATTTTGAAAAAAAAAAAAAAAAATTGTTTTTCTTTAATTTGTTTTTGTTTTCTATACAAGTGGGTCCCATATCATTAAATAAGAGGGCTCCACTTCATTAATATATATTTTATTTTAATAAAAAATAAATAAAAAATTTCCACTGACTTCATCTTCTTCGTCCTACACTCCCCTTCTTCTTCCTTCTCCATTCTTTCTTCTTGTCTTGAACCAATTCTTCATAGGTATCTTTCCCATCTTCATCTTCTTTCTCCTCCTCCAATCGCTGCCAATCGGCGCCGCCGTCTTCTTCTTCTTCTTCTTCTTCCTCCGCTCTGCTCTTCGCTGCCGATCGCCGGCGGCCTGATCTGCGTCGCCTCTCGCCGCCGATCTGGTCTGATCGGTCTTCTTCTTGGTCTTCTTCTTCTTCTTCTTCCTCTTCCTCTTCCTCTTCCTCTTCAACTATTAAAATTTGTTTAATTTATAAATTAAATTACAAAATGTTTTTTTTTTTGTCAATTATTTAATCAATTTGTATATAATTGTTATAATATTAAGCAAATGGTAAAAATTGATATTTTAATTTTCGAAAGTTTTTGGTTATCCTACCAGACGAGTTTTTTTAGTTTTTATTTTCAAAATACGGATTCCAGTAAATGCTACCAGACGCGCATTCGAAATTTAAAAATGAAACCAAAAACACTGTTTTCATTTTCATTTTTCTTTTCAAAAAACAAAAACAGAAAACGGCTTGCAGGACGGGCCCTTATAATCATTGGTTTTGATACAGCTCTAACTCTCTAAGCATAGAATCGGATCAAAGCCACAAGTGCAACAAATTGAAAACTTTACTATTGTCCAGACTCACAACAACTATTAATATAATAAATTGAAATAAATTAAAATAGAAAAAATGCCCCATATCTTTCGTTTAATTAGTATGGTGTCTTGATCCGGTGGCTTTGCTTTGAACTAGTTAGTGAAGGCTTAAAAAAAGGCATTTAGTGTAATTTAATATGACTCCATTTGATCAAACTTTGGCATGCCATGGCGGATTTGTAAAACTGTCAAAGAAAAACAAAATATATATAGAGATAATAACAACATTAACATCTGAAATATTTGATTGACTTATTCGAGAGATCAATTTCCCAATGATAAAATAATTTGAATTGATTTTTGGATTATATTTTCTAGTGTGTTACTTGTGTAGCACTATTGCATGCATATTATACTTGGGAAATTAAGAAGTTTTTTTCTATAATTGATGTAAACAACCATCGGTGAAGGGCTAAAACTTGGGTGCAGCGGGATGCACCCAAGACCTTCTCTTGGTAAGACATTTGGAGGCCTAGAGGGGTTAGACCATGGCTGCTCCAGGCCCAACTATTTATAAAATAAAATATAATTATATTGTTTATATTTTTATGCCATATTATTTACATTTATTTTAAAATATTTATTGCTATAGCTCCCCAGCCCCCAAAATTATGTCCATTGTCCACTGCTATTATGTAAATTCAAGGTTTTTTTGGAAGAGGGAGGATTCGAATCCACAACCTCATAGTTTAGGTACGAGAAATTAACCCTCCGAACCAACCTCATTTCATCATACGAGATGACTTCGGGTCAGTTAGATGAGTAAACAAGTACCAAAATTGATTAAACAAAAACTCATCCACGGCAATGTCATACTACAAGAAAATATTGTATAAATATTTGTGTATATATATATATATATCAACAACAACTGAGATATGAATTTTAATCAAACGGCTGCATGAGAAGCTGCCGGACGGTTATCGGAGAAGAAGAACTGATCATCAAAAGCTGATCTTCAGAAGAATTAGAAGCGGCAACTGATGAGCACTTACTACTACTGGAGGAGACCAAAGACACAAGCAATGCCTTGTCATTGTTTCTGTTAAAAATAACTTGCCTTTTAAAGATACACACAATCAAATCCTCCAAAAACGCAGCTTCGCATGGCAAAACTATCGGCCCATCTCTCGGCAGCCCAAACTCTTCCTCCGACATCCTTAACAGCTCCCTGAAAACGCTCGTGTGCAAATAAGCCAATGGAACCACGAAACGTTTCCTGTCGACAGAGTACACAACGAAATGACCCTTGTTGGCTAGCCTATGGTTTCTAGGCAGTGAAATTGTTCTTCTATCACCAACAATGCCCGCCATTTTCTTCCACTTCAATGCGATAGAAATGAGATTCTTCAAGCTAATGATCATAATATATTATAAGTTTATCAATTAATGTTTAATTTCTATGATGAACATGAACATGATCATAAGCTTATATATGTGATCTCATTTACAAAAAGTGTTTGGAAACCATGTGCTGATTGGATAAACGAGATGGATTCAGGCGTGGGCTTGTTTTGGAATTTCTCGATCATTTTTACTAAAAAAAAAAACTTTGGTGGGGTCTTACAGTTCACATGGAGGTCGATACATGGCCATCGACAATAATGATTGTGACGGTAGACAAATTAAATGTGTATATGCTGTTGATGTAAATAAATTTTGGTTTTTTTAGTGATCATTATTCATCTGAGTGAATAATAATCATTTCTGTTCATTATTCAAAGGCTTTTGATGATCGATTTGGAGCTACTCATGATTATATTATAGTAACGTGCATGGATTTTATCAACTTCAGATAATAATTGACCTAACAAATAATTGAAGTACTAGTACTAGTAATTTTATACTTCCAATCAGCTAGCTAGTTCTTCAGTACTCATCATAGACACCATTATTCTTGTTGGATCGGTTTTTCTAATTTTCTGTCTCTTTGTTGCAGCTTCGTCCATCTTCTCTTATAAGTTGGGCTGTTATTTGCTTCAATCGAAATTAATATTTTTATCAACAATTTTTTCTTGTATCTTGTGCTTGTGGGTCCAAAACTATGGTTCATATATTTTGTTCATGTCTGATTTGATGGAATTCTCACAATTTGCAAAAACTACTAATAAATTAAACCAGAATAATGATTTGTGAGCACTTCAAAAAAAAAAAATGAGGGTTCAGATTTTTGGTGATGGGTGATGAATTCTTCACGACCCAAAACACATAAAAGAAAGGATATAGCGGCGGTTGTTGCTGCCAGTGATTATTGAGCTTCAGAAACCAATAAAAAATTGATGCTTCGATACTTGCAAATTCTATTTTCAGTTCGAAGTTCAAAACTACCCTCTTGTGTTCTTCCAATATAATTCTAACCAAAATCAGAGAGAGATTCGTTTATTTATTTTCAATTAAACTCTTTGATAAATCAAATAATTGCTTAGAAAAGTGTGTAATATACAAAAACTAGTCTATCTATTAGATGGGGTAACCTTTTTAATATATTAGATGGAGCAACTCTTCGCATGCATTAAGGCTCGATCGAGTTGGATTAGTGTTCTTTACTATATCACCGAGCTATATTAAACGGTGGTGTACATAACAGGGCTTTAAGACACCATAAAGAAGTGGTTTCTGACAAAATGGAAATTACAACTTCTTAGTATCCTATAATATATAGGGGCTCATTTGGTACGTTATATTTGATTATATTAGACTGTATTAAATTAGATTGTATTGGATTAGACTGTATTATTATTATACGTACAGTCATATATTTAGTAATATTTTGTATTATGCTATATTAACTAATACAACATTTTTACTCTGTATTAGTTAATACGAAATATATCGTATTAGACCAATTAAAATGTATTAGCTAATATAATATAGGAGGAAATGGGGCAAAATAGCACTTTTGAAATTTGAAGTTGTGCAACTATCACCACATTACTAACTCATGTTTTATTAGCACCAAAAATGGAATTTGGACAAAAATACCCCCCAGCTTCTTTTCTTTTCTCTTGGGTGTCCTTCACCTTCTTCTTCCTTTTTCCCAAACCTCCATTGATGGAGCTTCAATGGAGGTGTCATCGCCGACCGACGAGTTGACCGGTAAAACCACCGGGAAAACGTTCGTCGAGTGCCAATCATTGTAACCAAAGTGTTCGTTTTCATTTTCGAGTTGTGTAGAGAGAGAAACGAAGCAAAACCCAAACCATCGCGAATCTTCATCGTCCGATTTATGACGATCTGTCATGAATCTGATAAAACCGATAGCGCCAATGAACTCGGCATCGTTCGATCTTCCAGATCCAACTATCTCCGGAGTCAATTAGCGCTGTCGTCGGATCGTCGCTGTCGCCATTAATGGAGGTCGACAGAATAAGTCTCGAAACGCAGGAATAAGTCTCGAAAAACGCATGAATAAGTCTCGAAAAAATCATAAATAAGTCTCGAATTTTCGCGAAAAAAAATAAAAAGGAAAAGAGTAAGTGGGGGTATTTTGGTCTCATCACCTATTTTGGTGCTATTAAAACATGACTTATTAATGTGGTGCTATTTGCACAAACCCTCCCTCAAAAAGTGCTATTTAATTTTTGAACCCTATAATATAGTGAACAGTACAAAACAAACCAAACGTTGTATAGTATTATTCTAATACATTTTAAACTCCTAATACAATACAATATGGTGAACCAAACGAGCCCATAAACAGATAAGTACATTTGTAAGAATCTTGAGTCAAGTCGAAAAAGACTAGTTTATTAGATTATGAAATTACACTTACACAACCATTTCCAAAACTAGATTTTACTAATTTTGGACTCTTATAAGCCTGGAACAAGGAGCATGATCTCTTCTTGTCGATCGAAGGAAGACATTGAGCAATTGTGAGATGGTTTTCGTTGAAGTACTAGAGAAGACAAGGCAAGTTCCATAAAGACAGCGTCGCATGGTAACATGATAGGTCCTGTGGTTGGCAACCCAAACTCCTCCTGTGACATTTTCAATAGCTCTTTGAAGATTTCATTGTTGAGGTACTGCAAAGGTACCTCAAAACGCTTCTTGTCAATACTATACACAACAAAATTACCCTTTTGAGCAACTACAATATTTTTGCTCTTCTGGTGGTGATCATGACCTGAAGCTGAATTTCTAGGAAAGGATGTTTGTCTTCTACGTCTTCGTTGCCGTCGCCGGGAAGCCGCTTTGGATCGCCATTTCCTTGCCATCTCAAAAACCCTTTTGAGGTTAATCATGTTTTTTTTTTTTTTGGGATAATTAATGACTGGAGAAATTAAAACTGGAATCAAAGTGATGTGAATTTAGAGTATGAGTAGGGTGTTTATATATTTGTGGAGTTGGCTAATATATGTCTGATTGCGATACAAAATCACGTGATGATTGTACGAGAGCAGAGGATTCAAACAGCAGACATCTCTGATATTTTTAGCAATTGTAGGTCAGAGTTTTAGATCATTCTATCGATATATCAGTACAAGAGCGGATTTTAATCAAGAAGTCTTGATTGATAATATTCTCAAATTTACAAGCAAATGCAATCAATTTTCTACCAAAATTATGAAACAAACTTTAATTTTGTAGCAAAAGTAATGGTGTTTTCACAGAATTGTAATTTAAAAATACAATAAACAGTAGTATCAAAAGCTATACACATACACGCGTGTACGTACAAAAAGGAGGGGTCCGTTAAAAGATTTATTTTGCTGCACTTCAAAATCTCTTGTACATTGCGACAATTATAGTATATAAGATGTCAAGAGAAAGACAATCAGTCTTGTTGAACAAGATAAAAAAGAACAAAGAGACTGAGATTTTGGTCTGTAGGTAATGTGATTGTTTCGGTTTGTGTTTCACATCACGATTAATAATCGTTAATGCTGTAATACGAGCCTACTACAAATCAGATAAAATTGTCATTAAAATGTGAAGATATCGTGCATATATATGTATTAGAACTTATGAGATACAGGATCTCGTAAGTTTCTTTTTTCTTCATATGATATCTGACTTTAATCGGGATCCTGCACGAAAAAAAACGTATGGAAAACCTAATAACTTCTATATATATGAAAATGTACATTGAAATATTGCTGTTAATCTGCATTACAAAACATGAGCACATCTACACCACATGAGGTATATATATTTTCACCGTTTGATGATAGTGTATGTGACCTTTTAACATGTGTTTTGTTAGGGTGCATAGGGCACAAAGCCATGTGACTATCACGTTGATTACATGGATAGGCAGATGGACGTGTTGGGCTCATCAGCCCAGCGACCATGAGCAATCACTTCAGTTCTCCAAATATCAACAACAGTACTTATATATACCGTAAAATTAATTTGCAGTATATACTTCTGGATAAGGATCCATGAAAGAGTCTAGACCTATATGCTGGGTTGGTTCGGATTTCGGGTTTCGGGTTTCGAATCCGGCCGTCCGAGTACTATGAAAATTGCGACTATATATACCCAGATGAAAACTGACCCGAATGTTGATAGTAGTGGTAGAGCTTAGAACAAGTAGTTGAAACAACTAGAGCCAAGAGACTTATGTGACATGAGCACTTGGGAGCAAATTGCAAATCACTTTAATTGAGTTCACATGTTTTGGACCTCCCAATTCCATTATTAAAGAAGTCAAATTTTCTAGCATCTATTGGAAGTACCTTTTTGAAGTGGAAAAACAGGTAATTCTATTCAATCACCTCATGATCCTTTGTCAACTTCTACAAGGCTCCACATCTGGAACTAGAATTCTCTCCTCATCTTTTTCTCCCTAGACTTTTAATAATTTAGTGACACTTAAACATAAAAGAAGGATTTAGCTAAATCAACTTAAATTTTTTACTTAAAATTTTGAAATGCATTTAAATCTCAACTATTGGATTAAGACCACATGAGAAGTTGAGATATTGAAATTAAAATTTTAAGTTACAAATTTCAGTTGGTTTAGCTTGACCAAAAGAAAATATAGGGATAAGATTTGTTCACTTTTTTCTCTCTCATGCAAGTAAGAGTTTAATTTATTCCTGTAAAAAAAAAAAATTAGGAGAAGAACTCCAAACTCCCGCATCTAGAATCCAGATTCTGCCAAAAAGAAGTAGGAAACAAAACTAGCTAGATCATGGAACCGACCCATTTAAAGCAAATGTTGGCACCACCTAAGTTATTTAAGTCACAAGGCACTCTATTCTGTCCGCACATAACCAATCTTCAAGTTTATCATTTCAACTTCCAGTGCCCTCTTCAGCTGCCTTTAAAATCATTCATATATATATATATATATAGCTAGAATCCATGCACCAACCTACTCAAGAATCTATCTCCTCTACAAAACAGAGAAAACCAATCACTATGAGAAAAAGCTCTTCTGTGAAGCTAAGTGAGATTGTGGAAAAGTTGATCAGGAAGAGAAAAAAGGGGCATTTTGCTGTCTATACAAAGGAAGGCAAAAGGTTTGTTGTGCCTCTACATTACTTGAACCACCCAATCTTTAGAGTGCTATTAGAGATGGCTGAGGAAGAATACGGGACGACGGTTAACGGGCCACTCCAAGTTCCTTGTGAGGAAGAAATGATGGACTATATTCTCTCTTTGCTCAGGAAAAGTGCTTCTGGGGAAGTAGAGGAAGCACTCATCTCAATGACTACTAGTACTTGCAGATCGTCAGGAGCTTCAAGTAGTAGTTCCTCTTTATTTCCTCTGTTTCAGGCACATAATTATAATCAAAGTGAGCAACAAAATGTAGTTTCATGAAGCAAAGCTGTAATCAGCTTCCAAATTGTTGACTCTTGCAAATAATTATGAGTTCAGGACTTTTTTTTTCCCTTGTTGTCAAGATTAAAAGAAGGACAACTACTGTATCAATATTTGTAGAAACAAGCACCGTACTCCTATAAGAGCATCCACAATGGTAAGACCCAAAAACAAATCCATTTGTTGCCACATCATCAAAAATGGGTCTTCTTTTTAAAAAATGGATCTTATTTATTTGGATCTTTTTTCCCTAAAATGGGGCTAAATTGAAAAAGAGAAATCGGATCCATTTTATTTTTTTTACTTTTTTCTAAACATTCATTACTCTTCTTTAAAATATTATATATATATATATATTAATAAATACATTATATAATATATTTTAAATATCAACACTATCAATAATTATTTAATAAATTATAATTAATTTAAAATAAAATAATTTATTAATTTAAAATTAGCATAACCGAATTACATCAACAAAAATAAATATTTAAAACAAAACAAAACAAATAATAAATATTCAAAACAAACAAGTAGATATTATAACCCAGACATAACTATAACGGAACCGAGACCGACCCATTACAACTCCGCGTATGCTAGAGATTGCATTCTTTTTCCCTTACCAAGTTTTTATCCCACTGGGTTTTTTTTTTTTTTTTTTCTAAGGTTTTTAATGAGGCAATCATATAATACTGAAAATCCGAAATAAATAAATAATTCTTCATTTCATATTTACATAATTTCATGTATTTTTTATTTTCTTTAATATTGTATCTTTATTTATTCTTTGAATTATTTTATTAAATAAAATAATAAATCTATCTATTTTATATATTTTTTTATATATTTTTTTATTACACTAAAATAATAAATAAGATAGACAAATTACAATTAAAATTACATAATTTAAATTGTTTAAACAATACTATAATATACTACAATTGAATTAAAATATTTAAATAAATAAAAAATTATTGGCCTGCATGCCGGCCCGCCCCGACCCGTCGGCACGACACATGAGGCATGTGCTGGGCCCCCGTTTTTGAAAACGGGCTTGGCCTTACCGTGGTAGGCCGAGCTCGTTTTCTAAAACGTGCTCCATCGGCCCAGCACAAATGGACCATGCCAGCCTACATTACCATCACTAATTCAAAGTTTGGAGGTTGCAAGCTTGATGAGATCTTTTCTGAGAATCTTGCCGGATGGAGTCTTGGGTATTGAAGCTACAAATGCCACTCTCCGGATTCTCTTGTACGGTGCAACCTGCAAATTTTTTTAAAAAATTTTAAATTGCGTTTTAATAAACCGATGACGATATCGTCAAAATATTATTTATTTTTGTTATCTCACCTGTTTTGCTACAAAATCCATGATAGCAATCTCTGATAAATCATCACTTCCAGGTTTTCTTACAACGTATGCCATTGGATATTGCCCAACTTCCTTGTCAGGAAATCTGAGATACAACATATGATTATCAAACACTCAGACCCCACTTTTCTTCTTAAAAAAAAAACAAATGAAAATTGGCATTTATAAAATTGTCTAAAAATAAAGATTTTTTTGGGACAACAATCTTACGGTATCACAGCAGCATCAGAAATTTCAGGATGAGAAAGCAACAGAGCTTCTAGTTCTGCTGGAGGGACCTATATATGCATGCATGCAAATTCACAGTCTACACCAGTAAAAAAGATTAATTAAATTGGTTCTGTTCATATATGTATATATGTTCACCTGAAACCCCTTGTATTTAATCAACTCTTTCAATCGATCGACGATGAAAAGGAAGCCATCTTCATCGATGTAGCAAAGATCGCCGGTTCTTAACCATCCCTCGGAATCAAGAGTCGTCGTAGTAGCCTCTAAATTACTGAAGTAACCTGCAAAGATATCATATAAACTTTGCATGACGGTTCAATATGTAAAAATATACACCATTTTTATCTTTGCATGACGATCCAATATGTAAAAATATACACCATTTTTATCCTTTTCGACTAGATGATGTTTAGATCATTTTCCCGTTGACCCAATTGGTGAATAATTGAACTACTATAATTTATCAATAAGCTTGTTATATGCAATAACTGATCTACTATTACATTACATGTCAACGTCCATCAAATTTGGAAACCTTTAGGATAATGTTATTGCAATCAAATAATCAAAACAATGTGATATTGTTGTATACCTTTCATGATGGACGGACTTCTGAGCCAAAGCTCACCCATCCGGTTCACCGATAAAGCCTCGCCGGTTTCCGGGTCCACGATCTTCGCCTCCGAATTTGCTGTTAATATCCCCACCGAACCGTACTTCCTGCTTTCCTCCACCGTGTTGGATGACGCCCCGGTACCCGTTGACTCGGTCAAAGCGTACCCTTGAAGAATATCCACCGTCGGATACTTGTTTAAGAACCCTTCTATGACTTCCTTACTCAGTGGGGACCCACCGCACAGAATCGAACGCAACGAACTCAAGTCATACTTTGACTTTATTTTGTCCGCATCGTTGACCATAGCCACGACTACCGGCGGCACGATAGGCAGACACGTGGCCTTGTACGTTGACACCGCTGAAAGCAACCCGTGCATGTCGAACCTACAGAGAATCACGATCGTTGATCCTAGTGCGTGTAGGGCCATGACGAAAGCAGCTAGACCGTAGATGTGAAACATAGGAACGGTGCAGATGAAAGTATCTTCAGTCTTGAATCGAGCCGCGAAGGTCTCGATCATTGCTATGTAGTTGCCATGCGAAGATATAACACCTTTGCTCGTCCCGGTTGTACCTGAAGAGTAGAGCAGAGTCGCCGTGTCGTCCTGGTTGACTCGGTCTCTGACTCGGCTTCCATTTGGTTCTCTTTTTATCATCTCTTGTAAACTAGTTAATATTTTGACCTCTCTTGGGATGGATTCTGGATCGTCGAGGAGCACGATTGGGAGTTCAAAACCAACGATTTTTTGCACGAGTTTGCTTACAGTGAAAACGAGGACTGGTTTCGAGTCGGCGATTTGCGTGGCGATTTCTCTATGGGTGTTTAATGGATTCGTGGTGGTGATAACTGCACCGAGAGACATGACAGCGAAGCAGACGATTGGGAAGAGAATCGAGTTTGGGGAGAGGAGGAGGATGATGTGTCCTTTTCTGATACCCATGTCGGAGAGAAACGAGGCGACCGAATCGACCGCTCGCCAGTGCTCTGAGAAGGTGACGTGGCGGCCTGTGGCGGCATCGATGAAAGCGACCTTGCCGTGGTGGGCCTTTGAAGATATGAATGTTGTAACGTCCAGGTAATGGTTTGGTGGGAGCGGTGTGGGATTGCGTTTGCTGTAGAAGACTGAGTTTGATTTGCAGAATCCACTTCTTGGATCCATTTTTGGGTTGCCAAGTTGATAATAATAATCAATAACGCCTCTTATGATCTGTCATCTATATATGTGATATTTGTGGTTCAAAAATACTGTGTTTTAGGGGTGAATAGGATCCAATCCAATCCAATATGATTCATCTGAAGACATGATTTGATTGGATTGGATTGGATTGAATCATAAATTTTAAAATCTATTGAATTGAATCAAATCGAATCTTGGATTTTCATTTGGAAATCCATCAAATCCACCAAAATATAAATTATAATTTATATAAGATCAATCTATTTTGTATTAAACGTATGAATATGAACAAATTTTAATAGCTATTGTATTTTGTTATATCCATTTATATTTATATTTCAAAATTTTAGGTCACTGTCAGCTCTTGACACATCCCGCATGATACGTGCTGACATTGCGCTGTCATTTACAGTTTAGATACTTTTTAGTTAAAAAGACAATATTGATTGGTTTTATCAATTTTTGTACTTTCCAATACTGCACGTGTCTTCTTCGAATTAATATGAATTGTTTGCTGCAAATCTCGATACATTTGATTGTCTCGTTTAATTGGATCTCAATTGTTTTCAAACCCAATTCGATTTAGGTATATCCATTTCTGGTCGATCCAATTCAATTAACAAAACAGATGGGCCAAAGCCTGAAAAAGGCAGTGAGTCAGTGGCATCAAGATCTTACTTGAGTCTTGAGTCTCACTTCAATGGATTTCACTTCGTATTAAGAAAATAAATATCAATAATATTTTGAAGGTATCAATAAGAAAAATATATTTCTAAAAATTTGAATATTATAAGCCCAGTAAGGAATTCGTGGAGACCACCGGATTCAGACTGCTATAAAATTAATTGCGATGCGTTTATAAATGAGAAGGGTGGTCGTACTGGTCTAGGCATTGTCATTATAGACCATTCGGGTTTTGTTATGGCTTCTTGCTCCTTGACTATGGCTGCGTGTTTTGACGTAAATATGGCAAAGATAATGGTTATTTACATAGGATTGGTTTTCAATAGGGACAGTGGCTTAGCTCTAAGTATTCTAGAATCAGATGCAGCTGTTGTGGTAAATTGGATCAAGATAGTCACCGGGATTCAATTAATGGTAATATCCTTGCTAAAATCTCTTATCTTGTTTCCAGTCTACAGGTTATTTATGTTAGTCACATTCCTAGATTGGCTAACAATGTCTCGCATGCCCCGACAAAAAATGCCTTAAAAGGTTGTTGAGGATATTTTCTGGATGGAGGATTTTCTTCCTTGTGTTAGGAGAGCTGTCCAGTTAGATATACCTGTTTAAGTTCCGGCTGCTTGTTCTACCTTCCTTGTTCTATGTTTCTTATGTTATCCAAAAAAAAAAAAAAAAATTGATTCATTAAAACAAATATTTAGTTTTCTGGAACCAAGTAATAATATTTTGATCTGCCCAAACAACCTTAGTGAGTTAGTGTATATTTGGTATGATTTTTGAAATGATCAAAATCATTTTTTTAATGTTAAAAGCTATTTAAAAGTTTTTTTTAGTTGTTTGGAAAAATTCAAAACAGTTTTTTTTAATATATGAATCGTTTCAATTACCCTTTATAAAAATCATTTTATGCCACTTTCAAAAAAATATATATATCATTTTATATCTACCTAGAAAATTCTAAAATTATACTTTCCCAAAAAGCTTTTTTTTTTTAATTTTTTTAATTTTTTTTTTTTAAACATATGAATTATCTCAATCATCCTTTATAAATTTTATATATATTGTCAATACCTTTTGTAATTCACTCAACTAAAAGCTATTTCAAAAAATACATTGTCAATATTTATTTTTTATTTTTATTTTTTAATTTTTTTAATTTACACTATCTAAAGCTTTTTTTTATTAGAAGCCCTACTGTAAAAAGATCTATTCTAGAAGCTCTATTTGAAAATCCATACCAAACACAACCTTAATACTTTTATTGTTTATTAATGATGATAACTGGACATCTATTTTGAAATCACATACATTGGAAGTTGGAACATTATTTATCCAGTAAATTCAGTTTATAAATAATAAACTCAAAACTGGTAACAGAGTCAGAGAACCCACTTTTAAATTTTAATCTGCAACAGAGTGCATCATGCACCATTGCACATTGACATTGGGGTCCTCTGTTTCACACTCAAACCATTGATGGCAGAAAAATCACTATCCAAATAAACTAGCTAAGTTCGAATTATTCAAAGTTTAGAGGTTGCAAGCTTGATGAGATCCTTCCTGAGAATCTTGCCAGACGGATTCTTGGGTATCGATGCTACAAATGCCACTTTTCGGACTCTCTTGTATGGGGCAACCTGCAAAATTTAAGCAGAAGTTCAAAATGTGTTTCAAGTAGTTTTAATTCATAAATGCTATTGTAATTTTAGTGGTTAATGTAATTCAGGCTCACCTGTTTCGCCACAAAATCCATAACGCCGTGCTCTGATAAGGCGCTTCCAGCTTTTCTTACCACGTATGCCATTGGATATTGCCCAACTTCCCTATTAGGAAATCTGTGATACCATATATGAAACTGATCAGCCACCCTGATCTTTCTTTTAAAAATTAACAACTAAATATAGATTTTGTCCGAAAAAAATTAAAGACTTACGGTATGACTGCGACATCAGAAATTTCCGGATGAGTAAGTAACAAAGCTTCTAGTTCTGCCGGAGGAACCTGCCACATTGAGATTAATAAGATTAGAGATAGACAATGAAATTAGACAGATTAAAAAGACCGAAAAAACGCAAACATTTCATTCACCTGATATCCCTTATATTTAATCAGCTCCTTCAATCGATCGACAACAAAAATGAATCCATCTTCATCAATGTAGCAGAGATCACCAGTTCTTAACCATCCCTCGGAATCAAGAGTCGACGTAGTAGCTTCAGGATTACTAAAATAGCCTGCAATAATAGCATATATGATCATCAATATCACAATTACAAGCAAGCAAGGTCACCAAATTGATACAAAAGTCAACTCTATTTATCGGAAGTTCGGAACTGTTGAAATCAAACACTACTGTCTTACGTTTTGTCATAATCCATTACTCTTATGTTTAACAGAACAGAACTAATACCTATCGATTACTTTATGTTGTTCAGTTGTAGATAATTTTGAAATTTTAGCACAAACCAACCCACTAGAACAGAAACAACAAAAGCAAAAGGGCAAATTGCACTGAACCCCTTGAGGTTTGGACAAGTTACACTTAGATGGAAAAGTTTTGTTATTATACACTAACACCCCAAAAACTTAAATTTGACTTTTAAAATGACTAAAATGCCCCTAGTTATATTATTTTATACTTTATTTTTTTTTTACCTTTTAACCAAAAACTTTATAAACTTTAATAAAATAAAATTTTTTAAATAAAAGATATGATTCATTAAATAAATAAATAGTTTTAAAAAATTCAATAAATAAATAGTTTAAAATAAATAAATAAATACTATTAAAAAAATAAATAAATAGTTTTAAAAAATCAAATAAATAAATAGTTTAAAAAAAAATTAAATAAATAAAGGGTTTAAAAAATAAATAAATAAATTAAGAAAATTAAAAATATTAATTTTTTTTTAAAAAGATATCCATTAATAGGGACAAAAAAAACTCTAAATATCTAAACTTTTATGGTAAGGATGATGGTGAGGGAAGCTTCAAGGTTCCCAACACTGGGAGTCTTCTTGCATTCTTCAACCACTTCATTTAGTGTTGGGAACCTTGAACCTTGTCTCACCATCATCCTTACCATAAAAGTTTGGATATTTAGAGTTTTTCTTGTTCCTATTAATAGATATACTTAAAAAAAATTTAATGTTTTCAATTTTTTCATTTATTTATTTATTTAAAATATTTATTTATTTGATTTTTTAAAACTATTTATTTATTTAATTTTTAAAAATATTTATTGATTTAATTTTTTAAAACTATTTATTTATTTAATGAATCATATCTTTTATTTAATTTTTTTATTTTATTAAAGTTTATAAAGTTTTTGTTAAAAGGTAAAAAAAAAAAAGTATAAAATAATATAACTAGGGGCATTTTAGGCATTTTTAAATTTAAATATAAGTTTTGGGGGTGTTAGTGTATAATAACAAAACTTTTCCATCTAAGTGTAACTTGTCCAAACTTCAAGGGGTTCAGTGCAATTTGCCCAAAGCAAAAATACCAAAAACAAAGTGGCAGACAGAGACAGGTCACCATTACCTTTCATGATTGCTGGACCTTTAAGCCAAAGCTCACCCGTCCGATTCACCGACAAAGCCTCACCACTATCTGGGTCTACAATCTTCGCTTCCATGCTCGGCGACAACATCCCCGCCGTCCCATACCTCCGACTCTCCTCCAACGAGTCCGTCGACGCCCCAATTCCCGTTGACTCAGTCAAACCATACCCTTGAAGAATAGTCACCGTCGGATACTTCTGCACGAACCCCTCTATCACTTCTTTGCCCAGTGGAGCCCCACCACAGATAACCGAATGCAACGAACTCAAGTCGTACTTCGGCCGTATCTGATCCGCACCGTTGATCAGCGCCACCAATATCGGCGGCACGAGAGGCAAGTACGTTGCCTTGTACTTAGCGATCGATGAGAGCATCTCGTGCATGTCGAATTTTGAGAGAAGTACGACCGTTGATCCTGACGCGAGTAGACCAAAAGCGAACGTCGCGAGACCGTAGATGTGAAACATAGGGACGGTGCAGATGAAAGTGTGGTTTCCTTCTTCTAACTTGAATCGGCCCAAGATGGTCTGAACCATAGCTATCAAGTTGAGATGCGAAGTCACCACACCTTTGCTTGCTCCGGTCGTGCCTGACGAGTAGAGCAGAGTCGCCGTGTCGTCCTGGTTGACTCGGTCCCTGACTCGGCTCTCGTTCTCTGGTTGTTTTCTCATCATTTCTTGAAGGGTAGTCACGATTTTGGATGCTTGGCGGTTTGGGGCGGTTTTGGTTTTGGATTCGTTGTCTAGGAGCACGATTGGGAGATTTGAACCGGCGAGTTTTGGGACGAGTTCTGTGATTGTGAAGGCGAGGACGGGTTTCGAATCGCCAACTTGTTTGGCGATTTCTCCTTGGGTGTTGAGTGGGTTCGTGGTGGTGATGACAGCGCCGAGAGACATGACGGCGAGGCAGACAACGGGGAAGAAAATCGAGTTGGGGGAGAGGAGGAGGATGACGTGGCCTTTTCTGATACCCATGTCGGAGAGGCACTCGGCGACTGAATCCACCGCCTGCCAGAGCTCGGAGAAGGTGAGGTGGCGGCCGGTGGCGGCGTCGATGAAGGCGATCTTGCCGTGGTGGGCCTGTGAAGATATGAATGCCGTCACGTTCAAGTTCTGGTTTGGTGGCAGTGGGACGGGGTTGCGTTTGCTGTAGAAGATTGAGTTCAATTTACAGAACCCACTTCGTAAATCGACACTCGAGTTGCTCACTTCTGCCATTTTTGATAAAAAAAAAAAATAAAAAAAAATTCAGATGATGATATGTTTTTGGTTGAATTATGTATTCACTTGTGTGTGTTTCGACGATGGCTTTTGACTCGGATTATAAGAAAAGTGAAAGCTTTGACTGTTGAGAGAGGTGGGAGGCGGACTGGTTTAGCTGTACATCACACGTAGCGAAGGTAACGTGTGAAATATTCATTGGATCATTCACAGGAAAATCGTAGCCGTTTGATCTTCTTCTTTTATTTTTATTTTTATTTTTTTGGTTACTTGATTTGAGCACGTTTAAATTGCATATTTTTAGTGTTAAATTCTCTAGATTCCCAAATGATTTTTTAGACAGAAGTCGAAGACATTAACAAGTGTCAAGTGATGTTTCCTGTCTTGTCTTTATTTTCACCGCTGCTTATTATTATGCTCCGTAACGATAGCATTATCCGATTATCGCCACCAAGAGTGAAAAATAAAACGAATTTCTCGTGATTTATAATTTCTTCATGCAAATAGCCAGAAAATAAGATAGCTATTGTCGAGTTTTTATATTTGTTTCACCCTTAACTCAAAACAGCCTAATTGGCTAATTTGCCGTTTAGCCCTAATGATAATAGATGTTTTTGGATCTAATAATTACAAAAGTAAAATTACAATGATAATCACGTGTATGAAGAGTAATGTATATTAAAATTTAAAATAATTCACGGTTGCCATGAGAATTGTAAACTAATATTTGCAAAAACAATGACTGTCTATCGGTCTATATCAAAAATTATAAAGTTGACTTAAAAATGGGTGTCATGTTTGTTTGTTTGTTTTTTATTTTTTATTTTTTATTTTTTATTTTTTAAATTACAACAACAGTTGGGAGCTGGCGAGATTAAACTCTACAAGCACAGTCTGGAATACTACTTCCACTATTGGGAAGAGGGTACAAATGAATTACAACTCTCACAATGAAGAGAGGGTTGCTCCCAATAGAACCGGTAGAGGGCACTCACACTTAAAATTTAATAGTCAAGGTGGAACAAATTATATACATACCAATGCAAGACTTGAACCTTAGTAGTGGAGCATCTCTTGGGAGACTCCAACCACTAAGGCAAGGGGCCATTGGTGGGAGTCGTGTTTTTTTATACAACATGTTTGCTTCAATAATCAAATATAGAGACATGGTCTTATATCCAACTTCCACGACAACAATAGTACTATTATGAAATGATATTTAAGTTTAATAATATATCTTGCTGATAATTGCTAATCTTATAAATTTAAACTATAAGAAACAAAACCAACGATTAACTATTAAAAATGATTTGTTATATAGAGTATAGACCACTTAACAATAAACTATTATAAATTATTTGGTATATGGACCACTCAACAAAAAACTATTAGAAATGAGTTGTTATATGGACAAAACAACAGTGTTTTAGGGCATGTGATTGTCACTTTAAAATATAATTACATACGACATATATACCATTTTATAACAAGTTTAAAGTACAATAGAATTGAATATTTTGAGATTATCTATATCATTTTTGTAATTAAGTAAAAGTAAAATATAATTTTCATCCTGGTATTTTTGGGTAGGTGTTCAAACCGCACTTGTAGTAATTATTCTGACAAACCCAGATATTCAAGCCACACGTGCTCGAATAAGATTTTCCAAAACTAACAAGAGAGATTGGCCCAAGCCCAATGTAAAGCCCGATATATAGATAAATTTGTCTAAGCTGAGCCCACATCCAAACGGTCCAAAAACGGCCCATGAGCTCAGGATCTAGTGCGGCAGGTCGCAGGATTTAGATCCAATGGACCCGGTTTCAGAGAGGTCAACACATTCACATCCAACGGATCACAATGTCGATCCACTGTATCAGCAACACTAAGCACACCACAGAGAGTCATTCTAGATTGGACCATTTTTACTTGTCGATTCGATTTAGGGCTCGCAGAGAGAGAGAGAGAGAGACAAATACGATGGGAGGAGGACAACATGGAGAGGGCGTCACTTACAAGGGAGTGACATTGCACAAGCCCAAGCGATGGCACACCGTCACTGGCAAAGGCCTGTGCGCCGTCATGTGGTATGTATCTCTCTCTCTCTCTTTTTGTTCTTCCTGTTTTTGATTTCATCGATAAAATCACTAATTTTGATTTGTGCATCATCGACTTATTCATTTGCTGATAGAAATCATTGATTTTGATCGAATGATTGGCATGGATTTGTGTTTTTGGTTCTCTTAACAATGATTATTAGCTGAAGATTTCGTTTTTTGTACTTTGTAATTTATGTATATATAGATATAGCTCCATTGAACAAGTAATAAAGCTGATAGAGCTTTAAATTTGGATAAATTCTCCAAAGAACATTTGAGTTATATGTTTCTTTCTACTGGGGATTCGATGTGAGAGAATTGGTACTTTTCATTGAAAGTGTTCTGTTAAAGCAAAATTTATGAAGACGATAATTCCACTGCTTTTGGGTATATATTTGAGTTCGTTTGGACTTTGATGTTTCAGGTTTCGGGTTCTTTACAGGGCCCAGCAAGACGGTCCTGTTGTTTTGGTAATAGTCAGGCTCATATAACTTTGTCATTGAGTCGTTTCTATTACTATTGTTTTTCACTTCCGTCTTTTTTTATCCAGGGTTGGCGACATCCTTGATAAACCGAATAGTATAAGGAAAATAGTTTCCTATTCACTTACTATGTCGTCTGTTTTTAATTTTCATAATCCGAATAGTATTTGGAAACCTTTTCCTAGTAGGACTAGGACACTCAATTTTTCATATATATGCACATGCGATAGACAAGCACAATCCCATATTTTCCCACCAATCGAACAGTACAAGAAGATCATCAGTTTTTTCTTGTTCCACACGAAAAAAGTTTACGTCGAAGAAGAAGATGCTGAACTCTGTCAACGACCCATGTACAGCGAAAAGACTACAAGAGTGGAATGAATCAGACGCCAAATTCCTCTTAAAATTGAGCATGAAAAAAAGTAATGATCATCAGACGAAGAAGAGTGATCAAGAAGAAGGATTAGGGTATTTTCTGTCATTCACTCCCTCCTCCGAGAGATCATTAGAAACCCCTGACCGGTTCACTGCTAGACAGAGATTTCTCAGAAGCTACACTTTTGTCCGGGAAGAAGAGAATTCGAAAGAGACCGCTATGAAGAAGATTATAAACAAGTTGCTTCGAAAGAACAAGAAGATCAAGAATAACAACAACATTAAAGCAGCTGGTAAAAAAAGAGAGGGGATTTGTTCTTCTCTTACAAGACACTGTTTCTATTTCTTGCTCTCCTGTGCTGCTCGGGTCGATGTTCATGCCTGATGCCTTCGTGGACACTGATATGAAGAAACCATGAATGTTATTAAAGTTAAATCTTATGTATCTTGCTAGATCCCACGCTTGATTTCTGTACAAAATTTTCTTAACAAACAAAATGGGACACTTAGAAATTACATGGGATGTATTTGCAAGACAGGCCGATATAAATTGTAGAGGTTTGGGCTTGAAATTGTAAAGTTGGGTCACATCATCAATAGTAATTACATACGACCTACCATTTTATAACAAGTTTAAAGTACAATAGAATTGAATACTTTGAGATTATCTATATCATTTTTGTAATTAAGTAAAAGTAAAATAAAATTTTCATCCAGATGTTTTTGGGTAGGTATTCAAAGCGCACTTGTAGTAATTATTCCGATAAACCCAGATATTCAAGCCGCACATGCTCGGATAAGATTTTCCAAAACTAACAAGAGAGATTGGCCCAAGCCCAATGTAAAGCCCGATATATAGATAAATTTGTCTAAGCTGAGCCCACATCCAAACGGTCCAAAAACGGCCCATGAGCTCAGGATCTAGTGCGGCAGGTCGCAGGATTTAGATCCAATGGACCCGGTTTCAGAGAGGTCAATACATTCACATCCAACGGATCACAATGTCGATCCACTGTATCAGCAACACTAAGCACACCACAGAGAGTCATTCTAGATCGGAACATTTTTACTTGTCGATTCGATTTAGGGCTCGCACAGAGAGAGAGAGAGACAAATACGATGGGAGGAGGACACCATGGAGAGGGCGTCACTTACAAGGGAGTGACATTGCACAAGCCCAAGCGGTGGCACACCGTCACCGGCAAAGGCCTGTGCGCCGTCATGTGGTATGTATCTCTCTCTCTCTCTTTTTGTTCTTCCTGTTTTTGATTTCATCGATAAAATCACTAGTTTTGATTTGTGGATCATCGACTTATTCATTTGCTGATAGAAATCATTGATTTTGATCGAATGATTGGCATGGATTTGTGTTTTTGGTTCTCTTAACAATGATTATTAGCTGAAGATTTCGTTTTTTGTACTTTGTAATTTATGTATATATAGATATAGCTCCATTGAACAAGTAATAAAGCTGATAGAGCTTTAAATTTGGGTTAATTCTCCAAAGAATATTTGAGTTATATGTTTCTTTCTACTGGGGATTCGATGTGAGAGAATTGATACTTTTCATTGAAAGTGTTCTGTTAAAGCAAAATTTATGAAGACGATAATTCCATTGCTTTTGGGTATGTATTTGAGTTCGTTTGGACTTTGATGTTTCAGGTTTTGGGTTCTTTACAGGGCAAAGCAAGACGGTCCTGTTGTTTTGGTAATAGTCAGGCTCATTTCAACTTTGTCATTGAGTCGTTTCTATTACTATTGTTTTTCACTTCCGTCTTTTTTTTTATCCAGGGTTGGCGACATCCTTGGGAAGGTCATGATGACCATGGTCACGGGAATGATCATTAGGTACTTCTATTTTGTCTATCGATATTGAATCATTGGTTTTGTGAGCTAGCTTCATTCATGTTCTTGTTGAATAGGTGAATTGTATGTTTAGATGTTATAAATATGCAAATGGATCACGGAGTAGCTCTAACTTCCTTTTATGTTGGTACTTGAAACTCTAATTTCTTTTAAAAAATTAACTATAACATGAATTCAATGGATCCTTTTTTAGGTGATACTAGTTTTATCGCTAATGATATTAAGACCTTGTGTAAAGAGGTAGGAGTTTGTAAGTGTCAAGCCATCCCTAGATCAGGCAATTCCTTGGCTCATAATCTTGCTTCTATGGTCTGCTCCTCCTTAAAGAGCGCTTTTGGCTGGATTCCAGCCTTCCTTGTTCTCTCTCTTCTGTCTAATGAATCGTTTTTCTCTCAAAAAAACATGATCTCTTATTGAGCTTTCTAATTAGAACTATTGGATTTATTTTGTATCGTTCTTAAAAGTAATTTTTTATTATAAGGACTAAGCTTTTTGGTGTTTGTCATTGATGTGGAAAAGGAGAACATTAAAAAAAGAAGGAAAAGAAGATCTTAGTGTATGCGGAGAGATACTGTGATATTCAGTCCTGCACTAGTGTTTTTTCACTCTCTTCTTTGATGCTAAAGTTTGGAAAATACAAATATTTGTAAAATATAGAAAGTAAAAGTTTAAGCAAGGGAAGAAAGAGAGATAATGAAGAGAGAAAACCAACAATGTGTTATAATTCTCGTCTGTCGCAATAGGTTATAGTTGGAATTTTGTTATTCATTTGTGCACACATATCCTGCTGACCTCTTGCACTTCATTAGAGAGTAAGTTTCATTAGAGAGTAAGTTTCAAAATTGAGCAAAATGATGAATTGAGAGTTTAGTGCTTTAGTGTAACTCTTTAACCTTTGGTTTTATTTAAATTTTCATTGTATATGAATGTAATTTGCAATCTAGTAAATGAGCTTATACCATTATCAACTGCAGGCATCCCATTGAAGGGCCAAAGGTTGAAGCCATAAACGGTAGTTTTGGTGGATTATCATGGCAAATGTTATCGGACTATCCTTGTTCCTTCCTTGTTATTCAATAAAATTCATAGTGATGGCATGATGCCATGAACATCAAATTTCATTTTAACATGTTAGTTTGTGAGGTTTTCAGTCTGTATGTATATGTGCACATTGTGCTTTGATATTTCATGAAGTCAATCATGGAATTGAATTAATGAAGCTTGAACTAAGTTTTAATCATTCTTGTTGTATTGTGGTGAAATTTTTGTTTTTTGGGACAACTAAGTGAACTCGTTTCTGTGTCATAACACTGACTGTATTTATTTTAGCATTTCTTGGTATTCTTATGTACCGATAACATTTAGGCAACACACCACACCCTCTTTTCCTCATCAGTGACAACTGATAATGGAGCCGTACTCTTCAAATCTGGTTTGGCTCAACATAGAGAGTGTCTAAACAAATGAGGTTTTGACAATGAAGGGACTGTCGCTGGGTTTGATGTGTCTGGCATTGTAGCATGTTTGATTTTTGCATTGTGAAGGTGAACATGGAATCTAGAAATCAAGTTTATCTTTGATATCAATTGTTCGGTCTGAAAACTTGCCTACTTCATCCTTGGAAACTTGAAGATCAAAACCTTGGAACCACATACTCTTCTACCATGCGCTATATTTAGAATCATTGGAAATTGGTATGCCAATCGAATTCTGAGCTTTTCATTTCAAACCTGGCCTGGCCTGGCCTGGCTTGGCTTTGGGCTTTGACTTGGGTTGCTGACGTTTCGTTAAATTGTAAATATGATATGGGCCTGACTTGGCCCGAGGTTTAATCAAACTTTTTCTGTGCATGGGGGATGGATGAATTAAGAATAAGAGAGAGTATGAAGGATGCAGAGGATATCATCTATCATTCATGTTGTTTGGTAAGTTAGGAAAGATGAAAGATAAGTCTTCATTCCTTTGTTTGATATTGAAAGTAAGGTAGGAAAGATGAAAGATAAGTCTCCGTTCCTTTGTCTGATATTAAAAAGAGAGTTAAATGGATAGATTGATAAATAACTGTAAATTTTGGTGGGCCCACTTATTTTCCAAAACACATCTCTTTTCCTTCTTGTTCGTGCATTTTTGGTGGGCCCTGATGGAGCTGAGATCCCTCCTCTTCTCATCTCCTCTCTTTTATCTCTCCAACCAAACAATGGATTAAAGCTCTCCTCTTAGCCCTCTCCCTTTAGGGTCAGGATCCTCTGCTGATCCATTTGGTGCTGGTCCATGTTGAGCTTTTAATAATCTATTGCCATGTGGTTTTAAAACAAATGTGTGGTCCATATTTATTATTATTATTATTATTATTATTATTATTATTATTATTATTATTTTCACTTACTAACCTAACCTAAACGACATCTTTGGACAGCACAACTTTCTCAAAAGAAAAAATTAAATCCCTAAATCAACTTCTCTGATACTTGTCCTCCACCACGGCACCGCCAATGAAATCCCTAAATTTCGAACTCCATTGGAGGTCGATTAAGAAGAAGATGAAAAAAAAAAAATTGGAAAAAAAAATAATAATAATTGGAGGTATGTCCGAGACTTTTTGATAATTTCCAAGACTTTTTAGTCATTTCCAAGAGAAATATGAACTTAGAGGTTATTTTTGAAACTTTTTGGTAATTTCCGTTGTGGTAATCTCTGAGACTTTCTGGGTACAAATGAAATTTTCCGAGACTTGTTGGAAATTTTCTGAAACTTTGCCCAGCAAGTCTCGGAAAATTTCATTTGTACACAGAAAGTCTCGGAAATTACCAAAAGTCTCAGATATTACCAAAAAGACTCGGAAATGACCTCTATTTTTTTTTTTCCATTTTTTTTTCATCTTCTTCTTAATCGACCTCCTTTGAAGGGCGATTTAGGGATTTCATAGGCGGTGCCGCGGTGGAGGACGAGTATCAGAGAAGTTGATTTAGGGATTTAATTTTTTTCTTTTGGGAAAGTTGTGATGTACAAAGACGATGTCGTTTAGGTTAGGTTAATAAGTGAAAAAAAAAATCTAGACCACACATTTTTTTAAAGCCACATGGCAATAGATTATTAAAAGCTCAGTATGGATCAGCAGAGGATCTTGGTCCCTCCCTTCAACCCCCTCCCTCCCTCCTTCGTATCAAACAGAGCGTTAAAGGCTCAAAGATTGTTGGGTGGGTCGCAGTAGCAATCAATGCTTACAAGGCTAAGTAGCCAGGCTCAAAGAATGAAAAGTAGCCTAAAAATATAGCTCGGCTTGGTCCATTAAAATTTTTCCTCTTGAAATCTAACCCTGAACGGGTTAGCGGTTAGAAATCTATCGGGACTTGAGATTAAGTAAAGCATGAGCAGTCCAGATATCTACTCGTATAATCGAGAGATATTTATATATTCATATATGTACCAGGAAAAAAACATTAAAACTCTCTGCACATAGAGGTAATTTAGCATGATATACATGGCAGAGTGATTAAAGAAATATAAATAAAAAAATTATCCGAAATCGCTGGCAATACAACCTGTGTGGTAGCATTGCCAAAAACTATTATAAGAAGACCAACATAAACTTTCGGAAAAAGAAAAGGAAAATTGAAAGTCATGTGAGGACGTACAGAATACGCTTTAATCTTGATTAATGCAACACAATTCAAGATCCCTTGATGTCTCATTTGGATTCAACAGTAGAAAACAAATTATATTGGACACATGAAAATGGAGACAACTTTGTTAATCACCCATTCGTGGGTTGTAATTGTCGAATTAATTAATAACAATATATAGATTGTATATTAATCGTGTCAAATTTTTATATGTAGCATGTCGGGAAAATAATGAGCAAGAATATTGCATGTAAATATTAGACAAATAAATAATTAATAGATCCACAACTCATTTTTAAAATGCCGACGATTCTGCTTGTCTCTTCGAAGATCCTCTACCAAGCTGTATGATATTAATATATATCGCATGCAACAAGTTCTTGAAGAATTGTTGGATGTCATGTTGGACGCTTGGCTTCATGGACTCTAATAGTTTAAAAAATACATATATTTTTAAATAAAAAAATTTCGATGGGCTCTGATCTATACTGCAACAATTGATATCTGTTATACGATAGCAGAATCAATTTTTATTTTTATTTTTATTTTATTTGTCATTACTGGTCTAACATAAAATGCATCCGAGGAGAAACTTCTCTGACAGCCAGACATGAATGAGAATGCAATCACATATTCATATGATCATTTACAAACTAATTAACAAGGTACCTCATTTTGCTCTCTAGCTCATTGATAGTACATCATTTTGCAAACCCTAAATTTGATTAGGATACAAATGGGTCGTGTGTTTAAATCAAGTTATAATTCCACTTCAATTGGATATAAGATGTTTTGTTTTAGTTTGATTTATTAACGATCTGTACCTTTATATATATTTTACAGAATTTCGTCTTGATAATCCAAAAGGACAGTACTGATTAATTAGAATATTTATTTAAACTTGATTTTAAGTTTGAAGTATATATGCTTGAGATTAAGTATACGTACCATTTGGCTCAAAAGGATCGGTTTGTATACATCATGCGAGTTAATTAAAATAAAAATATAAATTCGATCACATTCTCTTCAAATCAAGCTACAATAAATGATGATAAATTAGGAATCAGAATCGTTCATAGAATCTATAATGAAACGTGAACACAACATGATATATAAATTGATAAATGAATTAGTATTTAATTAACGAAAGAATACATTTCGATCTACTTCAAAATAATGAAGTAATTAACAAATTAAACAATGAAGTAATTAACAAATTAAACGGCTTAAAAATATGAAGAAAACAAAAAAGATTATTGACTCCATCTATGCTATTTGTATTGTGCATCAATTGGAAAGCTCTTTAATAATGGCTTTCCAACCCTAGAACAATAAAAAGAGTCTATATATATATACACACATCATACATGTATATATATCTTCCTAGCTAGTTGGTAAGTATATTCAGAAGTGAAACCCTAGTTTGAATCAAACGCCTAAACATGCACTCTATCTCAACTTCAAGAATTTCAATGGCAGTCTCCACTGCCTCCATTCTTTTGTTGGCACTTTGAAGCGCCATTTCGTCACAAATATCGTACAAACTTTGGCTCCCGGACCTCATGAACATCGATGTAAAAGACCCCTTTGCCGGTTTTTGATCCAACCACGGTATAGATATAAGAGACAAGAGTGATTCAACTATAGAAACAGTTGTCACTCTCACTTCTTTCAACACATCCACAACGAGGATCAAATTAGGGTTTACAGCAGGAGATAATATATGATCGGATGTGATAATATTAGATTTGCTTTTGATCCCTCTCAGTGAATGCAAGCACTTCAACGTCTCTTTCTTCAACTTCTTTCTATAGCGATTGTACGTGGCGATTTTGGTAGAAATGTCTGACTCTCCAATGATCACTCGTCGCAACGTGGTTTGAAGATCTTGGAGATGATGTTTGACAAGGAGAAGAACATCTTTGGTTATGCCACAAACATCTAACATTCTCAAAGATGCTTCCGAGACTTCGTTAACCCACTTCTCTTGTCTTTGATGGACTAGAGCTTGTTGGATCACCGGCGAGTGGAGGAGATCGTTTGCAGAGTTGTGTAGGTCTCTCAGAGCATTAAAATTAAGGCGTGCCATATTTGTTGGTGTATAAACTTAGCAAGAAATTGATGAAATGTTGATGAAGTAATACTAGTTGTTTAATTTCCATGATGATTTATAGAGAAACTTAGATATATGACAGCTTGTGAGTTGTAATCCTAATTAGATTCAGATCTTGAAGGAAAGTACAAAGAAGTATCCTCTCTTGTACGGACATGCAGTACGACACTATGACTTGATAGTACTATTAATATTATCATTAATTTGGGACACAGCTAAGAGCTTTAAACATTTTTGTCTTAAAAAGGAACCTTCAATCGAAAAGACATATTTGTGGAAGATATTGTTTGTTGGTGTGACATATTAATGCATGCACGAGAGAGAAGAGTGACAGCCTGTGTGTTTACTGTTTAATTAATAAAGTGGTGTTATATATATATATATATATATATAAAGTGGTTAGAGAAGATAATGTTGAAACATGATCAGATCAAGCAGGCTTGAAAATAGGGGCATGGATGCTGTTTCTAGAGGAGTTAACAACTGTGTAGGATTTTGTTTTCTTTAATTACAATTAATCAATTATGTGACATGGAATCTTAGACTGAAATCCTGTGAAGCTCCAGGATATTCAACTTTTTACAGGAATTTCTAGGAAACTTTTGTGAAGATGGGGCATGAATACTGTTTCTAGAGGAGTTAACAACTGTGTAGGATTTCGTTTTCTTTACAATTAATCAATTATGTGACATGGAATCTTAGACTAAAATCCAGTGAAGCTCCAAGATATTCAACTTTTTACAGGAATTTCTAGGAAATTTTTGTGAAGATATATATATATATATATTATCTATTTCCTTTCTAGAAACCATACTTACACTCTATATATATTACATTACAAAATATTATATTTTATTTATAAAAAAATAAAATGTTAAAAAGGACATTGTAAAGTATTGGGTCATGGCGCCCATAACTCTTGTCCAAGTAATTTAATATATACAAAATTTTGATTTGAATCCGTGGATTTGAATGAATTTTAATTTGAATTTTTGTGTGGATGATAAGTTTAATGAAATTTACTTGTATACAAAATTTAAAAAAATTCGAACACTACAACTATTTTTTCCACAAAAAAATTCAGATCAAAATTCATTAAAATCTATAAATTTTGGATAGGTCTTTACCTTATGTTAAAATAAGGATCACTTATGTGAAAACATTAAACTTATCATCCACATAAAAATTAAGCATTAAACATTAAACTTGTATACCTTATGTTGAAATTTTGTATACAAATAAATTTCATTAAACTTATCATCCACATAAAAATTCAAATCAAAATTCATCCAAATCCAAATCAAATTGGACAAGAGTTATGGGAGTCATGGTCCAATACTTTACAATGTCCTTTCTAACATTTTATTTTTTTATAAATAAAATATATTATTTTGTAATGTAAAATATATATATAGTCTTTCTATTGTCAGTTCGTCCTGATATAATATATCAGGACGAATAATATGGATGACTGATTATAGAGAAGTTTTGACAAGCATATATATTTTGAGTCAAAGTATGTAAATTAATATTCTTCGTCCAGAAAAATTATAAATTATATATAGAGAGAGAGAGTACGGATGGTTTCTAGAAAGGAAATGGTTGCCGGTGCAAATGAAAACGAAAAAGTGGATTTTTTTTTTTTTTAATATTTTTTTTTTAATAAAGAGTGTACGTGTGGTTTCTAGAAAGGAAATGGATGATTGTAAAACGAAGTGGATTTTTGGGCCTCTGTGAGTGCCCACTGTATGTTACTCATTTTTAAATATTTCCAACTTTATGCATCGGGAAGATTTTACATCTTTTAGACAATTGGTCATATACTCATATGCATGTCTTTCAAATTGATGTATTCAAAGAGTGTCGAATATTTGCACCCTTTAAAACTGTATGTACATTCCTAATTAGATCTTTTACCGATAGGGGTTTTTCAAAAGCCCAACTAAACAAGAGAAAAAGTGTAAGTAGCTAGCCATGACAGATCGATAAACTTTTCCTTTATAGGTTTGATCATCTGATTAATTCAACTTTTTTTTTTTCTTAAAAAAAAGGTGTTCAATGAACTAGTAGTTACACTTTTGCAATAAAGAATTAAAAAGAAAGAAAAAAAAAAAAGGAATATTAAGACTGAATTAGTTCTTATTCTAGTGTTCATATATGACTAATGACCTGTGATATTGCTTTCAAGTACATAAATTGCAGCCAAGTTGCCAACCATTACCTGCACACATGCATCCTCAGACCTCTCTTTTCTCATTGCTTTTAATAGAATTCTTCACGAATTTTGTGAATTCCAGGAAGGTGGGGGATATCTGAAGTCTGAATGAATCAAAATTGAAACAAAAGCATTATTACTTTAAGTTTAATATTCGACCGAAATTGAAGAAAAAAAAATATTATGATACGGTTTCAAAATTAGGTTCAACTGCAGAATGAGATTTTTTATCTAAAAAGAAAAGCATTAATACTAAAGTAGAATTTCAAATATTCAGTGATATTCAACCGAAATCAAAAATAAAAAAAAAATAATTAATTGTACCATTTTAGAATTAGATAAAAGAGTTTTTAATTAAAGACAAATAAAACTTTTATCTAATTTAAAATCGTATAATTATTTTTCAATTTTTATAAGTAATATTTCTTCTTAATTATTATTTACATTTTCTGTAAATTTGGTTGTCATCACCAAATACTTAAATTTGATAAAGCTGGTTCGACTTTGATTTGAACTTTGGAAGTTGAAATTCCTTCTCAAATGGCTCCTCCTTAAATGAAGTCAAAGTCCACAATACTTTCAACATGCAAAAAAATAATAATTCATTTAGGATAAACACGTATTAAATATAATATATGATAACAGGCACCTACCCTCCTAGACTATTTTCCTGCCTAAAGTAGTCAACTATTCGACCAAATTATCTTATTCTCGTTTGCCTTTGATTTGTCACTTATAAACCATCATTAATTACCGGCAAAAAAGTTTTAGTGTATTTCCTTTTCTTCTATAGTGAGACATGGAGAAAACTATATAATTGGTCAAACATATGTAGGTGCTTCTTTTTTCTTTTCTTTTTTCTTTTCTTTTTTAAGGTAGAGGTAAAGAAATGAAGAACAGAGAGAAAACTACAGAGAGAAATATCTTGAATTTTCTTTCATTGATTTTCTTCCCTACCGAACAAGAGACTGAGTCTACTATTTATATTGAGGCTCTGCCTCTAATAGAATATCAGAGATCACACCGTTGGCTTGCCTTCAAGCCAACGGTCCTAATCTATTTACATTTTCTGCTTCTAGAAGACTGTTGTTGATGAGGTTAGAGCCACATCATCAATCAGTTACAGCAGATGGGAGTTTGTTACAATAATAGGCGGGAATGTTTAGAACTTAAACTTTGGTATGACACTGCTGTACCAAAACCATCAGGTCAATTCTTCCTTCTTTACAATAGGTAATTGAGAATTAGTTGTGTCATTAGATATACTAATTATGAATGTAAAATTATATAATTAATACTAGTAAACATTATATTGATTCAATTCAACATGATGAAATTTTAGAAGTGATAATTCTTATCAAATAAAATAAAATAAATAAAAAAATAAAAAAATTTAGAAGTGATAATGTAATATTAATTGTGAAGGGAAAAAAAGAAAAAAAAAAGGCCAAAAGGGTCCCCGGAGACCCACCAAAGACTTTAGTATTATAATTAATTAATTAGCTTCAGGTTGTAATTTAAATGGGGATCAAATAGATAGCTAGATTCATTAAATAAAAAATAATAATAATAATAAATTAAAAAAAAAAAAAAAAAAAAGCTAGCTAGATTCAACAAAAGGTCGTTTTCTTTTAAAGTATTTTCTTAGAAAAGTTGTACACGTAAAATCCACTAGTATGGAGTATGGACCAATGAAGAATTTGTGATATTCTCTCGATTAAAAAAAAAAAAAAAAAAAAGTTATGACAACTATATGACCACGTGATATGACATTTTCTTGGCTGCAATTTTTTCCACCATTTCATGCGTGATAAGATACACGATGAAATTAATAGTAGCATTGCTTTAAAATCACCTTAAAAAATTTTAAAAAGTAAAACGGATAGATTAATTGTTTGATTCGTGATTTAAATATAGTTTTTGAATGTTGAAATTACAATCGGAGTTTTTAGAATTCTCTTTAAAACAACAAAAAAATAAATAAAAAAAACAGCCGACAAGTTTCTTTTTTTCTTTTTCTTTTTTTCCCTCATTGAGTTTACACTGATTGTTAAATTTTAGGGTTTAAGGTTTGAATTCAAAACATGTTGTTGTAAAAAAAAAAAAAAGAGGCTAATTTGCACTGATAACCCCTGAATTATGGCCGAATTTGCACCTTATCTCTAATACTTTTTTTTTTCGTCATTAAACCTCCTGAACTCTCATAAATTGGCAATCGCTGAAGGAATTTGCCTCCTCACCAGGTCCAACTAGGGGGCAAATTCCTTTAGTGATTGTCAATTTATGAGAGTTCAGGGGGTTTAATGATGAAAACAATATATAGGGGGCATAGTGCATATTTTATAAGTGTTTAGGGGTCATAAGTGCCAATTAACCAAAAATTTAAATAAAAAAAAATACCATATATTCTATATTTCTATGCTATTTAGTTTTTCACATAATTGACATGGGTTTCTCGTTTAATTTTTTGACTAATTCATACAAATTCATTAATTAGAGATGGAGAATTCATCGAATATGGTACTTTTTTGTTCCTTAATTTGAATGTGTTTGTTGTTAAGGTGGAGAATATTCTCTAGCTACCTACATTGAATTATGATAGAAAGGTTAAGTGGGTCCTTTTTTTGAAGAATTTATCTACATTTTTCGGTTCAAAACGTTGAAAAGCATATCAAGAATTGACCAGTACTGATTGTAAAGGTTATGGATGTTACAATTCTTTTTAAAAATTCAACTCACATCAACTTTTCTTGTTACAAACTTTTATTTATTTATTTTTAATTTCCTCCATAAAAAATTCCTTTGCTTGAAGTTGAAGGTCTGTTGGGTGAATTTCATCCCTCCAGAACCTTTTTTTTTTTTTTTTTTTTTTTTTTTTTACCAAAAAGATTCTAATGAAACACTTTCATTGGGATTCATCCTTTTTTTTTTTAGTATATTTATTTTTTTATTTCTAATTTATATTAGGCGGTGGTTAGCTATTGAATTGTTTGCATATTTATCAAAAGTAAATATATTACGTTTACATAGACGTAACTCAGCTGATAGATGAATGAGTTTGATACTAAACAAATGACTCATAAAATATTTGGTCTAAATAGGTGGATAGATATAAACCGTCAAATAAGTAAATATTTTTCAGTTTTTTTTTTCTTCTTATTTATTAAACCTTCTCTTTAAATAATAATAATAAATAAATAAATAAATATTGAAAAACATATAGAGTTGTAACTTGTAAGTAGTAGCCTAAGGTCCTCTTAGCCTAGTAAATTACACAAATTAAGGCAAACAACGTAAATATAAAATTTTCCTCAAAAAAAAAAAAAAAAGTAAATATAAAATTTTTATTTATTCTTTTAAAATATTAGTATTAAATTTTCAATGTCCTTAAATAAATAAACATATTTTTTTTATTATTATTTGTATTGTCAACTATTACAAACACTTATTAATACAATTCATCAAGTACTATATTATATCTCAAAAAATATATATATATAAATTAAATACTTTAAAAAATGTCTCAAATTTTTTAACATACAGTTCATGGTCATCTCATCATGATTATAAGTTACTATTATATTATATTATATTATATTATATATATATTATTAAATTATATTATTAAATTAGACTTTAGTGTGAAAGTGTTTTGTGGGTCACCCGTACCACGCATGACTTATATATGTACGATATATAATATAAAGTTTGTATGAAACACAATAAATGGTATATATGATATTACTATGATTTAATAAATGATCATAAATGTAGTACACGACAATAGGACAAGAAACAATACATCTAACTTACTAGTAGCAATAGTAAATATATAAATAGAATTATTTATTAATATAATATTATTATTTTTTAAATTCGAAGGAATATCTACTTAGATCAAATGTTACATACGCCAAAAAAAATAAGAAATCGTGTCTATATTCTTAAATTAGTTAGGAATATCTTAACTAATTTTATTATATCCTTAAAATATTTTATCTAACCCTCCAAATTTTGCTTGTCTCACCCTAGTACAGTTATATAATGTCATACTTTTAATAAGTTATTTATATAGCTTTTACTTAAAAAAAAAATAAATAAATAAAAAAAACATGTTGATTTACATAATTAAACCATGTCAAGTAAATATAGTCATATATTTATATTTAATTATTAAGAAATTTTATCGAGCAATTTTTTTTTTTTTATTCTTAACAATTAAATTAGTTTTTAGATATTTAAAAAAAAAAATACTAGGATAATTTTTAACAATGAAATTTCATCATCTTAAATGTTTTTCATAACTACACAAATTAAGATAATGCATTTCAATAAAATATTATTATTTATTTAAAATAATTAATGTTTTAAAATATAAATAATATTTTTTTTTAATCAACCTCTAAGATATATATGGATTTAACTCATTATTTCACGGCACCCCTTAGAACATAATTATGAGTCTTTGCACACACACAAATATATATATATATATATGAAGTGAAATACAATATATTTTTTTCAACCAAAGAAAAGAATGTCTAGTACCCTTTTGCCAATTTGGCAAAGGGAAGAGAGCATGCAATTTCTATTTTGACTAAAAGAACCAAATGATGTTGGAGATATCTATACAAAATGAATATTATAATATATAAAAAGTTTTACAATTATTTTATAGTTTGAAAGAAAGAATACGACTCGAACCCTTAATTTTAAAAGTGTAGGTGTCAACCTCTGCCATAAGGAAGGACACTGTGAATATGTGCCTTTATTTGATGTCACAAATTAAAGAGAAAAAAACAATTAAAAAAAGACTAAGGAGTTTGTATAATCTTATTTTTACCTAATTCAAACCGTTACAAATATCATAAACTTTTATCTTTAAGGCACAAGTTAATTAATTGTTGTTAGTTTGTTAAAAAAAATACTAATAATAATGGATCAGGATCCTCTCCTCACCTCATATCATCCTCACATTTTCCTTATATGTGATTGGTTATTAATAAAGTGTCAATCACATCTTAACCATTCATTCATTGCAATATTTATGTGTCATAAGGTTAAATGAGGTGAGGTGAGGTGAGGTGAGGATCCTTGTCCAATAATAATAAATTGTTGTAAAATAAATAAAAATAAATAAAAATTAATTGTTGTTAGTTTTATCATATGATCAGACGGTGGAAATTCGATCAGAAGTCACACACGTGTACCCGAATTAGATTTTTTTTTTTTCCAGATAACGTGGTAGAAAAAGCAGTGCAACTTGGCGAGAAATCACTGGTGAATGTCCAACACTACGTCACTACGCGAGCACAGACAAAGAAGAGTCCTGTCGGTGAAATTTGGTAAAGCAAAAAAAAAAAATTAAAAATGTTAAAAAGTCCACGTGGAATTACAGGATTCCACGGGTGTGGTAGTGAGTTACCATTTCATTGGTGGGTAATTTGTATACTCTCCTCCTCCTATATATTTGGTATCGAGTCCTCTTTTGGTGAAACAACATCTAAACAGAGAACAACAAAAAAATAAAAAGAAAAAACTGAAAAGAAAAAAAATCTCAAATCAATCAAATTTAGAGAGACAGAGAGAGAGAGAGAGAGAGATGGAGGAGAAAAAAACAGTGATGAAACCAAGATTCAAAAGGGTTTGTGTTTTTTGTGGGAGCAGTACTGGCAAGAGAGATTGTTACAGTGATGCTGCTCTTGAGCTTGGCAAAGAACTGGTACTTTTTTTTCTTTTTCTTCTGAGTTCTGATTTCAAGTTTGCTTCTATATATATATATATATTTATATTTTTTTTATGAATAATATTAAATGTTTGATATGATTTTTTGTGTACTAATTTGTCGAAGGTTTCAAGGAGGTTGGATCTTGTTTATGGAGGAGGAAGTGTTGGGTTGATGGGTTTGGTTTCTCAAGAAGTCCATCGCGGCGGTGGACATGTTTTAGGGTACGTGTCACGTGTGTGTGTGACTGATTTTCATTTTTCAAAACATGGATTTTTTCTTTTTCTTTCTGTTTGTTTGGGTTCTGATTTTGATGTTTCTGGATTTTATTCACAGAATTATTCCCAAAACACTGATGAGAAAAGAGGTATGTGTATATATATATATAGAACTGAAAATATGTGAGTTACAATGCCTGTGAATATATGATTTCTCTGTAACGTAAATGAAAAAAAATTGATGTCATTAATTAAACAGATTACTGGAGAAACAGTGGGCGAGGTCAAACCAGTAGCCGACATGCACCAAAGAAAAGCTGAAATGGCCCGCAACTCTGACTGTTTTATTGCCTTACCAGGTCTCTCTCTCTCTCTCTCTCGGTCAATTAAAAAAATAAAATGGTTTAGCTTTTATATATATATATGTAAATATGTGACAATTATTATTATTTACGAAACGTGTTGTGTTTTTTATGATCAGGTGGATATGGAACTCTCGAAGAATTATTAGAAGTCATAACATGGGCCCAGCTGGGGATACACGATAAGCCTGTAAAGCATCTTCACGTCCAATCAAATTTGTTTTTTTTTTTTGTTTTTTTTTTTTTGTTTTTCTGCTGAAAACTTGGAAATCTTGTTCACCGTTGTTGTTCTTTTAAACTTTCCAGGTGGGTTTGATTAATGTTGATGGATACTACAACTCCCTCCTAAACTTCATCGACAAAGCCGTCGATGATGGCTTCATATTTCCTTCTCAACGAAGCATAATCGTCTCTGCTCCAAATGCCAAAGAACTTGTTCAAAAACTTGAGGTAGCTATCCTATATACATACAAAACGTATATGTCATATACGGGATTCCGTATGTTTTTTCCTATAGAAATCTAAAATATTGCACGGAAAAAAAAAAAAGATACGGGATACAGCATCGGATAACTACTCTGATATTTTTTTTTTTTTGTTAATTTTGATTAGTTTTGGTTTGATTAATTAGGAGTACGTGCCGGGACACGATGGAGTTGTTGCCAAGGCGAAATGGGAAGCAGAACAAGTTGAGCTCAATACATATTTGAAGACTGAGATTGCTCGTTAAATTAACTAATTAATTAATTAGTTAAACTAATAATAATTACACATATTTATTATATTTCTAAAGTTCTCTCTCTTTTATTTTTATTCAAGTTGTATCTTGTAGAAGGATTCTCTAACTAGCTTTCAGTTTTTTTTTTTTTTCTCTCAATTTTTGTTTTTGTTGTAATTATTTCGATGTAAGAGAAAGGAAGGGAGAAAAATCAGATGGGTAGGTGGCCGTTCAGTTTTAAGTGTTAACTCTTTTTTATTAAAAAAAGAAATCCATTTTCTTTTTCATGTTTTGTTGTGTAAAAGTTGTAAATTATTGGAAAAAAAATATATCAAAAAAAATGTGGAAATTATTAACCATAAAATAGCAGCTTTTTATTATTTCTCGCATGCCTGCAGCTCCTGCTCTACAGTTGTATACGGTATATCTGCTCCGATCTCTCACTCTCTCTCTGTTACAAAATTATGATCGATTGTTTGGTGTGTGTTTTAGTCAAAGCTTTCAATCATCTGTAGCCATAAAAAAAGATACAGGAGCCCATCAAAACTTTTTTTGATCCCTTTGAATTGGAACTAAAAATGGGAACCCACTCTTTCTTTTTTAATCATTTCAATATATATATATATATACACTTCTCTTTTGGGAATTTGCCATAGTATCTTGATAAAATATTCAAATCTAGATATGTAGTAGGGGTAAGGGGTATAGACTATGTGGTCACAGTATCACATCCCATCCCATATTGTTAACGAGTGAGATACATGGTTTGTATATAAATCTTAGTTTCTTCTAGTTAAGTAAACGTGTTTTGGACTGTAAGTGAGAGATGTTTGTGTGAAACCCATGATCCAAAGTAAATCCGTGAGAGTGAATAGAATGATACATGTACGAAGTTCAAAACGGACAATATCTACTTTGTGGGACTATATAAGGGATTTATAAATAATGTAATTTATTTAATTTTACAAATTAATGTTACTTTTATTGTGAAATATTAAAATAACCCTCTAATTTGAATTTTATATGCAAATCTTCCTGCCACCGATTTTTTTATAACTAAATTATGAAAAAAAAAAAAGTGGAAGAGAGAGAAGTGGATATGGTATATAAGTGTATTGGTGTGAGTGGGAGAATCCATTCCTAAGTCATGACTCTGACAGATAATAAATGATGACTATATATCAGTGGGATGAAAACAATTTGACTAATAATCAATCATGGCGGCTTAATCAACTTCGAAAGGCCATTTCTTTTAAAGAGTAATGATACTCCACCTAAAATTTCAATCCAAATGTAAAGTGTCATCACAGTACAAAATCTTAGAAATCATGACATGGGCCCATGTTGTGTGTGATGATAACACCTCACATTTTGATTAAAGTTTTGAGTGAAATAATGTTAATCTTTTTCGAAACCATTTTCTATTTGCACTCTCATTTCTCACTTGCTCTTTTCCGGTCTTTCTTTTATCGGAATCGGTCTGGTATATTTTTCGTATAGATTAACCGATAATCAATTATGAATTGATCCTCTCTTTCTCGGTTGCCTTTATTTATTTATTTATTTTCAAGATCAATCCAAACACTCCTTTTCTCGGTTGTCTTTATTTATTTAATTTTTTGGATTTGAAGGGTTGCAGTGGCGCAGTGCCCTTTGTTTCTTTACCACACACATGAGTTTGTCTGTCCTTTGGATCCGTACAAAATTTGGTACCACTTCGATCGGACTTCACCACCTCCTTCCCTTCTTACAATCTTATCCATATTTTCTTCCCCATTCGCATTAATTCATGAGCATCCACGCATCATTTACATCTCCTTACGCATGAACTTTATCTTATCATCATTTCATTTTTGGGTTCTTCTTTGCCGATATCATAGTTATTATTCCGTACAAACGCGGCGAAAGTTGAAGTGATAAGTTCCTCCCATCTATAAACGAAATATAACGTACGTTATACGGCTATTAGCTAGTTTAACTAACAAGTTACGTAAGAGAAATGACTGAAGTAATCTTGCATCGGATCCGAAAATGAGTTTGATAATGTGGGAGCGCATGTCAGCTGCATGTGAAAATGAAGAAGTTTGAGACAAAGAGAATAAAAATGACAAAAAAAAAAAAAAAATAGTCTCAATCAAACATTTTAGATTGGTTGGTTTTTTCCAAAGTAACAACCGGTATTGTTTCAAGAGGCTTGTTGGCAGAGAAAAGGAATCCACAATTTGTCAATTTTTGGTATTATAGTACGGGGGGGTCGATGGTCCCTCCTCTCTTTCTGTCCTTATAGCTTGTCATTTGTCAATTGCTCTCTAAAATGGGTCCATTTTCAAGTTGCAACTTGTTGTACTGGGCTTTTTGAGCCCCCACAATTTGACTATGCATGTGACCATGTAAGCCTTTTACAGTATTTAACTATTTTATTACTCAAAATTAGATACTACAGTCTACAGTATACAGTACTTCTTCTCCTTCTTAATTTATTATTATTATAATTTTAAAGGGTCATGATTCTATGATATAGGTATAAAGAATTTACAATTATGCTAACTCAATTTTCATATGTATTTAAATATATTTTTTAATGTGAAAGTTTCAGTGTTTAATTTTCTAAATTCGTATATAAAACTCAATGTATTCTACACCTCTACGGTTGATACATATTTGGGGTAATTACCCCGGTGATCATCAAATTGATGACACACTATCAAAATAGCCATTGGATTGGAAAGTTGTTCCAAAATGGTCAATTTTGGCGAACTCTGTGACACTAATGGTCATTCCATCAAATTCCATATAATTTCATCTAATTCCATTTAATGAGTGACATTTTGGTAAATAAGGAAATGTCATTAATTTATTTTAGATTTTTTTTAGAAATCAATTTTTTCTTTTGTTTTTTTAAAACAAATAATTATATTTAGTGTGTATATATTTATAGCATATCTCATATATATAAATATATAATAGTTCTCTAGTCAGAACGTCCAACCACAGCCACATGTTTTAATAAATTCAAATGTTATATATATATATATATATATCTCAAAAACACACACACACACACATATATATATATATATATTTTAAGAAGATTAAGGCTACAAAATCTAAAAAATCTAAAAAACAAAGAAGAGACACGTGTATTGAATTAAACCATTTCTTTCGTTTTTTGAAAATAATAATTATATTTAGTCTATGTATATGTATATATATATTTACGTAGACTAAATATAATTATTCTTTTCAAAAAAAAGAAAAAATTGATTTCCAAAAAACATCTAAAATAAATTAATATGTCATCTACTTATTTACCAAAATTTCACTCATTGAAAAAATTGATTTCCAAAAAACATATAAAATAAATTAATGTTATCATTTTATTTACCAAAATGTCACTCATTGGATGGAATGACCATTAGTGTCACAAAATTCGTCAAAAATGGTCATTTTGGAACAACTTTCTAATCCAGTGGCCATTTTGATAGTGTATTATCACCAATTCGATAGCTATCAGAGTAATTATTCCTACATATTTTATCATGTATACTATATTACCATTCGAAGATATTATAAAAGTACATTAAAAATGAAATATATCAATGTTCGAAACTTTATAATACTGATATATCATACAATTTAATCGTCCAATCTATAAAAATTTATACTCATCAACTCTTATTTGACTAGTTCTACTACACCTTCTCTTTTGAATTGGTGATGATATTCGGAGTCATGTCGGAAAACTTCCTTATATATATATATATATTTGTATTTTAAATATTTTAAGTAGTTTTATGAGGCATGCATGCATAGAGATTCAGAGATACATACATGCACATGCATGTATATACAGCTGTGGCCTGTGAGATTTTGATTTGATATAGTTCATGAGAAGACATTCTAAACAATTGTCTTAGAAATAATTAAATCTGACCAATGAGTGGGTCACGCATGGGCGGTGTTTAACTTGAATCGAATGTGCCGGTACCCGAAAATGGTCCCAGCCTGGGTCCGCACTACGCACCGCCAATGCAAAGTCTTTATTGTACAATACGGGTCCCAATTTTGGGTACATTTGGTCAAATTAGATCGTGACCATTCAAAACCAATTGCTTTGGTTTCTATGGTGGGGAATTCTCTACACCTAAACCTTTATCGATTGGTGTGAATGTGAATTTCATAAATTTCATGTACTTTGTACTGTACGTCTGTTTTTTCTAATTTTACTATAATTAAGGGTACAAATTAACAAATTTTACTATGGTTCAGGGCTATGGTTAAGGACACAGATTAACAAGTATAAATTTACTATTACAGGAAACTTAATAAATATATAGGTAGAGATAAGACAATCAATACAATGATTATGTATTTATTGAGTTTTCTATTATAGTATATTTATAATTGTTAAGGGCACAGATTAACACTACCATTTTAACTATATAATTATATATATCCACCATGTTTATGTTTATGTAACACGATACTCGGGTTTTGGATGAGATAGTACTATGGTCCTATCTATAAGGTGCCATGCCTTGGGAGAAAATGACAAGAGTAATAATTTCATTATAAAGTATACTGATAATTGTTATTGGGCATTAAATGTAAACAAATCACTATCTATCATAATGTCAGGGTTCCGTGTGGGTAAGGGATTTAAGAGTTAGCTTTCTGCTCCTATGATGGGTCAAACTTGTATGCATCGGTTGGAGTTTACTTTTGTTCATCCCCTTGAACTCTTTAAGGGGGAGAGTATTAGTCCCCTCCCAAAAACATGACATGTATCTTTGAAGGGGTAAATTTGTCTAAACCCTGTCATATTTTTAGACAATTTTACCCCTTCATGGACACATATCATGTGTTTGGAAAGGGGGTGAGCAAAAATAGACTCCATCGGTTACGTGGAAGTTTCTTCGATGTGGGATTTGTTTTTTAATCGGGTTTGGACTCTCCCTAGATTGGACCCAAACTTGCTACAAGAGGCCCAACTTAATCATCTGAAATTTGAATCGGGTTCCCTTTGTAAGGGATCAGAGTGCTAATTGGACTATTGACTTGCATTTGAAGTCGTATATAACAAAACTTTGCAAAAGTTTTTAGTAACTAGTCATAATCATTCACATGTGAGTCACATGACACGACGTAATTTGAATAAAATATGGGTAGTGTTAACATGTGTCTAGGTTAACAATTATATAATTACCGTAAAAGGAAAGCATTTATTGTACTTTTTGACCCAAATCGATGTAATAAATGTAATTGTGTAACATAAATACTTTCTTTTTATAGTAATTATGCAGTTGTTAACATAGGACACATGTATTAAGAAAAAACACATGTTAACACTACTTAAAAAAAATAAAAATAAGGAATGCTATTTACCTTTTCCCACTCATTGATTGACACGTGTACATTTATTCATTTGATAAAAAACTCTCACTTTTTGCTTCAAAGCTTGTTTACATCTTTACCCCTGATGACCGCTTCTATCATTTCATTAATGAAGAGTGAAGATGTAAACAGGCTTGAGAGTTTTTTATTAAATGAAAAAGCGTACACGTGTCAATCAATGAGTGAGAAAAGTAAATGGGAAAAACAAATAGGAAAAGGAAAGCAAATGAGGGTCAAATCATACCAGCATGATCTTAATAATGTCATCAAATATAATCAATCCACTTGGCTCCGCGCAAATTGATTGCTTGCTTCCACCTTGTCAAAACGTATAAATTAATGATATTATTACTAGTAATTATTGATCTAATGCAATGTAACACATGCATAATTAGATATAATTTATTACAAGTCATCCTACCCAACTAATCCATGCGAGAGAATTCGGCATTTGCTGTGCATGTTTCTGTGTTATTTAGTGCATTTCTCTGTGCTGTCAAAGTTTTGGTATAGCTTTATCTATCAAGATGATTTTATATTGCAATCAAACAACACTAAAGAAAATGAGATCGACTAGATATATATGAGGTCAAATATTTCTTGTATCAACTATATGTTCAATTGAATTTGAAGATACAATTTATATATACATCAAAATCTCAGACAAAACCCTTTGTAAAAAGACTGGGGATGTTTTAGAGATCATCAGCGGATCATAAAATGTCTTAACTTGTAACATATATATATACACTAATGGTTGAGAATGTTGAGTAGTGACGCTCTGGTTTTTATCAAACACCTGAAAACTCTCTCTAATCCCTCTTCAATTTCTTGCATGGTTGATTCCAATGCCAGCAAACCCTTCTGTGCTTTCTGTAATTGCATCGTATCGATGCCTTTCTTGTTCCTGACTAGATCATACAAGGCACAATTCAGTTTCTCCAAGCTGTCCAATATGATATCTTCCTCATTTTCCTGCTCTTCGCAAGATACGCGCTTGGATTGGATAAATTTCGAGACCAAGAACCAACCGGTATTTGACTTTGATCTCGCATTATAAGGTGAAACAAATGACAAGGGAATTTAACACTGTGAGACTCACTGTTTCAACTTCTCTTAGTATGTCAACAATGGCGACAACGACAAGTTCTTGGTCGTCTGAGATAATTTGCAAGCTGTCCTTCTTCAAATTGCTCGAGCACTTGCGAACCATCCTATTCACTTTCTTTCTAGAGATCATGTACTTGTCAATCTCATTAGCTAGGCTGAATTCACGAACATTTCTTCTTCGGAGGGATGATTCAAGCTCTTGCGCGCAACCTTTCGCGTATGAAAACACATCCCTTGTGTTACCACACATATCCAACAACCTGAGAGATCCATCCAAAACATCTTCAACACATTTGTGATCTTGCTGTTCACTGCACAAAGCTTTCCGGGCTAGTGGCAGTTGAAGCATGTTGTCGACACAATCAAACAAGTCCTTCAAACCAGCTAAGTTTTGGCATAAAATTGATGTTGAAGAAGTTGTTGCCTCCAATGATATGGAGGCGGCTCTTAGCCTCTGCAATTGATCCTCAACAGTAACTATAAGCGGGTGTGATCTGGATGGCAGACTGTTGGTACGAGCATGACAACTAGCTTTTGTCGTTGCAATTGAGGCTTCCATTTTCTTTTCGAGAACGAAATTTATCAAAATATATACGCAGAAGAATTCAAAGCCGGTTTGATGTTCAGACTAATCGCTTAGACACACCTTCTTATATATATGAGAAATAATAGAGAGATTAGACAAGAGGAATCAAAGCTATCAAACTACCAGTTGGCTCAATTATAATAAAAATTGCACCGAGTCAAGTAACGTTTCATCAGTATTGTTTGTTGCATATATAATTAAAGTGATCATATATATATAACATAATATATAGTTGCATTCATGGAGCTGCTACTATGTCTCACAGACAAAATAATAATTGAAGTGATCAAACACAGCCTCTAAATTATATAGTTTGGTTGCATGTACATTGCCACAAATATGCAAAATGATAGAGAGAGGACAAGATTGGAGGATCGCATTGGCGATGCAATTATTTGAAGAGAAAACGGCACTAAACTTCAAATATCAAATTGGTGTTTACAATAGTGAAACAATACTCTTTCTTTTTTCTTTCTCTATACGGGGAGCTCGACCTCCTATGTTCAGCATAGAGCGAGCGATATTTACTGAGTCAAACTTCACAATCCAACAAATAACAGAACCGGCCAACAACCGAATTAACCAGACCCGTAAGTAACCGGGTTGGTCTTTTACCCGAACCCAACTTCAATTTTAGGGAAATCTTTTAAAAAGGCCCAGAAGAAAATTTTAAAAATTCAAAAAATTGGCTTAAATAGATGGGCTAATTGAGCCCCCAATTGTTTCTAAATGGACCCGTAATCCAAAACAGAATTTTATTTTGCTTTGCATTGCTGCAAACGAACACAGATGACAGATCTAAAGATTGGTGCAACGAGCGAGATAGAAACTTTGCATTCAAACATTCTGGTGTAAAAATCGGTCTCTTGTTCGTGAGGTAACAAAGTTTTGCAGACAAAAACGTCAGAGGCATAATCACATAATCGCGTTTGAGTTGATGAGTTTTGTGATTTGTGAAGAGTCTCGATTTACAATTTTTTTTTATTTCTTTGTTTTTCTCTTGAAAATTCACTTATATTAGAGCTCTTTATCATCATAATCATGGTGTTTATCAATTACACGCGTCTCTGGTTGATAAATCATATGAAATATATTATATTGTTATGATTGATAAAAATATGTTAAATAAGTTTATATTTGATTGTTCTGATATGTTATGTGATGCTGTGTCAGCTTTTAAATTTAGGCTTTGTCTTTGAGAATCAGATTTTGAAATTAGGTTCCTCATTGATTGCAGGAGGTTACGCTGATAATTAATTCTAGATGCAATGGATAAATTACCGGATCATTTAGTTTGGGAGATTTTGGGTAGGATTAGGAAAACTGTGGATAGGAACTCTGCTTCATTGGCTTGTAAACAATTTTACAAGTTCGATAATGAGCAGAGACATTCTCTTCGGGTTGGCTGTGGATTAGATCCTGCAAACGTAGCCTTGGTTTCGCTTTGCAATAGGTTTCCCAACTTGACGAAAGTCGAAATTACTTATGCTGGTTGGATGTCTAGACTAGGGAAACAGCTAGATGATCAGGGGCTTTATGTTCTCTCTACGAATTGTCCTTGTTTGGTTGATCTCACATTAAGTTACTGCACATTTATCACCGATGTTGGTCTCCGTTACTTGGATTCTTGTTCCAATCTTTCGGCCTTGAGGTTGAATTTCACCACGAGAATCACTGGTTGTGGTATATTATCTCTCGTTGTGGGATGCAAGAATCTCACGCTTCTCCACCTCATCCGTTGTCTAAATGTTAATAGCGTTGAATGGCTAGAGTATCTTGGCAAGCTAGAAACACTTGAAGATCTCTTGATTAAGAATTGTAGAGCAATTGGGGAGGGTGATTTGATAAAGCTGGGACTTAGTTGGCGGAAGCTTAAACGTTTGCAATTTGAAGTGGATGCTAATTATAGATATATGAAAGTTTATGATAGGTTAGCTGTGGATCGATGGCAAGTGCAACGGGTTCCATGTGAAAACATGGTGGAGCTAAGCTTGATTAATTGTATTATCAGCCCAGGTAGAGGACTCGCTTGTGTGTTGGGGAAGTGCAGGAATTTGGAGAAGATTCATTTGGACATGTGTGTTGGGGTTAGGGACTCTGACATTATAAACTTAGCCAAGAAATCAAGTAACCTTCGATCCATTTCCCTCCGAGTGCCTTCAGATTTCTCACTGCCGCTTTTGATGAACAACCCATTGAGATTGACTGATGAGAGTCTAAAAGCCTTGGCTCACAACTGTGCAATGCTTGAATCTGTCAGGATATCATTTTCTGATGGGGAGTTCCCTTCGTTTTCTTCGTTTACTTTAAATGGAATCCTTTCTCTGATTCAGAAATGCCCTGTTCGGGAATTCTCTCTTGATCATGTATATTCGTTCAATGATGTTGGGATGGAAGCACTCTGCTCAGCTAAGTATCTTGAAATCTTGGAGCTTGTCCGATGTCAAGAAATTAGTGATGAGGGGCTGCAGCTTGTGACCCAGTTCCCTCGTTTAAGCATTTTACGGCTAAAAAAATGTTTGGGGGTTACCGATGATGGATTGAAGCCACTTGTGGGTTCGTACAAATTGGATTTGCTGGCAGTGGAAGATTGTCCTCAAATTTCTGAAAGGAGTGTTCAAGGGGCTGCCAGGTCAGTATCTTTCCGGCAAGACTTATCATGGATGTATTGATTGTACAATACCAAAAGCTGTTTATTTTGTGCAGTGTGCTACATACATTTTCTTTTTCTTTTTCTATTTCTGGATGCTGTGATTAATCCAAAATGTTCTAGCATCTGTTACTTGTATGAATTTGGTTCTTCATACATTGAAATTGAAGCATGTATCATTGTAATTTATTGAATATTTGTTGAAAATAAATCGCCCTGTTGTCTTTATTGAAGACAGAATGATGAAAAGCTGTGATTACGCTCATCTTGCGACGTTTAGGATTCTTGCTTTCTTGTATTTTCTCGTGTATGTTAACCGTCATTGGTCTTTATAAGTTATCGGCATCTCTGCTAATGGTTTAGCTTCATCTCTTATTGAATATTTTGAATAAACGATTGTTCTGTTGTAAATTATATGAAGTACAAATTCTGAACCCCGGTGAAATTCAGTTTTGCAAGGTTGTTAATTTATCATGATTTTGTTTCATGTACCAATCAAGCTTGGATTTACATAACTTTCCTTGTTTTTCTCTTGAGATATACGAACTTATATTAGAGCTCTTTATCATCATAATTCATAATATCATTAGTGTTCATCATTTTCCACTTATCACAATTTTATGTCCAAGAAGAAATAAAACCAAAATTGAAGAAAATGAGGCGAGATATGTGTAAGTTCAAATTGGAAATACCAAACCCTTGGCCTTTCGCAGTATCTGGAACCAAGGTTCAAGATGGTTCGTGCAAAATGATGATCACCACTTAGGCCTTTCTCAGTATTTGAAAACTTCAAGACTTGGTTGAATTCTTTGTTTATGTGTTTCATCTCTTTCCAATTGGGAGATCAAATATGCATTCACTTGACTTTGCAAGTTAGATTCTCTACACTAATCTTCCAGCCTAAGAGATCAATCCAAAATCTCTCCATCTTTTTTTCTGTGTGTTGTTCATGTTCGAGAGCTTGTTGGGTGAGTGGCAATTCAAGCATATGTATGTACCATCAAGTCATTGAAGTTCACTTGATGTCAATTTGTGGCACACTGATTTTGAGGAACCTCAACCTATACAAATTCTCGTCAAGGCAATTCAAGCATATGTATGTACCATCAAATCATTGAGTTCACTAGATGTCAATTTGTGGGCTTGTGGCACACTGATTTTGAGGACCTCAACCTATACAAATTCTCTTAAAGATTTAAATCGGAGGGTCATGAGCTCTAGAATCTAGATGGAAAGATGATTGAAAGAACATGGGTGGTAGGTTTCATCTTTCTCTTAGTGCAAATATGAATGGTTTACCATCGGATCAACATTTTCTCGTTAACCTTCGAATTATTACTATCATTATTTTTTTTTTTAAATTACTACTATCATCTAATATGGTCCTTACATTTTTCTTTGTTCGGTCATCAGTGAGACAGTGATAGACTCTCTTATTTCTTATTGGCATGTCATCAAATAAATACATTGATTTGGGGATGCTTTTAGAAACAAATTAAAAATAAAAAACGAATGGATATGATACTGAACACGTGGATGCAACCAAGCAACACTTGAATATATGGCTTCAGCTTAGCCAACTTAGCTCTCCTGTACCTCTCAAAAAATCAGAATTTGTAGTGAAAAACCTCAAAATCAAGCCCAGATCTTTCAATTTTGTTGCTTTCACGCACCCTTTTCTACCATTGCACACTCCAATTCAATTCTGATTTTGCCCCAATTATTTATTATTTATTAAAATTGACAGAATAGAATTTGAAGAGATAATATAAAGAGAGAAAGAAACAGAGAGAGACAGAGCAGACCAAAAAATGGCTTCAACAAGCAACACTTTGCTCTCTTCAAATTTCTATGGTTCTCAAATTATGTTCTCTCCTCCAACTCCCAAAACAATCAAATCTCCACTAAATTTCCCATTTTTCCACAGGAACAGAAAATCCCAGATAGCAAAATCAATCCTTGATGAGAAATCCAACTCAATATCATCATCACAATCCTCTAAAACGGCGTCGTCTCATGCCGCTTTCGCTGCTCTGTTTTTGTCTTCGTTGACTCCACAAGCTCTGGCCGTCGACAACGCGACGCCGCCGCTGCCTCCGCCGGTGATCGAAGCTCAACCCACTAAGCCTAGCCCTTCAAATTCGTCGCCTTTCGCCCAAAACGTCCTCATGACGGCCCCGAAACCTCAGTCTCAGTCCTCCGACCTCCCCGACGGCAGCCAATGGCGCTACAGCGAGTTCCTGAACGCCGTCAAGAAAGGAAAGGTTGAAAGGGTTAGGTTCAGCAAAGACGGCTCCGCCCTCCAGCTGACGGCGGTCGACGGCCGCCGCGCCTCCGTGACCGTCCCCAACGACCCGGACCTCATCGACATCCTGGCTATGAACGGCGTCGACATCTCAGTCGCCGAGGGCGACTCTGGTAACGGGCTCTTCGGCTTCATCGGAAACTTGCTGTTTCCGTTCTTGGCTTTCGCCGGATTGTTCTTCCTCTTCCGGCGGTCCCAGGGCGGTCCCGGTGGGCCTGGAGGACTCGGCGGGCCAATGGATTTTGGAAGGTCGAAGTCGAAGTTCCAAGAGGTTCCCGAAACTGGTGTCACATTTGCTGATGTTGCTGGAGCTGATCAAGCCAAATTGGAGTTACAAGAAGTTGTTGATTTCTTGAAGAATCCAGACAAGTACACTGCTCTAGGAGCTAAAATCCCAAAAGGGTGTTTGTTAGTTGGACCACCTGGTACCGGAAAAACATTGCTTGCCAGAGCTGTCTCCGGAGAAGCAGGCGTGCCGTTCTTTTCGTGTGCAGCTTCAGAGTTTGTGGAGTTGTTTGTTGGTGTTGGTGCTTCGAGAGTGAGGGACTTGTTTGAGAAGGCCAAGTCGAAAGCACCTTGCATTGTTTTCATTGATGAAATTGACGCGGTGGGGAGGCAGAGAGGGGCGGGTTTAGGAGGAGGAAATGATGAGAGAGAGCAGACTATCAATCAACTCTTGACTGAAATGGATGGTTTTTCAGGTAATTCTGGTGTCATTGTGTTGGCAGCTACTAATAGACCTGATGTTCTTGATTCGGCTTTGTTGAGACCTGGAAGGTTCGACAGGCAGGTCACCGTTGATAGGCCTGATGTTGCTGGTAGAGTCAAGATTCTTCAGGTGAGAGCTGTTTAAAAGCTTTGCTAATTTGATTGTTGTCGTATTTGCACTCCTTGTAGTAACTTTAATAGCTATTGATGTATAAACACTCTGGCCATAGAAGTTTAGAAAGGATTGATACAATAGAAGCAGGAGTAGTCTAAACTTCAAAAATGATCGATATGATGATACGGGTATAGGTTGCCAACTACAATGTAATTGCTATATATGCGTAGTGTAAGTCTGCTTTGATTCATATTTCTAAAACTAGTTTCATCCACCAAGTATCGGTATTGGTGTTTGAAGTCTGTTCTAGAGAGAATGTGCCATATTTAGCATACTTGTTACAGGCACAGGGACGCATATTTTGAACATATTGATTGGAATTCTGATTGTAATTCCATTTGCTGAACATGAGATACCATTTATCTTTCATTTTCTGTTTTGTAAATCTGTAAATTATGATTTTCAGGTGCACTCTAGAGGAAAGGCTCTTGCAAAGGATGTGGACTTCGAAAAAATTGCTAGAAGAACCCCTGGTTTCACTGGAGCTGATTTGCAGAACCTGATGAATGAAGCCGCCATTCTAGCAGCAAGACGTGACCTCAAGGAAATAAGCAAAGATGAGATATCAGATGCTCTAGAGAGGATCATTGCTGGACCAGAGAAGAAAAATGCCGTTGTATCAGAAGATAAAAAGAAATTAGTTGCCTATCACGGTAGTTATTTTTTGCTTTCTTAGTCGCATATTTACTTTTTTGCTACGACAGTGACAATGCTTTGAGTGTTAATATGTATGTATACTCCAAATTGCAGAGGCTGGCCATGCTTTAGTTGGTGCACTCATGCCTGAATACGATCCTGTGGCCAAGATATCAATCATTCCTCGTGGTCAAGCTGGTGGTCTTACCTTTTTCGCTCCAAGTGAAGAGCGTCTAGAGTCTGGACTGTACAGCAGGAGTTACTTGGAGAATCAGATGGCAGTTGCACTTGGTGGAAGGTTAGTTCATTATTCTTGGTCGTTGCATAGGAAAGCATTGTTGGACATATCGGTGTTCTTTTATCGCTCTTAAATTGCTCTTAAATAGTTTGTAAACTTATTAGATTCCTTTGTTGGTCAGATTAGCTCTAACTAAATAGAGTTGGATAGGAAGTTCAAGTTCTTTTGATTCTCTTATTATTCTACCTAAATTTTATTTGACAAACACTTTAATGTCTACGCAGGGTTGCAGAAGAGGTCATATTCGGTGAGGAAAATGTGACAACGGGGGCATCGAATGACTTTATGCAAGTTTCTCGGGTGGCTAGGCAAATGGTTGAGAGATTTGGGTTCAGCAAAAAGATTGGACAAATTGCCATTGGCGGACCTGGAGGAAATCCGTTCTTGGGACAACAGGTAAGCGTTTTGATCGGATTTCATTGGTCGTTTACACCATTCACTACCTACAGTCTATTTACATGATAAACATTGTCTTAATGGTGGATTTGCTTACATAAATTGCAGATGTCTTCTCAAAAAGATTACTCCATGGCAACTGCAGACATTGTGGATGCAGAGGTGAGGGAGCTGGTAGAGACGGCATACAAAAGGGCCAAGGAGATCATGACAACCCACATTGACATCCTTCACAAGCTTGCTCAACTCCTCATAGAGAAAGAAACCGTCGATGGTGAAGAATTCATGAGCCTCTTCATTGATGGAAAAACTGAGCTATATGTTTCTTGATTCCCCACTTGTAAGCACAAATCCAAGTTGTATTGTAGAGTTGTCATACATGAAACACCCATATAAAAAACCAATCAAGTATTTTGTTCATTTAGAAATGTCAAGTATTTAGACAGGAAATCCATGTGCTACAAAATTTCTCCATTCGGATATTTCTCACAATGTCAGTAGTCAATACATGAAAACCAAGGATCATCGTTTTTTTACGTTCTTGCAATTAGACCTCTATAGTTATAGACAAGATGAGGTTAACTCTCTGGCCAGTCAATATCTACATCCAAAATGTTGTTGGTTCAAGTCAACATACATCTAAAATGTTGTGGGCTCAAGTCGAATGAGATCGACTCTCTAGCCACCCAACATCTACATCCAAAATGCTGTGGGTTCAAGGTGTGTCGTAAAGGGCAGAATATTAAAGATGGGAGTAATTATTTGAACAAAATTATATAAAGGAAAAAATAGCACAACAATCTAGTGCAGAACGGCGTCTCCCTCCCTCCCTCTCTCTCTCCCTCCCCCCACTATGGTACACTTTGAATGAAAATCATATTCCTAATTTTCATCATACAAAGGAGAAAAAAAAAAAGGAAAAAAAAAAAAAAAAAAAAACCCAAATGTTTTCTTACAACAACAACCCACAATAATTGATTTTTTAAGCACAGATTACATAAGTATATATTACAGAGCCTATCAGGAACTTCTGCCGCCTTTTTGCTTTTTTTCTTCTAATGAAGCAGCCTCCTTCAACATGTCTGCTGCATCTTTATGCATGTCCAACTTTGCAAGGGCAACGGCCTGCATGTAGAATGCCGTGGACCAGTCAGGGTAAACACATTGTGCTTGCATTGCATCTCGAAGGGCGGCATCCGGCTGGTCACAGAGGAGATGGCAAAGACTTCGCCGCGAGTACACAGTTGGGGAAACCATGGTTCCTACATCTATGAACTGCACATAGAAACAACATGAGTTAATTAACCACTATCATATATAATGGAGCATTTCTCTTGTTCTCTTCAACAATGCACGTACAGATTTCTTTCAATTAATTGTTTTTTATTAACTTTCTGGGTTGAGAATACAGACAATTAAGTATGTACGCTGGTGCTATGTTCCCAAAAATATACTGATTGTTTCATCTCCAAAACCTACTATTAGACCAAAGATAGAAATCCTAATCTACCATCTAATGGTCCAGTTTGCCTACCAAAATAAGAAATGAAACTGCCAAAACGCACTTCAATGGCTGAAGCATCATTAAATATTTAACTGAATGGGAGATTAGATTCGAAATGTTGGCTTCAGTATTTTCATTCAGGCAAAGATTTCAATTTATGGCCTCCACCACACTTCAACAAACATTAAAATGGGTAACACGGAAACTACCATTAAAGTCAGTATTAAAAGCAACCATGGACAATCTGGCATGGAACTTAATATAGGAATGCTAATTTCTCATCCCTGGAAGAAACAAATACACACCTGAGAATAGCAATCGATAGCAGTTTTAAAATCTTTCTCTCGGAATGCCACGTCCCCACGCTTTCTGGCCTCTAACATATCTCTCATTTGTTGGGTCCACTCTTGAAAAGATAACTTAACCAATAGTAATACCAAAACAAAGATTTAGCATATCATTGTCAAAAGGCATCTCAAATATGCATTTTTACAGTTTGTTACCTCATTAGTTCCTTCATCATCTTTGTAGTGTGTCATCACTAAAATCTGATGGATGGCGGTGAGATCCATTCGAGAACAAGCATCACCCATTGGCGAAAGAGGATGCTGTGGAGTAGGAGGTGCTTCCTCCTGCTTTGGAATTCCCAGCATCACATAAGATGGAACCTGCAAGAAGAAGATTATGAACCTCAAAATTCTGAATTTTGATCACATTTTTCTTCTTATGAACATGGCATCAAGGTACAAGGTTCCCTTAATTGCATGCCCTGAAAGTAGGAAACAGATGCAATCAAGATATTACATGAGCAATTGTGCAAAAAAAAAAAAAAAAAAAGCACTCGTTCTACTTCTCGAAGGGATAGAAAGATAATGAGAAAGGCCAAGGGTTTGGTATTTCCAGATACAACAATTAGGCTTTTGAGGTGAAAACCTCCAGATATCAAAGAACCCAGCCCCAGCCCTTGGTATTACAAGTAAAGAGCTGGAAAGCTCACAGAAGCATCTTGACTATTCAACCCATAGGTGGTAGGAACTCCCTCCCTATTAGCAACTAGCAAAACAGAATATAACTTGAGATAGACTGAATATACATTGTTGTGCATACAAATTACTTCATTTGCATGAAATCAGAGATGTGGTGGCCTGTTATGAAAAGCAGTGGACTACTATCACAAGCAATAAACTCACTAAAGAATGGTTCTCATTTATTAAAGACCACAATATACTGTTGGTTTGCACTATTTTAATTGATAACCCCAAAAATGAGCATATAAACCAGGAAGCTACGGGAAAGCAAGTAAATGGTCAATGCACGCATTAGAGTAGCAAAGAGGAGCTTACATCAGGTCTATTTTGCAAGGGTGCAAGTGTAGAAACAAGATCTTTGGTATTTGGTCGCTCCCTAGGTTCATATTGCAAACATCTTGAGGCAAGATCAAAGACCACTGTTGCCTCTTCAGTTGAAAAGTTTCCCTCCAGATGTGAATCCATCAAGAGAAGAATATTTTTACCGCGTATCATATCAAGGGCCTGCATTCATATGAAAATGAAAGTTGGTATACAACAAAATCAGTAGAAAACAAACTTTCCTTAATCAACCAAAACCATAAGCAATTATGTCAGTATCAGCCAGCATTTGATGAATATAAAACTACAGAGGTGTGACAATTTAAAGAATTAAGATCAACATTGTTTAAATCAACTCAAACGCACACTTCTCATCAGTCTCTCCTACATACTTATGATATACCATCAATTAATCCACCAATCAGCTATATTGGTTAAATAACCCATGCAATTACATGTTTATGACATCAAACTGAGCAAAATTGGAGTATGAAGACACTATAAGATACTTACATGACTCGGAGGAATATGCTTCCCACTGAGAAGATCCAAGAGGACTGTCCCAAAGCTGAAAATAACACTTTCCGGTGTGACCCTCCCTACAATATGCATAGATATATTGTAAATATAACTAAATGTAATAATTAAACAATACATGCATGATACATCAGGCGAAACAAAAAGTAACATTTCAAATTTGGAACCGATTCACAACTAGATTAATTATTTCAAATTGACACTTGATAGCGGGCAAGGGAATATGATAATTTCTGAACTTAATACTGTAGTGAGATGGGAATATTCTATTGAGTTTACTATATTCCTATGTTTGGATAATCATAATCTCACATCATGCTGGTCTTAACACAGAATCTTTCTGAATTATCCTCACCGCTTGAATTTAAGGTCTGAGGGAAGCCTCTAGGACACAAGCTGTAATGGTGTGTACGTTAATTGTTTAATATATTTTAAAACAAACTTTATATTTTAACAGCAGCAATATCACCTGGGAATGTCACTATGGTAATAATATTACAGACAGAGAAACCCAAAAGTAACCAAGTAATGAGTAGAAACCACGTAACTTCTACATAATAAAAACATCAATATCAAATTAAGAAGTCTTTTTATCTCATCTGCAACAACATTGGCTTGATCATTGTTCCCTGAAGCATTTTCAATAGGATTCCCAAACTCAACGAACATTAAACATTGAAAAGTACATGTCTAAAGACCAGTTAAATTCAAAAGTATACATGAAAGTAGTTACCATTTCGTAGGTACTCTGGAGGTGTATAGGCAAGATTTGTGCTGTAACTTTTTCCATCCCTACTATTTTTCATCAAGCCAAAACATGAAAGCCGAGGATCACCACTCTGCCAAACCATCCACAAAATTAGCTACTTAGCTCCAAAGAACTCCCATATGCCCAAAAATAACAGTCTCTTAATACAATGAAACAGATTCCACAACTCAAACCAATACAAAAAAAGTAATACAAAGCAATCTTCCATCTTGAGAAAGAGATTCGTTAGGTTACCTCATCAAAAAGAACCCTATATGCATTCAAATCATGGTACAATGGACGACCTTCACAACTACAATAATCTAAAGCTTCAGCAATGTATAGTGCAACTCTCAAACGCATGGCCCACTCAATAGTTTGATTCTCCCCTGTCACAGAAATAATTCAGTGCAAATCAAAATTATGGCTATGAACTAGAACTGAAAGTTACAGACAGGCAAAGATCATCAAGAAACTGTAGTAATAACAGCTGTTGGTGATTTGGAACTAGAAGACAATGAGGTATAAGTATAACAAACAAGCCGATGAGAACCGGCAAGGTTTCAGTAATTTCTTCAAGGTATTTAATGCATAATATGTATCTTCTTCTGTGCATGCTAATACCTATTTTTCAGAAACTCGAAAGCTTTCACCTTACGTAACCAATTTTCACCTATCAATTAATATAATACTAACCCAAGTCCAAGCTCAAGAGCATCAGCAACATTAAATTAACATGCAATTATCATAAATGGTGAAGAATCAAACAAATGGCACACGAACTCAAAAGCAATCACTTCGTTGTATGGGGAATAAAGTATTTATGGCGTCTATGTTTATCCAATAACAATTTTAAAGTTCGTCTACAACTTACAAATAATAATAATATTAATAGCAAAAATTTGTGGTGTCAATAGAACATTAAAAAAAAAAAAAAAACCATAATTGAAGACATACAGTGGAATAAATGTTTAGCGAGAGTATCATTTGGCATGTATTCGGCGACCAGTAACCTCTCGTCACCGTCGCAGCAATATCCAATCAAATTTGCCACCCTTTTGTGTCTTAGCTTTCCAACACCCCAAGCTTCCTCCTATTAGAAGTAAAATTAAAATAAGTAAAGATAAGTATAAAAATCGAAACCCTAGAAATGATGAAAAGAAATGAAAAAGAAAAATAGAATAAAATGAAAAATGATTTTAATTGACAATTTAAATGCGTACAGCGAACTGTTTGGGATCGGGCCAAGCCATCTTCGTAAACTTCTTGACGGCGATCCACCGACGGTTGTTATTGTTGCTGTTGCTGTTGCTATTGCCGCCGGTCTGGAGGCGGCCTTTGTAGACGAGATTGGGCGCCTTCTCGCCGCTCTCGGAGACGATGTAATCGGAGCTGAAGTTGTTGGTGGCGGCCTTGAGGTCAGCCAGCGAGAACTCCGAGAAGGCCGGTACACCATCGGAGCCTCCTCCACCACCTCCACCGTCATCGGTTCCGTTAGACGGCTGACTTGCCTGGTGGTTGTTACGGTGATTGTGCTGTTGGTTGTTGTTGTGCTGTTTGTTGTCTCCTCCTGCAGCGTTGCTGTTGTGTCCTTTGAAGAACGACGATTCACAGCAGCCCATAACTCGGTCGAGTTGACTCAAAAGACAGCCTCAGCTGAGAGAATCTCTCTCTATAATCTATATATATATATCAACAGAAATTAATAGCTGTAAAATTGTTTTTTTATATGTGTATACAACAGATTATTTCTTTTATCAAAGAAAGAGATAGAGAGAGAGAGAGAGAGGGTTTTTGTCTGTGTCTGAGTTAGCGCTCGTGTGGGTTGAGTGAGAGAGAGAGAAATTAAGAGAGAGAAACACACAGAGAGGTAGAGAGAGAGAGAGAGAGAGAGATCTAATCACAGTAGTAGAGAGGAGGAGGTGATGCTAGTATTTTTTTAATTTTATTTTAATTTTATTTTGGGTCTCTCTCTTGTTCTTCTTTTTTTTTTTTTCTCTCTCTCTCTCTCTATCTAATGTCTCTCTCTCTCTCTCTCTCTCTTTTTTCTACCTTTCTGCACTGACAAAAACCTCTGTCTCTGTCTGTTTTCTTCTACTGTTGAATTGCCTTTTTCCATGATGAGGGGTACTTTTGTCCAATCAATTCTCTTTTAATTTCTCGCGATATTTTCGTCCCGCCCTTTTACAAGCCCAAACCCAAACCTCCTTTTTTCGGTAAATACTTGTAATGTAATCGTAATCATATTGTAAAATACCTTGATTTAAATATTTCGATAAATAAAATAGTAACATTATAGTTATCGTCTTATCGACTCATAAGATAAACGTTTATTTAAATATTTAGATAAATAAGTCATTATTAATAGTAAGATTACAGTTATCATCTATCGATATGGCGGTAAAGTGCGTTATTCGATCTGACAATATACTGGTGTTAGTTCTTACAATGAAAAGTTAATCATTAAGGGGCAGGTTTGGACAACAGATATAGAAAGACATCTATTATATGTATGGAAGTAAATATCTTTAACTTATAGTAGGGTTTTGTTTTTTTTTTTTTTTTTTTTTCTTTCTTTATAAGTTAAACAAACACTTGATTTAATTCAGGTGTCAAAAAATAAATTATATATCTGAACTCTCGACACCTATGCTTCAGGTTCATTGATGTAGATAGATTATCATCTAATTTATCTCATTTCAACCATACAATAGTGCATCTTAACCTAACATTGTGTTGTATGACAGAGAAATAAATTGGATTCTCTAGAATGTTATCTTATGAATTAATTAAATCCATTACTTTAAACTCAACTTACCTTTCAATAGAAGCTATATATTTAAGAACTATAATAACTTGCAATCACACTCCATTTCCCAAAATATATAAATATAACCTCATAGTGACAACCTAGAAATCATTATTGCATTATTGATAGATCAATAGTTGACTTCATTATACCCATAACACCATTAGTTATGACCGTTTTCCTTCTCAAGTCTTCATCCAAATAACTATGATTTAGCCATATAAAATAAATAAATATATATATATATAGATAAATTAATAAAAGATACCATTGACTTTTAATTCAATAATCACTTTCATAGAGAAAAAATAAAAATAAAAAACTCCAATAAGAGACAAAACGAAGTAATTCCATATTGTATATCTTCCGCACCTACATGATAATGATACAGTTGTAGATTTAATGTAAATATATATATATATATATATCAAAAACTTGTTTGAGTAGATTTAACATTATTTTAAGGGGTAATTACCCCGGTGGCCATCGACTTTTACCACCACTATCAAAATGGCCACCGGATGGGAAGTTGGTTTAGAAATGGCCATTTTTGGCAAACAATGTTACACTAATGGCCATTCCGTTATAACACCGTTAACTTTGTCTAAGAATGTTACACTAATGGCCATCAATTTGTTCACTTGGTATCAAAATGACCATTATAATCATTTTTCTCCAAAATTACTCTAGTGACCATCCATTTGGTCAATTGGTATCAAAATGGCCATTATAATTGTCCAACTTTTTTTTGACCATCCATTTGGTTAATTGGTATCAAAGCAATCATTATATGTACAACTATATTCTGTTAGAAAAATAGAATAAGCAATAATTAAAAAAAAAAAAAACATTCAATAGAGAAAATGAAGAATTCATTTGATTTTATATAATTTAAGTCTCATACACATCAAATACTACTTGTCAAACTGCACTAGTATACCAAAATCCCCTACACAAGTATATCAACTTGTTCCTTTTAATCTTCAGCTTAAAAAGAAAAAAAAAACAATAATAATAATAAAAAAACAATAATGTCTTTTGTTAAGGTTGGTAGTTATTTTAGATACCATGAAAATTGGTTGTCAAACTTTTATGTGGTTTTGAATATGGTACAATCAGGTATGGTTTTTAAATAGTTTTCATATTAAAAGGAACAAGTTGGTATACTTGTGTAGGGGATTTTGGTATACTTATACAGTTTGACAAGTAGTATTTGATGTGTATGAGACTTAAATTATATTAAATCAAATGAATTCTTCATTTTCTCTATTGATTTTTTTTTTTTTTTAATGATTGCTTACTCTATTTTTCTAACAGAATATAGTTGTACATATAATGATTGCTTTGATACCAATTAACCAAATGGATGGTCAAAAAAAGTTGGACAATTATAATGGTCATTTTGATACCAATTGACCAAATGGACGGCCACTAGAGTAATTTTGGAGAAAAATGATTATAATGGCCATTTTGATACCAAGTGAACAAATTGATGGCCATTAGTGTAACATTCTTAGACAAAGTTAACGGTGTTATAACGGAATGACCATTAGTGTAACATTGTTTGCCAAAAATGGCCATTTCTAAACCAACTTCCCATCCGATGGCCATTTTGATAGTGGTGGCAAAAGTCGATGGCCACCGGGGTAATTATCCCTTATTTTAACTGAACATATAGTATTTTGCTACAATACATTTTAATAGAATAAATATAGAAATAATAAGTATTTATCTACACGTTGCAGTTGAGGTTTCACTTGCAAAGTGGACAAACATTAATTGGTGAGTGAATATATGAGTAAGAGAGATAAGTATCAATTAATGTGTGTCCACTCGCTAAGTTACACCTCAACTGCCATGTGTGTTGGAATGGAAATACTAAGATTATAGGTGAGATGTTTAGTATTATTGTATTTTGTAACATTACATAATTACATGCACAATCTTTGTACGGACTTTGTAACATACTAACGTGACATAATTATATACACACTCTTCAAAAAGTGATTATTTAAGTCTATAAAAAGGTAAAGTTACAAAATGTCCCATGTAAATATATAAGGGAAATGTTATTTACCTTTCCAATTTACCTTTCGTATTTGCCTTTTCCACTAATTGCTTGACACGTATACACTTTTTCATTTAATAAAAAGTTATCACTTTTTACTATAAAGTTTGTTTACGTCTTTACCCCTTATTAAGGAAATGATAAAAATAGTTATCAGGGGTAAAGACGTAAACAAGTTTTTCAGTAAAAAATGAGAGTTTTTTATTAAATAAAAAAGTATATACGTGTCAAGTAATGAGTGAGAAAGATAAATAGGAAAGGAAAATAGATAAGGTAGTTGACATTCCCGATTTATAATATTACAAAATTAATAAAGTATCAAAAAATCGTGTGAGATTCCGTAACTATTAATTATTATACCGTTAATTTCTTGAAACTGTCCCATTTACAATTTCATCGGAAGAAAACCATGAAAAAAAAAAAAAAAAAAAGCATCTAAGATCCTCGAAGAAACGAAGACAACACGGAGCGTGTGGTGTGGAGCACGAATTGAACGATATATTGAATTCCCAATTCAAATAATCGCGAGTCTATGGACTTTTTTTTTTTTTTTGAAAAAAGAGTCTATGGACTTTTGTCTCTACTCCTGTATTATTTTTTCTCTTTTTCACATCTAAGCTCCTATCTAATAATAATCTATAATCGTACGTAAAACTTCACTGTAAAATAGCATTAACCTTCATATAATGACATCATTAAAACAAAACAAAACCACGTTAGATTACGCAAGCAAGACTCTTCTTGTTCTCGGCTTCTCGCATTGTATTCGTTATTTTATTTTATTTTATTTTAATGAAGCGCGTGGCATGTCGCATTCACATGTGAATAATTATTTTAAAATAAATTTGAGTTTAGCCTAATAAATTGAATTTGTGATCCGATTCGTGGACTTTTTGATGAATTGAAACGAGAATAATTTTGTATAGTTAGACATCAGAAGGTTAGTTAATTGTACACGTAATTCTAAATTCTAAGTATTGAGTATACAGCTGAAAGAGACCACAAAATCTCTCTTTCTCCATTTACATTTGGCGGTAATGCAGCCGTTAGATGATAAGCTGAAGGAAATTTTGGGTTCACACCTGTCCAATGTATTTGGTCATTACTTTCGCATACTAAGAAATTTTTTGTACGCATTATGGTTTATAATACATTCTTACCTTAAATTCTTTATGTAATTAATAAATATGCATGTAGATACATAGAGTACATTTAATTATAATATAAATAAATAAAAAAGACTTAAAGACACGGTTGCCTCTTGAATTGTTCGCGAATTGCTACTGTACCCATTGAATTCTTAAAATGGTCACTAAAACCCCTGAACTCTCATTTTCTTTACATCACCCTTATGTATATGCCCCATGTGGAGGCAATAAAACAAGTTGGTGCAAAGAAAATAAAAGTTCATGAGGTTTAGTTACCATTTTAAAAATTCAAGGGGCATAACATCAATTCGCGAATGATTCAGAGGCAACCGTACCATTAAGTTAAAAATAAAAAATAAAAATAAATAAATAAATAAATGAACACAATAAGTTAAGAAACAGCACTGGTTTTGGTTTTCTTGTGACCGACAGCTGTTCAAAGGAATCTCTGCACTAGATTTTTATTTTGCCAAGGTGTTTGCAACCAGGCATTGTTTGCCAGAATTTGGAAATAGCAAATCTGCCAGTACAAAATTCGTGATCTTTACTGTAAAACTAAAACATAACAACAAAACCGGCCAGTTTTTATCACCATTGTAGCCCCACTGTTTATGATAACAGAGACAGACAGGCTATAGATGGAATGATGGATTACATATTTTTAGAATTAAGTATTGAAATTCTGACTGTAATTTTAATATTTCCACCAACATTTCATATATTTGGACATCACTCAAAATTTCATCAGTTAAAAGTTGTAGTAGTACATAATTTCCTATGAGTTTACAGATACAAAAAACACATCACCAAGAAAAAATTGAAAATGTAAGAAGAATACCTGTTGTTAAACTAAGGGGCTGATGGGTTCATTTGGCTAGACTTTCCTTCTTCTATTTGAATGTGAAGCTCGTCGTAAGCTTGTTTAAAGTTGGCAGCATATCTCTCAATAGCGATGAAAATTTGTTTCAGACCGGAATGTAGACTACCGATACCACTTCCTTCTCTAGTCGGAAGACTCATTTGTTTGTCGCGAATGTGAAATACCTTTTGCATCTTTTGCTCCTCCTTCTCCAAGATCTTCACTTTTCTATCCATATCCTTGTTGTTAGTTACCATTTGCTGCAGCTCTACATTGTGTTGTTCTAATAGTTGATTTATGCTTGTGAAGAATCCATGTATTGCTTCGGTCACTTCCTTCTCAGATAGCCTATCCATGGCTTGTGACCACTGATAAACAATCAGAAAGACGGGAGGTGCTCCAGCTCTACCGGGGGAGAAGGGCGCTACACTGTCTGGAGTTTCTTCAGATTCACTTGGAAGACATCTCTGCAGCCAAGCATTCAAGGCTCTGATGTAGCTTTTTTGGGATTCTATCCAATTAGAGAAATTTAGAGTCCAATTTTGTAACTCAAACTTGAGTTGTATTGCAACTTCTAGATGTGTATTGTCAAGCTTTGCATCTGATGCAATAATGGCATCGAAATTTTTGGCTTCCGTTATGGTTTGGGACTGACATCTATGGCATTCTAGCATATCTTTCCACATTTCAAGTAACCTGACACCAAAATTAAACAATTCCAGTAATTTTCAAGAAAATAGTTCTACTCAACCTTCACCAAGTTCTCAATTGTGAAATGGAGAAAAAAAAAAGGAATGCATGCATAGTCATCTCAAACTCAAACAATTGCGTACCTGTGAACCAATTCATTGATCTGCGGCCACAATTCTTCATCCCTCAACTTATTTATAGAGATGGACATCTTGTCAATAACTTGAATTGCAATTTTGATTTGAGTAGATAAAGTCCTAATCATAGTCCGAATTGAGTCAACTTTAAGGGATTCACCACCCTTCGCTCCCAAACTTCTTATCTGCCGACACTTCCTTGCATATAGTATTCGCAGTTTTTCCTCAGCCTACAACATAAACAACACCACCTTCACTTGTAAATAGCAATATAACAACTCACCCTGGGAAAATCAAAAAATAAAGGAGGCAAAACACAGAAGGCATCACAACAAGAAGAGTGTGTGCTTGTCGAAGGGAGAAAAATCTCACAAGAAAAAAAGATAATACAAAGTTCATTTTTAGATTAATGACTCTGCAAACCTTTGTCTTGCTCTGCCCTATAGCCAGAATTGTGTCTTAGATTTAGCAAATTCAACATCAGAATTATTGCTAAGGAGTCATCTTTCAGAGTACCACACATGGACAAATAGATACCCACCTTTTGGTATTGAGAAGAGGCTTAATTTCTTGAAATTTAAGAGTAACTGTGCAACAGAATAGCATAAAGAACATTTGAACCCAAACCATAATCATAACAGCTTCAAAATTCCTTCAAACAATAACTAAAAGCAATGAAAATCCACCCTGAACCTTACTAGAACTGGGATATAGTGTGCCATTTTCACTAATTTCAATTATTATGATGCATTGTACCCCAACATAAAATTAATTATGTTTGTCGAACCATTCATGTATCGAACAGTTATGAAAAGAAAAAACAGTGTTTACAAGGGTAAAAAAAAAAAACACAAGGAGGGTATTTGCGCTAGATGGATCAGAATGGACTAAAAAAAATCGTTGCATTGAGGAAATCTCGCCAAGCATGACTAGATTGTTGCACAGCATCATAACCACAGAAAAAGGTTGATATATAGAGACAGGAAATTTGAATACATCTATATAAGTTGGTCCAAAACAAGCAAATGTATTGATATAAACATGTTCACTTCGGTCACAAAATCATAACGTTGAAGAAAAAAGATTGCTGAATTGGTGAAAACGGGGATTGAATTGGAGGTAGATTATAGATAACTTCTTCAAGCTTTATGACAGGTTATACTAAGCTACAAGAGATCAAATGTCAGCAAATTATAGCTAGAAAAAACATTTACATGTATACCCTAATTACACTCACTTTAAGGGCATTGATAAAAGTTTTTTTGCCTTCACTTTCACAATCATAAACTCTACTTTTTCTCATATGACCCATTTCAAACATCATCACAATAAAGCCATAAAAGTAAACATATCTCCTTATATCCAAAGCAACTTGAGTCCTTAGAAAAAGCAAACCATACCTTGACTTCACCATACAGCTTTTTCTCCCACATGCACAGTTTCTTCAAAGTTGCAGTCAAATTCCTTGAATTTATAACCACCGCCACGTCATCATCCAAGCCTTGACGACGACTAAGTTTTGTGTACGGTACTGTCTTCGATGACGACGGAGACACCGCATGATACAACATCTTCGAAGAAGCTGCTTAAAATGAAAGGTCTCAGCAATTTGTTTGAAAATTTTGAAAAACAAATTCAAATATAGTCAAAATTTATTGATATTTAAAATTAATTTTTACGTGAGAATAACATACCTTGGCAACCTTGTGAAACTGAGTGTTTGTCAATATACCGAAATCTACTGGCATCAAACATTTTCGAGACTTCAAGACCCGACTCTGAGGCTCTCTCGAATTGAGCCTGTACTTGTCTGATCACCTCGGAGACGCAACGTTGACCGCTTTGACCATACTTGGATTCTGGCTCCGTTGATCGCCGCTGCTCTGTCTCTGCGACAACTGCAGTCTTCTTCTTCGCCACGTCATCATCACGCTTCTCTCTCGACGGAGTTGGAGTGGGCCCGGTCTCAGCCTTGGAGTCTTTTTCTGTTATTGAAACGTTTTCAGGCTTCTCATTCTTCTTCTTTTCACTTTCTTTGATTTGCTTTGTGTTTCGAACAGGACTGTACGGAGGCTCGCATTTCTCCAACGGCTCGAAGAAATTCAAAAAGTCCCAGGCGGAGCTGCTCGGCGGCGGAGGCGGAGGCGGCGGAGACTTGGACTGCGGCCAATCGCCGACGACGAATTGACTGTTGTACGTTGAGTAATTGTTGTATCTATAGCTTCTAGAATTAAACAATTCCGGACTCGAAACTAGGTTTTGTTGATCAAAATAATCGTGACGGTTCTTGATCAACGATTCAGAGTCCGTATTACTGTCTTCTTCGTCTTCGGAGTCGGAATCGAATTGAATATGCGAATCCGAGGTCATGCTCGACGGAGACCGATCAGAAGGAGGTGAATTCGCCGGTTTGGCAGCCGACGATGGAGGATCGGGAACGTTACGGTCGTCGAAGAACTCGTGGAGAGTGGAGCCAAGCGTCTTGAGAGAACGCGAATAGGCCACGTGCGCGTCAGCGAAGGCGTAGCTTTGGTGGAGAGCGTCTTCGACGAAGCCGCACCGGTCGCGGCAGAGAGCGACGGCAGGGAGTGAGTCGAGCTTCGACGTTGAGCATCCCATTGACTGATTTCACGGCGTGACTCCCGGCTCCGTTAAAAAAGGTTTACAAATTTCAACACGGAGGATGATGAATTGATGATGATGATGATGATTAGAAATCGAAACGGTTCAGTTTCTCTCTGGAGATTTCATTAATTTGAGAGCATTTAAGCCGCTCTACGTAAATGAGAGACTTTAAAAAGAGAGAGAGAGAGTAAAAGTAGTGGGACTGTGAAGTGAGAGCTTTTTATATAGGGAATAGAGTGGCGGGATAGATCATAGATACGACTTATAACGTCTCTCTAACAGTTAACATAATTTTTTTGGCATTTTTTATTTGCAGTAATGGTCATCATTTTATACAAATTGCAATAAATAACGTCAATTCGCCTTTGTTTGCGCCTTTTGTCATCAACCTGTTTTGTCTCTTTAATTAACACAATAATTAGATTTTTATTTTTATTTTTTCATTTTCGTGACTTCTTTTTCTAAATTGTTGATCGAGTTTTCACTCACTAATCGTTTAAGCCGTCACCATTTTACAAATCATTTTTCTAACGGATAATAAATAAAGTGGTTTATTCTCTTACTAAATATGGTTTAAGCCGTCACCATTTTACAAATCATTTTTCTAACGGATAATAAATAAAGTGGTTCATTCTCTTACTAAATATGATTTGTATTCCGTGAAAGATAAGGTGTGGGCTACTGAATGTCATACCCGTTCTACGGTAACCATAGATTTTGATTAATATATAAAGCATTTGGTATTACTGTCTATTTCAATATATCTATATACATTATACATATATAAATATTTTACAGGTTTAAGTGCACTAACTTACCCTTAGTTTATTAAATCTAGCAATATTTCAAAAAGATGCTCTAAATTCACACAAACACCCCCTATCCATTAATTTTAACGGTTAACTAACTTTGACCCTTAGAAAGCAAAATATACCATTGATACACCATCTCAAATATAAAATTTTATTAAAATTGAAATTGAAAAATCAAAATTTTCTATATATATATAGAAAAAAAAAAAGATGATCTACCGACGGTGGAGCTTCACCGTTAAAGGAAATAAGAGATCTTCGTCAATCTTTTGCAAGTGGTTGATATATTATCTTTTATTTTTTTTTTCAATTTGTAATTAAAAATATTTTATGTTGTGGATGACGTGGCAAGGGTATATTTGGTTTTCCATGGGTCAAGGTTAGTCAACCAATAAAGTTAACGGATTGATTTAATGACAATGTGTGTTTGTTTTAATTTATGACATCTTTTTAAAATCTGGTTAGATCCAATAAGAGTAAATTTATACGATTAACCCTATTTTCAATGTTGAACTTTTTATGCAAAGTTTAAAAGAGATAATAAAATACACACATGTACACTCATGAATAAAGATTTATTTATTTATTTATTTATTTTTAAATGTCAAGTTGCTACCCCAACTTTGTGAATATTCTTCTAACAGGACATAAGTTTTCAGATATTATAATAAGAATGAAAGTTGGATCTAAGATTAGTTAGGTGTGTGCAAAAAGGCTAACTATGAGTAATGATTTGACGAGCCAAAAAGTGATATTTGATGTTCAAATCTCCCATAATTGATACTACTGGTCATAATTATGCTAATTCCCTGCTTCATGATAAAAGTTAAATGATATATTTGGACAGTACAAAATTGTTCAACTTCGAAAATGATTGAACATGATCGATTACCTACTGAGTGGCGCCTCTCAAAAGCACAACGTCTTATATTTATGTTACTGTTATGTCTCTATCTGAGGTTTCTAATCGGTGTGATGTAAAGATGCATCTCTCAAACAAGCATGTACGGACAGTTTAATTTCTTTACGTACAGTATTGTACTAGTAAATATCTTTCTGTCCGGGAAGTATGTATTCGAACAGTGTATGTTGTATTTGATCTCGATAGTTCTTGATAAACTCCTTACTGATCATTTGGTATCAAGTTTAAAAAAATAATGGGTGAAGATTTTGATAGCAATTATTTGTCAAGCACTTCTTTATGAGATTTGCCTATATTGCAAGCGTATATATAGTAAATCTCATCAACTTATATCTTGTATATACTATAGTCGGATCATTACTTATTAGCTTAAACTTTTAGATTGAATAATTATTGATATATATGATTGTAGAGTTGGGAGGTTTCACGTTCCAGTATTTGAGGTTTCTAATCAAGCATATATGTACGGAGAGTTGAATTTCTTTACGGTACGTGTTGTACTAGTAAATATATTTCGGTTTGGGAAATATATATTCGAATAGTGTATATTGTATTTGATCTTGATAGGTCTCGACAAAATGCTAGCTAACTCTTTTGATATCAAATTTTAAAAAATACAAGGTGTGAAGATTTCTATAGCAATTATTTTTCAAGCACTACTTTATAAGATTTTTTATATACGTTTGTTATAGTAAATCTCATCAACTTGTATCTTTAGTCGGATCGGTTCATTACTTATTAATTCAAACTTTTAGATTGAATAATTATTGATATATATGATTGTAGAGTCGAGAGATTTCACATTCTAATGTCCTTTATCTACTTATAACATGTGTTTGATGTTCGTCAACTGTTTCCACGTTCCACATACATTATGGATGCCTACATTATGGATGCCTATATTAGTGTACTAATTTTTTTTTTTTTTTATCAACATGCATGCATCTTGATCGAATAGTATAAATAACTGTATAGTTGGATCTGAAAAACATGAGATTACGAGACTAGCTAGAGAATCTCTATAGAAGTTAAGAATATCTAGACACGTTAACTTGCCGTTTTAACGGTTTCATTTGAGAGGATATATAAAAGCATATGTATATATATATTTATATATACAGGAGAGGGGTCCATGCACATGAAGGACATTGATGGGATATATTTGAAACTCATGATCGCTAAACCTAAAAAGGAGGGTTATAATGGATTTCCAACTCAGTAAATCTTGTCTGTATTGTCTCTCTCTTTTTGTTTTTGTTGTTTTTTATCTGTGGAGGTATGGTCTTCCTCATTATATATATATAATTTGCTTTGCATATGATCCTTGTATCTAGGAAACGAGAAAAACTTACATGCACCCGATACAATGATGTATCATAACCAATGAGTGTTTACCATGTGGCAAAGAAACTCGTTTAATCGATACTCATTGCTAGCATGCATCCATTAACCGAATGCATTGCATATACCGGATTGTCTCTCAGGAAACGAAGCTGTAATCATCTTTTTTTTTCTCTTAGTGCCAAAAATATGCAATTGTAGTGAGCGTCTTTACTTGCCATCACACAAATTAAGGTACCCCACCTCACCCAAACCAAACACAGAACCTTTGTTTCTGGCCACTTCTCATTGTTTCATTTCCATGACCTAACTTCTCAAATGAGTCCATTTTTGTTCACCCCCCTTCAAGGGGGTAAGCATTACCTCCCTCCCCAACACATGACATGTGTCTAGGGAGAGGGTATTTTTATCTAAACGCATGACAGTTTTTGGACAAAAATACCCCTCTCTTAACATATGTCAAGTGTTGGCATGGGAAGGGGGGTGAGCAAAAGTAATCTCTTCTCAGATTCCGAGGGCGACGATCAGCAAAAGTACTGTTAATTAATTACTGCGTTAAGAGTAAACTTTATGGACAACTTTTTCTTTTAAAATATATTTTACTGTCATTAATTTCAATTCATTGGTGTTTATAGCCTTTTTTCTCTTTTCGATTTGAATATTACTAAGAAAGTTAGATCGTGTTAACGTAAACCTTAAGTATGGACTTTTTTTTTTTATGAACCTTTTCAATTCTTATCTATATATGTTCAAAGAGGACCCTTACAAGTTTTGAAACTAATTAAGGAGAAATACAAAAGCCATTGTTACGTTGCCATAATTTGAATGTGTGAGTTAAAAACTAAGACAATAATATGCCAACATGTACTTTTTTCTTTATTCTTCTCTCTTTTTCTTTTTTCTGTTGAGATTCTTAATTAATTTGCTTGAATTTTCGAATATCATTGTGTTAGAAATTACGCTATATAACATTCTGAATTATCTTCTCCAACTAGAGATTCTTTAAAAATATATATATATATATATTCAAGCCAGTGCAGAAATCGAACTTACATAAATTTGTCTTTTCTAATTAGTTCCGATCCAAAAGAATCTGATAAGGCAGTGTTAACCTATATCCCGGATAAAACGCTGTAAAAGGAAAGTCAGAATATATTTATTGTCTTATTTCCGTAACACAGATTAACAGTACTAAATGGACGACTTTTGTTTTTTAGTCCCTTCTTTTCTTTATTTCAATCCGTCTTCTCCATTACATCTTATTTATAGAAAATGCTGACACAGTAAAGTTCCTGGGTTCATCATTGAAAATTGAAATACGAAAATGATAAACAAATCTACTTAGACTTACTGTCCAAACTCCAAATATAAAAATATATTATACAAGTATACAACCGATATTTTCCGTACAATATGGGTAAACATATATAATATTCAGTACGTGCTTGTGGCCCAAAAGGGCTTAAAAAGAATTCAATAAATTTTGTTCAAACTTTTTTTACTTTTTTTTCGTCTTTTAAGGTTTCTTCTCTTCGATCTAAAACATCTTTCAAGGGGAAAAAAAAATGTCTTCTTTTCCTAGTCATGTTTTATAGCTTTTAACAGAATTTGAAAGTTCAATATCGTTCAGCACACATCACGTTAGATCTTTGAAAGTTTAGTAAAGGATCATAGTCGTTTATTTAGACAGTAACGGTATTTACATTACTTAAAAATCGTATGTATACCCCTTTTGTATGTATACCTCATTAAAAAATTTAAAATGTTGGAACTCGTAAGCACACCCCAATGTTACCAAATATGCCCTCCCTTTTAATTTATGTGAAAATATTATAAATTATAAAATAACTAAATAAAAAAAATAAAAACAAAATTGTGGTTTCTTTCCAAAACAAAAATTGAAAACAAGAAATAAAAAGATTGTAGTGTCTCGGTCTGATCTAGGCAGCAACCAACAACCTTCTACCTCGAAGCTTCTGTTTTTTTTTTTTTTTTAAATTTTTTTTTTTTTTATGAACTTTCCTTATTTTATTTTAAGTATTTTAATATGTTTTTATTTTAATTTAGTTGCCTTATTTGTTTAATTTTAAATAATCACTATTTACGTTTTGAGTAATAAATATTTAATATTGTAATAAAAAATATTACATTTTTTTCTTTATATATATATATAAAGAAATGCTCAAAATATTAAATATTGTAGTATTATGATATATGAGATGTATTTGAAATTATTTTTATAATTTGAATTAAGGGTAATATTGGAATATTTAAAAATTTACTACTTTGAGGTGTACATACAATTTTAAAGGGGTGCAAATATCGTTACTTTTATTTAGAATATGACAGAGGTATGAAGAGAAACCATCGATGGCCCAATAACATTAAGGGTGCGTTTGGTACGCGGGACAGGACGGGATGGGATGGGACATGACAAGGTGGGACAAAAAACCCAAAAACTTGTCCCACCAAAATAGGTCGGCCAGACTTGTCCCATGCATGGGACAAGTCTGGAAAAGACATTTTTACCCTCAATTCATCCAAAAATTACAGAAATACCAACTATAAAATAAAACTCAAACCCATTTTCATTCCTCTCTCTCTCTCTGAAACCCACCCATCTCTCTCTCTCTCTCTCTCTCTCTCTCTCTCTCTCTCCATTGGCCGCCGGTGAGGAGCAAAGATCTTCGTCTCTCCCGCTTGTCTCTCTCTCCGTTCGACCTTCGATTTTGGAGGTGGTGGTGGTTGGAGATGATTTCGATTTTGAGAAATCGATTTAGGGTTCTCGATTTGGGGGTTTTCGATTCACATCAATCGGAATACAAAATCGGGATTGCATCGTCGGTGGCGAGGTTTGTGGGGGTTCGTGAGGTTATGGCTGGGTTTGATTGAACCCGATGGTGGCTGGGTTTGTGAGGTTGTGGCTAGCCTCTCTTTTACAGGCCATGGAAGATACCTCCATCTGTTTTTTTCTTCAGATTTTGTGTATATAATTTGATTATAGATTAATGAAGAAAAGGTTTGATGAAGATCTTTGTTTTCGAATTTGATGAAGAAGAGGTTTGATAAAGATTCGGATGATGTTTGAATCTAATTATTGGTATGATGTGTTTGATAAAGATTTGGATGTGTTTGATAAAGATTTCGAATTTAAGTAAAAAAAAGGTTGATCTCCCAGTAAAAAAAATGGTTGAATCAGATGTTGGTGGAGAGTGGAGACCAATCCCAGATTGGATCTCCACCTCAATTTATATATATATATATTCATTTTTCAGTTTGTGTTTTTTTTTTTTTTTTTTTTTTTTTTTTTTTTTTTTTTGTAAATTCTATTTAATCTTCACCATCCATCACGAATATGAATGGTGGAGATAAATTTTAAAAAATATATTTTAAGAATATTTTGAAAATTTATTAAATTGATCCCAACTATCATCTTAAATAATCTTATAAAATTATTAATTAATAATATTTTTCAATCACAATAGGGGCATTTTGGTCATTTGAACCTCTTGTCATGTCCTGTCCCAACCATACCAAACGTATAATAGTACAGTCTACAGTTCTGTCCCAGACATTCCAAACACAATACGAAACAATATGTCCTGTCTTGTCCCATTCTGTCCCATCCTACCTTGTCCTGTCTCATGTCCGTGCCAAACGCACCCTAACAAATGTGTAATTGGGTTGGAATTTGTGTAATTAAACAGTGGGTTATATCATTCAAAAAAAAATGTGGGCTTTGCCATCAATTTGATTGGATCATGAATGCAAAAGTCCATCTCAGGCCCATTTCATAGGCACTCCCAATGCAAAAATAAAAATATATTTTAATCTACGGTAAAATAATGCTGTAAATACTGTCGTGGTAAAACGTTATGCCACGGGTTCAAACATGAATGTATGTCAGACAATTGTTCACCTTATAGATTGAATGATCGTCATTTACTATCAAACTACATTGGATTGCTGTTAACAATCGGTGTTGTAATGTTCTAAATGAATTAAAATCACAACGGTTCAAGTACTAGAGTAGGAAAATACAAGTATAATAATATATAACAACAAGATTATGAATTATTTTTGTCTACAAACAACATAACAACTCACAAGTCATAACTATATGAGAAATAATGCCCAACGACAACAACAGCCTGACTTCCAATTATTTTTATGGTCCCGAACTTAATTGGCCAATAATGAACCCTAATTATTCACTCAAAATAATACAACTCTCTCTTACCACGCAAAGAAATCCTAGAAGTAGCAATGATAAGGACCACATTCTCCATTTGTTCGGCTGTCAATGCTGGTGGAGATCATCAAATCATCCAGATACATGAACAAGTAGATTGAATTCTTGAAGAGAATTAAAAGGCCAATTATATATAGGAACCATATATGAATTTTATATTACTACGTGGTTGATGATCTTCTTCAAAAATAAAAAATTGAAATATTTACTTTCATAATCGGAAGAAGTCAGCTCTCAACACTAGAAGAGATCTCCCGTACTTATCTTGGTTTTATAGACAATAATAGGACAGTATATACAAAGTGTTAAAGATTTAAATATTGGTGAGTCGATGCTCGATAGAGATTATACGTGAAGTATCCGGCCACTAAGGCAATGAGATTCGATTCAATGATGTTCTTCATTTTGATTCAAACAAAAGCCGTGATAAGGGAATGATTGGTGGGCTTCATTATGGAGACTTTTTCAGCAACTAAAATAACGTTCATTTTTTTAATCGATAAAATCACCTGTGACAAGATTCCAATTACATCTAACAAACCATGTGATATACATACTTTGTTTTTCGATTAATTAAAAGTGATCCATTCATCCATCATTAATGGTATTTATCAACGTGCATACCCTGCAATGTTTTTTGAGGGGTTCAATTTCAATGTCTACTCTTATAATGAGGAGGTATGATCTATTATCTATTTTATTTGAAAGAATCATAAAATATATTCTCTTATTGAGATCGATTATTTGAAAGACTATTCTCTTATTGAGATTGATCCCCCGCTGCATATGTAAAAAAGAATACGTACACGACTTTAACTAAGACATGATGGACAACATATATTTCAAGTGGTGAATAATGAGATGAAGTAATGAAAAATATAGTTTGAATCAAACAGCAATTATAAATTATTTGCTAGTATGTAGCTATCAAGTTTTGAAAGAAACTCTAGAATGTGTAGACTGTCACTTAATTTTTTATGTTTTTTTTTTTTTTTTTTAATTGTTCTATTTTTAAAATATATATAAATAATTTTAGAAATTTAGTAAATTCACATATGGTTTGTGATTTCTCGTATATGGTTTTGCTTCAACAAGCGATAATGTTGGTCTCACATTATCAGGAGGCACATTGACAATCAATCCAAAAATCGATCAACAAAAAGTGGCTGCCAAGAACATGTTTTCTGATCCATTTGTTGCTATTAAACCTGCCAATTGAACTCTTGTAGTATACTATTCTTTCGTCTTGTTAGTATCAAAAAAAGACGATCACTTTACAACCAAATCTAGCGACTGTACACTAATTTTCACGAGTCTTTTTATCTTTTTTTTTTCTTTTTTTTCTCTCTAATTGATAAAACACAAAGAAAATGAAATAAATAGAAGAAATTAAAAAAAAAAAAAAAAATACATGTCTACTGCGTAAGAGTATTGAGTAATGAAACCCTAGTGTTAATCAAACTCCTGAAAACCTTTTCACAGACACTTTCAATATTACAAACACATCCCTCCAACTCTCTCATATTCTTCGAAACGACTCTCACTTCTTCTTCACTCTTCTTCTTCAGACCCCACAAGCTCTCAACACTACCTACCTCTTGAAATTCGTGAATTCCCTCTTCGATTTTCGCTTTCTTCGCCTTCTTCTTCAACCTCAACCCCATCCACGAAGATTTTCGCGTTCGCGATGCCGCGAAAGCTTCTGAAATCCCATTGAGAAGCGCCGTCGTCACCAGCATTGTCACTTCCACCACGTCGCCAACGACACCGGCCAGCTCGGTGTCAGCTATCGACGTTAACATTGATCCCGGAACCGGGTATTGCCCGATATATCGGATTGCGGACACGAGTTTCGCCATCTCTTTCGCTATTCGCTTTCTTGCTTTCAAGTACAGAGCAAGCTTGGACTCGTCTTTTTTCCTTATAGCAACCTGAGCAGCGAATTGTTCTTCTTTGAGAGCGAGGACAGAGGTTTGGAAGATTCCATAAACGTCGACGAAACCAAGGAAATCTTCTAGAAGCTTCTCGACCCACTCGTTTTGATTTCGAAGCGAGTCTTGTGTTTGTGGGAGCTGGAGGATATCGACGAGAGAGTCATGGACGTCTTTGAGTCGGCTCAAGCCGTCGCAGAGCCAGGTGGAGGTACGGTTTTCGGATTTCGTTGACCAGGATTTGATGTCGTTGACTTCGCATTTGATCTGGGAAATCAACGGATGTGATCTGCAGGGAAGACTGATGGATCTGATGTGGTGGGAAATGGGAGGTTTTGATGGACGGTTGGGATGTTTGTTTGGGAAAGAAAGAGAACGCCTGAAAACGCCTACCATTCTTGTGTTGTGTTTTTTTTGAACGTGTTTTTGTTTTTGTCGTTTTTCCTTTGTTTTTACGAAGAGAAAATGAAAATGGAGAGGAGGTATATAAAGGAGAGGATCGACAACTAAGGCGCCCGAGGGAAGAGAGAGACTGGATCCGCGAATAATTAGAGCTGTTATTAGTGCTTAATCATGTGAGGTTTTGTTTTAGCGTGCAAAACGATGCGTTTTTGGGTTCCTTTTACCCTGGAGAGGAGACACAATGTGGGTTTGACACGCTGGCTTTTCTGTGTTCAAACTTCAAACTTCGAACTTCACTACTCCAACTAATTAACTACTCCCATTTTATTTTGATTGATTCGGTTGAAACTTTAAGAAGATCAAATTTGATAGGGTTAAACTCGTATCAAGATTGGATCAAGTTGATTTGATAGTATTAATTAAACCATATCAAGTTTGGATTACGTGTTCGGCACACAATTCAATGGTCCATCGTACAATCCGAATAACTATCTCATTACACAAAGGAGAGATTTGTTTAGTTGAATAAAAACGAGATTGGATCAAGGATTCAAGGGATTAATCGAAAAACTATTATCGTAACTCATAACATAGGAGATGTAAGTCTTGATCTCCATAATTATAATTTCGAATCCTTGAATTGATATCAATAATATATATTAGTAGAAAAAGAAAGATGTAGAATAACCACTTAACTAATAATTGATTGGTAAATTCCATACGATTGAAAGCTTTTACGATCTTAATAACATTATTGGTAAGTTGGCTAAACTTTTTACGAACCTCTTAGGATTCAAAATATTAATAATACAAGACCCGACATCCGTAGTTGGACCTATTATGCAAGGTTGTATCGGTGCCTGCGTTGAATCAGCATTGGTCGGACTTGAAAGTCTGGACAAGGCCATGACTGCCTCTGCCATCTCCAACCTTTCAATTTTTATTGTTGATTTAAAAAAAAAAAAAAAATCCACCAAACTAATCATACACACCAGTGAAGAGTTTTTAGCTGTCACAAACAGAACCAGCTTTTTTTAAAAGCACTTTTTACAAAAGCTTTCATGGCTGCAAAAACGCGTCGGTTATTAATTGTTTAAGCAAGTTGATGTATGGATCGAGATCAGGATTCAGGTTACTGCCAATCTTGAGCAGCTCATCGCTGGAAAATGAAAAACACTGCTAAGTTTTAAGAATTCGAAGAAGATTACACGGAGCTAATAATGCTTGCGCACACGTAAATTCTTGGAACTCGGAAAAAGATTACAAGAAAAGCTTAGAATATATGGAAAAGGATTAAATTAATGTTTAAGAAGTCAAATTAATCAGAACTTGATTTGAATCTTCAGATCCAAAAAATCATTTAGCCTACCACCCTTCATGGTTAGGAAAAAGTATATATATATATATTTTTTATCATTATAAAATATTACATTTTATTTATAAAAAAAAAAAAATGTTAGAAAGGACATCGTAAAGTATTGAGCCATGACCCATAACCCTTGTCCAAGTAATTAAATATATGATTCACTCTAGGATCCACTCGGAAATGGATATGATTCACAAATTCAGCGGTAAATCTGTCACACCCATATAAGAAAAATGTTTCATCCGAAAATTAAGGTGGTTCAATAGTAAAATCCATTTCAGTCACATCAATGAGATTATAAATTTGAGTCATATACTCCCTCTAAATTTATAATAATTAAATCAATAAATGGTTCAAGAAAACCTAAAAATCACATTCTTGAAGCAGAAATTAATTTTATGTTTTAAATATAAAAAAAAAAATAGTTTGGCCGAAAAAGAGAAAGGCACGAAAACATTATTCTGTACCATTGAATAATTATAGACTGGAAATGGCTTCTTATTTTAATATTTTATTCTTGAGTACCGTTTTTCACGAGATAAGATATGCATATGCTGGACATATATGTATATAATTCAACAATTAATTAACAAAGAGTAATGAAAATTTAAAGCAACCCACGAACGAGAAGCACCAATAACACAATATTATTAATTCCCTCAATTAATTTAATTAGTTTTTTTTTTTTTTTTTTTTCAAAGGGAAACCAGCTCAATTGTAGTGGATCGAAAAGTTGAAAATTGAAACCATGCATTGATCGAGAGATCGAATATATACGGTTGGATTATGATTCTTTGACATAAATAAAATGTTCACACATAATTAAATTAAAACCAACAATTCATGAGTTTTTCTAATACAATGCCAACTCCAAAAATTGAGGATCTAAATACTTTTAGTTCAATCGTGGTCCTGGATAAATCTAGAATATATATATATATAACAAAAAGTTGCATTATCATAAAAATGTGATTATTTAATTAATTTTTTGTTAGGTACATAACAAATGCTCTTAGTGGCTCCTTATTAACTTGTTTAATAAAGGATCAAATATAATACTCTCGAGAATTGATCGAGGTGGCATGCTTATCAATCCACCCTAACTTGTATTTGATTTTGAATGCCAGTTATAACTTATTAATAAACTGTATAATTCTCTTTGACATATATATATATATATATATAATTGGATCATTACCTATCAACTTATGTTTTCGAGCTGAGCTGTTTGATATGGTATCAAAACTAGGGTTGCACATTGGGGAAATGATGATGGATATAGGTCCTCCCATCCTCATCCCCAATTCTCAAACCCTTCCCCCTACCCCACTCTCCATTTGGGGAAAATGGGGATGGGGGAGTAATGGGGGGAGGTCTCCCCATCACCGTCTCCCCATCACCATCCCCATTTCCCCATTTTTCCCGTTTTTTTCCATTTTTCCCATTCTCCCATTTCCCCATTTCCCCATTTTTTTATTTGGCTGAAAATTACAAATTAAACTAAAAAAAAAAAAAATTCCATTATAAATGCAAAAGAAAATACATTACAAAATAATGTCATATATATATACATTACAAAATAATATCAAAGAAAATACATTACAAAATATATATAAATATATATATATGATTATTTTTATAATATATTTGGGGAAATGTGGAAATGGGATGGGGGAAAGTGGGGTACCTCCCCCCATCCCCATCCCCATCCCCATTTCACTATATTAGTGGGGAAAATGGGGAAATGGGGATGGGAGGAGGTCTCCCAATCCCCATCCCTATTTTAATTTAGGGATAATTTTCATTCTCATCCCTCCCCCCATTTCCCCATTTTTCCCTAAAAAATTTCCCCTAAATGGGAATGGGGAAGCGGGAATCCGGGAGAAAATATACAACCCTAATCAAAACATCATGAGTCTATTGTTTTGTCTTCAAATTAAGTGCGGTCTATGTAGGTGACGTGTTAAGTTTTTGATTTGTGCCGAAATGAAACTCTCATGATTCTATAAACTATATATTAGCATGTAAGCCAAAGGGAGCTGGAAATATAATGAAGGCAAGCGATAATAATTGAATAAAATTTTGCAATTAAAAAAAAAAAGTGTCATCAACGTGAATTTTTTTTTAATGAATTGATTAATCTCACCCGTGTTTGAGTTGAGTTGAGTAAATGTTAGGTCCAGAGTTTGACCGTCGAAGCTTGACCTTCTAAAAAATATATATAACAAAATTATTATTCAAACCAAGTAGTTTTAGAATTCAAAGACAAGCATGCATGCATATGCATGCTTGGCAAATGGCAAGCAGACATGACAGATAAGAGTTTGAAGAGATTGTCCTCCATCGATCGAAGCTCTTCAAGTGTAACGTAGTTGGAGATAAGATTCCATTTAAAGGCACGAGATTCTTTTGTGGAAACAAATTAAATAAAAAAAACGGTGTTATAGGCTTAGAGCATGCATGAAACTCTACCAACTGTGTTTTAAGGAATTCACGTTTTTGGTATATTTGAAAAGGCAGATAAAAATTAGAGTATTGGCATATTGAGAAAGGTGAGTCACCCCCATGTGGTGCGTTGGAGATTAAATTGGAAATGATAAGAAGGTATCTTCACCCAAGCAAATAATAATAATTATTATTATTAGCTACGGATTCACGTTTTCTCTTTTCAATTTTATTTTTTTTAGAACATGAGGATTGTTGGAATAAATTTGGTTGATATTATTATTATTTTTGAATTCTTTTGGTAGGTATAACCGTATAAGATAGCTAGATGAGATGAATGAATTAATACTATTTATAAAATCCATAAAGTCATAATTCATAACAAACATCTAGTTATCGAGATATATATATATTGGGGATAACTTTAAAAGTAACAATAAAATTAGTGAGTTTATTGTTTTTACCCAAGATTAGTATTTTTATTGTTTCTATCAAAATATCCATTTTTTGAACAAAATTGCCCTTCTTTTTTTGTATTGATTTTTATTTTTAAAGAATAATTTTCTTTATAAAAAATAAAATAAAATATCTCTATTTTTTTTTTATTTTTTCTTCTTCTTCTTCCCAGACCTCCATCTTCTTCTTCTTCTTCTTCACGGAAAAAAATAAAGGAAAAAAAAAAAAAAAAAACTTCTTTCTCTATTTTTTATCTTTTTCTTCTTCTTCTTCTTCTTCCCGGACCTCCATCTTCTTCATCTACAATTTTTTTTTGCCCTTGTGTGTTTAATTGTGTTAGACTCGGTGTGTTTAATTTGGTCTTGCCCTAGTGTGTTTAATTGAGTTGCTCTGGTGTGTTTAATTGTTCTGTCCTGGTGTATTTAATTGGGTTGATCTAATGTGTTTAATTGATCTACACTTGGTGTGTTTAATTAGTCTGTCTTTGTATGTTTAATTGGTCTACCCTTGTGTGTTTAATTGGTCTACCCTGATGTGTTTAATTGGTGGCCTAGTGTGTTTAAAGAAATCTGATAAAAAAATTCCAAATTTGAATAGATTTGGATTTTCCAAATCTCCTCATACCAAAAAAAATAATAATAATAATTTGATCTTTGAAACAAATGGATCTCTAGTAAATGTTATTTTCTTTAGGAAGGAATTTGTTTCAATGGAACAAAATATGGAAAAAAAAATCCTTGAATTTTTCTTTAAACAAAATCAAATCTGAAATTTTTATTTGAACAAAACAAAATCAATAATTTTAAAATTAAAAAAATCTTTGAAACAATAGTAAATGTTATTTTTTTTGGAAGGAATTTTTGTTTCAATGGAACAAAATTTGGGGGAAAAAAATTAACCAAAAAACCTAAAATTTTTCTTTAAACAAAATCAAATCTGGAATTTTTATTTGAACAAAACAAAATCTGAAATTTTTGTTTAACAAAATAAAATTTGTAATTTTTGTTTGAACAACACGAAATCTGAAATTTTTTAAAACAAAATAAAATCTGGAAAATTTATTTAACAAAACCTAAACCCAAACATAACTCCCACCATTCATAAAATCAACAACCACCTTCAAATCCAACAACAATCACCAGTGGCAAAACAAAACCTAAACTTAAACACAACCACAACTACCCTAAAAATCAACAATTAACACTCAAATCCAAACTACCATTTCGGCGGCCAAACAAACTTAGAAGACGAAGAGAAGAAATGAGAGAAAGAGAAGACAAAGAGAAGAGACGAGAGAAAGCGAAGACGGAGGAGATAAGACATATATATGAGAGAAAGAGATGGAGAGAGAGAGAGAGAGAGAGAGAGAGAGAGAGAGAGAGAGAGAGAGGAATTAAAAATGGGAAAAATGAGAGAGAATCTCTTTTACGACAAAAAGAAAAAACAAATAGTGAAAAATGAATAAATGAAGGGCATTTAGGTCTTCGCAGCCAATTATTAGATAAAAACAATAAAAATACTAATGTTGGTTAAAGACAATAAACCTCCTAATTTTTATTTTTTTTGACTAAAAAGGGGTATTTCCTCTCTCTCTCTCTCTCTCTCTCTCTCTCTCTCTCTCTCTCTCTCTATCTATATATATATAGTAAGGACGTCCTAAAATTATAAGTTAAGGGCGTTCAACCACAACCACACATTCATATTGGATATGGGTATTTGTTAATATGGGGTTGTGAGCCCACCGTAAATGTGTAACTGTGGTTGGATGTCCTGAAATTATAAAGTCAGGATAGTCCTGATTAGAGAAGTATTATATATATTAATTTTAAAAAATTTACTTTAATCCCAAAATATTTTATATTAGTATATTGGTCTCTTAAAACAAACTTTCGTTTATTAATTAATAATAATAATTAAATTTTATTTATTTTTCATTATCTTCTTTATAAACAACCAAGCGTGTAAATACATTTTGAAATGGTAGTTGTCTCAATTCAAATGGAAAGCCATGTCAACAACTCATATATTTCAAACGTGTGAGGCCATGAGGGTCTACTCTTTGTTATTTCACTTGAACCAACTGTATTGGGCCAATAGGTCCAATAACAAAAATTAGTCCAAAGTCCAATCCAACTAAATAGCCCCATACTCATGGCCCACTCTAAACTCTAAATTTTATAATTTGTATAATGAAATACGTTAGACATCCATACGTATTATGTAGAATCAAAAACCAAAAATGAACTTAACAAACAAAAATCAAAACTCAATCCCACAAATCAAAACCAAAACTCAAATCTTTAAACAACCAAAAATGAAATCCACAAATAAAAACTCAAACCATCAATTCCACCACCAGTTAACCACATCCATTTAAAAAAAAAAAATTAAAATTAGAGCGGTGGATTTTTAACTTTCTAGGTTGAAGTTTTTTTTTTTTTTTATTATTATTATTATTATTTAAAATGAATGTGGTTAAATGGTTGTGGTTTTAATGGATTTGGGTTTTTATTTATGGATTTGATTTTTTGTTGTTGTTTGAGGATTTGAGTTTTGTTTTTGATTTGTGGGATTGAGTTTTGGTTTTTATTTATTAAGTTTATTTTTTGGATTGTGTTAGGGGGTTAAGAAAATTAAAGAGAAAAAAAAAATTTCTTTGTCTTTTCTGTTTTGTTTTTTAATTATTAATTTAAATAATAAAATAGGTAACTAGAGGCACTTTAGTCATTGTGGGTTAAAATTGTGGTTAACGGTTAGAGTTAATGGAAGTCAACTAATGATAGGGGATATTTGTGTAATTATGAGTAAAAGTTCCATATGCATGCAATTATACCTAAACTTAGGGGTGTTTGTGCAATTAGTCCAAAAATAATAATAGATCCATCCATGTTACCTTCTTCCGATGTGATTTGCCGTGCATTCATTTAGTCTATATAAGATTTGAACCGTTTAACATTAAACATCTGATTTCTGGCATAAAAATAAATAAATAAATAAATAAAATAAAAATAAAAAAAAGAAGCAATTTGACACGTGACGAAGATCACAACAGACCATGCACGTAAATCCTACTGCATGATACCTATCTCTTAAACTAGCTGCATGCATGCAAATGGGAGACGTGGCTACTCCATTCTGATGCCACACCGTGTCCTTGATATCGAACACGTGTCCTTCAATGATCACAAGAGTGATAACTGATAAGTACTAAAACGGGCTATAGCGAAACTGATCGAGTGTTGTGAAACAATGGAAAGTCAGAGTCATAAAGGGAAAACTGAGGGGAGGCAACAGCAGCAGCAGCAGCAAAAACCACCCAACATTTCGCCGATGAAGGCGGTGACCCACGACGCCTACGGCGGAGGCATGTACGCAAATGAACCGGAACAGCAACAGAAGAAACCAAACAAGCCACCGGCTAGTGAAACCCAGAGCGCTGATGGACCTGATGGGCCTCAAATCAAGCCCAAGCACCCACCTCCACCTTCTTCTGGCGACCGTGACGTCGATATCACTGGCCAATCTTACATTCAGTGACTTGTAGCCGTTCTTTTCTTGAAAATCCTGTTTTTTCATAATCTGTTTCAACTCTAGCCAGTTTGTCGAATCTCGTTCATGTATTTTTTTTTTTTTTTTTAATAATAAAGTATTACAACGACTATTACAATATGACTTTCGGAATCTGTCGAGATCAAACAATACATGTGCGGTCCGGTCTGAAATCTATTCCCACAACTCGATAAGAAAACTTTCCATATATACTAGTAAAATGTAAATTGTGAGATTTGAACCTTTCACCACTTATGTGGAAAGGAGGTACACTAACAGCTCTCGGCTCTAAAGGGTGGTGTGGTGTGACAAATGCAAGAATAGTTGTTTTTCATATAACGGTAAAAAAAATTTGAAAAATTTGAAAAAATTGAAAGGAAAAAAAAGAAGAACTTTTATTAAAATGCCAAAACCAACAATTGTCCTTTGACAATATTATTCTTCCTCAGTTCCTCGACGTAAAACTGATCAACTCAACTAAGCACATGTAATGTTCTAGCTGCGCAATTATTAGTGGAGGTGGCAATTATTAAACTTTATTTAATTTATGAGCCTTAAAAGTAGAGAACATTTTTGCTCACCCCCTTTCAAGGGGGGTAACTATTACCTCCCTCTTGCATGGATGACATGTGTCATAGAGGAGTAAATTTTTAGACAATTTTACCCCTCCATGGACACATGTCATGTGTATGGGAGGGGGGTAATGGTTACCCCCCTTGAAAGGGGGTGAGCAAAAATGCACTCCTTAAAAGTATCCTAATGAAAGGAAATGATAATTTTTTTTTTTTTTAACAAAAACATCAGCAGCACAAAATAGTGGAGGTTTGGAGATGGAGTGAGCAACACGCTTGTTGATGGTGTTGGTTTAATGATGTAAAAAGGGCACCCTTGTGCCGCGAGCTAATTAATTATCACCCTTGAATTCAGCAGGATTATTCAACAACCATGCACCTAATTAAAAAAATAATCAAAGATTGTTCTAGAACTTCTTTGTATATGTTATGAATTCCCCAATTTCAGTACTTTTGTCTTAAAAAGAACAAGTGTACATAAGGACACATCTCTTTGGTTTTAGAAAGAACTATTATTCCATAGCCTATTAGACAATTCTCTCTCTTTGATTAAGTAATGGATAACAAGTTGACATATTCAAACTTCACTTTTTTTTTCTTTTTTTTTGATAGATAACAATAAACAAAACAAGAAAGTTAGACACGCATGTCAGCAAGGACCTCTTTGGCAACACAATCCTAGTACTCTTCCATCCAAACCTGTCCTTCTGAAGAAGGAGAGCATTTTTTGCTAACAAGTGAGCAACCTGGTTGCCCTGTCTAGGAACAAAACCAAAACTGGCTTCATTCAAACCAGAGGACAGGACAATAATGTCCGAAAGGATCGAACCACACAAAGAATCAAGATAGCTACCATCATTGATCCACCTAATAACCACTTCCGCATCAGACTCGAACACACAAAGAAATAAGCCACAATCCATACTAAATTGAATGCCCCTAAGAATTGCAAAAGCTTCAGCTGTCTGGGCATTGAAGGAACCAACCATTCCCTGGGAGCTAGCAGCCAAAACAAAACCCGAAGAAATGTGATATCACAACAGATAAGACCAAAAAGAACAACTGTGAGGTGGCATGTGTTAACGGTAGAAAGGGGAACAAATGTGAGGACTGAAGAGAGTCACCGTGTGTCACGGCACATGAGATTAACTATAGTTTGTCAAATCTCGTCCACGTCAAACACAACATTTTCCTGTTAATTGTTTTTGTTTTGGATTTGGTTACTGGGCCCTTAGTGTTTCTATGCAAAAATACAATAATAGTGGACATGGTGGGATCATTAAACTTTATTCACGATCATTAAAGGTATACTAATGAAAATAAATGATAGTGTTTTTTATTTTATATTTTATTTTTAAGAAAATCGTCAGCCGTACGTGGAATCTTGGAACATCATTCGCGGTTGTTGATGGTGTTGGTTCAATGATGTAAAAAGCCAACCATGTGCCGTGACACCGGTGTCAAATTAATTACCCTTGAATTCAGCAGCATTATTCAACAACCATGCACCTAATTAAAAATTAAATATTGTTTTTAGAACCTCTTTGTATAATTTTATATGCAATGAATTCCCCAATTTCACTTTTTCCCAAAAATGAACAAACGTAACAAGGAGATATCTCTTCGGTTGTAGAAAGAGCTATGCCTATTAGTCTATTACACACCTCTCTCTTTTGTGAGGAGACGTGTTAGTTGCAGAAAAAGCTATTAAGCTATTTTGCTTTTGCTTTGGACTAATAAATATTATGTCAAATTTGGTTGAACTTAATTTCTTCATCGGACTCAAATAAGTTGTCTAAAAACGATATCCCAATTTATGTTTAACCAACTAAATCAGGACATATGTCTACATTTATAAAAACAAAAAAAAAAAACAAAAACACACACTAATAAGTAATAACTATTTCTTTTGGTGCCAATATCTTACAAACTATACTGTTCTATAATCCCAACATATCTAATTAATAATAAATAAGTAAAACCCAAAAATACCCTCCTGTTTTCTGACTTTTTACACAACAGAAAATACCCGTCTCTCTCACTCTCGAAATTTCTCTATCTGGTTCCTAAACCAACCCGACACAAATCCTCTGGCGGAGGAGCCTCCCAACTAAAAGCTTTCTTCCTCATCTCGTTAAAATCATCAACACATCTTTTAACATTCAATTTTCTGATTCTTTTCGTCGCCGCAGCAAGTTTCTCTCCAGCGACTCTGTTGAAAATCTTCTCCCAACCTCTCTCCCACTCACCGTGCGCGTCGCACAGCTCCAGTGTACCGTTTCTCCAGTCGGTCCAGCTCCAACCTCTGTCGAGAGATAGCATCACGTCCGCCACGCATGGTCCCTGACACGCCGGCGTGCACGGCCTGCACTTGGCACCGCTCAGCGGTCCCGGACTCGACAGCGCCGCCACCGGTACGCCGAACCTTGACGGAGGGAAATCGTATTTCCTGTCCGATACGATGCAGAACGGGAGGCGTTTCGTGCGGTAAGGCACGTGTTGGGTGGTGAGTTGGGCTCTGAACGCCGTCTCCGAGTTGAGTTGGTGGAACCCGGCCGAGTCGAGTTTGGGGATGAGAGAGAGGCGGGAGAGAGCCACTCTTGAGGCGTTGAGATCGCCGACGCCGAGACGGTCGTTAAGTCCGCCGTAGCTGGATCCGGGTGGGACCAGGTATTCGCCCCGAATGAAGTTTTCGGGTCCAAGTGGAGCGTTCCAGTACCCGTCCACTCGGGTCCGCACTATCCAATCGTACGTGAAGTTGTTGCGTAGTTGGTAGTCCTCAATCATTTTTAGACACCCTTCTACCAAATTGAAGTACTGCAAAAGGCCCTACCTTGCAGGAAAAAATGAAAAATGAAAATTAAATTGACAACGTGAAAATAAAACTTGTACACAATTTATTTATTTATTTATTTTTTTTTTATGTGAGACTGATACGATATTGACATCTCATATGCTATATCATTTGGAACATAATTTGAGAAAAAAAAATTTAAAATGTCTGACATTACTCTTTTTTATTTTACATAAATTATAGAATTTTATTTTAATACCAATAATAACCAAAAAAAAAAATCACAATATGAATGGTACATGTAATGTTGACATCGAAAAGAATCATGTTCCACATTGGATTCTAAAAATATATGTACTGACATAGATAACCTTTTATTCTTTTAAAAAACTAACACAATCGTCAATCAAGTGAGACCTCGTAAAATAGATCTTTGCAAGCACAATCCAAAATGCAAAACCAAAATGAAATTGCATTCACTCTTAAAGAAAAATTGCACGTACTGTGAATTATAACAATTGTGACTTTAATGTGTCACCTAATAACACATGTTGCTTAAGCTTCAAAAAAGCAAGAAAAAATATCTCAGTATACGTGTCATGCATCAGTGGTATCATCACTCTATGTGCGTAGGCAGTGGGACCCAGGAGTTGGAACGTCAAATTATTCAACAAAGATATTTTAATACAAATATATATTATTTTTATTTATTATAGGTCCACTTTTTAAAAATAAATTAGAGCAATACATATTCACATCTCCAATATAATTATCTAAAGTCAAATACGTATTCATTTTATGACCAATCATAATAAAATAAATAATACACTCTCTATTTTACAATTAAATAAGACCAATCATAATAAAATAAATAATACACTCTCGCCTATTTTATTTTACAATTAAATGAGCTTTAATATTATTGATAGAAAGAGTTAAAAATCATAAAGCATTTTTTATTTCTAGAATTAGAAACTCAACCCTATATTCTCTAACTTTTTTTTTTTCCACATCATTTCCATATTAAAATTAAATAATTACATTTGAGTGACTTTTTTTAACTTTTTATTTATTTATTCTATACGGCATTCAATTTTTTCTAAATGTTTATTTAAAGTGGAGATGTTCTTAGAACTTTTTAGAATATTCAAACTCAGACCCTCCAAAATTTGGAAAAATAAGTAGATGTATATATATAGATGGAAATTTCATTTTCAGGAAAATTGTTCTACAGAAATATATATTGGTACTAGTAACACAAAATTACCTCAAAATGTTGCAATTTTGAGATCAATTTAAACAAATTAGAAACAAATTTGTGTTGCCAAAATTTGAAATTGAAACAAGATAAAAATTAAAACCAGAACAAGATATCGTTTGTTTGTTATTTTCGAAAGTGGGGACCAATTTGGAGATAATTACGAGTACCTTCATTAAATGTAACACGATCAACGATTGAAAACGATGGATAAAATAGATGGGTGAATAGAATTACCTGGATGCCGTTCGGTGAGTTGGCGGCGGTGAGAACTCGGACTTCGGACTCTGACTCATTAATAGGTCGGGGCTCGAAGATTCGAACCGACGCGAGCCTGGGCGCTGCCTTTAATAGAGAGAATTTGTAGGCGTTGCGGTCCACCTGACTGTGCAAAAACAGGTCCGCATTCGGGTATACTTCGAGAATATTTTTCACTATAGAAGGGCCCGTGAGCTCGAATCTCCTGGCCCCACCTACCAAACACACAGCAATTCTAGACCGATCCAGCTCGGTTGATCCGCTCCGAATCCGGATCTCACCCGGATTGTGATTCGCGAAATCTGGAGAATTCGTGGCGGCGGCGTAGGGGGTGGATGCGGTGGAGAGTGTGCGGTTGAAAAAAAGAGACTGAAGCGGCCCGAAAGAGAAAAACGGGTTGGAGGGTGTCACGTATGAGATGGAGAGAAATACGAGGAAGAGCAGAGGAGGGATTATTAAGAAGAGAAGACGCCAATCGAGATCCGAGAACCATTTCGTGATATTAGACATGGTTGATTTTAATGGGCTCTTAAACGACGTCGTCATCGGGGTCTCTTTCTCTGCAGATGTTTTTTTGTTGTTGTTGTCTGGTTTTTGAAAAACCCTTGTTGGATCTTCTTCTTCGTTTTGGCTGCTCCAGCCATAAATGAATAAATATGGAACCCCCAAAACGAAGAGAGATCAGAAAGAGATAGAAAACGAGTAGTTGATGATTGTTTTTCGATAGAAACAATCAACTTTTTTAGTAGATGTGAAGGAAGATGTAGATGTGCAGTTGTGCACTGACCTTCTTTTTCGCGTGAGCACTCAGAGATATTTTTAAAGAGAGATATAGGCGGCCTGGTGGGAGTTAGGTCATGATTTGTCAAACTTTTGGGGGAGGTTTTTATAATTTTCGATAAATAAGCTTTACTGTGAAGTTACCTTTAGATTTTTTATTATTATAATTTTTTTAACTTGTTTATATGACCACTAAATCTCAAAATGAATTACAGTATGCTTGGGTACTTGTTAAAATGATACCTTTTGCATAATTCTATGGGAAATTATTATTCTTCCCCTATAGTTTGCCGTATTCTCTAGTCTCCCTTCTCTAGTTTTAAAATTCTCCAATTTCACCCTTCCCATGCATAAATATAACCAATCTCACCATATAAAAATAGGCATAGGAAGGGGAAAATTAAAGAATTTTAAAACTAGAAAGAAGAGACCAAAGAATACGGTAAACTACAGGAGAGCGAATAATAATTTCCCTGATTCTATTTTGATGTAAACATGATTGAACCTTTTCAAAAATAACAAAACTATGTATATATATATATATATATTTTTGTGTTCAAAAATATAAAAACCGGTTTTTCTTTTATGTCTTGTTTTTTTATTGCGTCAATTTGATTTTTCCATTTTTTATTTAGTGGGGAAATATACAAATATCGAAATACTATCATAGATGATTTGCTTTTTTTTTTCACTTGTTAAGCTCGTTCGTTTTTAGTTTGTTGCGTGTGTTTCTTTTGGTTTTGATTAATTTTTTTATTATAGCGAAATTAAAAATTACAATGGAGAAATGAACAAACAAATACGACAAAATCAAATTTTGTTTGGTTTTAATTATCTGATTTTTATTTAATTATAAATAAAGTGTGTGTGTCAGTGCAAGTATTTAGACTACGAATATAAAAATAGTAGTTGAATTTATATATCGTATAAACTAGTATTTTTAAATTTAAACTAGGTTTTGTTACACAAGTAAGGCACGTGTTTTAATTTATATACATAATTATAATATTTGATTATAAATTAATTTTGATAGAATATTAAAAAAAATTATATACAGTTGATTATGAGATCACAAATTAATTAATAAAATAAAAAAAAAACATAATCCAATCATACAAAAATAACTCCCATTATACATCAACTTGTGGAGACAATAACATTATTTACAATATTATATTTTTTTAAGGAAAAAAAAAAAACTAAAATCTTATATCTAATTGCAGAGGACATAGATATATACATGTTTCCCATTAAAATAAACATCCTCACGGAACCTTTTGTAAATATATCAGTATTTGATCAACATAATCAAGTCGATCAGGATGAGCACGAAGTGTAAACGTAAGAAGAGAAATGTACAAAGTTATAACTCCAACAATAGGCATGTCAACATGTGCTTCTATCACCTATCATTCAATTATTGCCATAAATTTACACGAAAAAACAGCTATATACTCCAAATTGAGCATTATACAATCCCCTTCTAAACATTTGCAGGCCAGTACCAACTTTCCCTTAAGCAACCAAGCTATCTCTATAACAATTTAATTATCTAAGACAACAATCTTTAGAAAATTTCATTAAATGTAAAGTTAGTAACAAATTTGCAAAAAGTCTCTATTGCGGTAATTAAAAAAAAATATCACATCTATTTATCAATATCATTTATGAACTTTTGAGGGTTGTAATTAAAAATCAACTATGTTATAATTTTAATTAAAATAAATTTTAAAAATTACTATATAATCTCTGTCGTGTTACTATTACTAAGACCTGTCTATCAAGGGTCATTTGATTTCCAAAGAAAATTTAAGGACCCAACAATTGAAATCTTACTAAGACCTGTCTGCTATGTGGTAATTAAAAAAATATATATCCTTTTTTTTTTAAATAAAATTTATTTCACATTTATTTGTTAATATAATTTAGGAACATTTGAGGGTTATAATTGAAAATCCACCGTGTTATAATTTTAAATTAAAATAAATTTTACAAATTACTATACAGTCCCTATCGTGTTACTATGATTAAGACCTGTCTATTAAAGGTCATTTTGACTTTCAAAGAATATCTAATCTAAGGGATGTTATAATTGAAATCCTACTAAAACCTGTCTACTAAGTAATTATATAAACTTGAATGGTTGTATCTATAATTTCACTTTCCAACAAAAAAAAAAAAGGATGCTATAATCCGACGACCAACTCACACTTTTTATATAGTTACTAGGTTCCGGAGCACATGCTTTGAGTTTCATATTTACAAATATACATTTTCATGAAAAATAAGAAATGTCAATATAACATATAGTTTTAGCTCATATAAATGTTATTACATTGATATAACACATTGAGAAAGTTTTAAACTCATTGGTTTGGCAAGAAGCTCATCTACACTTGCCTCAAAAGAGATCCTTCCCACAATGATTTAACAATTGTTTGCAACTTTTATTAAACATCTTAACAATTCAAATTCAACAACTAAATTGTTATTTTGTTACATCAAAAAGTACTCTTCGACTAAATTGCATAAATTGTGATGGAATGATCACTCAAATCTTCAATAACAGATATCCACATCTTTAAAACTTCACAATATTCACTAATTGTAGTTATTCTATCAACCGCTTATAGCAATTAGCATCCGAATTGACTCTACCATATACATTACCACATTATTTCATTGGCAATGTTAATTGTTGAAGTAAAGTTCACGTCTCTATAAACTCCATTAATGGTATCCACTGCATGATAGATAACCAACAACAATACTATCAATCTAACACTGCCTATGATATTTCTATTAATTAATTCTACAAACTTGAAGGTTTGTATTTGTCATTTGACTTTAAAAAAATAAAATAAAATAAGGGATACTATAACTAAAATCTTACTAAAAGCTATCTATTAAGTAATTATATAAAGTTGAAGGATTGTATTTGTAATTTAACTTTTAAAGAATTTAAAAAAAAAAAAAACAAAAACAGAGGTCAAAGAAATTAAAAGAAAAAGAAAAGGGGCCGACCACTTCACACTTTTATATGTAGTATATGATATAGGATATATAGTTAGGAGTTAGGATATCAACTTATCAAGCATGAACCTTGGATTGCGAATTTGCGTGGGAATAAATAATCACATTCTATGTTCTTTATATTTTATTCTGTAACTTCAGACTTCGAGAACCAGCGAAATAGTCAGACCGACGTTATTAAATTAATTACGGAGGACGTTAAGCCGCCTCGTGTACTCGAGAAACGGTCAAGATCAATTTTATATTTCACCAAGTAACTTTCTCATATGAATTTAATTTAATTGTATGCGGTTAATATTGCTTCGGTTATTGACTATTGAGTCATTATTTTGATAATTGTTAGCACAAGCTGGAATCACATACGTTATGCTAAGGATTAAAAAAATATTAATTATTTTAAAATATAGAAAATTGTGTATAAATATATTAAGAAATTAAATATAAATCGTATTTTACAAACTTGTAATACTGTAGTTGGGAAAAAAAAACAATTTGATGGGCCAGCCCAAGTTTAGTTCAATCGGGCCACGAAGAAATGGGCTTTAAAGGCCCAAAATTGTCGAATTTTATCGAAAAGCCGCCGTTAAAGAAAAAGGAAACTGCCGTTAAAGGGCTGACATATGAGCAGGTTTGTTAGTTAACTAGCTGAGCTCTAACTAAAGCTTGATTCGATCTTTGGAATCAAAAGCGCGAAACGATGCAAGGAGGATCGTCTGGCATCGGTTATGGTCTCAAATATCAGGTACCAAAACTTGCTGACATTGTTTTTTCAGACTCATTAAACCCTAATTTTTGGTTTCTAAATTTCAATTTTCACGCACAGGCTCGATGCATTTCCGATGTCAAAGCAGACAGAGATCACACCAGCTTCCTCACTGGAACTCTCAGTCTCAAAGAAGAAAACGAGGTAAAATTTTCAACTGTTTTTTTTTTTGGTTATGGTTTTTGTTTGACTAGATCTAATGTAGAAAAACGGAATCTATATATCAGGTGCATTTGCTCCGGCTATCGTCCGGTGGAACCGAGCTCATATGCGAGGGCCTGTTCTCGCATCCTAATGAGATCTGGGACCTCCGTTCTTGTCCGTTCGATCAACGCATTTTCTCCACCGTCTTTTCCACTGGTAACTGATTTGATGATCGGATCTCAATCCCTGTAATTTTTGAATTCTGGAGTTCCTGTTTATATTTTATCGTTTCAAAAATTTCCAATGCTTTTGAGTTTTGGCTCGATGATAGAGAGTTGGTTGGTTGGGTTGTGTTTTGTTATTGAAGGTGAAACGTATGGAGCAGCGATATGGCAGATTCCGGAGTTATATGGCCAGTTGAATTCGCCTCAATTGGAACAAATTGCTGTTCTTGATGCACACGTCTGTAAGATTAATTGGTGAGTTTGTTTATTCTGGTTTCGCAAACTTGCTCTTGTGGATTTTAGTGTCTAGTTACATCTTGAATTATCAAAAGTTTTTTTAGAATTATTAACAAGAAGGAAAATACATAACGAGAGAATGTGATACTCTGGAAGTAATCCGTAATTGTATCTGATTTAAGTTTAGTTTGATGGGACATTGTCATGAGCCATTACAGTTATGCCAAAGATATGTCTATTTTGTACATTTGAAACTTTATTTAATATTTTTGAATTGAATGAACTTTGAATTTAATATTAAACATTTGAAGTTAATTGACTTTTTAATCATGGCATATATTGCTCCTCACCTTTTGTATGCATTTCTTTTACAGCGTTCTTTGGTGGCCATCTGGAAGACATGATAAGTTGATCAGCATCGATGAAGAAAATATTTTATTGTGGAGCTTAGATTGTTCAAAAAAGACAGCCCAGGTATAGCTCTAGTAATCTTATGATTTTGATTATCATGCTCTCTTTCTGAACAGGTTCAGTTTTCTTCTTCCCCATTGCTACTCTCATTCATACATAAATCGTTAAGGTTTTCGCATGTTGACTAAAACTCATTGCTACCATACTCACATTTCTCCAATGATTGGCTTTAAGTGATGCACTTGGTTGATTATGCCTATAGATTATTACTGATAAACTATCTGTAAAGATGTTGCTTAATTGCAACTTAGTGGGATTGAATGATCTTACTCCAATTCACATGATATTTGTGTTTCACTTCATTTTTGCTTTGTAGAGCCTTGTGTAAAATTTTAGATTTTAAGTTTGTGGAAGTAGATTTATATTAGTTGCCATGGTGACATTTACTATACATCAGCAGCACATCAAGAACACTTTTGAATGGTATACTTATTCAAATCGTTTTGGAAATTAAGGTACAATCTAAAGAGTCTGCTGGTATGATGCACTACTTATCTGGCGGAGCATGGGATCCACATGACGTGAATTGCATTGCAGCAACATCTGTATCATCTGTCCAGTTTTGGGATTTAAGAACTATGAAGTATGTTTTTCATATCTTTGTATTTTGTTTCCTGAATGTAGCTTTATCTATTGATAGCAGTCCATTCACATTATGTCTTCCAAGTCATTTCAGTTTGAAGTATGTGTTTAGATGTTTTAATGGTGCTCGTGCTTTTTTAATTTGGGTGAGTTCATCCTTTTTGTAATGGAATTTCTCACACGGTTGCCAAATTGGATTCAGTAGCTTTTGTTTTTCTTAATATTTGTTTTAAACAATGAACCTGCCAAGCTGTAAGCTTTATTCCGACAAATATATAAATACCTTGCTATTCCAAGACCTTTTTTATTTTGTTTCAAACTGTTAAAGAGGTGTTTCTGAAACTGCTATGTATTTTTTTATGTTTCTCCTCCATATGAAGCATTTGTGTTGCACAAGGTTTGCGTGGCTAAGAATAGAATTGTATAATGCAGGAAGACAAATTCAATTGACCGTGCTCATGTTCGCAGTGTGGACTATTCCATGGAGGACGGGCATATACTTGTAAGATTATCACTTTTTATTTCTCAATGGTCAGCTGTAGATATAAAGTCAATCAAGTAAACATAGATTAAGGATAAGAATCCCAAACAACTAGGCACTGCTCTTATTAGTTGAAGATTGTTGATTGTTTGAATTTTTGTTTAATGAACTGTCAACAGTATAAAATGTATAAAATTCTGAATTTTCATTCTAAAATCATATATTCATATCCGTGAATTTCAATTTTGGTCTGCTTGCTAGTTTTGAAGTATGACTCCTAATTAAAATTGTATGCTAGATTGTGGTCTGATTGAAACCATTGTGGCCAAACTATAACTACACCAGTATAACTAGATTGTGGTCTGATTGAAACCATCATGGCCAAACTAAGAACCATTCAGTTTGTGCATGTGTACATTTCTAGCTTATTGATTGTCAATAAAAGAATAACATGTATGATGTCTTAATTCAGTAAACTAAGCTTTTTTATCATTAACAAACATGACAGTATGCTTCAGTGCTTTAAGTGCTTTTCTTGTCAAGTCATCCATGTCAGATTATGTCCTTGTTATTTGATTAGTCATAAATTGAAAATATTTAATTTTTTTGTGTCATCTCATATTTCTTGCTTGAAGTCACTACTCTACTGGATGCTAGATTTTTTCCTTTCAAAGATGGTAAATTAACTGCTGTTTATACCTTCGGACATATTAAAATGGTACAATTGTTGTAGGTCACTGCAGAGGATGAATCTGGGATAAACATATGGGATCTTAGAATGCTGAAGGCCCCTATCCAAGAGCTCCCTGGACATACACACTGGTAATATATTTCTCAACATCACACAGTTCTGTCTTCTTTCAATCATTTTTCATTCATTGAAAAAATATACTTCTTCTGCAAAGATTTGTGTTTCCATGAGCATGCCATATTGATATTTTCATGTGCTTGACTTTGATATTTCTCTTTGGCTTCTTCCCTTGTACAAGAGATATCCATTTTCTGGTACTTGTAGATTTCTGATTTTGACCTCTTTAAGAATGTTGGCAGGACCTGGGCTGTCAGTTGTAACCCTGAGTACGATGGGTTGATTTTGGTAACTCTCTTTCTCTCTCTTGCATATCACACTAATGTATCTAGTGGACCTAGTGGTAGAAAGTTTTCACAGTTCCTTCAAGGCCAGAAGAACCTTGTACATTGGCTCTATATGTTCATCTTACATGTGTCCACTTCGGGATCTATAAAAAGTTTAGATTTTTTGAAAATGTAAAAAGTTTAGATTTTAGTTGATTCATTAGGTGTCAATTTCAAATGCATCATAATCACTTATGCCTAACTAACATGTCAGTGAGGAATACATTCTATGATTTACTCAATGGAACAAAATATTTTATCTTTCCTAGCTGTGTTTTAATAATGGAGTTATACTGCAGAGTGCTGGTACGGACTCAACTGTTAATTTGTGGTTGGCTCCTACTTCTAGCAGTGATGAGTTACCACCTAAAAGGTCATTTTCTTGTCTATGTAATATACATTAAATTATGGCATCTCATTTCCGTTTTATCTATTTAGATGATTTTGATTTATATATGTTTATGTCATTGACAGCTTAGTTGATACACCAACGCAAAGGGCTGATCCGTTGCTTAATTCATATACTGACTATGAGGACAGCGTATATGGTAATTGCTGCAACCCTCTGGATCTTTATATTGTAAATCTTGAGCAGATACTGACCATATCTCACTTGTAATCACAGGCATTGCATGGAGTTCTCGTGAGCCTTGGATTTTTGCATCACTATCCTATGATGGAAGGGTAAGACTTAATACGCTCTGATAGGAGAAATATATTCTGATTCTCTGAAATTTTCTCTCCTAAAACATGATATATATATAGTCTTTCTACTGTCAGTTCGTCTTGATATAAAATATATCAAGACGAAGAATGTGACAAGTGCATATACTTTGAGTCAAAGTATATAAATCTAATGGTCCAAATTCTTCGTTCTGATATATTTTAGGACGAATTGACAATAGAAAAATTGTATATATATATATAATATTGGTGGGTGTTACATGCATAGCCTTATACCAGTAAATGTGGTTTTTAGTCTGGACTTATAGTTTATTAAGTTTGGATATTCAATTTCCTCATGTCAAACCAAAAAAAAGTGCAAATAGGTAATGCTTGTTTGGTATTCTTCACAAATCTCAGTGATTTGATTCAATCTCTTTCTTGCAATACAGGTAGTTGTCGAATCAGTAAAGCCTTTTCTTGCCAAAAAATGAAATTCGACACAAATCACCCTCGTGCATCTCTCTTCTTGTGAATCTAGTTGCCTTTTGGTCCCTCGTTCGAAATTGGTTCCCTGTGATTCATAAACAATCAGAGCAAACTTCACTGAAGATCCACATCAGTTCATGCTACTCAGTATGATGCAACCGAACGGGTTAGTAGCTAAACAGTATCCCATTGAGCAGCCTGTTTTATCACACAATGTGTTTAAACAATTATTCAATACTCATTTCAAGTTAGGTCTCATTATCATCATCAGTCTTCTCCTCAAAACTTCAAATTTCAAATGTACCATCCTTTTGTTGTTATATACTGTTCTGTAATTGCAATCCTTATATTCTTCCTCTGATTTGTAAAATTCTGACTTGTGAGAAAATAATTTTCATCACAGATGACGTATCATTCTATCCGTACTCTTTCTATTAAAATCACGTCACATATATATGTATTCATAATGACTTTAAAGTTTAAATGTAAAATCATTATCATAATCGACAATTTTTCAGATGTGGTTGTGATTGTATTAGACTAGTAGTGTGATGTGGCAGACAAGATTTTTTCCAATAATTTTTGTTAGTACTTCAAAGAAGAACAGTTGTTGAAGGTGAAGGTGACATTAAGCTTATCCAAACACTGATTGCCCGCCTTGTCAGTGTAAATGTGTTTGGTTTCCTCGTCAAACGGCAGTCTACAAAGTTATCTCTTAACTCTTTTGTTCTGTTTTTCCGACACGGGGCAACTCATTTCACCATGAATCGTCTGCCACGTGTTGCATTACACGTAAGCTACCACGTTTTCAGCTTATCCTATCTATATTGTAAAGCTCATGGTCGATAGAATTCCTGCCATGTCATCAAAGTCTAAGGTTGGGACACGTGGTGAGACCAGGTGAATTGGAGAAAAAAAGTGCAGTGCTGTATGTGGTAATACTTCTGGTTTGAATTGGATAAGATGCAAAAAAAGATTTTGCTTTCCAACGGTGATGATAAAGCTTTGAAAATCACTTGTTTTAGTCCTATCCACATATTGCTACGTCTTCATCAGAAAAGATTTTGTTGAGAAAATCTGGAGATTCTTTAATGTTTGGAAAGACTTCGAGACGAGAGGAGATTCGGTGATTTGGAACATCTATTAATTCCATTTTTAAATAAATTGATAAATTGGAAAATAATACTAGTATCTCCACGAGTTGACACATGTCATCAGTAGATATGACTTTTATATCGTATATCATTCTCAAATTGTACTACTCATTTGATGTACCCAAAATGTTGTTTAGGACTTTCTTATTTTTTTTTTTATTTTTTTCTTTTTCAAGTGTAGCCAATACTAAGGGTTCATTGTTTAGATGGTGCCATGGTGGTCTCCTACATGATATTCAAAATCTGATATTGTAAATGTTAAAGTGTGGGAAGATCCTTTTCTGTGGAAGTTGTATTCTGAACTATAATTATAGAGCAAAACTGAAACGGGTACAATTTAATAACCAAAAAATAGAAACCTGGTTTGCTTCGAAGGAAACCAAAACCTCTCAAAAGTCATAAAAGACTAACGCATAATACTTAAAAATTTATTCATACTTTTTATTGAAAACAAATCTCTATTTATAGAGATTACAAACTAAAGAAATAACAGAAAATTTATCTAAACAAATCCTATATAATCTTATTTAAAATAAGAGATTATCATCCTATTTGAATTTAAAACAAAAACAAACATTTTAAATTTAAAATAAACAAGATCCTAACAGAAACCTAATGTCGTTAGGTTTTGGTAGACCCTAAGCCACAGTAATATCAGCTTAAAAAATTTTGTTTGCTTATTATAATTCACCACACGTAAATGTACTTGGAGTAATCATTTTTTTATTATCCATACAATAAATTTATTTTGCAATCCATAAGTGAACATACCTATATGGCTATATATATATATTAGTTATCGGGTCAAGTATATTTGACAATATTATTTTATAGTTTTACTATTTTTCAATATCAAGAATTAGTGAAATCGTATGATAAATCTGTAAGGTATAAAATATACCTAACCTGATAATTTATATAATTTATATATTTTTTGATATACATACATATATTTATTTAATTTCTAAATAGATACTACGTTATTATTCGTCGAAACACGTGGCGACCCCAGAGAGGCATAACGGATACAAAACCGCGAAGGTGGGTCCCGCCCATTCTTCTCACGTGTATGATTAAATCGCGGGATTCGCAGCCACCATCCACCAGTATGCCACCGCCACCATTAGCCGAACAAACAAACGTTAAACGAGGCCACCGATCTCATCTCTTTAAAAGTCCTCTCTCCGTCAAATGCACCAAACACAAAGATTTCCCGAAATTCTCTCTTCCACTCTCATTGGCACATTCTCTTCTTCTATCTTTTTTCAATTCAATTAAAATTTCAAAACTTAAAAAACTAAAACAAAACATTATTTTATACTTAATAGTCTCCTTCTCTTTCTAGAATTCAAGCACACTAGAACCACTCTTAAAAATAAAATAAAAAACCATTTTTTAAAAGCTCTTCGAATTCTCTCAATCGAAGCATTTCTGCTAGGGTTTTTGTTTTTGTGTTTTGGTTATTAATTTCGCTGTTTTCAATGACATTTCCGTAATTGATGGCGGCGAGTTCCAGAGCTTTAGCGACTCAGCTCGATTTCAGTCTGAGCAGACTCCTTGATGTCTCTCATTTGCAGAGTCACAGTAATGGATTGGAGGAGCTGAGGAAGAGGAAGAGAGTGTGCTTCGAAGGAGGCGACCGTGTCGTCGGAGTGAATCGAATCAGCTGCTGCTGCTCCAACTCGGTGGTCCCGATCCGGAGAACAAGCGGGTCGGGTAAAAGTGTGGAGAAGTGTGAGGAATGGCGGTTCGATTCGAAAAAGAGCTCTCACAGGGTCCGAATCCAAGCTGCTCCTGCAATGCCCTTCGCTTCTCCTCAGTAAGTCGTTTAGTGACATTTTCAGCTTTGAATTGTAATTGTTAAGTTAAAAAATGTTAATTTGTCACCCGAATGTGGTTAGTTTTATGGAAGATTTCTACTGTATCACAATTTAAGTGTTGATGTGATTATTTGGGATTGGCATTTTTCAACTCAGAAGTACATGTGCAATCATATGCATGTCTATCTTGTTAGTGGCATTATTGAACTTTTTAGCTTAGGTTGTTCAAATTTAGTAACTAATGTATACTTATGCTGTTTGTATTATCATTGTTTGTAGATCTTATTTTGTGTCTAAAGACTCCAAACAAGAGAAATTTTATCCACGCTGTACTCCACGGAATTCGGGTCCACAGTCCCGTGATAGTCCACCAAAAAGAGGTAATAATCAACTGGATATGGCTACCGAATTTGTTTCTTTTTATAATCTAAGCTAATCTTGGAGCAGGTAGGAGTATTCATGACAAAATTCTGGCTTGTTTAGCATTTGATTGATAACCCATAATGGACTTTTTGATTTCATGCTTATTAATAGATGTGTTGTGTTCACTGCTTCCTTCACTGTAGACACGGGTATTGCAAATGAGAAGGATTGGGGAATCAGCTTGTTGAATGAAAATGTTAACGAGTCCGGCATCAATGAAGATGACAGTACTTGGTATCGAGAGGGCGGGGAGGACCTTGGCGATAATGGATACAGATGTAGATGGACAAGGATGGGTGGCAGGTCCCATGACGGTTCCTCAGAGTGGAAAGAAACGGTATTGGTTTATACAAATAAAAAATTCTGATCTATTACTGCTGTTGATCTTGAAATGGATTGAAGTGGAAGTAGTTCAATGTAATTCAATAAAGTTGCTATATAGTTGTAATCCATTGGTAAATTTTGCTATTTTTATTTGACAGTTCAGTTGATCCTATTACTGTAAATTGTTCATGTTAACTAGGTACTAAGTTTAGTTATGTTGCTGTACTTATGGAATTTCTACAACATTATGATGGAAACTACCTTGGAGTTTGGATTTGTACGCTTTAAGAGAAACCAGTTTTAACATTTTAGGATAGAATTCTATAGGATAATCTACTTTCAATGCCTAATCGACGAATAATCTTCTCTAATCCCTAAAGTTCTCTCAAGTTCTATCTTTTCTAATGCTTTGATGTACACCATCTATGATTGGGTTTGGTAGCCCAAACCTTGTTTAGTGGCATATCCTTCTGCATCACTCAATTGTATGATTTTTCAAAACTCTGCTACATTTGCATTGTTTGTATAACTCCATTAAGTATTATCCAGGTAGATGCCTTTAATTGGATTTATTGATCTCCTTGACAGTGGTGGGAGAAGAGTGACTGGACGGGATACAAAGAGCTAGGTACATTGCTTACCTTGTCATTTACTAGTCATGATGTGTTTTTCTGTGAAAAGTTCTGGAAAAAGTTTTGGATATTTTTTTATCATAATGCACATCGTCCATTTTGAGACACTAGTTAAAGAAAAATACTTCAACTATAAGGAATATTTGTAAAGCCTGTATTAATTGAATGCAACTTATCAATTTGAATCAATTGGAGGTTTATGATTTTAGTATGCTGATTATTCTTCTTTTTGTTGACCTCAATGCATAAAGTCTTGCTAGTATGATTTAATTCATCGAAGTATAAATCTGTTAAATATTTATGACATCCTCTCATAGTCAAGTTTAAAAATACCATAATGATAAACTGTAAAAGATGTGGTGAGGTATAGGAATTGATGTGAAATAGGCTTTTGTTAAATTGTTGGGGCCTTGGCATTTTAAGTAGGAATGCTTTTATAGCACAAGCAAGCATTCTAGCAGGCTGTTGAATTCGCCTAAGTAAATCCTATTGATAATTATGTAATTTTGTCCCAGTTAAAGTTTTCTATACAATTATGATAACCCCGAGCTCAGTGCGATAAAATCTCAGAAAGTGCTTAGCAAAGAATCTTAGTGGCAGTACTATGCTTATAGCTTTTTAAGTAGGCATGCTATTATGGCCATGCACCATGCATGTATGAGTGGGCAATGGAATTTGTTGGCACCAAATCAAAATATCCTTAATAGTTAGACTATTATCTAGGTATAAGAGATGCTCTTCCCTGTCATGTGTAGACAATATGCTTATATTGTAATATGTTTGTGTGTACGGACAATTTGTAGAAAATAACAAATGCAAGAGGGTGTCTCTTCTTCAGACAAATTCAGAAGGATTTTGACCTTGACCTTTTTGTACTAGATGTCCACTTGAAGGGCATCTTGAAACTTCTGTTTGAGTGCCCACTCATAGCAAAGTTCATATTTTGTAGGTGTCCACTTGAAGGGCATCTTGAAACTTCTGTTTGAGTGCTCACTCACAGCAAAGTTCATGTTTTGTAGGTGTGGAGAAATCAGGAAGAAATGCTGGAGGGGATTCATGGTGGGAAACATGGCAAGAGGTTCTTCATCAAGATGAATGGAGGTGCTTTGCTATTTTCATACATCAATAGCTTATTTTATTATTTTTGACTATCCTATAACCACACAGAAATCTTATCACATGCAATTACTGTACATCTTTGGAATTGTAGCAATTTAGCAAGGATTGAGAGGAGTGCTCAGAAACAAGCAAAATCAGGCACTGAAAATGCTGGATGGTATGAGAAATGGTAAGCTGATCCTACAATTCTCTGCAATTACAATAATTGTATTTTATACGCATTAAGCATGTTGTTTGTCAATGAGAAGGCTCCTTGTATAATATTTACTGATACATTTTCTTTTGAACTTCAGGTGGGAAAAGTATGATGCTAAAGGCTGGACTGAGAAAGGTGCACATAAGTACGGTAGACTTAATGAACAGTCATGGTGGGAGAAGTGGGGAGAGAACTATGACGGAAGAGGATCCGTTCTGAAATGGTTTTTCCTATTACCTTTATTTAGACGCTTTTTATGCTAGGTGATATACCACTGTATGTTCGTAGACCTATCTTGTGACGTTAGTTTCTCATACCTTTAGAATATTTAATTTTATTTATTTATTTATTTATTTTATTTTTACAGTTTGTCTTAGCTGTAAAGAGCAATAGGTTGCTATATATTTTATCACGGGATTTAGGTAACGTTTCTGAATTTAATGGAATAAAAGCCAGAAGTGACACAACCTTTGAAACTCATCTCATGATGAAAAATGTGCAGTTGGTACCTTGTAGATGATTAATTGTATCTGTCCTCTAAATCTGACGGTAAATTTTCGGTTGTTATATAGAGTAGACTGTAGACCTCTGATACATAGAAGTATAATGAGATGCAAAATTATCATTAATCTTAATACTGCTTTTCGTTTCTAGTTAATGCTATGCTTTGGAGGGAAATAAATATTATAAAAGTGTTGCTTCTCCTTGTGTGAAAAACTTTTGAGTAGTTTCTCTTAATTTTGTTTTTTCTACTCCTCAGGACAGATAAATGGGCTGAGACCGAACTGGGTACCAAATGGGGAGACAAGTGGGAAGAGAAGTTCTTTGCTGGCATAGGTTCGCGTCAAGGGGAAACATGGCATGTATCTCCCGGTGGTGATCGTACGTCTGGTTCTTGACTTGTATCTGCTGGCATGCATATTATCAACCCTTTTGTTTTCTTCTTAATGATTGGCCATTCAATATTTCTTCTGGAATTATATAGATAGTTAAATTTGATTTTCCCTACGCAATTCTTGATTCCACATCTTTGAACAAATTTTTTTCAGATTTCTGGATATTATAATGTATATTAAGATCTCTCAGGTTTGATTTTTAGGTTTTTCCTGAAGCTAAACGTTTACATTATCTCATGTCTAGGTTGGTCAAGGACGTGGGGAGAGGAGCATTTTGGAAATGGGTATGGAACTCAAAACAAGTAAATCACTTTATGGATGCCTAGTCAGTTCTTGACTAATATTTTCAGCCGTCATTTATTTGAATAGATTTTCATATTGGTTTTCGGTTTCATTTTTTTTCTTCTGTAAAGTTAAAGTAGTCTGCATAGTTATAATGCCCTGCACATAAGTTCATTTGCATGTGCTGTATTGGTGACTGGATAAATTTTGCCTCTCTCTCACCAGGAAAGTTCACAAATACGGGAAGAGCACAACCGGTGAAAGTTGGGATATTGTTGTCGACGAGGAAACATATTATGAGTAAGCATATACTTTCGGATATAAATCTCGTTATATATCAGCATGCAAGTAACTTGCAATCGAGTGTCCTTACATCAATTAACATATTTTAACTGTTTTCACTGAAGGGCTGATCCTCACTACGGATGGGCTGATGTCGTGGGTGATTCGAGCCAGTTGCTATCTATCCAACCTCTGGAGAGGCCACCGGGCGTATACCCAAATATAGACTTTGGTGCATCCCCTTCTCCTCCAGCTGATGACCTACCAGACACGCCTCCTCCTTCACAGTGAAGAACTGTTTTTTTTGGCCCTCCACGTTTAAGAATTATTCAACTCTAGTCATAACATTGGTTGAAACTTCTCTTTGTAATAGAATGTTATGAATTGGTGTTCAATTTATTCATTCTTTTGGTCATTAGATTGTTGATTTCATTTTTACGGCAGAATTGTATGTACATTTTTCTTTTATTAAAAATAGTTTTAGATGTTATTTCCAGTCAGACTCACACCCCACACACCCATTCCCCAATTACTCTTATAGAATGCATAGTAAGTGATTTCAGTACATACCATAATAGTATGCAAATATCGTAATGGACTGATTAATCGCCAAGATTTATATGAGAATGTTGATGATTTGCTTCAATTGCCACTCGTAAGAAGGTTGAGGTGATTCGAGATGGAGGAATGCGCTCAAGAGCTCAAATCATCTCTTCGAAGAAGAAGTGGCTGAGAATCTAGCTTGGCAAACGAAGTTGATGCATATATGATCTGAAGAAAGAAAATGTCCAAAGCAATTGGGAAGCTGTCTGAGAATTTGAATTGAATGCAAAAGAAGACCTCACAGACATCGAATCTGATCTAGTTGTCACCATTAGTACGTAATTCTCACTTGAAGAAACTGGTCTTGCAAATTGTATGATTTTTTGTTTTTGTTTTAGTAAATAATTAAGATTAAAAAAAAAAGAACACAAGAATTTGCAATTACATGCACTTCTAAAGCAATATATTTGACCAATTTGCCTTTTCTGTTTTCCCATCTCTCTCTTCAATCCTGAGTTGCGTATATGTCCTGCTTTGCATGTAAACATTTAAAAATAAAAACAAACAGAAGTTTGATTTCTGAACAAAAATCCACGTCCATCATAGCCATTTCTCTCTGCAACCTTGCTGTTGCTAAACAGAGGAGATTTATTGAGTCGATTGTTGTTGTGCCGAGTGACAGCGTCATCGTTTAGAGACCAACGTTGTGGTCTCTCTTCAAAGGCCTGGCGTTCACACTAGAAGCCTGACTCTTGTTTTCAGGCGAGAAAATATTCTCGATTTGTACACTCCATCTCTGCGATTTTCCTTCCAAACAAACGGATTCAAATTTTGCATGTCACACACAAGGCTCCCGCCAATTATATTTTATATGTAGAAGACGGCAACTTCGTGGGCCGGGTTCGACTCAGTCCGGCCCAAATTCTTTTCTTTTGGGCTTTATTTGTCAATATTTTAAAGCCCGGACACCTCTCTTTATTTAGATGACGTGTGAGCACGTCACTCAATTTTACCGACGTGTTCAGACGCGTCAACGTCCATGTGCTGGGACGCATGCACATGTCAGCCATTTCGATGACGTGTCCAAACATGTCATTAAAATTGCTTACGTGGCTGTCCTCTTCAGCGCATGGTCGTTGACACGTCTGAACACGTCAGCAAAATTGGGTGGCGTGCTCACACATGTCATCTGAACGAGTAATTTCAAATCGGCGTGCACTCGTACTGTTTAAATTGGGCGTGCGCCGCCGCACCACCACCCTACAGATGTGGCATTGTCTTCAAACACAAATCAAAACAAATCCAACTTGATTCGAAAACACTTCTACAGACTCAACATACTCATCAGCCACTGGAAACCTAGTTGTACAAGAAAACGATCTGAAATCTGGGTTCGATAACCCTGCAAAATCCAACTTTGTTTCAATCAGGAACTGTTCGAATTCCGTCCCCACTCAATTGTCTTCGATTAGGATCTGGGTCGAATTCCGTCTCCACTCAATTGTCTTGCACATCAGAATATATATATATATATATAGCGCTAATTCGATAGAATAGCCACTTGTTGTATTCCAATCTTTAAGTTGTATTCCAATGAAAGATTGAATTGAGATGTTGAATTGTGATATTGGGAGACTCAAAAGACAGCAGACTAGATAAAGAAATCCATTAGAGAAGCTAGAAGCCACCTGAGTACATGTGTGAATAATAGTGGACTCGCATCTGTTATTTCTTTTATGGTATTTTCATTTTTAGTGATGAGACTCACTGTGAGAGGCATATTATGGTATTTTCATTTTTAGTGGTGAGAGGCATCTTAGTGAGAAGATTGCTTTGTCTTTCAGGTTTTCAATCAAAGAAAAAGTGGAATCGCATCTTCCAACAAGCAATAGTCTTTCAGGTTTTCAATCAAAGCAATTCCTTTGTTGATTGAATCTTCATAGTTCTCTTGTTCGTCTATTAGTCCTTCAGCCAACCAATATCTTACAAGTTCACTTACTTCAACTGAAAAATCCTCAGGAAACAAAGAGCAATACAGGAAACAAGATTCCGTGTTCTTACGTTCCAGTGAATCATAACACCACTTTAAAGTTAAATGCCTTTGATACCTGGAGCCGATCTTCGAAACTCATTCAAGGCATGCTTCCACAGATTATCCATTTTCTTCCCCCTCATAGCTGTCCCCGTGTGATGATAGCCAAGGTAATCCATTACATTCTCTGGAAATTGCTTCTGCAAATGGTTTGTTGTTGTCTGATGGACTAAAAAGGCTACTTCACCTGCACTTTGACAGAATAGTTGCCAAGCTTATACACCATTGAGAAAATCCACTCTAACTTCAACATTAGTACTCATTGCCCTGCAAACATCTAAATTTCTAGATGTTAAAATGATCTTCGAACCCACATGATCTTCACGCCGTGGAATACCCAAATCTGCTCAGCTATTTGTTATTGAAACCTTTTTAGATCCAACTTCTTGGACACCGTTGCCCATATCACCACGCCAGAAGGCGGTAGTGAAGAATCTGTCTTGAGCCTGTTGTTCATGTTCTTAACAACAGTTGTCTTGCCAACTCCTCCCGTACCACAAACACCAATTCTCTGGACTCCATCGTTCTTCAGCAGATAGATAACTTTGGCTAATGTTCTTGATGCTGTTGTTTGATCCTGGATTGAAGGTCCAGGAATATGTTCCACGGTTATTGCTGCATCATTGTCGGTCGGGGTAACTTCCAGCTTTGACAAGTTCTTTAACCTCTTTTAGCATTCTTGACACAACTAAAGAAACATCTAGTAAATTTCTTTTTCTTTGCTGTTGTACCTTCTTGCATCAATTCCACTTCAAGTTTAAAATCTTCAACATTTCTCAGCCACTCTTTCACTTGAATTGTTGGTAATTTCCCATCTTTCTCAGCTTTGGCAAGCTGACTCTTCATGTCATTTCTAATGCTGATTAGATTCTTCATCTCCTTTTCCAAAACCTGGATATTTGATTGAATTCTGACAGTGTTGCTGATGTTAGAGTAGATTGAACCACAAAGATAGCGGCCAGCTTCTACTACTATAGAACCCGTAATTGAAGCTGCCATGTCCATGATGATAGAAGTCTAGTAAATAAAAGCTCAAGAAAATTCACCAGAGAGAAAAATCTTGGAAGGGTAAGTTTTTTTTGGTAATATGTGAGAAGATGATCTAAAGATGACCACCATCGATTATCTTGTTTGATGGAGGAATGCGCTCAAGAGCTCGAAGAAGAAGAAGAGGCTCAGAATCTAGCTTGGCAAATGAAGTTGTTGCATATATATGAACTCAAGAAAGAAAATGTCCAAAGCAATTGGGAAGCTGTCTGAGAATTTGAATTGAATGCAGAAGAAGACCTCACAGACATCGAATCTGATCAAGTTGTCACAATAGTACGCAATTCTCTCTTGAAGAAACTGGTCTTGCAAATTGTATGATTTTTTGTTTTTGTTTTAGTAAATAGTTAAGATTAAAAAAAAGATCACAAGAATTTGCAATTCGTCAATTGTTAATTCTAAATCAATAATTATCTGTGGAGAGGGGATTACATACACTTCTAAAGCAAGATTATTTGATCAATATTCTCGATTTGTACACTCCATCCCTGCGATTTCCTTCCAAGCAAACTGATTCAATTTTTGAATATCACAAAAGGCTCCGCTAATTGTATTTTATATGGAGAAGACGGCAACTTCGTGGGTCAGGCTCGACTCAGTCCGCCCCAAATAATTTTCTTTTGGGCTTCATTTATCAATATTTTAAAGCCCAGACACCTCACTTTATTTAGATGACGTGTGCGAGCATGTCACTCGATTTTACCGACGTGTTCAGCTACGTCAACGTCTATGTGCTGGGGCGCATGTACATGGCAGCTATTTCGATTACGTGTCCCGACACATCATAAAAATCGCTTACGTGCCATCCTCTTCAGCGCATGGACGTTGACGTGTCTGAACACATCGGTAAAATCGAGTGACGTGCTCGCACACGTCATCTGAATGAGTGCATGAGTAATTCCAAATCGGCGTGCACTCGTATTGTTTAAATCTGGCGTGCGCCGCCGTACCACCATCAAGTAGTCACCAACACCACCCAGATATGCAATCGTCTTCAAACACAAATCAAATCAAATCAAATCCCAGCTGATTCAAAAATATTTCCAGAGACTCAGGAGAACACTAACCGAAACCCAAACCGATGCTAACATACATCCACCTGAATATTCTCCAAAGCAGAGTCTCCTTTCTCAGCCAATGGAAACCTAGTTGTATAAGAAAACGATATTAAGGCTCTGAAATCTGAGTTCGATAGCCCTGCAAAATCCAACATTTTTTTGGATTAGGATCTGGTTCCAATTCTGTCTGCACTCGATTGTGTTGCACATCAGAATATATCGATGAGTTTGTGACCTTTGCGATTCTTGTATTGGAGCTTGATATCATGATAAACTTCAGCTTCGTAGCAATTGGGTTCACTCTTTGTTATCGAAAGCGTTTTAAAATTTTGAAAAATATGAAAAACAATTCTGTTCTGTTTTCAAATGAAAATTGATAAAACGAAAACCGAAAACAATAGTTCATTTGATAGCTTTCCACGGTGAGCCAAAAAAGAAAGAACATTTTTAGATCAGATACTGATAGAGAAAGTTGCGATGGTGATGATTAAAGCAAGAGATGAGTTGATGACAAAAATTAACATGAATTCAGAAATGCATTATATGCAAGTAAAGAACAGAACCAAATTTAGATCAATAAACCACGAGATTGTAGTTTTAAATTGTACAATTGATATTTATTATAGAAACTCCAGGTCCCAAATGTTACATAAAATGCAAATTTGTTTGAATATTACAGTATAGCACAGAGACCACAAATTTTTAACATTCTTCAAACACTACTGGACATTTATCTGTTATATTGATTTCCTTTGTTCATTCTCTGCAGTTAAAAAACATCCCAGCTTTCGTGTCACATCTTCAAATGCTTGGTCTCACGTTGAGACGAGATGCTATCTTCTGACCCAGAGTCTTGTCGGCCTGTACTCGTAATAGAGTGGAATACCAAGTCAGAACACTTAAAAGAGTAAAGAGTTAATCAACTCAAAAAATCTATATTTATAAAACAATGTTACCTGAGACCAGTATGAGATCCATATGCTGCGGATCTCATGGGTAACACGTGGGTCGGATAAAGCATCAACCCATCGGCAGATGAACCTCTCTTGCCTGAGAATAATTTGATAAAAAGCACAAACATAGGATATTAATATTATAGCTTTGCAATTATGAGTAATTTTTTAAAATGAAGGGAACATGATTTTACCTGTCTGCTGAAAAGGATCGGTATCTCTCCCCTGGTTGTTTGAAGTTGTTCTCCTTGTCAATGATGCACTGCATAAATGAATGAATTCAGCTAACTTAATCTCTCATAAATACATTAATCTCATATTATCTACATTTCAATCATACAAGTAAGCCACTGAACAAATAAGAACCCAAAGATGGCAAAATCATCTCGTAAATCTACATCCAACTTTAATTTCACAATTAGAGAGAAGCCAAAGAAAACAAAGTCACCTTCTCACGTTTTCCACTGCAGATGGCAGGAGGAATGGGGTGTTGCTGAGCATGACGAACAGGATCGTACCTCGAGGGGAAGTAATCAATCTACAAATAAGCATCATAGCAACTTGTTAGTAGATAATATAATTTGATAACACTAGCAGAAGCCATTGTAGCATCTGATACCATTCACTTGTAACAAGGCACCCATATCCTAATGCATGCATCATAATCTAAGATGAGGAACAAGTCAATGATATAAAAGGGTAAAAACAAGGAGAGAGGGAAAGAGAGAGTACCTCCTCATCCCTGTGCATGAAATTCATGAAACCATCATAGTGATTGTTGTGATGAGCACACTTGGGTGCATTAGCTGGGAGCTGCAGATAGTTTGGTCCCAGGCGGTGCCTCTGGGTATCAGCATAGGAGAAGATTCGAGTCTGAAGCAACTTATCGTCTGAATAGTACACTCCAGGAACCACAATAGCAGGGCAAAACGCAAGCTGTTCATTTTCTGCAAAGAAGTTATCAATGTTCTTATTCAAGACCAAGCGGCCAACGGGCTGCAGGGGCAAGATGTCCTCAGGCCATGTCTTGGTCACATCAACTGGGTCAAAGTCATATCTGTCCTCATGGTCGGGATCAATAGTCTGGATGAAGAGTTTCCACTCAGGATAGTTTCCAGCTGCAATTGAGTCGTAGAGATCTTGAGTGGCATGGCTATGATTAGCTCCTCCAACCTTGACTGCCTCATCATCCAACAAACACTTAACTCCACAAGTGGGTTTCCAGTGAAATTTCACATAGTGTGCTTTCCCAGCCTTGTTAATGAGAGTATAAGTGTTAACACCAGAGCCTTCCATGTGCCTGTAATCTTGTGGTACACCCAAATCATCGAAGAGGAAGCTAAACATGTGCAAACTTTCAGGATGGTGAGAGAAGAAATCAAGGATCCTCCAGTTCTCTTGGATGTGAGACTTTGGGTTAGGTTTAAGAGCATGGACCATGTCTGGGAATTTCATTCCATCACGGATGAAAAAGACAGGGAAATTGTTTCCCACAAGATCAAAATTACCCTGCGTTCATAAGACAAAAGGTCAGAGAAAGTACATACCAGTAAGTAGAGAGACTTAACAACTCAATAGCCTACAACTCAGTGAGCTACACAGAGTCACAGAGTAGATAAATCCTCACCTCTCTTGTGTAAAATTTCACTGCAAATCCTCGAGGGTCCCTAAGGGTTTCAGGGCTGCCACGCTCGTGGATAACAGTTGAAAAACGGACAATAACAGGTGTCTGAACCCCTGGAGCTCGAAGAAAATCAGCACATGAAAGGTTTGAAATGTCATGTGTAACCTCAAAGAAACCCTTAGCACTGGCTCCCCTGGCATGGACAACACGTTCTGGAATCCTCTCCCTATCAAAGTTGGCAAGTTTCTCGATCAAATGATAATCCTCAAGGAGGATTGGACCTGTCAAATAAGATCAGCTTAAACTCTGAACTCAAGCTCTCCACTTTATGCATCAAAGATAAACATTGCAAAAAGAGCTAAAATAAAGTTTCTATTATAGAACATTTTAAGGAGATAAACTAATCAACCCCCACATTCCCTCGCATAGAACAAGATCTTCCCACTTCTTCACTAGAAAAAATTATTGCAGAAAAGCATCATGTGCAATTCAAATAGACTTGAACCAGCAAGGTTCCATGTTGAGTGAGACAAGCAAATGATAACATGGGAGAAGTAAAAGACATAACCATCCTTCTGATATATACTTAACCATCCTTGATTATATCAGATTGAACAAAATGCTGTTCATTAACTGAGTTAAAATTCTTCAGACGAGGCAAAAACCATGTACAATGACCTTCCACAAACTACCCAACGTCTTTTTTCAGTCACCATATATGAATATGATTACATAGTATCATACTTTTTCGTTCTGCTAAAATCTGTAGCAAGATGTCAAAATTCAAATGACACCCTTTCTTCCCTCGGTCAGATGATCCAATATTGATGCAGTCATTAACACTTGATACACATAACCAAACCATCTTATATTTGAGAAAGAATGTACCATAAATCCTCTAGAAGAAAACAAAATACAGGAAAACAGAGATTGACAATCCAAATGAAGACCAATGATATCCAAGGGGCATCAGATGGCAGAACGAGGTAAAATTTAGGAAGACCAATCAGTTAAACTTTGAAACAGTAGCTATCCATAGAATTTTTTTTAAAACAAATTATATGCTAATAGCTAAGCAGTTTCAAGACATTTTAAGTTGTCAATTTCATAAGTAGTCCAAATAAATTTGCAATTCATAGCCGTGTTTTGTTTCCTATCATCAGAATATCATATCTAGTATAATAATAGAAGAAAATATCTACAACAGAGATTGTAACACGGGAATTAAAAATACAAAGACCACACCACAAAAATAACACATATAGACAATAATAAGCTTTTAACACAGGTAGTAATTAGTATATTTCAAGGAGAAAAGTGAAAATAAATTCGAAACACAAATCCAGCACATCAACCATAAGTTGCTAAAAGGAGATACCTCGAGATCCCACGGTCAATGATGAGTTGTTGTTCCAGACTGGAGCACCAGAGTTAGTAGTCCAGAAGGGGGTACTGAAAGCACTTGATGGGCGGTGCTGCAATCATCACCACACACACATACAAAGCAAACAAAATCATCAACAAATTAAGTACTTAAAAACGACTCCCCATCATTATATTTGAAACCAAACACTAATAGGTATTAATCAGATTTCATTGCGAAACAAGTCAAACAACCGAAGCCAGTTCCACAAACAAAACCAATTGGAGATTGAAAATTATTTGAGAAAGTGAACAATTTTTTAAATAACAGATAAAAGAATCCGAAGAAACACACAATCAAAAAGGTGACAATCAGAAAGAGCAATAAACGAGATTCGATTCAATTTCAATTCAACATTGATATATAGATATAGATACTGAATCACGATGAGACACTCAAATAACGAAAGAAAACAATACAATTGAATATTGGGTAAAGAAAAAAGTCAAAACTTGAAGAAAATAAGAATCAAATAATCAGATTATACAACAGAATGAATCAAGAACAGAATCATTAAAATTCAAAATCAAAATCAGTACCTTGTATGGATCCATAGCGAGAGATAGAGATTGAGAGGGAGGAATTCTAGAGAACTTCGAGATAAGAGAAACAGAGGAGAAGACTTATTTTGTGTTTGCGACAATCAAAGCCTGAGCTTTTATCTGGGGCATATATTTATAAAACGTATACGTGGCTCGCGCTTCTATACTATATTTATCTATGTATATCCACAAACAATGACACCGAAAAATCATCATGCGAGACATGTTCTTTTCCGTATTACTCGCCAATTTCAATTTATCTTCTTTGTATTTCAGTCTATGTGAGGAGATTAAAATGAATGAAATTTTATCATATTATTAAGAAATTTTATGTTAAGTTACTTGTAGATTTATTATAACAATTTTTTTTACTAACAAAAAAAAAAAAAAAAAAATCTCTAAATGGATTTTTTATTTTTGAACTATGTGGATTTTTTTTAAGATGAAGACTAATTCTAAATAACTAACAGAAATCTAAATTTATATAATTCTTGTTAAAAAGGCAATTATACACCACTCTCACTTTGTTCAATAATATATATTTTAGTAAGATTTTCTGTTTTTCCAAACAAATCCAATAACATGTCCTAAATTATCGCGAACGAGACAAAGCGGTGACGAGAAACCAAAAAAAAAAAACTCCGCCGATATTTGAAAAGAAAGTGGGACCCACACCAGTCACCATATATGGTATATTTATTTTTATAATTTTTTATGGTGATGAAAAATTAATAAAATAATTGAGAACGTAACGCACTCGAGTTTCCTTATCCTGGTTTTGTTTTTTTCCTGTGTACCAATCCGTGACCACGTATGGGGAAAAGGGGTGACGTGGACCAGCTTATGGCCTCCACGTATGCAAAAGACGGAGCATCGAAACGTGTGCTCAACAGAAGCAGAGATCAGGGTTGGTCCTTGGAGACTTTGGAGAGCTGTTTTGGAGTTTACGAGGACGAGAACGTGAAAGCTACTAAATTTTCGCAATGTGTAATTTGATGATAAGATTAGTATGTATGGGCTGTGTGAGACTGTGAAGACTGAGCTCAGCCTCAACCACGAACCAGACTTTTTTGCCCCTCCACCACAAATGAGTGCACAAAATATTTTACATATTTTTTTCCAAACATATCTATTTTATTAAGTACACTCATTTCTAGGTTCACAATCATTATCCTAAATATTATATATATATACACAATTGAGAACACTTTTGCTCACTTTTGCTCACCCCTTCAAGAGAGGTAACCATTACCCCCTCTCAAATAGATGATATGTGTCTAGGGAGGGGTAAATTTATCCAAAAGATAACTGGATTTAGATAAATTTACCCCCACTATAGACACATGTCATTTATTTTTTTTGGGTATAATACTTACCCCTTGTAGAGGGTGAACAAAAATAGACTTTATAACACTGGGACCAATTAGGAACAACTCTATCGTTAACTTTGAATAACGATATAGTAGTTCCCAAAGTTAACCATGGATTGCTCTCAAAATTTATTGTTACCAAACCTACATGGGTATAGTAGCCCAGTCCATATAACGTTACTACGCTCGTAATAAGAGATAATAAATATTCTATCAACAAATTATTAAAAGGATCCTTTTAAAAAATTATTAAATTTCAATTTTTAAATACCTCTAGCATTTAACTTTTTCTGCACAACTGATTTCTCGTCACCAACTCACCATACGAACCCCATTATGCAGAGCAATTTCAATGAAAATTTAAAGGTTTAGGTGTAGGGTAATGACTAAAATGAACACATATAATCAACATCAAAAGATTATATGTCATCTACTATCCACAATAATCCTTATAAATGCTGAAATTTTTTAAAAAAAAATCTGACCTTATTCGACAATATGATGCAGAAATGAACACGATTGGATTTGGAGCCATCTTGCGTTGAATGAATTTCTTACCCTGAAATAGAGTAAGAAAACGAAGCTTTTAGACTAGTCCAGCTTTAGTAGCTGACATACTTTATCTACAGCGATAACTACAATGACATTTATATTTAAATAGAGACTCAGTTAGCAATATCTCACCGCTTTGCATTTTCATACTTCAATTTCATCAACTTCATGCATCCATATAGTAAAGTTTCAAACACATCAGGGTCTGGATGAGCATACTCATCATCCTTACGCGCGTCTAATGATATCCTGCCATGTATGAATTTAAATATTAAATCCATCTCTTAATTATGATAGACACTATTATAATCAGTTATGCAAAAAGGCACATACATGTTAAAATTGTACAAATGATATGGTACATCCATCCCATTGGAGCTCTTCTCGCTCGTACCATCCCATTGAAGCTTTTCCCGCTCCGGCACTATCAACTTTCGTTATAACGCATTGTATTGGTTGTGTGCTGCTAGTATCATTGTGAGATTGAAACCAGATGTCGTCAAAGGGGAAAAGCATTAAACACAATTCATTTATGAAATGAGTCAATAGGTCGAGACAATTTGTATTGCAGTAAATGGCATTTTAGTATTATTTACCAAGAAAACTAACTACATCATCGGATCATCATCCTTTAAACAAGAAGGCTGCAACTCAAGATTCAAATTCTCTATTCTTAGCTATCACAACCACAATCATGATGGTAGTTTTTGACAAAATAGATCTAACATGGCAGGATTTAATAGAATGTTCACACACACATGACAAGGCATCCCCATCTCACCGAAGACTTTCTGCATATACAATATATAGATGAGTGAATGAAATGTCTGTCAAGCTAATTTTCAAATGAATCATTTCCGATAAGGAGATATAACTTACAACTTGGTTCGCTAATGTAATTTGTGCAGAAACTTCTACTCAGCATTACAGTCAAATAGCATCCCTTGTTTATCCATTAGTCTGATTGAGTCCTCCGCTACCAACCAATGGATAATGTGTAAATAAAATCTACACAAAAAATTGACACAACCCAAGTAAGAAAAAATAACCAAAAAAGATGGTGAGAGAATGGTAGCCACAATCTGACTTAGTGGGATGTGATTGCTGCAGATTAGGCAGAGGGATGAAAGTGATTGTTCCAAAACCAAAAACTTGCTGAGGAAAATTAAATGAATCAGTAGATATAAACACATAGATGCAAGGAATTCAAAACAAATAAATTGGAAACAGAAAGTTAACTAACGAATCACCTTAGCATCAAAATTCACCCAAAAGGAAGTAATTCAGACACCATTACTCTCAGTAGGCAGAGAGCCATTGCTCCTAACACGAGAACTTATTAACATTACCCATATTTTATTTTACTCTTATGTTCAAATCAAAACTCACATAAAGTAAAAATATATCCCTTGTTACAGTTACTGTCGACTCAAGAATCACCTTGTTTGGGGAAAAGTCACTAGTCGACTAGAATTGGCTTGAGAAAAGCCGACTGTGAAATATAGATTTAATTCGTATTTGAGTTGGCTCAATTTCTTCATGAGTAATGTTAAGCCAATTAAGTAGCAAGTTTAACTTGATAAGTTCTAAAAGACTGAATTCTGGTTGGCAACATCTGGAGCTTCTAAATATTTTCTTAACATGAAAACACACCAAATCAACTACTGCCTATGGAAAAATCACATGCATACACATTTACATGCAAAAACTACATTAAACATCAAATATTAATGTTTGTATAAGAAAGAGGTGAGAGAGAGGACGCACCTTAGGTATCTAGGTTCATTTGTCCTCCAAGATGCTATACTTGTAAACCAAGGGCTTTTTATTTGCTGACATACTGCAATTTTAGACGATAAGAGTTTTGAATTCGTCAGTAGTAGAATCAAGTTGGTTTGCACAATAAACATAAAAGTATTGGAGCTCCAGATTTCTTATAAGAATCCTACTGGCTTCCCACTGTAACAAAATTGCTAACCCTCTAAAAACTAGAACAGAACACTCCTTCAAATGCAAAACATTGGCAACACGACACTGAGCAACCAGAGCAGCAAGCCAGCAACATGAACTCAGAAAAACCATAGTTGGAAGAAAAGTGACAGAATGTTTAGATCAAGAATCCCAATATTGAAAGGAAACTTACAATAGACATTTATTGATGGGACATCAGGTCATATAGTCTCATAACATACAAGTTTATTTAATTTTACAATACAGCGCATAATACAAAGGATTAAAAACATTCTTCAGACAGCTGCACCCCGTAGTTTACTCCTTGCTCACTCTCTGCAAGTAAAAAACATCCAGCTCGTGTGTCACCTTCAAATGTTTGGCTTCACATTGAGACGAGATGCTATCTTCTGACCCAGAGACTTGTCAGCCTGTACTCATACAAGAATAGAAAATTAAGTAAGAACAGTTTAGCTAATTCACTCTTACCATGAACATTTAAACTTTTAGAAGAATATCATCAAGTTTTCATATGTTAACCACTTAATCTCATAGCAATAGTTTGTAAAGATTGAAAGAAAGGGAGTCTCACCTGAGACCAGTATGAAACCCATATGCTGCGGATCTCAAAGGTGACATGTTGATCAGATAAAGCGTCAACAACTCGCTGGATGAACCGCTCTTGCCTAAACACAAACAGATAAGAAGATGTAAAATATATGTTAACCATATAATTTCATAGCTATTTTTTATATAAACAATGGAGGAACACATAATTACCTGTCTGGTGCCCAGGATCGATATCTGTCTCCTGGTAGTTTGAAGTTGTTCTCCTTCTCAATAGGAGCCTGCATCGACCAATGATTTCAGAAAATTTAGCATTTATTAAAAATTCATATTGTGTTTATTTACCATCCTATTCATCAATAAACTACGCCATAGAACCTAAATGAACATTTAAATCTTATAGCTATGCCGCCAAACAAATGTGATCCTGATGTTGGTGACCTCATTTAAACATTTTTAATTAAAATATAATTTCAACATAAGAGAGAATTTGAATATTGAATTGACCTTTTCACGCTTTCCAATGCAGATTCTATTAGGAATGGGGTATTTCTCGGCATGACGAACAGGAGTGTACCTTGAAGGGAAGTAATCGACCTAAGAAAAAAAAAACCAGCAACTTTTTAGAACATAATCTGATATGCCAACAGTATCAGACACCATGTTAGCATCTTAATTGAGATGCAAGTCAATTGATTAAAAGGTGCAGCAACCAGCTGCAATTCTTTAGGTTTTCCAAAAAAATAAAAATAAAGAGCAAAGTACCTCCTCATCCCTGTGCATGAAATTCATGAAACCATCATAATGATTGTTGTGATGAGGACACTTGGGAGCATTAACTGGTAGCATCAGATAGTTTGGACCAAGGCGGTGCCTCTGGGTATCACCATATGCAAAGATTCGGCACTGGAGCATCTTATCATCCGAATAGTAAATGCCAGGCACCACAAGACCAGGGTTAAACGCAAGCTGTTCATTTTCATTGAAGAAGTTATCAATGTTCTTATTCAAGACCAAACGACCAACAGGCTGCAGAGGTATGATGTCTTCAGGCCACCATTTAGTCACATCAAGTGGGTCAAAGTCCAATTGGTCCTCATGGTCAGGATCAATAGTCTGGATGTAGAGCTTCCACTCGGGATAGTTTCCAGCTGCAATTGATTCATAAAGATCCTTAGTGGCATGGCTGTGATTAGCTCCTCCAATCCTGATTGCCTCTTCATCCGTCAAAGACTTAACTCCACAAGTGGGTTTCCAATGAAATTTCACATAGTTTACTTTCCCAGCCTTATTGATCAGAGTAAAAGTTTGAACACCAAAACCTTCCATGTGCCTGTAATCTTGTGGGATTCCCACATCGTCATAGAACCAGGTAAACGTGGACAAGCTTTCAGGAAGGTGGGAGCAGAAGTCAAGGATCCTCCAGTTCTCTTGGATGTGACTCTTTGGGTTAGGTTTAAATGCATGGATCACATCTGGAAACTTGATGGCATCGCGAATGAAGAAAACAGGGAAATTGTTTCCCACAAGATCAAAATTACCCTGGGTTCACAAGAAATCACAATAGGAACATATCAACCAATAGGGGAACTAACAACTTGAGATCTAAAACCAAGTAACATTCCTAGGGTAATATGGATAATTGGATATCAGATAAGTTCAATGTACAAGAATGTTCAGTCTATATGACATTAACCTTGGTGAAAGAACTCCAAGGTTATAACTATTCCAAATTATCTTAAATTGGCGTGATGGGAAATATAAGAGTTCTTATCTCCCCTATTCCTTAACGGGCACTATATCATGTTTTCAGAAAAGACCACCATAAGCTTTTATTACATGTACCTAAGACATCCACCGTATTAACCGGCCAATGATTGTGTTCATGATCCGGGTCCTAAATAACCAATTATCATCCAATACCTTTTAGTGACAAAAGCAAGTATAAGATAAAGCCTCACCTCTCTGGTGTAGAACTTCACTGCAAATCCACGAGGATCCCTAATTGTTTCAGGGCTCCCACGTTCATGGATAACAGTGGAAAAGCGGATGATGATAGGTGTCTGAACCCCGGGGGCTCGAAGAAAATCAGCACATGTAAGGTCTGAAATGTCATGGGTAACCTCGAAGAAACCCTTAGCACTAGCTCCTCTTGCATGAACAACACGTTCTGGAGTTCGCTCCCTAGCAAAGTGAGCAAGTTTCTCCACCAGATGATAATCCTCAAGGAGGACAGGACCTGTCAAACCGAAACAGATGAAATCTCTGAACTAAAATTCTCAATTATATACATCAAGGGAAAAAAATGCACAAAGAGCTCAAACAATTTCATTTTATATGACTTCAACGATAATAAATTATTAGCCTGTCTGAGAGGGAAAAGGAAAAAAAATATTCTGCACTGCCCAGATGACCATCCTTGACTAATTCCATCTATACTCAACAAAGCCCTTATGTAATTTTTGGATACAATTACACAGATCGTAATTTGATCAAATGACTTTTCTGTCAGAACCAGTCACACCCTTTCCTTTTCTCCTAAACCTCATATTCCTATATGAGTACACCAATTGATACTCTACACATATGACTAAACCAACTTTATTTAAACAAGGAATACATCATAGAATCAACAACAAAAACATGATCAAATATATATGTAGTAGGAGTTAACATTCCAATAAAACTAATCAAACTTAGAAAATTCCAGTTCCAACCAGTCCACAGCTTCACCATATCCAGATCTCAATTTCTTAAATGGTACAAGTTAATTCCATAATAGAAGATTCAACACCATCAAAACGACCTAGCTATAATTTTAATCATTCGACACATAAATTGCCAGATCCATCATCAAAACAAACTACACCTACAATATCGAAAACAATTACAAGTTAAAATTAATACCTCGGCGTCCAACAGTCAGTGCATTGTTGTCGTTCCAGACTGGAGCTCCGGCATTTGTGGTCATGAAAGGTGCATTGAAAGCACTGGACGGAAGATGCTGCAGATCACAATACACAAAAAACGATTAAAACATAAAAATTATCAAACAAAAACGATATCATAACAGCAGAACAATTAAGACCTAGAAACTCCATGACTGACGATCGCAGTCCGCGAGACTGGGAAACGAGTAATTTGTGAAATTTTTTGAATTAACGAAGACAGCTTTTTACTCGAGTTTTCGCTCCAAGTTCGCATTATATATGTAGCTTGACAAGGTCTTGATATTCAAAGTACTCCTTAATTAGGCCCAATAATTGACCCGATCCATCTGATGTATACTTTAATAACTTTCAAGTGAGGGATCCAGTAAGGACCTCTAAGAAATTCTATCGAATTTTATAAATTTTGATCTGAACTTTTTTTGTAGCTGATAAGTTCATTGAAATATATATATGAATAAATTTGAAAATTTTTTAAATACTAGAACTATTTTTTTTTTTTAATTTTCCTATATTTCTATCATTTTTCCGATACATTCTTATTTAATAAAATTTAGATAAATAATTCTAATGCTTAAAAATTTCTAAAATTTTATTTATACATAGATTTCATTAAACTAATCATCCATAAAAAAAACTTTATATCAAAATTTTTTTAAAAAAAAATCGATATGATTTCATAAAGTTCTTTACCCAAATCAAAGTAAGAAATCCCCCATTTGAAAGTATATGTCATGCAAAAGTTACTTTTGAAATTATTTATGACTTTTTGATTTTATAATTATGTAATCAACTAAAAATTTTGTTGTCTATATTCGAATTTTTTTTTTTTTTATCTTATATAATTTTGATCTACTGTACATAAAAATTTAAAGTTAATATATTAATATACTATCATAAAATTAAGAGAACAATTAATTTTTTGAACGTGATTGTGAAAATAAATCGATCTGGATATTTTTAATTTTTTTTAATTAAAAAAATCCGAAAGAAACCAGAAATTATTTATAAAAAAAATGCTATAAAACCCTTAATTTAAAATTTAATACGAGTGATCTATTTTGAAAACCATTTATGGAAAGATATACACTCCATATAATATATATATATATAGTATGCAGAGTGGGACTGTTGCTAAGTGTGTTTTGTCCTTTTGTGATCTCCTATTTTGTCTCAACGCGCAAGAATTGAAGCAAGTATGCTGTATGCAACTACTAGATCAAGAAGCTGACCGTATAATAAATTGAAATTTTACTAAACGTAGAATAAATATATTCTTTTAGATTTGTATACTAGCTAGATAACATATGCTTGTTATGGATTTAATTAAAAAAAAAATGTTTAAAAAATTATGAGACGACGTTAAGCTTGCAGGTAAGAGATCAACAGTAGTGTTTATATATTCTAAAACGAAGATCATGAAGAAATAGATATGATCTATGTAAAGAACATATAAAAATTACAAAGGTGACGATGAAATGGAATGATCCACCCATTAAACAAATCCAAACCCAGAAAAAGGAGATCATTGATAAAATGATTAAGGAATTCCATTTCTAACATATATGAGCTATGCAACTTCAAGAATATTCAAACAATTAGATCACAATGCATGCAGCAGCAACAAGAATCAAATGATCACACTCAAACAGTAGACTAAATCAAAAGCCAAAAAAAGACCAGAAAAGAAGAGTAGTAGTACTTTGTATGGATCCATGGCGATGAGAGGTAGGAGATGAAGAGATTTTTGAAGAAGGAGAAGAGACTAGAGAGGTGGTCGTGGGATTGCCGATTGTGAATTGAAGTGAGATGGCGATTATTTATAAAAGGCTCGTGGCGGGCACCAGTACTTGCTGATTGCCGAGTGCCGATTTAATCGTCATCTACTCCAAAAGCAAGAAGTCAAGTGAGTGGGACCACCCAATTTGTCATTTGTCAGGCCCATTTTCTACTACTATTTCATCGTCGGGTGAGAGTATCGAGTGTTTCTTGTTCTTATCTTTCTTTAGGATCTTTTGAATAATTTTTTTATATTAATCTAAAACAATCGAGAATAATACTTTGCTCCTAAAAATAGTAAAAGTGAAATAAATCATAATCATGGATTATATGTGACATGTCAATGAATCCAAATTCTTTTCTTTTTGGTTCAATTATAAGATCAATTTTGTTTAATTTAGAAAACCGACTTGATGATAAAATACGTTCATTCTCGATTTTTAAGAGAATTTGTCTATATGGATTTTTGAATTGTCATCTTTTAATTAGAGAGTTTACTTTTGAAATGAAGAATGCCTTTGTGTTTGATGGATCAAATAACTGTTCAAGCGCTTTTAAGAGTAATTTTCATGTGTATAATTGAATAAAAACAATTCTTGTGTAATCTTTTATATATATATATATATAAATCTTGAAAAAAGGTGATAATATTGTACCGAACTATATATAACGGTAATATATAGTAGTAAATTGTTAAAATAAATAAATAATAAAATTTATTCAACCCTTCTTATAGATACCATTAACTATATTGTTATTATGAAATAATTAAATATGTTGGGGATTTGAACCGGTGAATGCGGAAGCGACATGCCTAATATTCGTCCATAACTCATAAGTCATAACAATTAATGTATATAACAGAAAAATAAGAAGAAAGAAAAGAAACAATCACACAACACAAGATATACGTGGAAATTAAAACCCTAAATCAGAGAAAAAACAATTGACCATCAGAACGACAGAGAAAATTCCACCATATGATAAATTGTTACAACCATATACTTTAGGATTCTCTGTCACACCTCAACCCCAAATCATAGAGCTTCACCAAGTCCTCAAGCTCACAACTAGGGTTGCACATTTTACCCCGGATCCCCATTTCCCCGCTTCCCCATCCCCATTTGGGGGAGATTTTTTGGGGGAAAATGGGGAAATGGGGAGGGATGGGGATGAAAATCATCCCCAAATTGAAATGGGGATGGGGATGGGGAGACCTCGATCCCCCCATCCCCATTTCCCCATTTCCCCCACTAATATAGTGAAATGGGGATGGGGATGGGGATGGGGATGGGGATGGGGATGGGGATGGGGGGAGGTACCCCCATCCCCATTTCCCCATTTCCCCCAAAATATTATAAAAATAATTATATATATTTATATATTTATATATATTTTGTAATGTATTTTCTTTGACATTATTTTGTAATGTGTATATATATATATATGACATTATTTTGTAATGTATTTTTTCATACATTTGTAATGGAATGTTTTTTTTTTTTTTTTTTAGTTTAATTTGTAATTTTCAGCTAAATGGGGAAATGGGGAAATAGGGAAACGGGGAAACGGGGAAAAACGGGGATAATGGGGAAATGGGGATGGTGATGGGGGGACCTCCCCCCAAAACTCCCCCATCCCCATTTTCCCCAAATGGGGAAATGGGGGGGGGATGGGGAAGGGTTTGAGAAGTGGGGATGGGGATGGGGGGACCTATATCCATCCCCATTTCCCCAATGTGCATCCCTACTCACAACCAAGCTTTACATCATAACTCCACGGATATTCTCTGGGGTCTCCCCCGGATCTCATCCACTCTCTCTAATGTTACATACTATTCTTTTTGCTCCACACAAAATAACCTAATTACAGATCCTATTTATACTAGTTACATGTCTTATAGCTACCATTAACTATATTGTTCTTATGAAATAACTAAATCCCTTCAGAGAATATAATTTTATTCGCAGAGTATTTGTTATAATAATACTTTAGTTTAAGTAGGAAATATAAATATGTTCAAAAAAAAAAAAAAAAAAAAAAAAAAAAAAAAGTAGGAAATATAAATAATTACGTATTTTAAAATTGTGTGTTCAAAGTCGTACACTCGTACAACAACGGATCAAAACTTTTTTATGATTTACCTCCACTTAGTATGGCTTCAAAAGGAATTTATAATCACGTGGCAAAGTTGTACAACTTGCATGCAATAGTACTAGTGGACTGGAGGTGGGGTTACACTACGTACATTTTGTTTGTTTCTTTTTCCTCTTCTGTAGTTTTGCCTCTCGTGTTTTTATTATTATTATTTTTTTTTAGCCGTAGAAAATAGAAAATTTATTAGAAAATTAGGCCTTTCATGAAAAAAAAAAAATAGGTCATTTATTATTATTATTATTATCTTTTTACACATTAACAATTATATTATGATAGTTTCAATCAATTCTCACGTAACAGTTGAAATTTTTTATTTATTGTTCAATTGACGTGCAACAAGTAAAATTTACGAAGCTAAATCTAATGTATATCACTATTTATTTTTTATTAAAAAAATAAAAAAAATAAAAAAAATAAAAAAAATAAAAAAATAAAAACTCTTGAATTGAAATCGAACGACTAACGACTCTTGTATTTTACGTGTATTATTTCTCCTTAGACATATTCTCTCTCCTCCTCATGATGTGTCGTCATCTATCGCTAGCCAATATTTCCTCATTGGATGCAATAACTTGAATCTGGGGATTCAACAATGGCAACTGTTGTGACTTGCATGCATTGTAAGCGGTCGAATTGTATTGCGATAACATCCGTGTTGAGAATGTATTATTTGATCCTAGTGGATCTCGACAATCGAAGAACCCTTATTTAAAAAGAAAAAAGAAAAAAGACAAGTTCGATCGATCGGCATCCAAGATATAATACAGGATCACAGGTTATTGTCGTTTGCGAAGATGGTGGGTCAATGAACAGGTCAACAATGGAGGAAAATTTTAATGGATTTTGGATAAGTACTAAAGCAAAGAAAAAAGTTGTAGAATCAAGAAAAACAGCGCAAATTGTGGTCATACAGAAGAAAAATGCAGAGAACAACAATATACGAGTCTAGTAGCAACGTCATAAAAAAAAAAAATTTAAAAAAAATTAGTAACATCGTTAAATTAATATTTTTTAGATTTATCGGCGGCTATAGACCCCTGAAATATACGTGAATTTATAATGTACTACCTGAATGTTTTTTTTTAACGTTAAACCCCTTGAACTTCATTTTCTTTGCACCACCTTTATGTAGATGTCCCCTCCTTAGAGGACACTAAAACAAATTGGTGCAAAGAAAATGGGTGTTCAAGGGGTTTATCACTAAAAAAAACATTCAGGGGATATTTTTACAAATTAACGTACAATTCAGGGATCAAGCACCCATTAATCTATTTAAAATAATAAATTAATTACCAATTAAAGAGTATAAAAGTAACTATTGGAGTCACACTTGATTGCTCTCGTTGGATTTTGAGTTCGACAAACTTTTAACTTTGTCTTCAATCATGTCGGATACAAAAAGAAAATAAATAAATAAATGTTCTAGGTAATTGATCTCATTACAGATCTAGATTTGTTTAATTTAATATAATAAAAAATGTATGGGTAAAGTTAATATTTAAAGAAAAGGTACCGAAAATTATATCCCAACTTAAAAAATTGAAGACAAGATCACAAGAGTATATTCGAATTTTATAAATGGTCCGGAATACAATAAATAATTGGGAGGTTGAATTTTATAAATGGAGTACAAGAAATAATTGAGAGTTGTTTTCATGGGTCCATGATTGATCACATAACAAGACATTAGAAAATATGAACCGGCAATGAGAAAATTTTGCATACACCCGCTTTATTCAAATGTTTCGTTCCATGTGTAATGAATAACGGTTTTTTTGAACCGTATATATGATTTCAATGATCGGATGCACAATAACTCGTACGCAGAGAATTTTCTCATTGGCAAGAAGTACAAGAAAAGGGTCCCAATCCCATACTCACTTAACTCAATCTTTTGGTGTTTTGCAAGAGAGATCCGGATAATTTATCTTTATTACATGTGCTATTCTCTATATATGAAGTACTCTACAACTTCAAAATCGTGATCCGGATAACTACTCTTATAATAAAGATTAAAGAAAAAGTTCTTCGTATTTACATTTTTATATACAAATGTAAGACTTTACAATTTAAATTGCACGCTTTGAATAACTACTTTCATAATAAGAAGAAAGTTCTTCTACTCAAGTTCGACGACTTAATTAAGAATTTGATTTGATGTGTTACGTGATTAGATAATCTTAGTAGGAGCTTTCATTAATATCAAAACTTTTTCTTTATTTTATAATTTCTAATTAATATGTGGTTTATCAATAGACGAAATAAATAGTAGAACATTTTTTCTTAGATGAATGTACAGATAACATGATCCGTCTGTGCTGATAAGCGATTGATCCATAAATTCAAAGCTTAACCAATAATGCTTAATAAGATGATAAGACTGGACTGTAGAGAAAGGTGAGCCACAGATCATGATTTTTTTGGCCCACCATGACCATGGTATCCAGATTTTTTGGCTATTGAAACTAAGATCAACCCACGTGGAGAGAAAATATATCCAAACACATATGATGGGGGGCTCCACCACCGTTGGATTGTAACATATTTTATTCCACCAAGAAAATACTAGTCATGATTAAATTACTAAAATATATTATCATGGGTCTCATTTTCAATTTCTTAGGTCAAGTGCACTTATTAATCTCTCCAATGGACCAACGTAACTTTAGAATTTTTTTTTCTTTGGAATAAGAGAAAATAGTTTAAAATTAGGAAAAAAAAATCAATTGTAGTTCTTGTCAATCGTCATGTGCATGTTGATGTGTTTGATTTTGAAGTTTCCAATCTCAATCTATAAATTTATCTAACATTTGAAAAAAAAAAAAAAAACAGGATTTACTATACACGAAACTTTGATTGAGATGATAACTATCTAAACCTAAGATATTTGTCAAACTAAATGATCACCGTTTATATGCGATACTGTGTATTCTTGATATTGTGTAGAATTATTCTTTGAGTCATAAGAAAAACTAGTATAAAATTAGATAAAAATCAACTGTAATCTTGTCACGTGTTGATGTGTTGGATTTGTAGGTTAAATGTTTGGACCACATCTTTAAATTCCAGTCGATAGATACTTCACATATGAGTTAAAAGATAGGATTTGTTATACACGAAACATAGATAATGACATGATAATTACCTAACATTCTTAATATTATGTAGAAATTGTTTGTTTTTTTTTGGTACGCAGAAATTGTTTGTTAAGTCATAAGAAAAATTATGTATTTTAAAACCAATTATAGACTTGTCATGTGTTGAAGGGCTCGATATTTAATATTATTGTTTATAGATAATGTTTTTTTTTTTTTTTTTTTGTCAAAACTGCATCTTTGAATTTTAATAGATAGATTTATCTAACACGTGACCTGTCATACACGAAACATTGATATTGATATAATAATTATTAGACACATTCATAATAGTATATATTTTACATCGGTATGGACAAAGCCGGCCAACGGGGCAACAAACCTAGCAATTTATTGGAGTCCCCAACTGGTCCAATCTTATTTTATTTTATTTTCTCAATTTCAATCTTTTATATAATATATATATATAGTGCATAAGGTGTGTATTGAGACCCAATTGACCAATTCCTTACTTAAAAATAAAACCTAATATATCCAATTTCTTACTTGAAAATAAAACCAGAAACCCTAATTCTATAGATTGTAATCCTATTAATATTATAACTAGAATCCTATAGATTGTTAATGATAATAATTTTTTTATGGGGCTCCGATTTTTGTTAATATTATTAAATAAATCGGACCCTGAAATGTCTAAAGACCATCATGGGTATGTAGAAAAGTCTAAGCTCCTCTATAGGAGGATGGAGTCTCAATTATTATGAATAAATTAATAATATATTTGATAAAGACTTGGAAGATATATTGTCACTTTCAATCCCTGTATGATATGTGACCACACTATCACAGTAGGGTAGGGACCAAGCACCAACCAAGCGTACCAAGCCAAAATGGGTTGCTTTTTCGGTAGGGTAGGCATAGTACTATATTATTATTATTAGATTATTATACATTATGCTATACAATAATCATGCAACAATCAAAAGAAAATGAAGAAATAAATGATTTTATATAATAATAATCGAATTCTCAAAATTTATTAAAAGTAAAATAAATTTGAATTATTGACAAACCCTAAAATGAATGATTTTACTGCAAAGATTTAAGGATACACCACAAGAATTGTTTCATAGGATTTTATAAAATGATAATTAAAGATAACAATAAGTTTTCGAATGCTTGAAATTTATTATAAATTTATTATAAATAAAGATAAATTTAAATAATTGATAAATTCTAAAACAACTTTTCTAGATGAACTCAGCCAGAAAGTATGATTTTTTTATTTTTTATTTTTAGATCTGAAAATATTAAAATGGAAAAACGAGGAACCGGTTACAGTATGTATAAAAAAATGTTGGTATGATATCAACATCTTTTTGTGTGAACAACTTTATAGTTAATTTCAACCCTAAATATAAAAGTTGTTCCTAAAATTAACCTTGAATTAACCATGGGTTATTTCCAGAATTTATTGCTTACCGTATCTAATATCTATATGGGTATAGTAGCCGATTCAATAAATGCATATGATGTGAAGTAAACGGGGGTTATAAATGGTATCAAATTAAATAAACTCTGTTATGTATAGACTGAGATTGCGATTGTGAAAAAGTAATTTGTCACATCAAACATCATTAATGAGTTAAATTTTCCAACTAATATGCGAGTGTTGAGCTGTTTTGCTTAAATAAAAGCTTATTAATATTGAGACACAATGATTATAAGTTCAGGCCGGGTTTTACATTATTGTTGGCTAATAGAGTAATAGATCAAAGTCTGTTAATGATCAAATAGTAAAATGAAAGTAGATCACATAATTTTTTTTTTTTTTTTTTAATTTTTTTTTTTATAGTCCGGACAACTGCTCTCACAAATGGGGAGAGGGCACCCACACTAAAGGTGGGACAATGAAATAATATGTATATATACATATGACAGACGTTGAACCGTGGTGGTGGAATCTGCCAAAGAAAAGTCGCACCATATTGGCAAGAGGCCATTGGTAGATCACATAACTTTACAAGTGTGGAAAAAATATTTTTGCTATTTGCACCACAAATAGACATTGCCACCAACAACAATAATAGACCTGACATTCTGACAATAACATATAAACTACTTTGTTGTGTTGGCCACATGGCCCACGTCATCATTATAAACTACTTTGTTGTGTTCTCCGGTTGATTTTCTATGTTGAACGTAAAATTTATGAAGTTTAAAGTTTAAATACCAACACGAGAATAGGGGTATGAGTAAGAGTAAGAGTACGTAAACATGTGCATCATATTATTTACATCAACACTGAAAGAAACGAAAAAAAAAAAGAAAAAGAATGATAGTCATGGTCAGGATCAAGAACATGATTAACAAAAACTAAAACTGGGTTATACAATCAACTACAACATCTTTATAAGAATTCAATGTAACTTTTGAATAAATTATAAGACAAAAGCACCAACTACAGGAATTTTTGCTCATGAAAAAACTTCAATCAATCAAAGTTGTTCTGACTTGCTCATAAGTTGCAAGAGAGCATTAGCCTTCCTCTGCGCTCTACTGGTTCCGGTGTGTGTTATTTCACTCAAATGCTCGTAAACACCATATTGAAGTGCCGCTAGTATGAAATTGGAATTATTCGATCCCAGTTCGAGTAAAACTGCTGTCGCACACTCCTTGTTTTTAGGAGTCCCTTCCCTGATGATTTCAACAAGGGTTTGAATGAACGAGAGCTGCCCGATCTTCTGACGTCCCTCATAATGCGTTACAAGGAGCAAGAAAATGGAGAGCGCCTCATCGATCATGCCCAAGTTTTTGTCTTCGAGTAAATTGTGTAATGGCAGAACAATTCCAGCATCAATAGCCCTGACCTTGTTTGATTGATTGAGTGACAAGTTAAATAGCGCAGTGGCCGCATCTTTTTTGCCTCTAATTGTACCATCGCGCAACAAATCTACCAATGGTGGGATACCATCCGACAATCCTATAGTTACTTTGTTCTCATCAAGCATTGATAAGCTAAATAAAGCCGCGGCAGAGTTTTCTCTAGCTTCTCTGCTTCCACTCTGCAAAATTTCTATTATAGGAACTATCGCCTTTTCTTTCGTTATAAGTTTCTTGTTAGTCTCATCAATTGATAAATTCAACAAAGCTGTAACAGCATGCTCTTTAATCTTCGAATCCGGGTATGAGAGGAGTTGTACTAATGGGGGAATTCCTCCACTGTTAGCTACTAAAATTCTGTTCTCCGGACTCTCTTTAGACAGCATTCGTATCTTCTTTACCGCCTCTCTCTGCACTTCTAGTTTACTAGAGGATAGTTTTCTGACCAACAATGATATCTGATCTTTCTGTTCCGCAGTAGAGGATTCTGAGCTTGCTGCTTGATCATCTTTCTTCGGAAGTCTAAATTTGTTCTTCGCACACCACTGCTGAATCAGGTTCTTGAGCGCATAATTTGGCGCGAGCGATAGGTGAACTAGACTTTGCCTTGTTTTAGGACAAGTCCGGTGCCCCGAATCAATCCACTTTTGTACACTCTCTCTTTCATATGTCTTCAAAAAACAGACATTAACACATTAGTTTTCAAATCTTGAATAAAATGTACTATTAGAGAATATGTAGCAAATTATATGTAACATTAATTACCTGCCCGGTTGCTACTATAACAGGATCTGTCATGATCTCTAATGTTATAGGACAAAGAAACTCATGTGGGATGACAAGGGATTGACATTTTTCAAGCGATTTAGGCATGACTGGATCGATATACACATCGGTAATTTCCATTCCTGCAACTTGTTTGAACTTGTTAAGAAGATCTATCATTTGCTTTGTACTTTCTAAATTCTGGCCTCCTCTTTCTTTAACAAGATTCCTTACAGCTATAGTTTCATTCTTCAGGTCCTCCACAGTATGCAAGTCAAGCTTCTTCGCTAGCCTTTCGATTATGGCACTGTCAGCATTCCGGTCTTCCTCCTTTGAAAAGACCACCATCATATCCATTGCGAGCTCTATGTCCTGTGTATCTGTTCTCTTTTTCGCGCGTTTAAGTTGCATCCCCATTAGCTCAACCTGAAACCGTTATCATATATATGTAAACTTGTCTTGGAAATTTTTAATGAATCACAAGTTTAATATAATACAGAGTCAAATTTTACCTGTTCTTTCACTTCATCAGAGATCCCAAGTTCATCATAAGGCAAATTATCCAAAGCTTGGCTTAATTTTTCATATATGGCATAGAATTTAATCATAAATGCCTCCATCTCTAATGCCTGAACAAGAATTGAAAAAAGAAAAAAAAAAATTAACAACAGAAATGAAAATATTCAATCAAAAGCCAATTCACAATTCAAGAGAAGCTGACCAGATAAGTCTTGCTTCCTTCATTGCAAATTCTCATAAGCTTTTTTGACATAACAAGTGCTTTTTTCAAGCAACACAAACTGGCAAGACCGGCCTCATTAATCGGGGAATCGCAGTCTCGAATCTCCTCTAAAAGCGGCAACAAAAGCTTCATACGCCTAGCTAGATTATAACATTCTTTCCTCTGTGTTCTTCTATAGTCTCCCAACTGAGCGACAAATTCAATCACACTAAAAATCTCATGAATCACATCGATTTCCTCTCCTGGGCTCGATGTGGGCAGATCAATTTCCTCCTCCTCCTCAACCGCCGCAGCAACCTCTTCTCCTCTTTCTCTCCCTTCTTCCTCTCTCTCCCCATCCATGATCACCACCATCTGCAGCTAGCCCTGAAAACAAGCGCGGTTTTTTTCTCAAGGGTTTTTGGACAATTCGATCAAAACCAGAAAAGGGTTTTCCAATTACAGGGAAATGGACATGGGTTTGATTTTGATGAGAGGGACGATGAAGAGGGAAAGAGAAGAGAAACGAAACCCTAACCCTAGGCTGGTCTTCATTTCTTGGTATGGTGGGTGTCAAACTCTTGGCGGGGTTTTCGGTTGGTTTCTTAAAATAGATAAAAGCTTGTTTTGAAAGTTAGTTATTATTTTTTTTTCAAATTAAGGGACATCCATGATTTGCTACTCATACCATTATCTATTGTATTTGTATCACACAAGCTGAGGACCGATATTTTACTCAAAAAAGAAAAGGAAAAAAAAAAAAACAATCTTTTACCAAAACAGAATATAAAAAATAAAATTCGTTATTTTACTCAAAAAAGAAAAAGAAAAAAATAACAATCTTTTACCAAAACAGAATATAAAAAATAAAATTCATCCAAATCAAAATGGATCAAGAGTTTTTTTTTTTTTTTTTTTTTTTTTTTTTTTTTTTTTTTTTTTTTTTTTTTTTTTTTTTTACAATATCTATTAATTCGAGACCATGTAATTTTTTAAAAGCTTTCGCGATTGATAAGATTCAAGCCGCTAATCTGAGAGTCATTTGCCCAAGCCCCAAGCTTGTCCATCTACCAGCTGAACTACGCCCCTATTGGCAGGATCAAGAGAGTTGAGAATTTAGATTACGTGTGAATCTATAATAAGAAACTTATCTCATGTGATAAAGTTTGTAAATATAGTTTTTATCAACAAAAAGGAAATACTAATACTAGAGTACTAAAAAACCCAAAAAAATTAGTCTAAAAACCAAATCAAATGATTTGACAATCGGTTTATTCATGTGCCACGTTATTTGGACAAGATTTTGTACAGCTAGCATTATTTAAAAAAAAAAAAAACATTTAATGTTTGTGGATGTGAAATATAAACATGAATAAACATAAACCGAAGATTAAAAAAAAAAATTGACATTGAATACATGTTAGAATCCGTCAAAATCAAGGATACCAATTTCCATAGCCGGGAGATATCAATAATAATATTTAGCAAGTGAAGAGGAAGCAAATCAAATACTTTATTCTATATGAAAATAACAATATCTTGTATTTATTTTTTTCAAAACGAATCAAATGAGAAGATAGACTACCAATTTCATTTAAAAAAAAAAAAAAAACCCAGCAAAATATATTTGTACGGAAACTTCAAATATTAAGCAATTTATTTGGGCTTGTAGTATGACTTTGTTAGGGCAAGACAAATAGGCCTATTGATATAGTCTAGACACATAACTGTAATTAGGCCATCTCCTATGGCACACTATGTTAATATAAAAACACTATCTTAGTGTAAAATGTTGCTCCAATGCAACACTAAATTACAAATGCCAAGATAATATTTAGTGTTGAGTGAATAGTGATCTACTAAAAATTTTATTATTATTGTGAATAGTACTCAACAATAATTTTTTTTAATATTATTTCTTTTATTAAAATGTCAAATCAACACGAAATTGTTTTATTACAATTCTTAATTTAACCCTTCCACACTTTTTTTTTATAATAATAATTATTTCAAAAATTATACCATTGGAAAGATCTCGTCTAGATCTTTAAAATGACACAAATATTAATATATATATATATTTAAATTATTATTTTTACTTATTAATTATGCATTTAATTAATGGTAAATTGGTATAAAAATATTCTCACAAGATTCTCTATTTTATACTAATTTGGTGTAGTTTTTAGTGCTCTCCATTGGAGATTCCCTTAAAGTTGGAATGCTTTACAAAAAAAAAAAAAAAAAAACATGGAAATTGATTCGCATTTGATCTATAACAAATGTAAGCCGATCGGATCACTTAAAGTGTTTTTTGACGAACTCTGAGAGATGCCTATGGCTTACACCATGGAGATTGTAGTAGGAGAGCCATATCACTTGCTTGCTCCAGGAACATTTTCTGCATTAAAATTATCATGTAGGAAATGATGCAAATGACTTTTCATAGGAAAAGCTTCATATAAGAACTTATTGTAGGGAAATGGAGATGGGTTTAATGGGTTTGATTTTGATGAGAGAGACGATGAAGAGGGAAAGAGAAAAGTGAAAGAGAAGATAAACGAAACCCTAACCCTAGGTTGGTCTTCATTTCTTGGTATGGGGGTGCAGTGGCGGACCTAGCTAAAGACCAGGTGGGACACGTGCCCCACCTGAAAATTTTCAAATAAAAAAAATTAGTAATTTAAAAATATATATTGTATATTTAATTATACAATATAAATAAACTTAAATTTTCATATTTGTCTTCATTTTGTTCAACATTTTATAGTTTTTTTTTTTTTTTTCCCTTCCTTCCTTTCTATTCTATTTTCTATTTTCTATTTTACTTGTTATCATATTTGAAATTTGAATGCATGTTAACTCTATTTTTTTTTTTTTTTAACAATATCTATTAATTCGGGACCATATATTTGTAAAAGCTTTCGTCATTGGTAAAATTCGAGCCGTTAACCTAAGAGTCATTTACCCAAGCCCCAAGTTCGTCCATCTACGTTAACTCTTTTATTTATTTATTAAAATACCATTATTCTTATGAAAATTAATATCACGTTGAGTTATTTTGTATTTTTAAAGATATGCAATTTTTAGAACTGGATAATCAGTATATAAGTGTGCGTGCGCATGCGGACGGTTGTGTGCATTTTCATGCTCATGTGTACATGTGTGTTTCTAAAATCATATATTTAGCTTTATAATCAATTTGACAAATAAAAATGGTTTTGACAATATAATCAAATTGAATAGTTCCCAACCATTTTGGAATCAGTCATTTTCTTCCATTCAGTTTCCATGTAAATGATGTACCACTAAGTCACATGTAACACATTCATCAACTTGTAGATAGCATTTCCCTTATTTTTATATGCCTGAAACAGAGAGGTGTGAGAACCGAGAAAAGGGAAATTTTTGTGAGAAAAAAATTGATTTTTTGTCTGTTCTGGAAGTGGAAACACATGTGGGGAATTTTTTTTTCTAAAGGTTGGAACTCATAGTGACATAGTGCAATCTTGCAAGAAAGAGATACAGATGCCGTATGTAGCATTGAGTGATGTGAATTCCCATCGGTGAATGGAATCCGAAATCAAACTACCACCTAATGAGTGGTGAATTCTCAATGATTGTTTATTAACTATCAACTATCAAGGCTGTCAACTACTCTCAATATCATCAAAGATCAGCAAAACACGGCAAACACACAAACCGAACCTATCATCAATCTCCACCAAAAAAATCAAAATTGAAAAAAGTCCAAACACAACACGTGAAGATGTTTGTGCGATTCAGCCAAGAAATACATGTGTGGAGATGAAGTTTAGTGAACCACCGTCAAAGGTAAGAATCAAACAGTGCCGGCCCTGACATATCAGGGGCCTAGGGCAAACTTATAACACATATATATATATATATATAGTTGACCACAACACTTCTCTGTTTTATATTATACAGTTTGGTATATACTGATGCTCAGTTTTTGTCTTCATTTTGCCAGACACATTTGCTTTGACACTTAGCAAGCTAGTTGGACAATTGCTTGCAATTTGCACAGCCTTATCACAGTTGACTAGTATAAATTATGGATTGTTTTGAGTCCATGAAGAACACAAATAGGTGTTTTTCTGTTTATGTTCTCATTTTTATTTCATTAGCTTCTTCAATTCATGTGATTTTTGCTACCAATATCTCGAGTGAACAAATCCTCCTGAATTGTGGAGAATCATCGATTCTCAATGATACCAATACTCAGAGTTGGACTCCGGATGTTGGGTCCAAGTTTATATGAGATGGGGCACTTAAAAAAATATTAACAAACAACAATTAGTACTATAACAACGTACACACATTTATATACTAATGATTTTTTTTATAATAGCTTCTATCAATTTTGTTGAAAATTGTTATATCTAGGTGAAAAAATATCATTCATCCAGTAATATTCAATTTGATTATATTGTCAAAACCATTTTTATTTGTCAAATTAATTATAAAGCTAAACATATGATTTTAGAAACACACATGCACACATGAGTACGAAAACGCACACAACCGCCCGCACGCGCATACACACTTCTCTGTTTTATATTATACAATTTGGTATATACTGATGCTCTGTTTATGTCTTCATTTTGCCAGGCACATTTGCTTTGACACTTAGCAAGCTAGTTGGATAATTGCTTGCAATTTGCACAGCCTTGTCACAGCTGACTAGTATAAATTATGGATTGTTTTGAGTCCATGAAGAATGCAAATAGGTGTTTTTCGGTTTCTGTTCTCATTTATTTTTTCATTAGCTTCTTCAATTCATGTGATTTTTGCTGCCAATTACATCTCGAGTGAACAAATCCTCCTGAATTGTGGAGAATCATCGATTCTCAATGATACCGATACTCAGAGTTGGACTCCGGATGTCGGGTCCAAGTTTATATGAGATGGGGCACTTAAAAAAATATTAACAAACAACAATTAGTACTATAACGACATATACACATTTATATACTAATGATTTTTTTCATAATAGCTTATATCAATTTTGTTGAAAATTGTTATATCTGGGAGAAAAAATATCATTCATCCAGTAATATTCAATTTGATTATATTGTCAAAACCATTTTTATTTGTCAAATTGATTATAAAGCTAAACATATGATTTTAGAAACACACATGCACACATGAGCACGAAAAAGCACGCAACCGCCCGCACGCGTATGCACACTTCTCTGTTTTATATATACAGTTTGGTATATACTGATGCTTTGTTTTTGTCTTCATTTTGCCAGGCACATTTGCTTTGACACTTAGCAAGCTAGTTGGACAATTGCTTGCAATTTGCACAGCCTTATCACAACTGACTAGTATAAATTATGGATTGTTTTGAGTCCATGAAGAACACAAATAGGTGTTTTTCTGTTTATGTTCTCATTTTTATTTCATTAGCTTCTTCAATTCATGTGATTTTTGCTGCCAATTATAACCCGAGTGAACAAATTTTCCTGAATTGTGGAAAATCATCGATTCTCAATGATACCGATATTCAGAGTTGGACTCTGGATGTCGGGTCCAAGTTTATATGAGATGGGGCCTTTAAAAAAAATATTAACAAACAACAATTAAGACTATAATGACGTACACACATTTATATATTAGTGATTTTTTTCATAATAGCTTCTATCAATTTTGTTGAAAATTGTCATATATAGGTGAAAAATTATCATTCATCCAGTAACATTCAATTCACCATTTTTATTTGTCAAATTGATTATAAAGCTAAATATATGATTTTAGAAACACACATGCACACATGAGCACGAAAACGCACGCAACCGCCCGCACGCGCATGCATACTTATATATTGATTATCCAATTCTAAAAATTGCGTATATTTAAGAATACAAAATATGATAACAAGTATCTAAGTATAAATCCCAAGCACATCAGACACAAGACCTGAACAATTAGATTTCTCCGGCAGATGTGGGGGTTGTTGTTAATGATATCTTGTGTCTTCTTTAGATGGTGAATTTTTCTCCCATTTCTTTTGTCCCTAGGCTTGCTAATAATGTTGCTTATGCTTTAGCTAAGTTGGCGCTTAAGCATGAGGGTGAGTTTATTTGGTTGGAGGATTGTCCTCTAAGCATGGAAAAGTTGGTGTTGGGCGACTGCCCTGATTTTTTGTAACCTTTCTTTGGTTTGAATGAAGTGCTTTTAAAAAAAAAAGTATCTAAGTATAGATGAAAATATATGGTTAAAATTTATTGGTTTCCTTCTCTCTCACACATACAAGTAGCTGTTTCATTTACAATTGAAAAAAAAAACATGGAAAGACCGATTATGTTTGTTGATGTAAGCAATCCGTCTCAAACATTGAAGAACCAATGAAAGGCTGCCAAGTCAGAGTAATAATCCTTGTCGGACTGTGTAGTATATATATGTTCAAGATCTTCTCAAAGCTCATTATCTCTCTCGTTTATTCTCTCTCATTTACTCTCATCTGTCTTTCCTGAGAAAATCAATTGGATAATCAGTATATAAGTGTGCATGCGCATGCGGGCAATTGCATACTTTTTTATGCGCATGCGGGCAATTGCATACTTTTTTGTGCTCATGTGTGCATGTGCATTTCTAAAATCATATGTTTAGTTTTATAATCAATTTGACAAATAAAAATGGTTTTGACAATATAATCAAATTGAATATTACTGGATGAATGATATTTTTTCATCTAGATATAACAATTTTCAACAAAATTGATAGAAGCTATTATGAAAAAAATCATTAGTATATAAATGTATGTATGTCATTATAGTCCTAATTGTTATTATTATTAATATTCTTTTTAAGTGCCCCATCTCATATAAATTTCTAGGTCCGCAATTTTAGGGGTGATGGGTTTCAAAATCTTGACGGGATTTTCTGTTGGTTTCTACTTTCTTAAAATAGTTAAAAGATTGTTTTGAATCTATTGTATTTGTATCACACAAGCTGAGGACCGTAATTTTACTCAAAAATGGTTTTTTTTTTTTTTTTTTTTTTTTTTTTTGTTTTTATTTATTTTTTTAAACCAAAACAGAATATAAAAAATAATATCCATCCAAATCAAAATGGATCAGGAGAGTTGAGAATTTGTGTGAATCTATAATAAGAAACTTACCTCCTGTGGTAAAGTTTGCAAATACAAAAGTTTTCATTAACAAAAAGGAAAAATAGAGTCTATAAATTAGTGAATGAACAACCAACTCGATGAACATAAAAACCACCTACAAAATATTTCAGTGAGAGTAGTGCTAGGCTGTCGAAAATCATACACAAATGATATGGTATGTGAGTTGTCAAGATCATATCACCCACACCATAATCTCATGATTTACAAGATCTTGATAACTCACTTGTCATATTATTTGAACATTATTTTGGACAAATATTTTTGACAACTTAACATTATTCTTTCTGCAATTGTAATAGAAATAGAGTAATGCAGTTATGTTAGGCTGTCTAAAATATTTGTCAAAAATGATGTGATACGTGAGTTGTCAAGATCATATCATTTACACCATAGTCTCATGATTTATAGGATTTTGATAACTTACGTGCCACATCATTTAGACAAGGTTTTGTGCAAATATTTTGACAACTTAGTATTATTCTAAATAAAACATTCCATGTTGGTGGATGTGAAATATAAGCATGGATAAACATTAGACCGAAGATTAGTAATTTTTTTTTAAAAATTGGCATTGAATGTCTGTCGGAATCCATCAAGATCAAGGATTACCATTTGGATACCAATTTCCATAGCCGGGACTCGGGAGATATCAATAATAGTATTTAGCAAATGAAGAGGAAGCAAATCAAGGATTTTATTCTATATGAAAATAATAATATCTTGTTTTATGATTTTTTTTTTTACTTTCAAAACGAATCAAATAAGGAGACAGACCAGTAATTTCATAAAAAAAATTCAGCAAAATTGTTGTGAAAATAATGGGAGAGAAATAATATAACAATAAATAGGAGAACAAATTTCGAATCATCAGACGGCTTTATTTACTGCCTCTTGTTGTTACATACAATTTACATTGGAATTCTTTCATATAAATAGGCAAGCAAACTGAGGGTAATTATTGCAATTTTCATCAACAATTACGACCATGAGATCAGATATATTCATAACAAAAATATAATTGTACGGAAACTTCAAATAATAAGCCATTTTATTTGGGCTTGTAATATGGCTTTGTTAGGGCAAGATAAATGGGCCTATCAATATAGTGTAGACGCATGACACATGACAAATAATAATAATAATAATAATATATATATTTTTAAAGGATACACGATTAGTTTTTCAAGTCACGTATGATGTGTTTTCAGAGACGTAGTTCAATTAGTAGATGGATAAGTTTGGGACTTGGGCATATGACTCTTAATCAGCGGTTCGAATTCTACCACTAACAAAAGCTTCAAAAAAAAAAAAAAAATACATGGTAAAATTTATAGTTTTATCGAGACGAGACAAATATGTGTCGGAGCAAAGACAAGTCGGACAACATAACCAAATTTTCAGATCATGCAACACTTAAAATTAGCATTGATTAAACAAAAAACTTGAAGATTGGTCCACATTTGATAATTTTAAAAATAAATTTACGTGACCTAAAATTTATATTCTCATCCATTTACTCATTTAGTCCCGGATGACATGGCATAAAATAAAGACGTTGAGAAATTAATTAGGGCATTCCGGGGTCCCTTTTGTGTTATCCAGAAGAATTATAAAAGTATAGTAATTTAATAAAATAAATAAGCGAACATTTTGAAAAACAGCACATGCAACTATGCAAGGTAACCGTTGAGGCTCTAACAAAGAAGCAACGCGACTTTTCGATCAGATTGATCCAACGGCCACTATTTACTAGCCGTTGCTTTTGAAATGTTGGTTTTGAAATATTAGAAAGGGCATGTGTTGTGATGTGCAGACAATCTATCCGCATTTCGGGTCTATTTCTTGTAAAACCCAGATTTTTTTTTTTTTAAGAATTTGAAGAAGCCTCACAAGAGAGAGAGAGAGAGATTCACGCCCACCATTGTTGGGTCCTCTAATGGAGCTTCTTTGAGTGATTTCTCTCTCTTTCGATTTGCTTTCCAGTTGTCGTCGTCGTAGAAGGTGGTCGCTGAGTGGAGACTTGAAGGGGGCTCACTTGGAAGTTGGATTTGCTTGATTGAAACGATAAAGAATTCTTTCGAAAATTTCTTGGATACGTTGCTGGGTGAGTGGGATTTTGATTTTATGATCTGGGTTTGTTTGTTTGTTTGTTCTTGAATCGATTCTTTTTGTTATTTATTTCGAATGTATTTTTTTTTTAAAGTGATATTTTTTTTAAACGATGTTCACGATTCGATTGATGGGTTTTAAAGTTTTGGATTCACATTTATCTGATTCTTATTCTTTAACTGTTCTTTTGTAGATAAACAAAAATGGCTGGATCAGACGAGAACAACCCAGGAGTGATCGGACCAACAAATCATCATCAAGGTCTGTTTTTAATTGAACATCTCTTATTATCTCTCTTTTTGTGTGAAAGAAAACTGTAAATTTGTTTTAAATTTTGAATTCGACTGTTAAACCCTAATTCAAGAAATGCGGGTTTTTGATTGATTGTTATTTTTTAAAGGGGGCTTACGTGCCGGAGGAGGAAAGTTAATGGCCGCGACCGGTCACAATCGGCGAGCATTGAGCACTATTAATCGGAACATAATCGGCACTTGTGCAGTCAACAAAAGACCCTTGTCAGAGTAATTTTTCTTTTAAACCCTTATGTTTGATTTCTTTGTTTTTGTTTCTAGGAAAAGGTGTGGGGATTTCCTTCTTTATTTTCTTTTGTCTTTGTAGTGATGAAAATAATGCTTTTGAATTTTCACCTTCTTCCATTTCATTTTCATAAGTTGTGTTCATCTTCAATTTCCCCACATTTGATTACTCTCTGTCCTTCTGTTGTGGTTGAGATGATTTTAAATTTAATCTAGTCGAAACAGTATCAGATGTTGAGTAGAGAGGGTGGTTTCTGGGGTACTCTTAGATTTGAAATGAGTGAAAATTTAAAATTTTACTACTATGATTATTGTTTTTCTCCCTACCTTTTCTCCCCAGCAATTGAAAAGAGTTTTATGTTTTTTATTTTATTTTTAAATCAGGGTTTTTTGTCTTACAATTACCCACTTTTGTTTTTGCCCTTGTTTCTTGTAGAAGATATGCAATCTGTGATAAGAAGAACCCACCTATTCCCGTGCATCGACCAATTACTAGGTCAGCATTTGGTCCTTTTCCTAAATGTTCAGCTTGTTTCTACTCGAACCCGTGATTTAAATCCTTAATTGGCCTTTTTGTGTATGTTTTTGCTATTCATTTAGGAAGTTTGCTGCCCAGTTGGCTAACAAGCAGCAATTTAAAGCTAAACCTGAGGTAACATTTTTGTGACTTAAAACGATGTTGATTGCTGTTGTTTTAGATGCATGAGGTTGATGGTTAATTTAATACTTTAACAGGAAGCTAAGAAAGCAGCATTGTCGGTCTCAAGTTCTAGTGAGTCTGAGGATTGTACTATCATTGATGTGGATGAGTACAGACTAACTGGTGATGTGCCGATGTTTGTGCAACACACAGAGGCAATGCTGGATGAGATTGACCGCATGGTATTTGGACATTCTTTACCGTTTGTGAATATAAGCCTCTTTGTCATCACATACTGATACCAAACACTTGGGATCAGAGTCATTGATGTTTTCATTCTCTGCAGGAAGAGGTTGAAATGGAAGATGTAGTTGAAGAGCCAGTTGTGGACATAGACATGGGAGACAAAAATGATCCTCTTGCTGTTGTCGAGTATATCGATGACATATATAACTTCTACAGGAAAGCAGAGGTGATCCAGAATTTCTATTTTTTTTTGCCCACATTATCTGCTTGTTTATCTATTTTTACCAAAATTTATACTGTTGTTGATCTTGTTTATAAATGAGCGGCAGAGTGAATATACATACTTGCGTCTCTTTTGGTTGATTTACTAAAATTTGTTTGTGTAATGCTTACCTACAGAGTTCTAGCTGTACTGCCTCAAACTATATGGCACAGCAATTTGATATAAATGAGAGGATGAGAGGCATTCTCATTGACTGGTTGATTGAGGTTGGTACATAAAATTGTTTTCTTACTTCTGTATTGCTTAGGCAGTGAAACCATTATGGTGAATATAATTACTGACAACTTATCGGAAAATTACAGGTGCATTACAAGTTTGAACTGATGGAAGAGACTTTATATCTTACTGTTAATCTCATCGATAGATTCTTAGCAGTACAACCATTGGTCAGGAAGAAACTTCAGCTGGTTGGGGTGACAGCAATGCTTCTTGCATGCAAATATGAAGAAGTTTCAGTTCCTGTTGTAGAGGATCTCATCTTGATATCCGACAAGGCATACAGCCGACAAGAAGTGCTTGATATGGTATGCTTTGTTTGAAGCAGTTTTGCAATTACAATGAATTCTTTTTATAAATTTGCTAGAACAGAATGAGGTAATTATAAAATTAATACACTTTTCATTCCTGCAGGAGAAGTTAATGCTTAATACCTTACAGTTCAATTTCTCAATTCCCACTCCGTACGTGTTTATGAGGAGGTTTCTCAAAGCTTCTGAAGCTGACAAGAAGGTTTCTAACAACAACATTACACAAATTACTTTAACAAACTGCACATAGCTTTTTTATCTTTATTTTCAAATGATTGGTTCTAATCAGAAGAATTTTGTTGTGACCTTGGTGGAGCAGCTCGAGCTTCTGTCATTTTTCATGATCGAGCTTTGCCTGGTAGAATATGAAATGCTTAAATTTCCGCCTTCTCTGTTAGCTGCTGCTGCAATATACACAGCACAATGTACTCTTAGTGGGTTCAGGCAATGGAGCAAAACCAGTGAGTGGCATTCCAACTACCCAGAAGAGCAACTTCTGTAAGTACTTCACGACTGTTTTGGTTGCCGGTTTGGCTGTTTACATTATTCTTGTGTTCTTGTGTTCTGATTACTTGGTGTTTCTTAAATCCGTGCAGCGAGTGCTCAAGTTTGATGGTTACATTCCATCAGAAGGCAGGAACTGGGAAGCTTACTGGTGTACACCGTAAATATTGTACATCCAAGTTCGGATATGCTGCGAAAACTGAGCCTGCTAGTTTCCTCCTACAAGCAGCAGCCAGATTGATTCTCTAGCCACAGATGAAGAAAAACCAGTTGAAGCTTTTCAACTTTACTTTTTTTTTTCTTTTTTACTTTTGTTGTTATTTGAATAACAAGGGTTGTTGTTGATGTGTGTAATTGGCATTTGTGGATATTTTTCTGTATGATCAAGTATTCAAGTATTAAATGGTTAAAAAGTAAATCAAAAATGAAAATTTATATATAAACTTGAAGATATCAATACATCTGATTAAAAAGGCACATTCTATGCTTAATTGTTGTTGTTGCTGTTAATCCTTCTGAGGGTGTTTACATAAGTGTAACTGGAGAATGATACAAACAGCTTCCGAAACCTGCAAAATTCGAAGTAGTATTAGTGAGCGTAAGGCGCTTGAGTTGAGTTGTGATATATATAGAACAGAATAGAGAGAATACATACCAAACCCATTGGCTGAGGTGTTGTGACATTGCTTGAAAGCTTTTACGAGGATGCTCGTTTAGCAAGCAATGCATTTGACTGCCGGAGTGATGTGTGGCGGAAAAGATGGACAGCCAGATATCGAGTGGCCCAATATACTTGCGTAATATGTTAGTGCTGATCTGGGAGGGGAGGGGAAGAAAACGGGCAATCAACGATTGGATTCAGAGAGTATTTTGGAGACAATAAGAATAAGATGAATGACGCTTACAAGTTCCCATGTCTCAATGTCTCCTTGTGAAGTTTTGGACAAGAAGTTGCTGCAATTGTATCGGACCAAATATACGTAGGCAAATGATTCGGGAGGTTGAACAAAACAAATCAATTCGAAAGAAACTTGAAAGAATTTTTAACATACCATATCCCATGATGCACATCACGGTGATTACAATGACCCGAAACACCATAGTTATCGAAAGTGAGTATCTAAGAAATTTCAGAAAGTAAGTGACTGTGAAGAACAAGAAAGTTAATTGAGATTAACAGGAGAAATATCTCACCAAATTAATGGCATGAGAAATAACTTCCTCTTCAACAATTTCCGCCATTAAGTTACGATTCCATAATTTGCCAAAACCATCCTAGTACAGATGATAAAATCGAATTGAAATGCCTTGGAAATTTGTTTAAAAAGATAAAAGAGAAATTTGAAAGTTTCGGAGAGACAGATCGTCACCTGGAAATCAACATGATCCAGGACCTTCACTTGTTTGAGAGGAATCTGTATAAACAGATCAAAAGTTAACATAAGTACCACACTTAACCAGAATTGGCTACAAAATTACACTCCCGTTTTCGCAACAAGTTACAGATTACCTTGAGGACTGCACAAGCCTGATAGAGTTCATCTTTTCTGATATTTCCAATTCCATCTGCATTACCTACTCGAAAACGAAAGAACAGATCATCAATGAAGCTGAAATCAATAAAATTCATACTAAAGCAAATCAAATGTCACTAAATGAACATAAATGGAAAGACAATTATTGATCAATTGACATTGTATTAATATTACCAGTTGACATGCATAGTATGTGAACATTATGCCCCCTAGAAATCAGGTAATTGATAGTTGGAGAAAAAAACCTGCAAGAATCACACCACACATATTGATTTGCTTTAACAAAATAAGAAACTCAATTTCACAATTTCAATCAAGTAAGAAAAAAACACACACACGCACAAAAGTTGGTTCTTTGAATGAAACTATTATCAAACTCACATGGACTCATCATCTGGGTGAGCAATAACCAGCAAAACATTTCTCTTTTCACCTGAAACTCAACACACAAAGTGGGTTCAATCAATAAAATTTCCCAGAAAAAAAAGAAGCTATAAAAAGTGATAAAATGCAAGACTTGGAGAAAATTTTACCAGTGCCGATAAAACCATCGGCATTGGATTGAGAACGAGACGCGTGGAGGATTTTGTATAGAGAAGCCACCCAAACTACAATTATCGATATGATTATTAGCAGCCAAGAAGACATCTAGCGCTCGTGTCTGCAAAAGATCAAAACACTGGATTTTTTGTAAGTGAATATAATCACTAGTGAAGTAAAGTTAAAATTTTTCTCAGCGACATTTCATCGACCTAGTTGCGTGCAATAGAGTATAGTTAGTGTGTATATCAACCTGAAAATCGAAGAGATTTATCGAATTGAAAACGAAATTAGAGTGCGATCAGGTTAGGCTTTACAGAGATCAGTCGTCAATGGAAAACGTGATCCGACCCAAATATCTTGGACCCGAATCTGTATCTCTTTAAAACAATTTCAGCGGATACTTAAAACAAAAATCCGTTGTAGTCTAGTTGGTCAGGATATTCGGCTCTCACCCGAAAGACCCGGGTTCAAGTCCCGGCAACGGAATTTTTATTTATTTTTATTTATTTTTTATAAAAATGTTCTATTGAAAGGGTACGGATATTGACACCTATAAATATATATGATAAACGCACCCATATTTATAAGTACATACATGTCTAAAATTTAAAATTAAAACAATACTATAAACACTCATCTTAATGCCAACAGTATCCTTATTTAAATGAATGTCTTCATTTTAATACGATTTATTTATAAACCCTCATAAGTTATTAACACACCTAATTTCATAAATGATAAATTTTTAAGTTCTCTAGACTCGAAAACACAGTCTCAGAAATTTTTAAATTCTTAAATTTCGAGAATCTTTACTTCAAGCCAATTTCAAGAAACTGAATTAAGCAATTGTTTTCCAAACAACAACAGTACGTGGGTCTTGGCCATATGTTCATAAACCTTTGCAGGTCATGTTGCTTCAAGTAGTTCCAAGTATCGAAAACAAACCCATCAGCATGTACCATCGTATACCATCTACATGAATTAGTGAACTCGTATTGTATTTAATTCAAAACATTGCAGTAAAATTTACATCTCAAATGAATGATTTGATTGTGTTCAGAAACTCTACGAATTTGGTGAGTATTATTATATAGTTGGATTTCAACAAGATAAGTAGTTTACATTGGTTTTTTACAATTCAATTTTCCCCACTTGTTCCATTACTTTGTTATATGACAATGAGAGATTTTGGTTCCGTTGGGCTTTTGTTCTCCTCATTCTTTTTAAATATATATATATATATAGAATTAAGGTTGAATTAGGGTTTGTTTTTATTTTATTTTTTTTAATTTTATTTATATAAAGTGATATAGTTGAAGATATGAGTGTAAATAGTATTTTGTTTATTCTTAATTAAAATAATTTATCTTTATTGGTAAATTTATATTGGGATATTTTTATAATTAAAAGTTTTATTAAAATATGGGTGTGCTTATCATATTTATGAGTGTTAATATCGGCTTCCCTATTGATAGTGGTGTCAATATGGGCCGGCCCGGCCCACATGTGCCTTGCCTAATGAGCCAATTTATGAAAACGGGCTTGGCCTGGCACGGCACAGGAATTGGCCGTGCCGGACCGGGCCAGCCCGGCCCGTTTTCATGAACAGTAGGCCCCGCACGTGCCATATTAATTTTTTTTTTTTTTTAAAACTTCAACAGTTAAAAAAAAAAAAAAAATTTAACTTTCGGCCTGGTGGGCTTGGCCCGCCGGCCTGTTGGCCCGTTCCGGGCCGGCCCGCCAGGCCATAAAATGTGACCTGGCCCGGGCCACACTGTGGGCCGTGCCTGGCCCGGTCCGTGCTACAAGCAGGCCATGCCAGGAACGGCCCACCAGTCTGGGCGGGCCGGCCGTGCCGGGCCCTCCAGGCCCGGCACATTTTGACACCACTACCTATCGAAATTGTTTATATGCTAAAAAAAAAGATGAACAGTTAGTTAAAAATAACGAATCCCGAGGTTGTCTGACTCTGTCCGAAGATAATGAGGACACAGAAACTCATGTATTGTGTTTCTTCACATGTCGAGCTGCCACGTTTGACTTTCACTGATCAAATTCAGTTTCAGCCGTTCATTCAATCCGTCACTTATTAAGTTCCTGCAAACAAAATAAAAAATAAAAAATGTGGCCGCCTATATATATATATATTATTTTATAATCTGCCAAGATGTTATTTTATTTTCCTGTTCTGGGTTGTCTCTGACTCTCTGGTTTCTAGTTTGAAGTTTCGAGTTTAGATCGCTAACATCAAAAGTTTTTCTCTTTAAGGTGAGAATTTTTATTTTTATTTTTAACGAACACCGCTAGTTTTTTTGTTGTTTTTGTTTTGATCCGAAGCTGATATTTTTCTTGTCACTTGCCAATTTGCCATGTCCATTTCATGTGTCTATTGTCTCTTTTCTGGATTTGATGGGCCTATTTCAGGTTAAATTTTGTAAAATTTATTTCACAATTGATCTTGAATTGTGTACCTAGGATAAGATTGTGGTGTAGGATAGCGAGTTTCTGATTGATATCAACAGTTTGTGAGTGGGTTTAGATTTTTTGTAAAGTTTGGGACATTTCTAGTGGCTTCTTGACAGGGATGTTTGAAATAATATCCGATTTATATTAAAAAGCTGACTAATATATGACTCATTGCCTAGTCAGCATCTACACGTTATGATTTGTATTCTTATGTGTTTTCTTTATCAACACTGTTAATATTTCAATTACCATTTGTTTGTAGTTAAAGTCTTTGTGTTATTGCCTCAATGAAAACAAAATCTATCTATTTTTTCCAGGTAGACAAGGTGGCGGCTCTATCAGTATCTTAGATCTTATAAGTTATAAATATTGTTGATTCTTTTGTTAGAAGGGTGTTGATTGATCAAAGGGTGTTGTTTTTTTTAAAAAAAAAAAAAAATTCTCGAAGGAGAGATGAATGAGAGCATAGATAAGAAGTTTCTCACGGTACCTCCATTTGAGTGTGCTTGGAGGAAGGATTTGAAATTCCGGGAAGCTGGGAGGGGTTGTGTGGCTTTTGAAGCTTTTGCTCACAACGATGTCACGGTTGTGTTTAGGGAAAATGTAGGAAGTCAGCACTACCATTATAAGAGAGACAATAGCCCACATTATACTGTGATTCTTGGTAGTCATAGGAACCGTAGACTGAGAATTGAGGTGGATGGGGAAGATGTGGTGGATGTGGCTGGTGTTGGTCTGTGTTGTTCCTCAGCGTTTCAGAGCTATTGGATTAGTATCTATGATGGGTTGATTAGTGTCGGTAAAGGAAGATACCCTTTTCAGAATCTTATGTTTCAGTGGCTAGATTCGAATCCGAATTGCAATGTTCAGTATGTGGGGCTAAGTAGCTGGGACAAGCATGTGGGTTATAGAAATGTGAATGTGCTGCCATTGACACAGAATCACATATTACTGTGGAAACAAGTGGATTGTGGCGAATATGAGGCAGAGGAGGATGGCGATGAGGAGGTAAAAGATGAGCGCTTGGGATATGATAAATGGGGACTTGAAAATTTTCTCGAGAGTTGGGAGTTATCCGACATGTTCTTCATTGTTGGCAAGGAGGAAAAGCTTGTCCCTGCACACAAGATTATCCTACAAACATCTGGTGATTTTCCTTTGAGTTTGACTGGTGAAGGTGTTGTTGTTCAGCTGCCAGAAGTAAGATATCCAATGCTCCATGCACTTCTCGAATATATCTACACGGGCCACACCCAGGTATCTTTTTTCTTTATGTTACCCAATTCAAGAATTCTCACATCATTCCAACTTTGAAGAATGTATTGGTACTAAAATTATGTGTATTTTTTAAAATATCGAGAATAGATATCGTGGTTGGTTCAAAGGGCTGTAGTTCAACTGCTCTGCTTGCTCCTTCGGAACATGTCCTAATCATATATTATCCCATTTTTCCTTTTCACTTTCACTTTTTGTCATTTTGTTTATTTTCGGCTCAAAATATCTGTTTCTTTAGACAAATGCTAACCGTTGATATTCATTTCAAGTTTTCCACCAGCATTTCATCTCAGTGAAGCTTTTTGTTTGATGTAGATTTCAGAGCCCCAACTTGGTTCTTTATGGGCTTTGAGCTCACAATTTCAAGTGACACCATTGATGAAGCAGTGTGTGGAAACTATGGAAAGGTTTAAACTAAATAAAAAGTTGTTTGATTCTGGTAAGAATGTGGAATTATCATATCCAAGCACTCAGCCTCATTGTGGTATGGTTTTTCCATTTGGACTACCGATAAATGTACAGAAGCTCAAACAGCTGCATTCAGTCAGCGAGTACAGTGACATAAACATTTACATCGATGGCCATGGTCTTGCTGTGCAGTCTCATAAGATTATTCTCAGCTTATGGAGTGTACCATTTGCCAAAGTAAGCACAAACTATTTTCTTCCTTTAGCTGAGGCTTCCTAATGCCCCTTTTAGAGAGGAATAACAAACATTTAAATTTGTTTTTCTATCAATATTCAAGAAATTAATTTAAATGAGTTGTTTACATTGGTAGATGTTTACAAACGGAATGATCGAGAGCAATTCCTCGGATATTCATTTACGAGAGGTGTCATTGGAGGCATTCAACATTATGCTTGAATTTATGTATAGTGGTGAGCTCAGTATTGAAGATTCCATAGATTTTGGTAGCTTGTTACTCCAGCTTCTCTTATTGGCCGATCAATTTGGAGTTACCCCTCTTCATCAGGAATGCTGCAAGTTGTTTTTGGAATTCCTTTCGGAGGTAGATTAGTAATATCCTTCCATATCAAATACCTTAATTTGAAAATCGCAGTTAGCATTGTTTTCTTCTTGTCACTATTGCACTATGTTTCTTTTTTGTATGACTAGAAACTAAATGAACGGCGAAGTGACTTGCGATTTCGGCCTTCTGAAAACAAAAGAAGAGATCCCTTCTATGATAGTTAAGTTATAAAATATTAATATCTTTCATGTACATATTATATGCAGGGATGGAGTTCTCCTAGTGGATGAAGGTCATACAACATCAGTTTTTCTATTATGAACACAAGTTTAGTGGACGAGGAAGAAGACAAATTTGGCAAACTAGTAGTGCTGTTGCTTTAGAGCTAACTGTTGAACTTTATTGCAGGACTCAGTATGTCCAATCCTCCAAGCGGTCTCATCCATTCCATCATGTAAACTTATCGAAGAAACTTGTGAAAGGAAAATCGCAATGCACTTTGACTATTGCACAACCGCAAGCCTTGACTTTGTCTTGTTTGATGTGGCAACTTTTAGCCGCATCATTCGGGTAGGTTCTCATTTTTTTATTTAGCTAACTTCTTGTTAGATTGAGGGTTAATGGAAGAATGAAGATAGATGCACTTATAAACATTTATTCTCTCATAGAATCAGGTTATCTTTCTAGTAAACTTGTGACTATAAGGGTGCAAGTGCTCCATGAATGGAGCTGAGCTGTTACCTACTTGAATACTCGGAACTGTGATAGTAGTGGCACGATAAATATTCTTCTGTCATACCCTAATCAGTTGTAGATAACATGGAGGGTGTTCTCTTTAGTATATTCGATGAAAATATATTGTTACTTGTATGGTCGTATGGACTAAAGAAATACAACTGGAATTGTAGAAATTTTGTGTATTTTGCTGAATTAGCTCTAGTACATATGCCACAACCCAAGACCAAGGTACACGAATGAGAATTTTTTTTTCTCAACTATCCGAAAGAAAAATCTCTCATTCATCACAACCCTCGTTTCAGGTCGTGACAACTTATGTTAGGAGTTGGACCTGTTGTTGTATTTGAGAATAGAATTGTACTTATCATTCAGTTTGTTAAAGGAAGAAAACGTTCGATGTTCGAAACCCACTATGGATTAGGATAACAACAAGTGATTATGGTCTTCCCTGTTGGAAGCAATAGACATGATTGGTTTGTTCTTTGATTAATTGAATTATATCTCATAATGAATCGCGGGTTTTGCAGCACCCAGACCTGACGGTGACATCTGAAGAAAGAGTTCTCAATGCTATTTTAATGTGGTGCATGAAAGGAAAGGAGTTGTGTGGATGGGAGTTGGTGGATGAACTAATGAGAAAATATACTCCTGAACTCCTGTTTGAGGAGAGGAGGCTTCAGTCTGTTAATGACTTACTGCCATTTGTTCGATTTCCGTTACTGCCGCATGCCTTGCTTAAAAAGGTATCTATGATGTGGTTATAGAAACCATCATAAGTCTTCTAAGAACATTAACATGACCTAAACCTGACTTGCTGTCCTTGTGTGGTGATCTTGCAGTTGGAAAACAGTGGTCTTTGTAGCCACATTCCTGTTCTGGATAATCTGGTGAGTTCAAAATTCTTTTTTGGGTCAAAATATTTAACAGAAAACATTGATCTTATTTATTTGTTTTTTCTTGTTTACATTTACGATCTTATTAAATTTTCTTCTATCAATATCTAAGGTGAAAGAGGCTATCGGTTTTATAGAATATGGATCAGCAGCTCCAGGAAATGGCCAAAAGTAAGTCTCTAGAATCTGACACTTTCAATATCATCTTTGAAAGAGTAATGCCTTAGATAGAAAGAGAAGAGTCGCTAACATAAGTTTTAATTTTGCAGTGTAAGATTTCAACATAGACGATCTAGTTTCAAGGAGCTCCAGTACATATGTGACGGGGACAGCAATGGAGTTCTGTACTTCGCAGGCACATCATTCGGGGAACATCAATGGGTTAATCCTGTTCTGTCTAAGGTGATAAACTACCCGGGTTTTTTATTTATTTGCTTTTGAATATATATTTTCCATCACTTGCTTGGTGAATGAATTGTTTGTACAGAATTTCCTTATTCTCTTATATTGCATGATCCAGAGAATTACCATCACAGCTAGCAGTCCTACTTCAAGATTCACTGATCCTAAAATGTTGGTTTCAAGAACTTACCAGGTATGATATGATGAATCAAATCCTCGGCACTCTTAGCTTCATTTTGTCGTAATTGAATGATAACATTTCGCTCTGTACTTCAGGGAACATCTTTTGCCGGACCTCGAATGGAAGATGGACAACAGTGTGCATGGTGGATGGTTGACATTGGCCAAGATCATCAGGTTACTTTTCTTAACACTAGATTGATCAGTGACACTCTTCACAAAAGTGTATTCTGTAACATCTCTATGCAGAGATTAAGAGTGTAACAATATCGAGTACATGAAAATCTGAACTAATGTTATGTGTTTTACGCAGCTAATGTGCAACTACTACACCTTGAGAATGGATGGTTCAAGGGCTTACAATAGGTTCTGGAATTTTCAGGTAAAGACGTTAGACGATCTTTAGCAGCAATTTCCCTCCGATTTTATTCTCTCGAAGAAATGCTAACGATGAGGTAATGAGTGAATGCAGGGCTCACTGGATGGGAGGACTTGGACGAACTTGAGAGATCACGAGAACGATCAAACACTGTGCAAACCGGGCCAGTTTGCATCGTGGCCTATAATCGGACCGAACGCCTTGCTTCCATTCAGATTCTTTAGGGTGGTTCTTACAGGTCCGACGACAGATGCATCTAACCCCTTGAACCTTTGCATCTGCTTCTTGGAACTCTATGGCTACTTTCACTAATCTGATATATATATAATTATATATATATATACACACAAGGTTATATGTTTGTCTTGTTCCTGATGTAATAATTAAATTAACAGCTATGAGTATCAGAACTGCTACATTTGTTTAATATTGTGGTTTTCCTCCTGTTGTCTTCATCAATAATTATGATGGCCAATTGGCCATTACACATTATGTGTTTAAAATACCATTAATAATTCTCAAGCTATAATCAACAAACTGAGAAAGAAGTTTTTTCTTTTGAACTTCCCATTCACTCCCTAATAAAATTATCACCACCAGCGGACTTCTCATGGAAAATCAAAATATGACAGAAGGCACAATATATTATAAGCAGGGCGCTGGGTACACGACAATGTGCCCCTACTTAACACGAAAGAGTTCAGCAAGCATGTAGCGAGCATGGGCGTAATAGGCAAATAGAATAATCACGAGATTAAGAAAACTGTTAAAAATCCAAAACACGCCATTAAAAATATGAAGTTAGTAGCATTCGATACATTACTACAAAAACCAGGCTTTGATAGTCTAGATAATATGATCTCTTTATGTTTTCCCTGCCCACCTTTTGAACCACTTAAGCCGGAACCTAGCAATCATTTGACACTGAATTTGAGGGCCTTAAGAGCAGGGGTCCTAGACTGAAACACCGTACTCAGATAACCTACAGTAACTGACAATTGTGATCTGGAGAGAGGGCAATAAAGAACCGTTCTTTGCTTGGAAGATCACCTCCTTACAGGGGGTACAACTCCCCTACCACCAGTTGCACCACGGCCAGCTGCTGCAGCCTGCAATTAGAACAAAATAATAAATCAGAACCATTCACAAATACAAATTATGCATGACAAGAAACAGAAAAATTCTCTGAAGTTCACTAATTTAACAGTCTGAGAAAGAATAAAATTGCAACTGTGGTACTGGTTCTCGACACAGTAACCTATATCCTAACAGTCACGTTTCTCATTCCAAGAATTTAAATAAGTTTTGCAGTGCTGAGTTTCGCTTAGGTTAATTACGTTATTTACTTTTGATGATATAATTACATTAGATACTTGTTCCAAAAGTAGGTTGTTTTGGAGACCCCAAAAAGAGGAAAAATATTTGAAAAGCTGGAGATATATATATTACGGAAAACTTACTTTAGCCCGCATTGCAACAGCTCTGCCCCTCCCAACTCCAATGGATGAGCTCTTACCCTTCAAGATTTAAAAACCATTGCAAGTCAGAAATCGTTTAGCAAGTAAGCAATTTAGAAGAATATATTTGGCTACAAATGGAAGCATACCTTGATTCTAGCATCGAGACGCTTGAACATTGGAGCATTTTTCAACATGTCTGGTATGACCATAAACCTGCAGAAATCTCATACTGTTTAGAAAATAATTCATTCAAAGTTTCTAAAAATATTTCAAGACATGGTTTGTTTGGTTATTTTGGTTCCAATAACCAAAATAACATATACAATGTAATACCTGACTTTGCTGCCCCGAATAAAAACGTGCTCAAGCTGTGAGATCTTTCCATCCTGTAGACAGAGAAACTGAATTCAGCAACTAATGGCATTGGGAAAGTATGAGCTAATTATTCAAGTTGAAACTATTATTAACAGATAATTTTTGTCCATAAATGCAAACCCATGCATTAACCAATACCAGGGGATAAACTATGGATTATAAGTAACTATCTACTAGCTGAATCTCTAAAACCCCGACACTCGGTAACTGCCACAATGACACTACTTCAATAGTGCACATACACATGAAACTCAAAAGCCTCTTCACTTGTCTTAGACAAGTTTCTTCGTCCAAAACAGATGACTTAAAACCAATAAGAAATGAAAGTACGCCAGAAAGCTTGGCATTGATTCATTGACAATCAATTTTTTACTAATTTTCTTCAAAATTCGGATACAAAAATTTCAATAACGTTTCCCGGTTACTTATACAAGACTGCATTCATCCTGCATCCCTCTTCACAAATTCTATTAAGATAAGTTGAATCCCGCGCCAATTCAGATCTCTTATACAGTAAGAGCAAGCCATAGTAGTTCAAAAGCAAGCGAAATCAGCTTATTTAACGTACACAAAGTGACCTTCTCAATTAATCCAAACCTAAAATTTAAATATCATATTTTCCCTAAAACCACAACATTAGGGTTTAACATCCAATGGTGTGAAACGCACTTTTTACAAGTTTCGCTTTAAGTTGGTGAAATTTAGGGTTTTATTACTAATAAGCGAGAAATCGCAAAACGAAACAAACAAAAAAGAAAAGTTAAAAAAGAAAAAAAAAAGAAAAAAAAAAAAGAGTACCTTAGCAGTGTAAGTGATGTTCTCGAGTTGGCAATTCCAGTTGTCTTCACACTCAATCATACTTCCTCTGTAGAGCTCTCCGCTCTTCAGCTCCACCGTCACGACGTGCCCCGACGCCTCGTGTAGTAGCTTCACCGGTATCCCCAAGCTCCTGCTCATCGCTTCTCTCTGTATTTCTCTTCTCTTTCTCTCTCAAAAAGCTCTGTCTCTGCAAAACCCTAATTGCAAAACCAGTCAAGCTGTTTTACACTGGGATTTTCGTTTTAAGACTCGCGTTATACAAAATAGTCAGGGTATTGTCGTCATATTGGAAACTATTAGGGTATATTTGGCAGAGAGTTTCTCCTTACAATCCATAGATTATCTATTCACACTCCAATTTAATATTTTTTATTAATGGCAATTTTAACCTAAATTAAAATTACTAAACAAGACAAAAAAAAAAAAAAAAAATTAAAGACACTTCAAAATAATTAAATTATTAAAAAAAAAAATTTCTCTCTCCTAAATCATTAGATTAAATATTATGTATTAAACTCTCTCTCCTAAATCTGTTATTACCATATTAAAACTCTTTTCTAATTAATCTCTCTCCATTTTTGAAAAAAAAAAAAAATCATATTTCCATATTTTTTTTATCAATCTCTGATTAATAGTAAAAAAAAATAAAAAAATAAATAAATCTTATGAATATTTTAGTTTTTTACTAACAGTAATATATATATATATATATATAAAGATACTCATTTTTTGAGTTTTATTTTTAGTATATACATACATATGGTTCCTAAAAATCAAACTTATTAGTAAGTTTTTTTTTTTTTTTTTTCCTTTCTTAACTGCTAGTCTTGCTTGAGAAAGAATGGAGATAGGAAATTAGAGATGTATATTGGAGGAAAGAGAGTTTAATATGGTAATTAACAATTTAGGAGATAGTATTTAATATGTAATAATTAATCTTTAATGATTTAGGAGAGATAATTTATTTTTTTAATAATTTAATTCAAAAAAGATCAAAAGGATAATCTTGTAACATAATGAAGTGTCTTTAGAATTTTTTAAAATTTAAATTTTGAGAATGGAGTGTTTTTAGAAAAAAAGTGTAAAAAGAAAAAAATGGATTGTCAAAAGAAGCTATCTATTTGGTATTATAACGTTTCAGGAACTTTGACGTGGCAACAATCGTAGAGGAATTATATCATATTACCAATCTTGTTGCCAAATCATCGTGAATGAATCATAGCCGTCCGATTTCGGGACTTTTGTAGGATCTTGATTCGTGCGCTAAGTCGGTCACCTTTCGTGATCGGTCCACGACCGTATGATCATTGTAATATTTTTAAATATTTCACGAATTTCGACGGTTACCGAGAAGTCACGTGTAGTATACTATAGTATATGCTTTGCTTTGCTTGTTTGTTGCCTTTGACAGCAATCAAATCATTAATCATAATAAAAAAAATATTTAAAAAAAGGGTGATATTTGATGGTGGGTCCGATTGAGATTGATTGAGACATCCATCGGTTGAGATTTTTCCTGAATGTGTGAATGTGTACTCGTACAATTGGCTCGATTTTTCAGCTAATAAAGCTGCGTTACTCACATGAAATGCAGAAGACGACTTGCTATAATTGGAGAAGATGTTGAGTTCTTCTTTGGGTCTCGTTTCGACGCCCCGTGCTGGCTCCTTTTGGCTTTCTTCAAGCAGAGGCGACAAGAAGGTAAAAAAGATCAACTTCAAGTTTCTGTGCATTTTTCGTTTTTCGAATTTGTATTTTTTTTTAGTTTGTTATTGTTTCTCGGGATTTCTAATGGAGTTGGAGTCACTGCAAATGAGTATGTTATGTTTAGTGGTCAAATGACTGAAAATTTGAATCGGTTCTAGTGCTTGCTTGACTGTGATGTCAAGTCAATACTTGAGAAGTGATCATCAGTGTTTTATTTTTTCAGCTGAAATGAAAGTGTTTTGGTTTTTGATGTTCGATACGTTAATGTTTTTATGAATCTGATTAGCAGCAATGTGTATGCAGTATATCTCATGTCTCTTGAATTGAAATGAAAGAATTTCTAAATTCTTCCTTATTGAAGCTTAAAAGTAGTAGATACCTTGATCGTCGAGTCGGCTTTGAATCGAATTATGATGTTGATGGGCTCATTTTCTTGGTAACTTATCTTATCGAAAATATTCCTCATGACCTGGATGGTGGGTCTAATTTCATGGTCAGTAATGAATGGAAGTGTAAAGATAGAATCGGAGAAAGATTACTGGTTTTGTCTATATGGGCTCTTGGTGAATACCGGTCTAACAGTCTTGCTTTTGAAATTGCAATGTAGCTTACTCCATTGAGATGCTATTCATGAGTTATTTCTATGTGTTCCATTTGTTTAAAATCCTTTTCAATTAGTTTACTAATGGATTATGGATTGCTTAATCTTTTTAACAGGCTTCAAGAACCAGCTGGTGTACCAAACAACTACCAATCAAAGTAACGTGTGGATCTCAAAAACTCCTTAGGCATCACATATTCTCGTCAAGGATCCCGGTGTACCAAAGGGTATGTGTGACACTTCTAACATGGAATAGGAGTGTCAAGGATTTTTTTTTTTTTTTTTTTGCAAATTATGTGTGAGTGGAATGCTCATCAGCAAATTTATATTTGGGAGCCAGTTATATGTTTAATGGTCTCATATATATTTATTGATTGAGTTGTTAACATTGTTAGTGGGTTGGTTTGTAATTGAACTTCAATCAAGACTGGTTGTTCCATTCTAAACATGATGAAGATATGGTGGTTTACTGATTCTTCATGCATGTTGCATCTAGATATCGACTTATTTTGTTCTTTTTGTCCTTGTTTCCGTTCCTTTAATCATAAAATAGTAGATTACGAACATTGGCAGTTCTGAACTATAGAAGTACAAGAATTTTCACCAACTGTTTCACTGTTCTCTCTTTCAGATATATTACTCAGGAGTATAAGTTGTAAGCCAGTGCTTTTATTTGATTCTTATTCCATTACATCTCCAGGTGGAGCACAATTCCCCAATCTCAGCTATTCTCACTGATGACAACTCAACCATGGTAAGCGCAGAAGATGATACTGAAAATATTGAAATCTTGAGCACTGATCCAGGCTTGGAACCATTTAAAGATCATTTCAAATGTAGAGTGAGGAAGTATGTAGAACAGAAAAGGCTTCTTGAAAATTATGAAGGAAGTCTTGAGGAATTTGCAAAAGGTAATATTTGTATCATCTATGTTACCCCTATGTTTCCTCTTCCTCTCATTCTTGAAACATAGTGTGGTAAATAATTCAACAACGTACATTTGCATGTGAAAGCATAATTAAGTAATTGACTGATACATCACATGTAAGAATCCATATGAGATAACTGTCCTTGAATATTGACTGACGTGTAACTTTTTTGCGTGATCAAATATCTTGTTGAATGGTTTCTGCTTTTCCTATAAATTACCTTATTACTGTTTTCATTTGTTCTGGGTGTATATTACATGTTTTATGACCTTTTTTTTTTCTTTTTTTCTTTTTGTCTTTCTGTGATCTGATTAAATAGTAACTTCAGTGTAATTCCTAATATTCTTCCTCTGTTCTGTAGGTTATTTGAACTTTGGATTCACCAGAGGAGAAGAAGGCAGCATTGTCTACCGTGAGTGGGCCCCAGCAGCCGAGTAAGTCATTATTGTTATGAAAATTCTTTGAAATACAAATTCATTCACATCTTTGCTCATACCATATGTTAGTTTTTAAATTAGGATTTATTTATCATAACATAGGGAAGCGCAACTTATTGGGGACTTCAATGGATGGGATGGTACCAACCACAAGATGGAAAAGAATCAATATGGTGTCTGGAGTATAAAAATTCCTGATTCTGGTGGAATTCCAGTCATTCCTCACAATTCACGAGTCAAGTTTCAATTCAAGCTTGGCAATGGGGTTTGGATTGATCGAATTCCTGCATGGATAAAGTATGCCACTGCGGACCCTACAAGATTTGCTGCACCATATGATGGTGTGTACTGGGACCCACCACCTTCGGAAAGGTACCAATCTTTTCTTTTAATTTTGTCAAAGTGAATTCTTTTGGCAAAAATTGAGCGAAAGAATTTGAAGGGTTATCAGTTAGCACTCTGAGAGAAATGGATGATTTAAATGGTCATTTCATATTTTAGTGTTGGTTGTAGAATCTTCAGTGTAATTTTAATGCAGGTCTTCCGTAACTATAATTTAACATTGCTCAGCATGAGGAACTTGGTATCTTTTTCTTCTAGTTAATTAAAAAAGGAAGGCGATTGTTAAGTAATCTGCTGACCCATTCCTTTCTTTGAATATGCAGGTATGAGTTTAAGTACCCTCGACCTCCAAAACCCCATGCCCCTCGTATATATGAGGCTCATGTTGGAATGAGTGGCTCTGAACCCAGTGTGAGTTCATATAGAGAATTTGCTGACAATGTTTTGCCCCGTATTCGGGCAAATAACTATAATACAGTCCAATTGATGGCTGTGATGGAGCATTCTTATTATGCATCATTTGGATATCATGTTACAAACTTTTTTGCTGTAAGTAGCAGATCTGGAACACCTGAGGACCTTAAGTATCTAATTGATAAAGCCCATAGCTTAGGTCTAAGGGTCTTGATGGATGTTGTTCACAGCCATGCAAGTAACAATGTGACTGATGGCCTTAATGGCTACGATGTTGGCCAAGGCTCGCAAGAGTCATATTTTCACACTGGAGATCGAGGTTACCATACACTATGGGATAGTAGGCTTTTCAACTATGCCAACTGGGAAGTGCTTCGTTTTCTTTTGTCCAACTTGAGGTGGTGGCTTGAGGAATACAAATTTGATGGGTTTCGATTTGATGGAGTAACTTCAATGTTGTATCATCACCATGGGATCAACATGACTTTTACTGGGAATTATAGTGAGTATTTCAGCGAGACCACAGATGTTGATGCTGTTGTTTATTTGATGCTGGCAAATTGTCTGGTTCACAATATCTTGCCAGATGCAACTGTAATTGCTGAAGATGTTTCTGGTATGCCTGGACTCGGTGTGCCTGTCTTTATGGGAGGAATTGGTTTTGACTACCGTTTGGCAATGGGCATCCCTGACCAGTGGATGGACTATTTGAAGAACAAGAAAGATGAAGAATGGTCCATGAAGGAAATATTGTGGAGTTTGACAAATAGGAGATACACTGAGAAGTGTATAGCTTATGCCGAGAGTCATGACCAGGTATGATGAAATGTTTGTTTATTCTCATTACTTTAGGTAGGTCTGACTGGGGTCTAATTGGATGAGTCTCAAGCTTGTAAGTCAGAGGTTGGCAATCAAGAATAAGAAAGAAAAGAGGAACATAGAAGACTTCATTATAATATATCTCCTTTGCCAAATTGGACAATATCATTGCTTCTGTTTTTTTTTTTATTTCTTTTTAATTTAGCCATTTTTAGTTTACTGTTTCTTTACAAGTTTCCTCTATTACGCAGGCCATTGTAGGTGATAAGACCATGGCATTTCTCTTAATGGATAAAGAGATGTATTCTGGTATGTCTAGTTTAACAGATGCTTCCCCTGCTGTTGACCGGGGGATCGCTCTTCACAAGGTATGTTATGTATCAAATCAGAGACACTTATTTTGCATAGTTGTTTCTTTCATAGCTTAGCTGGCTGATGGTCTATACGGCTATATCATGACAAATAATTCTCCTTCAACTTATATTCAGCCCTATCATACTGAAATTTTTTAAGATAATTGCATAGGACACTAATTTACATTTCAGATCTATAATACAAATGACTGCAGAATTTGTATATGTTAGGTTTACTCTTAGCTGTTGCCATCTATTTCTGTTGTTTATAATTATTATATTTATCTTTTGCAGATGATACATTTCATAACTATGGCCATAGGAGGCGATGGCTATCTTAACTTTATGGGGAATGAGGTAAGCACACTGCCACAAATCCTACCTGCTAAGTTCTAGGAGTCACTGCACAGTCAGACCTAGGTTTTTGCTCTTATATAGTATGAAAGGGGCTTTTCCTTAAGATTTTGATTGGATAGCCTCAACAAAATTCAAATCTTGCAAAAGGAAGAAAACTTTTGGCTCAGACCAGGTGGGTCAGTTTTTTTTCCCAACAGGTACTGAACCATACATTGCAACGTGTTAAAAGATGAGTTCGTAAAGGGGAATAACTAATTTTCTTAACCACTAATTAGATAAGCATGTTTTGCTTAAAACATTAATATCAAACGGCAGCATTTTGTCCAAGGCAATTTCCACTCTTGCACAGCCAGACTGCAAATTGGAATGGACTTCTAACCGTTCTCACAGATAGGTTCAATTTTTAAGCTATTTGTTTTGTGTGATAATTACAGTTTGGCCATCCTGAGTGGATCGACTTCCCTAGAGAAGGCAATGGGTGGAGTTATGAAAAATGCAGACGCCAATGGAACTTGGTGGATACTGAACACCTAAGATATAAGGTTTAGATCTCTTTTTCACAAATTAGTTTTAGCTCTCTCTCTCTCTCTCTCTCTCTCTCTTCAGTCATTCCTGATCCCAATGATGTGCATATTTTGTTATAACTTTCTTACCTTTAAAAACTAGATTTATTAACTCCTAGATTTAATTAGAATTATTTTTTATGAAATAGGTTAAATAGCTTGGAGAGAAAACAATTGTTAGAATAGGACTTGGGGAAACTTGATTTCCCCTTGTGTTGGTTTATGATTTAGCATCTTTGTGGGGCATGTATAATGATACTGCAGCTTCATGAATCTACAATGCTACAGACACCAACTTAACATGATTTTTATGACATCATAGGTGTATTTTTATCTACTTTGCATGTTTGGTGTCATTTTTCCTTTGGTGCAAAATTTTCAAATCTTGTTTCCTTGTCTTCAGTTCATGAACGCATTTGACAGTGCGATGAATATGCTTGATGAGAAGTTTCAATTCCTTGCATCAACAAAGCAGATTGTGAGCAGCACAAATGAAGAAGACAAGGTAAAGATGCCCATGTGTGATATACATTTATCCTGTTTCAATTTCATGAGTGGATACCGATTATCCTAATATGAGAAGTTTAAAACTTGTAAGTTGGGTACACATTGCTATTAATATAGATTGTAAGAATATTCTCGAGCAGCAATCCACTTTTTATGCAAGGTCATGATTTAATTGTTACACATTACAGGTTATTGTCTTTGAGCGTGGAGATCTTGTCTTTGTCTTCAATTTTCATCCAGATAATACATATGAAGGGTATTTGTGTTTTATATTATGCCAAAGCTTTATTATTTGTCTCTGTTATGTATATTATGCCATATGTATTTGTGTTTTATAACACTGTTTTTGTTAGAATTTTTTTTTTCCTTTTTAACTTGGTGACTTTTAATTGGAAACATACAGGTATAAAGTTGGGTGTGGCTGGCCAGGAAAGTATAGAGTTGCACTGGATAGTGATGCTTGGGAATTTGGTGGACATGGAAGAGTAAGGAACCTTTTGTATAACTATATGCATGCATTCCTGTAATTGGAGTGATCAATAATTTGGTTCCTGGTTTGATTTTGTGCAGTGACAAAATGTTTTATAGCAATTGATTTCATTTCTGTGGGTTCTTGAGTTGTTGTCTTGTTGAACATTGCATGTTGAAAAAGCTCTTAAGATTCCCAAACACAATTCATAACTTGTCTTCCTTTCGAATTGACTGTGGTAGAAGAAACGCTGATTCTATGGATTTTCAGACATAAAAACTGATTTGAATTCATTGCTTACCCTTACGTCACTTGTTTTTTTTTTCAACATATAACAAACTTGATTGTACTTTCGGCAGGTTGGCCATGATGTAGATCATTTCACTTCTCCAGAAGGGATACCAGGAGTGCCTGAAACAAATTTCAATAATCGCCCGAACTCGTTCAAAGTACTTTCACCAGCACGCACATGTGTGGTATGATCTTCCCTTCAAATTCTTCTGGTTCTCTTATCGTTAGTAAAATGACAAAGTAGCATTTCATCTTAGATTCAAGATTTCATTGAACTTTCCATGAGATAGAAACAATAAAGTGCTTAATATGACAGGTTTACTATAGAGTGGAAGAAAGCGAAGAAGAACGCAACAATATTGAATCAGTCAATGATAACAAGACATTAGTAGCCGATGGTGCAGCTAAGCTGGAAAATTTTGAAGAATTGGTTGTCGTAGGCAATGAAAGTGAACATAATGTCGTAGAAAGTAAGCTAGAAGATCCAAAAAAAAATCCAGGAGTGGAAGAGACGGAGAAGAGGTCACAAGATGAAGTGGAAGTGACGGAGAAAGGGACCACCTGATGATTGATCGAACTTCTACCCTTGATCGAAATCCAGCTTATATGTATAATTATGTGAATAACGACTAGGATTAAATTCGTGGGATTCTCTTTGCAGCTGTAAATTCTGGAATAATCTGCATATCATCATCTTGTATTATGTTTGTAGGCAAGACTCGTTTTGGACATGGTTCTTATGTGAGGTTTTTTTTTTTTTTTTGGGGAAATTCCACGGATTCAATCCTGTGTACTTGTAATTTGCTCATGTAATTACCAATAAGAGCAGGCAAGACTCGTTTTGGACATGGTTCTTATGTGAGGTTTTTTTTTTTTTTGGGGAAATTCCACGGATTCAATCTTGTGTACTTGTAATTTGCTCATGTAATTACCAATAAGAGCTTATTATCAAGCAAGTGTTATTTTAAGAGTATGTTTTTAACTCTAGTTTTTCAAATAGATCTTTTAGAAGTGATCTTTTAAATAAAAGTCGTCGGTCGTTTGTTTGTCAATTAAAAAAGAGTTTTTTTAATGATAGAATTATCAAAATACTCTAGTTTATATTAAATTATAGGGTTATATTAGAGATTTTAGTGGTATTAAAAAAACTCCAAAAGATCTACTTTGAAAAGTTTTAAATTTGGGCTTATCCAAGTATGCGTAAAACAGTTTTTTTAATCATCTAAAAGCTCTACTGGGTGACAACCAAACTATACAAAAAAAAAAAAAGTTGAAAAGAGTTTTTTTAATTAAAAAAGCTCTTTTAGTCAGTAGATAAGCTCTCGGACACTAAGTATTTCTTCATGAAATCATCAACACAAGAAACTGTTCTAGATTTGAGCTAGTAAGTAATATTTCTAATGATAGATTTGCAAATAATAAAAATTATTAGGTGCGGGATTTCGCACATATCAGACCTGAAATTCTATTCCGCACAACAAACGTGCAACATCCAGCACTTGAAATTTGCTGTATAAAAATACGAGTCTACCGTTAAAGGTAGGTCTGGGCCCAGGCCCAGGCCCAATAATGAAAACGAATCCATGAACTGGATTCGGGCCTGGCCCAACTAGAGTGTCTCCCACTCGGATGAAAAATATACAAACAAAGCTGAGTCAACAAGGCGAGTCAAAGATCTGAGTCGGTTTGATCTCTGTTGTCCTCTGCATCGATTCGCAGAAGAAAAATAAAAGAACAGCTTAAAAAAGTTGACTACAGTTTCTAGGGTTTCGCGAAAGAATAATATGGAAGAGAAGAACAAGTACAGTATAATTGTTCCAACCTACAACGAGCGACTCAACATTTCACTTATCGTCTACCTCATCTTCAAGCATCTCCGGTAAAAAAACACATCTCCACAGCCTCTCTCTCTTTTCTCACGAGAATCGATTGTGAAGTTTTGAATTTTTTATTTGTTATAGTAGAATTATAATTGATCGTTTCATGAGAATTTAATCGGAGCTGAATTGTATTTCTAAGTAAATATATCAATTCCATTGGTTGTGAATAACAACTCATGATGGAACCTATACATGTTTGAAATTCATTGTATTGTACTTTTCCGATCAATAAATTGCTTTTGGAATATTTGAGAAACCAAATTGCAGAGACTCACAGTACTGGATAAAAATTTAAGTTTTGTTTTTAGCTGATTTGGAACGCTAGAAATCACAGGTTAAGAGGATCCAATTATGAATTAGCATTGATGGTGTGTGCTATCTATATACTAGTTAGAGCATTGTGAACTCAAACTTATAAGAAATTGAGGACTTCGTGATCGCCTGATGTGATTTATTTAAACTAGGGACTCTTCAATGGTTTTTTACTAAAATGTGGGCTAGATTTAAGAAAGCAGTCTATATTTCATTTTGGTGTTTTTGACTCGAACCTCTAAAATTCTAAATTACTATTCATTGGTGATCCCTCTCCTTGCAAGTATACCGTGTTTCTGTGTAGACTTTAGATCGTAGGCTATACATCTAATCTCTTATTTCTTGGTTTATTTAGGGATGTTGATTTTGAAATAATCGTTGTGGATGATGGGAGTCCTGATGGTACTCAGGAAGTTGTAAAGCAATTGCAGCAATTATATGGAGAAGACCACATTGTAAGAATTTTATGACCTGATATTGGATCTGAATTTGTTTTTTAGTGAGAGGTCGAATTAGTGCTTATTTCCTTACTTTTGTCTGTTTGATGTGGCAGCTGTTAAGACCAAGAGCAAAGAAGCTTGGATTAGGTATGTAATTGGGATTTTCCGTTAAATAGTAACAGGAAACCGGCTCTTGAATCATATTTTCAATTTCAGGAACGGCTTACATTCATGGTTTGAAGCATGCATCTGGCAACTTTGTTGTAATTATGGATGCTGATCTATCTCACCATGTAAGTATACCTGTGGTGTAGATGATTATTTGGACATTCTTGAAATGTTGGCTTGGAAAATTGATGATTATTCACTTAGGAGGGCTTAATGCTGATATCCTATTGGCTTGTTTTGCATGTTAGGAAATTAGGATCTTAACTCATTGTCTTTGATGTTGTACAATTCTGTGAGAACATATTATTTTTATAATCATTTTAAAAGATATATATTAGATACAGTTCTGATAGTAGAACATCCACACACTTTTCATTTTAAAAGATAAATAAAGTTCAAATAACTTGCTTTGCTCATACCACTCATCACACCGTCTTCATGTGTGCCATCTGGTTTGTCCCTCTGATTCGTTCATATTTTGTTTTGCAGCCGAAGTACTTGCCAAGCTTTATCAAGTAAGACATTTTCCTGGCTATTCTCATGTACTGTTCCATTAATGGCTTAGGATGCCTAATTTCTTGGAACCTTTTGGTGTTCTTATGCACCGTGTTTATTAGGAAACAGTTGGAAACTGGTGCAAGTATAGTTACTGGAACCCGATATGTCAATGGGGGTGGTGTACATGGGTGGAATCTCATGCGCAAACTTACAAGTAGGGGAGCCAATGTCCTTGCACAAACACTTTTATGGCCTGGTGTATCAGACCTTACTGGATCTTTCCGGTATACCAATGAATTTTAAGTATTAAGCTATTCAGCATTCAAAACTTGAAACAATTTGAGAAATTGACATTTCTTGGTTCTTGTGAAGGCTTTATAAAAAATCAGTTCTTGAAGATGTCATTAGTTCCTGTGTGAGTAAGGGATATGTCTTTCAAATGGAGATGATTGTTCGTGCTTCAAGAAAAGGCTACCACATTGAAGAGGTAATATTATGTTTTGCTCTTAACCTTATGCATAAATTTGATTTTGATTGGCTGTCTGACCTACCATGAATCACTTTTTTTGCAGTCTTAACTTATTTGATAAGTTAACCACGTATTTTGCTCGAATTGCATTGTAGTCTTGATGTGAAGTGCATGTACTGTAGTTGTATTTACAAGACATCTACTCCTGCGAATTATTTGCATCTAGTCTTTGCATCTATTCCCTTTCAGATACCGTGTATTCAGTTCTTAGTTAGGATTTACTTATATTTAAGCCTCTGAGTTGATTCCAATCTGTATCTTTTCCACAGGTTCCAATTACCTTCGTTGACAGAGTGTTTGGAAGTTCAAAGCTTGGAGGATCCGAAATTGTCGAATATCTGAAAGGCCTAGTATATCTTCTAGTCACTACATAAGAAGCAATACATGATCTCTATTATCACTTGCAGCAGAAGTCATGTGACGATTCCTCTTTGCTGTTGAGAAAAATAGGCCTTCTTCTTAGTTGCCTTTTTCTTTTAGTCTTTGAATTCTGGTAGCAAATTTTCCATACAGGCATAGACAACATTCTTTGGATGGTCTATATATTGTGATGAAAATCTTTATAGAGCTAACAAAGTTTGTACACTTGAAACAACTCTCAATATATCTATCAAAACCGATATTTATCGACACATAAATGTGATTAAATGCCAATTTAAATGGATTGATGAAACCTACATATGGATTTTAATAGCATAAACATGAAAAATCCGATTCATTCATTAGATTGGGAATTCCATTAAGATAATGTAAGAACCACTTGATGATGGTTCACAAAACATCATCACCAAATAACCAATCAAAGTTATGGTCATCGGACGATGAAGATAACCAGAATATTTACAAAACCACCGGAACCCAAAAACATAGAAAAAACAAGTCTCTTTTTATCCATATGACCATGAAAATGAATAACCATCCTAAACCAACCAAAAAAAAAAAAATACTAAAAAGCATTAAAAAGAAAAAACATCCCTAAAACCCCACTTGAATTTTCTTTTGCAAACTATGAGATTATGAGTTCGGATCCCTTTTATATCTTTCTTGCACTGCTGCGAGTCCCCAACCTCCGTTGGCTGCCAATCACAGCCGTAGTTGTTGTGGTCGATCTCTCGGAATGGAGAGGCAGAGGAGGCTTCTTGCTTTCCTTGCTCATGCTCCGCAGCATATACCTCGGCTCGCTCCTCTCCACCGAATAAGCAGCACTGACTGACTTCCTCAAGCTCTCAAGTTTCCTGGAGGAGTCTCTCCTCTTCGAAGACTCAATGTTGACTCCGAGACTGTACGGAGTCTTCAACAACGAATCCCCCATTTCGCTCTTCTTCTTCCTCTTCAGCCTCTCATTCCTCCTCGCTGAGTACTCCTCATAAAACCTCCCTCTCTCGAAGATCGAGACAGGGCTCGAATTGGCGCTCAAGCTACTAGTACTACCAAAAACGGATTTATTATTGGCGTCTACATCGCCGAATCCGTCTTGAAACGTCTTTGCCAGAGCACGTAACTCACAAGAAATGGATCGGTACTCGGGTCGGAGATCCGATTCTTCAACATCCCAGGAACGGATTGGCTTCTGGGATTTCGTTAAAGAACCTGTATACAATTCAAACATTTTTAGTAAAAAAAAAAATCAAAACAAAGAAACACCACACTATTAATAATTGACAAATCAATTAAATATTCAAAACAACGAAACACCACAATATTAATAATTGACAAATCAATTAAATATCAACATTAAATTTGATTTCAATGTATCCATTGAAATCGATATTGGCTTCTGGGATTTCGTTAAAGAAACACCATATTATTAATAATTGACAAATCAATTAAATATCAACATAAAATTTGATTTCAATGTATCCATTGAAATCGATATTGGCTTCTGGGATTTCGTTAAAGAACCTGTTTGCAAATCAAACATTTTAGTGAAAAAATTCAAAACAAAGAAACACCATACTATTAATAATTGACAAATGACTTATGACAATCCATTAAATATCAGCATAAATTTTGATTTCAATATATCCATTAAAATCGATATTCTCTTCATTCTTAATCGGTACAGATACAGAGTGTTGTTTAAGAAGATTCACCTGGAGGGGTTTGAAGAGCATTTGAGTCCGATCGGAGAGCCCGACGAGGCCGGACCCGAATCGGCGATTTGGCGAGCGGAGGTTTGCGATCGGATCTCATCATCATAGACATGTCTGATTTGCAGATAAAAACTCTAAAGAAATAGAGACGATTCAGAGACTCAAAAATAACTCTTTAAAAGGCTAATCGTCGAAAAACAGAGCATTCAAAAAAATACCCAACACTTACCTGTTTCTTGTGTTGAATTGTCACGATGATTTTCTTGTCTTTTTCAATTGAATTTCTTGGTCTCGATCTCTGTGTATTTTCGCTGTGCTTTTTTAATTTTTAACCAAACTGTTTGCCTTTTTGAGGGTGGACAACGAATGATTTTATTGAGAGACAGAGATAAATGCCTGTTTGAATTTTCACACGTCGGATGCGGAGCGTCTCCAACGGTCATATTTATGATCGGACGGCCTAGAATTGCTTGATATTTAAAAGGTGTGTTTTAGGTTTCCATAAGTCATAACGTATGATCATTTACAATAAAATCCCTGGATTTCTTTTTATCCTGTTAAATCCTTTCTTTAATATTCTGTTTTATTTGGGTACTTGTGGACCTTCACATTTGTGGCCCAAAACTGGCCCAATCTATTAGTGCTACAATTTACTAGAGCATCTAGAACTGGCATTATTACAAAACTACTTTTTTTGTTTTTTTCTTTCATTATTACTATCGGGAGAATAAGAAACAATTCGAACCCACAATTTTGATGGCATAGATGTAATTTGTAAGGAATATACTATCAAACTAATCCCATCTCGTTTTTTTTTTTTTTTTCTTTTCTATAACTACTTTTTTTATCCTATTAAATCCTTCATCTATATAACTTTATGGAAATTGCTTGGGTACTGACTGGTCAGTACCTAAGCCATACTGACTACATCAAACCATCCAATGGGGTGTTGCCACGTGGCAAAACTCTTTTACTTTTTCCATTTTTCTCCTTGTTTTGGGTTACGTGGCAAGCAATGAATAGTGTGGTCAGCATCTTGGTCAGTACCCAAGCATTGTCCTAACTTTATTTCTTATTAAATCCTTCCTTTATGTAACTTTAATTTCTTACACTCAGTACCTGTGCATGTGGCCCTAAACTAGCCCAATCAATTAGTCTTGCATTTACTAGATTGCCCCGACACCGTTCAAGAGTATGTCAAAAGAAATAACTACAAATGTTATTTGTCGTATTCATGGTAGAACTCGATCCTCTCTCGTCAAAACGAAGTAAAGGATACACGATCAACATGTACTACCGACTATGAAACTATTGTTGTAGGCAGTAGGCTATAGAGCAATGTTCAATAGAAATAACAAAAAGAAAATATCAGATAAATTTAGGATTAGGTGAATAAATTTGTATTTGTTGTGAATTTCTTAGATCCCAACATTGTATGCATTATTTTGTCGAGAGAAAACCATAAATAGCCATAGGAAACATTAAACTTTCCTTAATAACCACTTTTGAAATTTTAATTGTTAATAACCACTTTTTAAAAAAACTTTCGGTGTATGTCCATCGATTACAAGATTACCCCCGAAATTAGTTTTATTTTTTTAAAACCTTGAAACTTGAAATCATGAATAAATTGAAAATGACCAAACTTGAAATCATGACTAAATTTAAATATTCAAACTTGAAATCATGCCTAAATTGAAAATATTAAAACTTGAAATATGGACTAAATTGAAATTATCCTTAGGTTTTATTTTCCCCCCTTTTTCTTCTCCCTTCTCTTCTTCCTCAAATTAAATTAGGTTTAGGTTTAGGTTTTGTTGATTTCTCATGTTGTTGCAGATCATGTTGCCGTCGCTGTTGCCGGAGAGGTTCGCCGAAACACGCCAGACATCGAGCTGGACCATCGCCGTCGCCGACCAGCGGCGCACGAAGGCACCGCCTGGTCGTCGCGCGAACCAGCGCCGCTGGTTCATGCGACGACCAGGTGGTGCCTTCGTGCGCCGTTGGTCATCGACGGCGCTGGTCCAGCTCGATGTCCGGCGTGTTTCGGAGACAACTCCGGCCTCTCCGGCGGTGGTCGACGGGATGGAGAGGAGAAAAGAGAGAGAGGACCGGGAGAGAAAGAGCAGAGGAGAGAGAAAGAAAAGAGAGAAAAGAGAGAGAAAGTGTTTGGGAAAACCGCTGGTTCGCGCGACGACCAGGCGGTGCCTTCGTGCGCCGTTGGTCGTCGACGGCGCTGGTCCAGCTCGACGTCCGGCGTGTTTCGGAGACAACTCCGGCCTCTCCGACGGTGGTCGATGGGATGGAGAGGACCGGGAGAGAGAGAGCAGAGGAGAGAGAAAGAAAAGAGAGAAAAGAGAGAGAAAGTATTTGGGGGATGGCTTTTATATGGGGACTGTCTAGTAATTTCCCAAAAACATGGTTATTAATAAATAAAACTTCGTTTGTGGTTAAAAAAGAATTTCCACTAATGTTTGTGGTCATTGTGGGTAATTTCCACTATTTTGTCTCATACAAAATGTGGATTGTGATGACTCGTTAGTAAAATAAAAACAATAATAAGAACAAATCATTAAAATTTGATATTCTATTTCTAATAATTTATAATTAAGGTTGCATTATCGTTTTGACATCACGCTAACATATATTATTAAACGTTTTGGATTCGTTTAGTGGTTATTGATATATGTGTGGTAGCCAAAAATAGCACAACTCAAATAGTAACCAAACTTTTATTTGATCTAGACTTCTGACAAGCCCAAATACTTTATATGAATCAGGCCCAATCGTAGGCCCAAGAGCAAGTGCAAACCTTGACCAAGTCAGCAAAGACCAAGTCATTCAACTGATTAGTTCAAATCCAAATCTCAACAAATCAAGTATCTCGGTCCATGATCTCAAATCGAGATTGATGGGATTATGTGATCTGAGTTTTCACTCATTAGCTATAAATAGGAGGCTCCCTCTCCATTGAAAAGGGGTTATGTTTCTCTCCACCAATTCCCACACACAAAATGACAAAAATAAATAATGGTGGAACCAATCAAACCCACTCTCACAATTTTCTATTCCAAACTCATGCAAAGATCAAATGAGCTGCTCTACATTTCACGAAGACCCATATTTACATCCACTACAAATCAGCCATCTACCAACCCATATTCTACAAGTCTAATGACAACGCTCAAATTGAGGGTTCTACGTCCTAATTATACGTTCAGCCCAAGCGAACCTAAGGCTATATGAACAACACCACCCAGGATTCGACAGCTTCGGATTCGGTTTGATTTAGATTTTATTCATTTTTATTGTTGATTTAAAATTATTTTATTTATTGATAAATTGTCTAACTCAATCATCGGAGAGTCTCCAACGGGACACCCCCTCTCGCTCCGTTCTACCTTCTTATTTTTTACAGGATCTCGTAGTGCACGACCTACTATTTTTCGCTCTACCATTGTCAATACCCACTGACTTACGAAAAATTCAACTGGAGATTTTCGGGGTCTTCAATATGATATCGTAACGTATTTGATCCGATAATTTCAAGTTTCAATTAGGACTCTGTCATCGTCAACAGTCAACACAAGCCAAAGAACAAATAATTTCCATAAAAATCTGATCTCTAATCCAATATTTCACTCACAAATTCGAAAGGAAAAAAAAAAAAAAAAAACTTTTTGCGAAAATGATAGAGGGTACGGTCCGATGCTCGGCGAACGACGTTCCTCTGTCTCCAATCAGCTTCTTGAGCCGCTCAGCGATCGCTTACAGGGACTCGCTCTCCGTCGTCTACGGAGACGTCAAGTACACGTGGCAAGACACGCATCGGAGGTGCATCAAACTCGCCTCTGCTATCGCTGGCTTTGGAATTTCTCGGGGAGACGTGGCAAGTTTCTATTTTTGTTTTTAATTTTATTCGTTGCATTTGATTATTCGAAACAATAAAGTAAATATTGATAGTTTAAAATTTTGAAATTTTGGAATCCGAGCATTATTTTCCATGTTTTCACCGTTTATTTATATAATTAAAAAGAGAGTTTAATCGGTTGTTATAATAGTGGACTGTAGCTTGTTATAGTTACTATTTATGCGAGAAATGTCGATTAATTTTAGCTTTCAATTGACTTTTTGCATTGCTTGTCCAAGATCTTGCTCAAAATTCAAATGAAATGTAATCAAAAGATGCTAAATTGTTTCTTAGAATTGTTGCTTAGAGAAAATTGAATTGGGTATTGAAGATAGATGATATTTGTCAATGTTTTGTCTGTGTTTGTTATCATAGTTATCTTGTGTTCATTCATTTGATTAGGTTGCTACATTGGTCCCGAATGTTCCTGCAATGTATGAGCTACATTTTGGTGTTCCAATGGCTGGGGCAATTCTTTGTACACTTAACACACGTCATGATTCGGTTATGGTGGCTGCGTTACTGAAACATTCAGAAGCCAAAGTTATTTTCGTAGATTACCAGTTTGTCCATGTTGTTCAGGGAGCATTTGAAATTCTATCCAAGACAATAACCAACTTGCCCTGTCTAATCTTGATCCTGGAGTGTGTTCAATCGGCTCCCATGATCAGTGAATCAGTTTCAACTTTTGGAAACTTGGAATATGAGAGTTTTTTAGCTACTGGAAAATTAGATTTTGAAGTTAGACAACCAAATGATGAATGGGATCCTATATCACTTAACTATACTTCTGGCACCACTTCGAGCCCAAAAGGTGTCATTTATAGTCATAGAGGCGCTTATCTGAATTCCCTGGCTACAGCTCTTGTCTTTGAGATGGGGTCGATGCCTAGGTATCTATGGTGCGTCCCCATGTTTCACTGCAATGGATGGTGCCTCACATGGGGTGTGGCTGCTATGGGTGGCACAAATATCTGCCAGAGGAATGTCACCGCAAAATCGATATTTGATAGTATTGCTCAGCACAATGTGACCCACTTGGGTGGCGCACCTACGGTTCTGAACATGATAATAAATGCACCTCCAAGGGATCGAAGGCCTCTTCCAGGGAAGGTGAGAGTGATGACAGGAGCTGCCCCACCACCCCCTCAAGTACTTTACAAGATGGAAGAGCTAGGATTTGAAGTGACTCATGCATATGGTTTGACAGAAACCTATGGACCTTCGACAGTTTGTAGTTGGAAAACTGAATGGAATGCATTGCCTCGAGATACTCAGGCGAAGATCAAATCCCGTCAAGGGTTGCAACATCTTGGCTTGGAGGAAGTTGATATTAAAGATCCTGTTACTATGAAGAGTGTACCATCAGATGCAAAGACAATTGGCGAGGCCATGTTCAGAGGCAACACTGTGATGAATGGATATTTGAAAAATCTCGAAGCAACACAGGATGCGTTTAAAGGAGGATGGTTTCGGAGTGGGGATTTGGGAGTGAAACACCCTGATGGTTACATAGAGCTAAAGGATCGATCAAAGGACATCATTATTTCCGGGGGAGAAAATGTCAGCACAATTGAAGTGGAGTCTGTGATTTTTACTCATCCATCCGTGCTTGATGCTGCTGTTGTTGGAAGACCTGATGACTATTGGGGGGAGACACCTTGTGCATTTGTGAAGTTAAAGGATGGGTGTAGTGTCAGTGCTGAGGAATTTATTAAGTATTGTCGGGATCGTTTACCCCATTATATGGCTCCCCGGACAGTTGTTTTTGAGGATTTGCCAAAGACTTCAACTGGAAAGACACAAAAATTTGTTCTTAGGGAGAAGGCTAAGGCCATGGGAAGCCTTTCAAAAGCCATAACCAGCAAATTGTGAATCACTTCCGTTTGGTTGGTAAGGTTATTTGATTACCTTAAATTGTAATAGTACAATTACTCAATTAGTCATAGCTGTGAGTGGTATATTTCTCGGTCAATGGCAAGAAAAAAAAATTGTTCTTCTGTTGTTGGAAGCATATGTATTTCAACTAGGGGTGGGCAAAAAACCATTAAACCGAACCGAACCGATGAACCGAACCGGTCCAATCGGTTTTTTTTCCGGTTTTTAACTTTTGACCGGTTCGGTTCGGTTTGTTTTTTAAAAAACCGGTAGTTTCGGTTCGATTTCCGGTTCTAGGGTTCGAACCGGTGAACCGAACCGAAAACCGGTGTATATAATTAAAAATCCCTAAATTTTTTCTACTTTGTCTAAAACTAATAATGTTAAAAACAAAAATAGTAATTCATATTTCATAAATATTGTTGCACATTCATATTTCATAAAAATTGTGTATTAAAAAAATATTGATAATGAAATTATCAATATTTTTTTAATACACATTTTTTTAATATATATAACCTAAGCTATCATCGAATCATTGATCTACCATTTGATTTTGTAAACAAGCCTTCAAATTAGTTACTAATGCATGCCTTTTAATTCTTATTAGTTTCAACCATAAAAACTCATAGGACTATATATTTAGTCATGTTTTCATCGATGGAACGGTTGTTCACCGTTAAAATTGCAAGCCAAAAACATTACAAACTAACTCAATTGAGAACCGAAAAAACCGAACCGAACCGGTTCAATCGGTTTTTGATCGATTCACACTTTTAAATTTTATAGGATCGGTTCACTTTTTCAAAAACCGGATATTATCGGTTTTTTATCGGTTCATTCGAAAAGTGAACCGATCCATTAAACACCCACCCCTAATTTCAACCCAAATGTAATACTATGAAAATTGTATCATTTTACCAAATTGTTACTCGAATTTACAGCCTTTGGGTGTTGTGATTAGAACTTGTCGTGGATGCTACCATGAAATTGTTTGTTTTAATTTACAGCCATTCTGTATTTGCAATTAGATCTTTCAATTTGGTGGTTGCTATCATGGAAAACTCTTTTTCTTAGCAACAGAGCTTGCTTCATTAAATGCTCCTTATCAATGGCGTGATCGTTCTTAGCTTCTCTTGGTTTAAACTCTTTAACATTTTTGCATTCTTTATTATTTATGGATCTTATTACATTACTGATACAATAACTTTATTGGAACCATCCAAGATAATCATGCAAGAACTAATGCAGAGCAGCAGGTTTATTATTCAAGACAGTCCTTTAACCTTTCGAAGTTTGAATCTGTTCATCGAGTTTACAGATCACAAGCCTGGAATTTGAGTCTTTTTGCTTTTAACCCAAGGTAACCTTTTCATTTTCCTTGATCCTTTCAGGAGTTGAAGCACTGAATATTTCATTTCAGATATATTAATTGTTTCTCTCCATTCTATTGAAGAGCTAACAAGCTAATTCATATTTTTTATAGCTTGTCGTGACATATGCTCAAACTTATTCAACCAATTTTGATGATTAATAACAATTTAGTTGACTCTTAAGTTGCTGATTTCAGTTCAGCTTTGGATTTTCTCAAATCAAAAGTGGTGGAGACTGGAGAGCTTTGGATTTACAACTTACAAGTGATGAAAAAGCTCAACAACATTTTCAAAATCAGCTTTTACTTCAAAAAAAACTCAACATTTGGCTCATCAACTCTGTTCTACAGGTATTTAAACCTCTGGATTTTCTTTATATCTTCGGTATATATGCTTTACTAGCAAATTGCTTACACGTACATTTCTTTTTCAACTTTGGATACTTAGCAGTATTTATTTCGAAAATACAGTCAGAAAATGCGAATGTATCAAGATGCGTTGTTATAATCGCCAGACGAAAGAAAAAACAACATAAAAGATGCCAAGAATTGAGATGCTTTGTCTTTGATGTAGGCAGGACTCAGGAGACATTGCTAGCAAATATGGGATTGGTTCGGATAGGGAAGGCTAGGCGGCACCATTTGTCGTAAACCAACCAGTAGATGCTCAAAGCAAGAGCTTTAAATTTCTCAATAGTGTGACTGTTTGAGAATGACATAGTATTTGATATTCAAAAGACTCTTAACAACTCAAGAAAACGCCAGTTCTCGTTTGTATTTCTCAGTGGTGGTTCTCAGTGGTGGTTCTAAGTGTTGCGTCGGCAATGTTGATGCCACTGATCATGTAATTAGTATCAAATAACAATAAATCCAAACTTAATTATCATATTCATGAGTCATGATTATGATAATTAATATGATATTGATTCTTTAAAATAAACAACTATCATGCTTGTCAATTTTTTTGTCATTATTGAATCAAAAGATCCTCCTTTTACATTGAAGTCATCTACAGAATAATTTTTACAATTTATTCTGATGTTGATACCTCATTTTCTTCATTAGTGTATTAAAAACTCAATCATTATATATATATACAACCAATGCTAATTTTTATTTTAATCTGTCGGATCTGTAAAAATCAAGCACTACATAACACTGATATCTACTTCTATAACCGATAGTATATACTCTTACAATACCATAGAAAAAACTCATCGTACAAGCTCTTAAAATACGTATAGTGATCAAACTCGAACTAAGAAGGAATTTACACAACCGATAAAGAATAGTGGACGTGATTTTTATTCTATTTAATTGTGTAAATGCAATCCAATTGATATGATTGTTATGTTAATGTTATCTAAATCTTAAGAATTCAAGTAGTCTAAAAATGAAACTTGATTCAAAAATTTTAAAGTTTTTGAGTTCGTTTTTTCTACTTGTTCTTTATTGAAACTTTTGGCCAACTTCATTAATTTGATTACTAATCCTCTATAGATAATTCAAGAATGGAGATAATTAAGAAAATGATTACTCCTCCAAATACGCCAATTCAAGTGGTAACCAAACTTCGCTTTCAAAAGAGAAGAAGAATCTTGTAGACATGATAAGTTTTTGCATTGTTTGTTTCAACTTTCAACTCCTCCACATATAAATTGAGTCTCCAACCAGTTCCATTTGCATTAAAATTTGAAACATAAGAAGAAAAAAAGAAAAAAGAAAATGGAAGTTCAAATAGTTTCCATAGAAAACATAAAACCATCTTCACCAACTCCACAAAACCTCAAAATCTTCAAGCTTTCACTTCTTGATCAGCTTATTGCAGCTCCATATGCTCCAATGGTTCTTTTCTACTCCAAAAATGACTTGATGACCAACAATATTGTTGATCATCAAACCCACAAAAGGTTGGCTGTGCTAAAGAAATCTTTATCGGACACCTTGACTCAATTCTACCCACTTGCCGGAAAGATCAAAGACGATCTCTCCATCGAATGCAACGACGAGGGAGCTTATTATGTAGAGACTCGAGTCAACTGTTGTCTCGATGAGTTTCTAAACCAACCTGATATAGTTCTTTTGGTGAATAAATTCCTTCCATGTGAACCCATTTTGAAGGAGTCCAATGTAGGGACTTACGTGACCAACATTCAAGTAAACGCTTTCGAATGCGGTGGCATCGCTATAGGCCTTTGCATTTCACACAAGATCCTCGACGGAGCTGCCCAGAGTACTTTCCTCAAGGCTTGGACAACCACTGCTCGCGGCGGTGGCGTTATAAATCCAAACTTTATTGCTAATTCTCTCTTTCCCACAAAAGATTTGTGGCTTAGAGACTCGATGATGGTCATTTGGGGGTCTTTATTCAAAATGGGAAAGTGTGTGACTAGGAGATTTGTATTCGATGCCTCAGCTATAGAAGCTCTCAAGGCACAGATTGTGAAATCTCCTACTCGTGTCGAGACGATTTCAGCCTTTATATGGAAGTCAGCCATGGCTGCTTTTAGAACAAAACATGGGTCAGAGAGGCCGTCTCTAATGACCCACCTAGTGAATCTTCGTACAAGAATGGCAACAGCAACATTTTCATCAACAGAACACTCTACAGGAAATTTGCTCTGGCTTGCAGCAGCTTATAATGAGCCTCAAAATTACAAGGAAACAGAATTGCATGAATTGGTGGGAAAAGTGAGGGATGCGATTTCAGAATTCGATAGCGATTTTGTTAAGGGACTGATTAGAAGCGAAGAAGGGGACAAGAATATAATCTTGAGCGAGTCAATGAGAAAATTTGGAGAGATGGGATGCAGAGAAGGAGTGGACTATCTGGGTTTCACTAGTTGGTGCAAGTTGGGATTCTACGAGATGGATTTCGGGTGGGGCAAGCCGATATGGGTCAGCTGCATAAGTATGAGTGGCGGCTCATTGGTGCTCAACCTTGTCGTTTTGGTCGAGACAAGAGTTGGTGATGGTATTGAAGCATGGATGACCTTGGATGAACAAGACATGGCTATACTTGAAAGTGATCCTGAATTCCTTAGATTTGCTTCTGTGGATCCGAGTCCTTTGGCGATTGGTCGGGATTGCTCGATCGAGAAGGTCTATAATGCAGCAGGATGCGCCATGCACACTATTGTGCCCAAAGTTTTTCCACTTTGATAATGTTTTTATCTATTAACAGTTTGGCAACTTGTGTTTAATTTTACAGTAACTTGTAATATAATCTACTTGAGTTTGGAACAGTAGAAGCAATGAAAACCCTATATTTGAGAAGATCAAACACTATATTTTTTTTATTTTTTTTTTATGGAAGAAGATCAAACACTATAGACACCTATGCATATCAAGTTTCCAATGTATACATTTTTGTTTGGTTGGTGGACGTAGCTGCATGAGAAGACAAAAACACTGGAAATATATTTCGAATAATTTAAATAGTTGAGTGTAGAACTTGAACTCCAAGTTCTCATTAAGATCAATAATCTTTGCATTTCTCAGTGGTGGTGCTAAGTGTTGCGTCGGCAATGTTGATGCCACTGATCATGTAATTAGTATCAAATAACAATAAATCCAAATTTAATTATCATATTCATGAGTCATGACTATGATAAATTAATATGATATCGATTCTTTAAAATAAACAACTATCATGCTTGTCAATTTTTTGTCATTATTGAATCAAAAAATCCTCCTTTTACTTCGAAGTCATCTACAGATTAATTTTTACAATTTATTCTGATGCTGATACCTCATTTTCTTCATTAGTGTATTAAAAACTCAATCATTATATATATATATATATACAACCAATGCTAATTTTTATTTTAATCTATCGGATCTGTAAAAATCAAGCACTGCACAACACTGGTATCTACTTCTATAACCGATAGATATTTACTCTCACAACACCGTAGAAAAAACTCATCATACAAGCTTGTAAAATACATATAGTGATCAAACTCGAACTAAGAAGGAATTTACACAACCGATATAGAATAGTGGACGTGATTTTTATTCTATTTAATTGTATAAATACAATCCAATTGCTATAAATGTTACGTTAATGTTATCTAAATCTTAAGAATTCAAGTAGTCTAAAACTGAAACTTGATTCAAAATTTTAAAAGTTTTTGAGTTAGTTTTTTCTATTTGTTCTTTATTGAAACTTTTGGCCAACTTCATTAATTTGATCACTAATCCTCTATAGATAATTCAAGAATGGAGATAATTAAGAAAATGATTACTCCTCCAAATACGCCAATTCAAGTGGTAACCAAACTTCGCTTTCAAAAGAGAAGAAGAATCTTGTAGACATGGACGTGTTTGGTATTATTTTTAAAATGGTGTTTTTGAAAACTTTTTTATAAAATGGAAATCATGTTTTAAAAATGATGTTTTAAAAAATGTAATGTGTTTGACATTATTTTTTTAAAAGTTGTTTTTTAAAATAGAAAACGAAGTAAAAATGTTTGGTTGTTATTTTTAAAATAGGTAAAGTAGTTATTTAGATAGAAAAGTTGATTTATTTTGAAATTATGTTTTTGAAAATGGTGAAAAATAGTAAAAAGTTGTTTTTAAATTTTAAGTTATACATTTAAAAAAGTTGACTTTTGTTTTCAAAAATAATTTTATAAAACGTGTAAACAAACAATATTAAAGTTATTTTTTATTTTTAAAAACAGAAAACCATTTTTAAAAATGGTTACAAACGGCACGTAAGTTTTTGCATTGTTTGTTTCAACTTTCAACTCCTTCACATATAAATTGAGTCTCCAACCAGTTCCATTTGCATCAATATTTGAAACATAAGAAGGAAAAAAAAAAAAAAATGGAAGTTCAAATAGTTTCCATAGAAAACATAAAACCATCTTCACCAACTCCACAAAACCTCAAAATCTTCAATCTTTCACTTCTTGATCAGCTTATTCCAGCTCCATATGCTCCAATGGTTCTTTTCTACTCCAAAAATGACTTGATGACCAACAATGTTGATCATCAAACCCACAAAAGGTTGGCTGTGCTAAAGAAATCTTTATCAGACACCTTGACTCGATTCTACCCACTTGCCGGAAAGATCAAAGACGATTTCTCCATCGAATGCAACGATGAGGGAGCTTATTATGTAGAGACTCGAGTCAACTGTTGTCTCGATGAGTTTCTAAACCAACCTGTTCTTTTGGTGAATAAATTCCTTCCATGTGAACCCATTTTGAAGGAGTCCAATGTAGGGACTTACGTGACCAACATTCAAGTAAACGTTTTCGAATGCGGTGGCATCGCTATAGGCCTTTGCATTTCACACAAGATCCTCGACGGAGCTGCCCAGAGTACTTTCCTCAAGGCTTGGACAACCACTGCTCGTGGTAGTGGCATTATAAATCCAAACTTTATTGCTAATTCTCTCTTTCCCACAAAAGATTTGTGGCTTAGAGACTCGATGATGGTCATTTGGGGGTCTTTATTCAAAATGGGAAAGTGTGTGACTAGGAGATTTGTATTCGATGCCTCAGCTATAGAAGCTCTCAAGGCACAGATTGTGAAATCTCCTACTCGTGTCGAGACGATTTCAGCCTTTATATGGAAGTCAGCCATGGCTGCTTTTAGAACAAAACATGGGTCAGAGAGGCCGTCTCTAATGACCCACCTAGTGAATCTTCGTACAAAAATAGCGACAGCAACATTTTCATCAACAGAACACTCTACAGGAAATTTGCTCTGGCTTGCAGCAGCTTATAATGAGCCTCAAAATTACAAGGAAACAGAATTGCATGAATTGGTGGGAAAAATGAGGGATGCGATTTCAGAATTTGATATCGATTTTGTTAAGGAACTGATTAGAAGCGAAGAAGTGGACAAGAATATGATCTTGAGCGAGTCACTGAGAAAATTTGGAGAGATGGGATGCAGTGAAGGAGTGGACTATCTGGGGTTCACTAGTTGGTGCAAGTTGGGATTCTACGAGATGGATTTCGGGTGGGGCAAGCCGATATGGGTCAGCTGCATGAGTATGAGTGGCAGCTCATTGGTGCTCAACCTTGTCGTTTTGGTCGAGACGAGAGTTGGTGATGGTGTTGAAGCATGGATGACCTTGGATGAACAAGACATGGCTATACTTGAAAGTGATCCTGAATTCCTTAGATTTGCTTCTGTGGATCCGAGTCCTTTGGCGATTGGTAGAGATTGCTCGATCGAGAAGGTCTATAATTCAGCAGGATGCGCCATGCACACTATTGCGCCCGAAGTTTTACCACTTTGATCATTTTTTTTTATCTATTAACAGTTTGGCAACTTGTGTTAAATTTTACAGTAACTTGTAATATAATCTACTTGAGTTTGGAACAGTGGAAGCAATGAAAACCCTATATTTGAGAAGATCAAACACTATAAACACCTATGCATATCAAGTTTCCAATGTATACATTTTTGTTTGGTTGGTGGACGTAGCTGCATGAGAAGACAAAACACCAGAAAAATATTTCGAATAATTTAAATAGTTTAGTGTAGAACTTGAACTCCGATCACAAACGTGAAAGAGGAGGTGTTAATTTGGGACAAGAATTCTCTGCTGATCACAATATGTGCTGAGCATTGCTGAGCTTTATTGGATCTTCTTACACGTGGCTAATAAAGAAATTGAAGGCTAAGATTTAGTTAATTAGTTTACTTTTTCATTTTTCTTTCAAAACACTGATACTGTCACAACTAACATTCGCATAATTCCTAACTCCCTTTCAGTCGTTGCTTAATTGTTCTTGATTTCTCATAATCAAGTATCATTTAATTACAAAATTTAATAAAAATCGTTAATTTGGAGCAAATAGGAATTTCTTTTAGGTTGAAGTCGACGGAGAGAGATGGGTGATAATTAAGAGAATTTTTCTAATACTAGTGGGGAAGGCACGTGCCATGCACATGCCAAATTATGATATTAAACTTTAAATATAATATATATGATAAACTTTAAATATAATATACATGACAACTACATTTTATAATTAACAATTATTACAAATTATCAGCGGTAGATGATTCAAAATCATCATTAGATATTCTATTTAAAATATCTTTGTATTTTTTAATTTTAGTTTTTAAAGCTTTATTTTCTTCAGCTGTCTCATTGTATCCTCTGTTCACTCTGTTGTAACACCATTTGTAGTATTGGTAGTTTGAGAAGTTGACATCACAAACTTCAAATTTGTAATGCTTTTGTAGGTAATCAACTGTTTCTTTAGCTGCATCTTGTTCAGACTCATTTTTGTTATTTGAAAGTTTACCCCAAAAAATTTCGGTATTGAGTTCAGAGTCAATATTAAGATCGATCTCAACGTATGCTTTAAACAATTCTGGACCATTAACTTCATATCCATAGATATATTTATCGATATTTAGTTTGTCCACGACATTTTGAAGCAGGCTTTTATAACATATATCGATACACAAAGGTTCCATATTGATAAATCTACACATGCACAGAAAAATATAATTATATCACAATTTATTTAATTAATTAAAAACTTGATAAATAACACTAAAAAATATCAAACTGAACCGGCAAATTATTAAGATAATAATTTGACTTCATGGAAAAATATTTAAGATTGATTACACATTTAAGCTAATAAAGTAGGTTAGATCAATGATCCTTAATCAGAGACTTAGAGCCTCAAATTTAACTCTAATTAATCAACAAAACTGTCAATAGAGCGTAATGCACACTCCTCAATAATTAGGTAAATAAATACGGAGCCCTAAGTATATAAAAAAGAGTCTAATAATTAATCAGATAAAATTATAGCTCAAACTCAGTACCCACTTAAAATTGTTAAACTATAGTAATGTTAGGCTAACAAAAAAATTTATCCACATTAGATGTCATATAAGTTCTTAAATTAAGATGCTATGTTATATGAGTTTTAAAATTATCATGTTGTAACAAGAAAAAAAAAATTCACATGGAAGAAAACGACATATTCTAAATTTAGTTATAAAAAAATAAATAATAAAAGTATAGTGGTATAAATAACTTACTTCGTATAGTGTCTATAATTTCTTGTCAAAGTTAACAACACTTGAGTAAGAGCATCTCCAACAGACTCCCTTAATGACATCCCTTAGCTTAATTAAGGGAGTCTGTGTATTTTTACAGCTCCAACAACTCCCTAAAGGACTCCCTTAATTGTTTTTTGGTGGAGTTCACTCCCTTAATTAAAGGGTGTTTTTAGACTCCCTTAAAGTGGGCTCCACCTATTTAAAATTATTTTATTTCTTGAAAAACTCTATATATTTTATTTGATAAACAATATATAATATTTATTACACACTATTTAAAATTTAAATAAATAAAAATTATTAAAGAGACTATTTATGGGAGTATTTAAGGGAGTATTGTTGGAGCACATACTCCCTTAATAACCCCTTACAACAACATCCACCCTTATTTAAGGGAGTCTCCAAGGGAGACTGTTGGAGATGCTCTAACTTGTAAACAAAAAATACATTATATAATGTTAAGAAGTTATTACGTAGCATTGTAATGAAGATATTGACCATGCAATACAAACTTTACAAGAAATAACAAATTTGAAAAACAATTAAATTTTATCTGGGTTTTACCTGGGTTTAAAAAAAAAAAATTGCTTGATAAATTATATTTTAATTAGCAGACAAACTTTGGTTCCTAGAATTGTTGTTTATTTTTATTAAAAAAATATATATTAATGGGACATCAAACCCAATGCATTTTCACTTGATAATATAAATTTACCATATATCAGCTTATTTTTTTTATAAAAAAAATAATCAACTTTTTTTCTCCTCCACCCACACAAAAACACCTATTTTCAACACTACACATTTAAAAACTCAATGCATTTTCTTCTCTCCTCTCATCACATTAGATAGTGTCAAGAAGCTATTACATAGCATTGTAATAAAACCTTAAATAATCTCAAAATAATTTAGTTTAGGATATTGACCATCTAGCTAATCAAAAAACTATGACTAATAAAGAAAATGCAATACAAACTTCACAAGAAAAACAAGTTTGAAAAATAATTAGCCTTGTTAAGAAAGTTTCTGAATACATATAATTGCCAAAACTACACTTTCTCTCTATTCACGATAACATGATATTTAAAGTTAATTTTCTTTTTTTAAAAATAAAATAAAATATTTTTTTAAAAAAAAAAAAAAAAAAAAAAGCACATGATAACGGGTCAAGGCAATCAATTTGAGGTATCCTACAGATTCAAATTTGAACCACATGATTGCGGGTCAAGGCAATCAATTTTAGAGCTAGCAAGCTTGAGCTGGGTTGGGGTATGAGGCAGGCCAAGCTATTTTTCAGTAAGATAGGCCCAATGGGAATGATTTCCTACAGCACATACACACCACTTATGTTAGACTCTCAACTATATATATTCTTTTCTTCACACACAATACCTAACGCAGCCTCTCCTCTTTCTTCCATCACTCATTTCAAACCCTTTGATATCTCTCTACTTTCTTACCAAAACAACACATAAATTCATGGCTAAATCCCTATTAAGTCGTAAGCTAACAAAGTCTCTCCCTCCTAAACCAATCCCTTATTCTCTTCTTCAAATTTCATATATGGTTTGGATTTTTAGATTTCTTCTTCATAGATATTTATTTAAATTTTCTTCTCTAGTTCGGTTTCTAAATGTATGTTTTATTTCTTGTTTTTAGGTTATTTTGTGGTGCCTGCATGTGGGTTTCTTTTTTTATTTCATCCACATCTGTTAATTAATTATTTTTATTTTTATTTTTCTGGATTTCTATCTTTGTTTTCTTCTTTGTTTCAAATTTAGAATTTTGATTTCAAGATTTATTTTTAATTATATATACATTTCGAGTTTAATTTTTATTATTATTTTCGTTTGTTCTTTTCAATTTAGATCCATGTAGTAGCATCAATCTATTACCTTTTCTTCTGTAGGATTTGAAGATTTTATTTAATGATTTATTGTTCAGATTTCTATTTTATTTTTCTTTTCAAGACTTTTTTTTTTCTGTGTTGTAGAGTCAGGCCTTGTATTCAGGCCTTCTGGTTCGATGTTTTGGGTGTATTGTCAGCTTAGTTAGGGGTGGTCTGTTTGGTTTGGAGCTTGTGGCCTCTGTTTGGTTTGGTCAGTACTGATTGCTGTAACTTGTTTTGGTGCCTTTTGGCTTTTGTCAATAAGATAGCCGTTTTCAAAAAAAATAAAAAATTATTTCTTATCAACCGAATTGACTTATATTTTGATATAATTTGGTTTTGATGTGTTCTATATCTTCTATCTCAGTAGGAAATTTTTGTTTCTCAGGATTTCTCTCATCATCCTACTGTGCTGCTATGGTTTGTGATTTTCAATTCAAAATTCAACAAACCCAGTAAAAAAAAAATCAATCATATTCAACCACCACCATTGCAACTACAACCTTTATATACAGAAATATAAATAACCTTAAAAGCAATAAAATCAGAAAATCAGAAAACCACAAACCTAGACATGATGCCTTTAGTGCCTTTAGATCCAGCAGTAAGACATTGTTTTTTTTTTTTTTTTAGGGGCTTACTCTTAACTCATCTCATTCCCCTTTCTTTTCTTTTCAATTTATTTTGATTTTTCCACCGATTTTCCACCGCTTCCCCACCTAGCATAGTCTAGCATAGGTTTGCCACCCTCAATCCCAATTAATATAACAGAGACACGTTGAAAGGGTAAAAAGGGCAATTCACATCTGGTAAAAATGGAAAATCATTTAACAGAGACATGTTGAAAGGTTCATATCTGGAAACAATGGAAAAAAGGACACAAAGGGGAATACAGTTAAAGGGTAAACGAAAAAAATACCCTTTTGAAACTTATAAAGGAAATAAATTGAAACAACAAACAATGGGACACAGAAGGAAATAAGGTAAATGGTCACACTATAAAATACCCTTTTGGAAAAATAAGGCTCTTTTATATATATAGGATACTACCACTGTCAACTCGTCTAAAAAATTGAACCACAAGTTCGATTGATACATGGAAACAAGAAAATCTCAGAATTGGAAAACGATTTAAAGTTGGTCAAGGAATAGTGCCGGATCTCTTACGTTCATAATCAGACTGCCATTATTAAGATCCAGATCTCTTATGAATTTTTTTTTTCTTTTCTGTTTTGCTTCTAAGTGATATTTTTCCCATAGAAGCATTTTCAATTGCCAAGAACGTCAAACAGAGCAACCTCGCCGCCTCTCGAAACCAACGGCCCCCTCCTACCAGCAAAATCAAACCACAAATCCCAGTTACAAACCCCAAAAATCCCAACCCCACCGAAATCCAAACAAATAGTAAACCCAAAAAAATCAACATAATCAAGCACTACTACCACCACCAAACCGCCATCCACCACAAAACACCCTCAAATCCAACCTCGGCCGGCAGCCAAACAAAACTCAAACCCTTTTGATTTTTTGAATTTTTGAGGTGGAGATGAGTGAATGAGATCGAGTCTGAGATGAAGATGAGAGATGGAAGAGAGAAGACGAAGACGAAGAGAAGAACAAAATATATGCTCTGTTATCAGGGATTTTAGTGTTTTGAAGGAAAAAAGAAAAAGTAAACTAATTAACTAAAAATCTCAGCCTTCAATTTCTTTATTAGCCACGTGTAAGAAGATCCAACGAAGCTCAGCACATATTGTGATCAGTAGAGGTCCTTGTCCGTTAACTTGGTAATCTGTAATTAAATTTAAAGTTAGTTGTGTATACAAACAAGAGGAGCTAGACAAGTAGCTGACATTACATGATTGAAGCCCAACAAGAGAAACAAGTGAGAAAAAGTTGCAAGTGAAAAGGGCTTGGACCATTTTTCAATTTCAGGCCACAACTGAGCAATATTTTGTGTTTCATTCAAGCCCAAAAGCCCATCTCATATGAGAATTCAATAACAGCACCGAACACCACTCACCACTCACCACTCACCGTCACCGGTGCCAATCATAACATGACCAAGTGGTGTACAACTCTATTTCCCACTTCACCAATGGCCGCCATATCGATATGTGCGGAGTGTTTTCATTTTGATATTAAGGGGTTGTCCTATATCGTTTTTTAGGTCCATTTTCATTTTCATTTTTCGAAAATGATTTGGAATACGTGTTCGTTACTGTTTTCCATTTTGTTTTTCATTTTATTTTCAAAACAAAAACAATATCAGTGTTAAAAGTGAAAAATTCTCAAAACAACTTTTTGATGTTTTTCATTTTATTTTTCGTTTTGTTTTTCACTCTAAATAAAAAACTCACATTATTTTATTTTATTTTTTATTTTTTTCTTCTTGCTCGATCTTTGGTCTCCATGACTCCATAACTGTTCTTCTTTTTCATCCGCTTCCCTCTTCTTCTTCTTGTTATCCGATCACCGGAATCTTCTTCCCATGCTTCTCTCTTTTTCTTCTTCTTTCCGATCGTCGGAATCTTCATCTTCTTCTCATTCGAACCTGTTTTTGTGACAAGCAAGAGTCGAAACCACCATAGATTGAATCCTCAGAGGCCGATCTACAAAACCCAGGTAGTGTCTCTGCAAACCGACACCGGAATCAGCCGCCCGCCCCACCGTCAACTTCTTCTTCCCCGACTGCTCTTTCTTCTTCCTTCTGCTAATTTGACCACCGTCGGCCCTTTCCGTTGCCAGCCCTAGCCATCGCACATCCCGGCGACCTCGCCGGCACCGTTGACTTGGGCAAGCTACAGCGGCACTGACCTGGTTCTGGGTGTTGCAAATATTTACCAAAAACAAAAAAAAAAATCAACTCATTAATTTTTTTGATATATTTTGGATAACCAACCGGACGCGTTTTTTATGTTTTCATATTCATAATATAGCTTACAAGATATGCTACCAGACGCGTTTTTGGATTTCGAAACTGAAATCAAAAACACTGTTTTCATTTTTATTTTTATTTTCGAAAAACAAAACCAAAAACAGCTTTGAAAAACGTTACAAGATGCACCCTAATAGTTTTCTTTCTCATTCCACACTCCATCGGTGTCTTTCCAATTTTGGCTATAAATAACTATCACCCAAACATGGTTTGTTGATAAGAACGCTCATTTATGTATTACTTAATTTTGTTTTTGACATTATTTTGATGCGTTTAAGGCTCCTTTTGTTGCGCTATATAGTAAACACCATATTAGCTAACACATTATATTAGATTCTATTGTATTAGAAAAACATTTTTTATCAATAATATGAAATATTAATGAAATATGTGTTATGTCATTAATATTTTTTTAATAATTTCAAAATTATATAGGAAATATTTATTTTATTTATAAAATATTATTTATTTAATTTTTTTTGTTCCAATTAAAATAAATAATTATTGATTTTTATATAAAATATTTATTGATTTATTAACTAGTTTTAAAAATATATATTATATTTTTATAATATAATAAAATACAGTAAAATCATATATAAATAACTTAATAGGATATAATACGGTGCATCACCAAACACATATTTATATTAATTATAATACAGTCTAATACAATGTTTGTATTAATTATAATACAGTCCAATACAATATAATACAATCTAATACTGCGTGTCAAAAGAGTATTTACTGTAACATTTGAAATATATATATATATATATAAATCATTGATCGATCATTCCATACATTACATAAACTACAATAACCGGTAAGAAGAGAAGGAAAAAATAGTTTCTATATTTGGTGGAGGGACCCACCTTCGCTCCCGGATCTGATTGGTTCAAACTTAAAAAACTTAAATTTATCCACCGTCTAAGAAAAATTAAAAAAATAAAGAACAATTACCAATTAGGTCCTGGGATTTTTTAAATTCTAAATTGTTTGTGACTTTTACAAAAGTGATTAAATTGGTCCTGATATTTTTTTCAAATACCAAATTAGTCCTTCTCCTTTTAGAAGTGACCAAATTGGTTCCTTTAATGGTTTAACGATCTTGAATATAATAATTAACTTTAACAATTTTAGTTAAAGTACGTAAATACCATTTATTATATTAGAGCAAAATTTATTTATCTTTTATGCATTAAATTCACTATTATAATTACAAAAAAAAAATCCAATAATATTATTAATGAAACATCATTTGTACATTTTTTTAATTAAAATTTTCTAAGAAAATCTAAAATTATTTTAATAAGACAATATCAATTATACTTTTATTTTATAAACAAAGTTACCATTCATTTTCAGTTTAATCTTTTACCATTTTTATATTATTGTTTTTTTTTTTTTGTTAATATTATACGAGCACTGTTGTTAAAATTATTTAAAAATCAAAACTCACAAATAAAATAAACAAAAATATAGATGTGTTAAAAAAAAAATGTCCATATGTCATTATTATATGGTTTAGGAGTAAAGTATCATTTTACCCTTACACAATTAAAGTTGACTGGTGGAACTTAATTAGAGAGACTAATTTGGCACTTGAAAAAAATGTAAGGACCAATTTGGTCACTTTTATAAAGTTGCAAACAACTTGGAATTGTAAAAAACGTCCAGGACTTAATTGGTACTTGTCCAAAAATAAATTAAAAAAAGAAAAAGGAAAAAAAGACCGTAGAACGTGGAAAATACGGACACAAACTGACAAGACCACATATTCTCTCTTTCTCTATATGTGTCCATCACATCGTCGTAGAAGAAACTGATCTTCGATTGGCCTTGATATTTTTTTTAATATTCTTGTCGTTTTCTTAATTTGTTTACCTGGAAAATGAAATGAGAAGAAGAAGAGAAAGAAAAAGAAAGCGAAGAGGACATATTCACATTCCTTGCTCTCTGGCTTTGCTCTGCTAAAGTGCTAAACAATCAATGGCTCTTATACGACGTCGTACCTTGCGTCTCTACTGTTTTACGATCTCCGTCTTCGCTTCTCTTCGAGTTTTCATCAATTGTGACGCTGATCTCACCCCTCCATCTTTAACGCCCATCAATCGTGACCTCTATCACTCCAGGTGATTTTCACACACACATTTTTTATTTTATTTTTTTCGTGATTATGTACGAATTTTAATTTATTACTGTTGCAACTTGGTGAGGATAAATCGGATTTGTTTTGATGTAGAGTTCGTATTTATTATATAAACTTGAGTTGACTTTTTTTTTTGTGTGTGTGATGAATTTAGAATTACATCGTTTACATTTGCTTGTTTTGGTTTGGTTTCTAATTTCTATGTGATTTTGCAGTGGCGATTTGATGGAACAAATAAGCAATTTGGTGCATCGGCACCCAGACAAACTGATTGTAAGTGCTGATGTGTAGGGTGTTTGATTTTATTTTTTTCTTTTGTTTTTTCAGAATTCAAATTTGTGAGTATTTGTGGTTGAAATTTGAAACAGATGGAGACTATTGAAACTGGAAATAAAGGGTATAATGCAGAGCTTACGGTAGTTACTTATAGCCGAAATCGGACAGACAGTGATGACAGGTCAAAGTTCCGGATCCTTCTTGTAAGTTTTCGATCGCATTTCGTGTGATTGGTTCAAATTTGAAGACAATTAATTGGATTATGATGCTAATAGTTGGGTTAGATTTGTCACTTTTGTCAATTATTGGAGATAATACAGATTTCAATTCAAAATGTTTCTTTTATGTTCAATTATGGAATAAAGGTTGGTTAGGTATCGCGAACCCAGTTTTTAATTGCTGTGTAGTGAATAGATCGTCTCAAAACGGTAATTGCTTGTGTTTTTGACAGATGATTACTTGTCTTCCAGAGTTTTGGACAGCATGGAAGGGAGCTTATTACGTCTGAACTTGCATTGAGGATCTTGTCAATATTAAGTGAAGAACAGTTTTTACCAAACATGGATCTAACTTCTTCAAGCAGTGTCCTCGACAAGCTTGTTATAAAGGTAACTTTTAAATAATGCTTGAATGGTTTTTCCCCTAATACAGGAACTGAAAATATTATATTTGTTTTTTGTGTGTGGTGCTCTACTTTAAAAATATATGAAGAATTAAAACTTAAAGTTACTTTCAACCTCTATTCTATTAGTTCTATGTTCTTGATTTGATTCGCTTCTCTGTCTTTACGTTCAACTTACGTAGCTTTCTGCTGGCAAGTAATGATTGATGGCTTATACTACTGATGTTGGCTTGTGTATGAGCTCATATACCGAAAAATCTAACTTAAATGAGAGTTTGTCACGTGTATTTGTTTATAGCTAGTTTGTTGTATTAATTTTTCAACTTAGTGAATATTTGTATATAACTGGAATTTCTGTTATTAATTTCCCGCCCTCCTTTTGGTACTCTATTGAAATTTGGTATCAGTTGGACTGCTAAAATTGCAAATGGTTTGTCAGGTGGTGCCAATGGAAAACTTGAATGGCCGGAAAATTGTTGAAGATGGAGATCTCTGTGAAAGAAGAAATGGTAATGCAGTTGATTTTAGTGTTTTGAAAATATTTGTGATTGCTTGGAGTGTAGAAACTGAAATGCATAAGTTTGTTAATTTGTGGCAGGGAGAGGAGTTGATCTAAACCGCAACTGGAGTGTAGATTGGGGTAAAAAAGAGCAGGTTCATTGTGCCCTTTCATTATCCAGTTATATAGTTCTTACTGTAGTTAAAATCTTCTTAAATATACTGAGCAGTCTCTTATAATTTTTTTTTTTTTTTTTTTGAGAATGATATATACTAGTTGACCATTTTTTTTATTTTTTTTATTTGTTTCCTTTCTCTCTCTCACTTGACTATTCAAATACCAGCAATTAAAATTCTGTGGTATGCAATTTTTGTGGCGAGTCTTTCTTTCTAAAGTCTATCGTTCCTTTAATTTTAGGATTATGATCCACATGAAGAGAATCCTGGAACTGCTCCTTTTAGTGAGCCTGAAAGTCAGATGATGAGGAAACTTGCCCTATCATTTGATCCTCACATATGGGTTAATGTACACTCTGGAATGGAGGTAAGTTGCCCTGAGTTGCTAGTTATTCCTTACTCTTGATTACAAAAAAGTTTACAGGATGGTGTGTTTTGCTCTCTTCGATATTTGTAATGTTATTTTGTGACATCATCTGTACATCAGAGAGTTAATATTCTACATCTTGTTATGCTTTTCGCTGATCATCAAAGGATTATTTAGTGTTTACAAGAAATGGATTGTAGTGAATATCTTCTTCTTCCATCCTTTTACTTGTGTACCACTAAAGCTTCATGCTGCTCTTTACTGTGTCGTTTTTGTTGCTTTCTTCTCTCTTAGGGATATTTTTATGTACTCTGTGTAATGACATACTTCTTGGTGTTGATTTTTATTTTTTTCAGGCACTATTTATGCCATATGATCACAAAAACACAACCCCTGATGGGTTGCCTTCAGTACGTATGAGGAGGTTGCTTGAAGGACTCAATAAAGTTCACTGCCACAAACGTTGCATGATTGGATCGGGTGGAGGCTCTGTCGGGTTTGTATAGCTTATACTAAGAATCGTTGGTAATCATATTAAGTTCCCCAACTTCAGGCATTTTATGCCAGTGGCCCTTTGAGCAGTAGACTGTGTCTGCAGACTTGCCCTGATGGGATCACATTCCATTATTGCTCTCAGGAGCTTTCACCTGACTCTGCTAGCCAATGATTCTTTTTGCATAGTACTAGCATTCCAGTAAAAGGCTAAAAACAGTGATAAAAAAATAAAAATAAATAAATAAATAAAAAAAACGGATAGGAGATGCAATTCTTATAAAGTGCGGTATCTTGCTAGACTAGAGTTTGAGTGCTATGGATTTATTTTAGAAGGAATTTGTTTTGTTTAGCTATATTATACTTGTCATGGATCTAGAGACCGTCTTTATCTTTAGCATTCAAGAGGTGCCACCTGGGGATTTTGTATGTTGATAGTTATACTGTACATGTTTATAGTTACAATTTTCTTCCACGATTTTAGGTATCTGGCACATGGGACAGCAACAGATTACATGTTTGACGTCTTAAAGGTGCCTATGGCTTTCACCTTTGAGGTTTGTGAAATGCAAACTCTTTCAAACTTGCCTAAGCGAGTTTGTTTCCTTTGTCTATAACTTCTTGCATTGATTGGCAGATATATGGAGATCCTGAAGCCTCATCAAAGGACTGCTTTAAAATGTTCAATCCAGTTGACCACACTACCTTCAATGTATGTTCAATTACTTCTCAAATTGTCAATCAATTTTTTCTAGTTGACCAAATAGAACTAATTGAAAGAGCTTACAAATGATTGGTATAAATTCAATAAGCATATCTCATTCTTCTCTGCTTCTTCTTTTTTTGGTTCAGAGAGTTCTCAATGATTGGTCTGCTGCGTTTTTTGCAATTTTTAGAATGGCACCACATCAGCGAGATGAAATCCAGGCAAAGGGCTCATTATCTGGTATGGACAAATGGATTTCCATAGATGAATATCTTGATGGGTACTTAATAGAAAGAAGTCATAGGTATGAGAAGAAAAAAGAAGTGCTTGATTTCGGTATGCAAGAGATAAGAACATACTTTAGGCTATTCTTGTTATCATCAGTTTTGTTAATGTTTATGTTCTGTTCAAGAATTTCAAAGAACAAGTATAGTAGAACAATTGCTTCCGTTTCCTCCTAAAGGGAACACGAGATAGACTGTGAAATTCGTGGGCGAAAAATTAGTACGCCAATTGTTTTGGCCACACCGGCCCCAAAACGCGTTGGATGAGATAGAGATAGATGTACGTCTGTCGAAATCTTCAGAGAAATGTACTACTTTTTGATTTGTACAAGTACACTGTACACACCATATAGATATATTTTTCTTGTAGTGCAACATTGTGTTAACGAACTCCTGCTAATTTGTTTAGAAGGAAATTTATTCAAACTCGATAATTACAGAATTTTTGAAAGAAAATGTTGGGCATATTTGAATCATCCTTGTATATTTTCTGTGAATGATATTCATTTGATTTACCAGTCTTTCTAACAGAACAATAATCCAAAACAATTAAAAATAAGAAATCGTGTCTATATTCAGTTAGCTGATGAAAAATTAATAAATATCATTGTTGTGGATATAGTACAGGAAAAAAGAGTGTGGGTTTCTTCAAGCTGTGTGTTTTGATCCTAAAATATGGTTCGTGGCTTCGTGTCTAAGGTTTTGGGCACCGGAATATTACTCGTGAAGTTATCGTTTGTCCTTGAGACTACAGAGGAGAACGCGAATTGAGAGAACGTGTGAATTACTGATAAAAGCAAAATATGTTCAAGTCATCCATCGCGTAAAGTCGCGTAGCCACAAACCTTGAATTGATAACTCGTCCGTAGTTTTAATCCCATGGTTTGCTTTTAATCAACTATGAATTCAGTGTCTGCTTCATGTATCTAAGAGCAGACCGTAACATTGCTCTGGCTTTCCTATCTGGAGTGCACCCAGACAAGATCATTTCTTCGTATACATCCGGTACCTGAAACCAGATCATCTAACGTAATCAGCGAGCAGCTAGGTAATGAGAACATAGATCAGCAAGGAGTTTATAACATTTCCTAATGAGAACATAACGGATCAATACCTTGTGAAACTTATCAACACGAATCAGAGCTTTCATCAGTGTAGTATACGTAACAACGTCTGGTTTCACGTCCTACGATTACAAGGATCCCCAAATGTATACGCATTAAAATGGTGAAACGAATAATTGTATTTAACAGTGGGGAAAAACACAAGGGTAAAAAACTTCTAGTAACTTACATTTTCCTTCATGTACTGCAATACAGCAAAGGCTTCATTATCCCTTTGATCCTCACCAAATGCATTAATTAATGAATTAAGAGCCAAAAGACTGGGCTTCAGGCCATCTGTTCTCATAACTCTAAACGCATTTATCGCTTGATCAGACAGACCCTGTTAAAAGATGATTTGGAAGATTATTGATGCATACTCAACAGATAATATGATTTGACAAAACTTCGAAAGCTCAATTGATAGGCAAAAACAGGTAGGGGACATATTAGCACAGCTTTCGTGTTTCACAATTTCGCAACCTATAGGATAATACTCGATGTTGAGGTTCACGAAGCTAAGGTAATTGAAATTCCTACATTGATTCGAGAGGCCAAGTTTGCAGTATACAACACAAGTCAGTGATTAGGTAATGTAATATCCGCTAAGAGTCAATAGTCACAACTTGAAAAATTATACTTGATAAAGCAATTACAAAAGGAATTATGATAAAAATTGAGACAGCAACATACCCTTTGTGCATAGGCATTTATTAAGGCATTGTACATGGTAGCGGATGGCCTCAACCCAGCAGATTTCATCACCTCCAAGCACTCAATTGCATCGTCAAATCTTCCTGATTGCCCATAAATATCCACAAGAGTAGTGTATGTTATAATGTTAGCCAACAATCCTTGACTCTGCATCTTCCCCAACAATCCCTTCACATCGTCCCACCTCTCCTGCTCACCAAGCAGATTGATCATAATATTGTATGTTGTGGCACAAGGCGCGAACTTCCTATCCTGCATCTCTTCGAACAACTCCTCCGCTCTATCATACCTCCCACACTTAAAATGACAATCTATGAGCGTATTCCACGTAACTGTATCGGGCTGTATCCCTTCAGATAGCATCCTATCGAACGTAGTCATCGCGTGATCAAGACAATTGTATTTCCCGAAAGTATCAATCATCACATTGTAGAAATGTCTATCGGGTTGCACTCCACTGCTCTTCATCTCTCTCAAAACCTGAAACGTCCTCTGCCACTCCCCTCTATCACGATAACCAGCTAAGATTCTACTATAAATGAACGCGTTAGGCTGCACACCACTGGCTTCCATCTCCTTCAACACGATCCTCGCGCTCTCCCATCTACCTGCATTCGCGTATGCATCGATAAGAAGACTGTAACTGTGCTCATCAGGTGAAACTCCACTCTTCTCCATCTCAGACACCACAAACTCAGCTTCCTTTAAAAAACCTCTCTTCACATACCCTTTTAAAAGGGCATTGTAAGCTTTAGTTCTCGGTTTCAAACCATTCTCTTTCATTTCTTCTAAAACTGCCTCCGCCTCTGCAGTCCTACCGGAATTCCCCAACGCGGTTATAATGGCCACCAGAGTCGCAGATTTCGCACTCAATCCGATTCCCTGAGCTGCAGCCAAGTAATCCAATGCCCGGGTCGGGTCGCCTGCTTTTGCAAACCCTACAATTACATCATTATAGAGCTGTGCGTCAAGCTCAATCTGATCACACTCCATTTCTCTACAGAGTTTCTGTAGAAGCGAAGAATCGATCTTGTTAGTGCGCGTGAGCGATTGGATAACCAAGCTGTAGTTAATGAAATCGCACTGGTAGCCGTCACGACGCATTCTGGACATCAAATTGAGTGCCTTTTCGAGGTCGTCGTTTCGAGCGCACGCGTTGATCAGCGCGTTGTAAGTCATTGGAGTTAGGGTTTGCCTCTGCGAGAGCAGAAACGCCTCGTAGAGCTTCTCTGACCGTCCCAGCGCGTGGATGAGAATCGAGTAGAGAAGCTCGTACGAGTAGCAGAGGTTGTGTCTCTGGAGCCATGAAACGACGGCGTATGCTAATTCTATGGAGGTGGACGACGAACAGAGGTTCTTCAAAACAGAGTGCCAAACCGGAGCAGGCACGGCTCGGTACGACTCAGCGATTTGGAACTCAGTAGAGTCGAGTGAGTCAGGTGACGACGTCGCCGAGTCAGAATCCGACTCAATACCGGTCCTTTTCGAGAGAAATTCGAGAAGCGGAGTGAAGTCGTAACGTGATAACCTTTCGGGAGCTAAAACGTCGTCGTTTTCTTCTCCTTCTTCATCGTCTGGTTTCGAAGTAAAAGAAACAGAGGACTCTCCAGAGTTGGTGGCGGTAGTTAAAGAAGTAGTGGTCGTTGAATTCGTAGCGAAGAGTGGCGGTTGGAGGAAGATGACGTGGTGACGTGTGATTGGAGAATTGAACTGAACTGTAGTAGGAGAGCGAACCGGTAGAGGCTGTTGTGGAGGCAAAAGCAGCATTTTTTTATTTACTTTTCACTCGAATGTGAGTGTTGAAGAAGAAGAAGAAGGAAGAAGAAGATTACATTATCGGCTTTTTTATTTCAGTTTGTGGCCGTACCTGAAGACACGAACTTGGTTTTAATTTTGTTTGAATTTAGATTTTTTTTAACATGAGAGTTGTGATAGAGTGACAGGCACTTTCACGAACGGACTAAAAAAGGTTATGCAACATTGTGCCACGTATCAATATCCGGGTCTGATGTGGAAACTGGTATTAGATTGTATTACGTGTCGTGCATTAAGTGGAGGATTTAATTAATTGAAAACATTTGCGGGAGTAGGTGATTACTAATTACGCAATATATAATAACGAAATAACTGACACCTGTTTATTTAAACCCAAACCCAAAAACCCTTGCCGCTTTATAGCTCGTAGAAACGGCGGCGTCTTTAGGGTTTTTGCGCAAAAAAATTTTTAGTGCTTTTGCTGCTGCTGATGATCAAACACTAGGGTTTTCTTATCGGAGCCAGACGTGTACGGTTCTCTTCAGCTGCTGCTGCCATGGGAGGATCTCGAATTCAAGTAAACAAATCCCACAAAACCCGATTCGCCTCCAAATCGTCTCGCAGCATTCACAAAACCTCACTTCAAGGTTCGTTCTTCAATGACTCTCTCTTTGTCTCTTTCTTCTTATGTTTTGTTCCCAAATTTGATTTTTTGATAAATGTTATTTGATTTGTTTTCCTTTGTTTTAAATCAGATAAGAGCCGGATTGGAAAATCGGAGCGAAATGTGGGTAAAGGAGCTCGTGCTGCTCGGCTTCAGCGTAACAAGATGGTATTTTGATATCTTAAATTTGTTTCGCTTGTATCAAAGTTATCGTGCTGTTAAATGATGTCCAACTTATTATTATTATTATTATTATTATTATTTAATAGCTACGGGACCAGAAGCGGGCAGCTATTTTGAAAGAAAAAAGGGCTTCAAGTGGATCCGCAAGCCCTCCTCGTGTTATTGTGAGTCTTTTATTGCATATTGCCGGTGATAATGTGCTTTGATTTTTGTGGTTATATTTGTTTTTGCGGCTTAAGTTTTAAGGGGTATTTTTTGTGTGTGTGTTGCTTTTAGTCTCCTGTCTAATGCTTGTAATTTCTTATTAGGTTCTTTTTGGTCTTTCTGCTTCTGTGAATCTAAATTCAATAGCTGAAGATCTTTTGAGGTTGTTGTCCCCAGAAGGTACTGCTGTTGTGCATTCAACAGTTTCTTCTTCGGAGTACAGACTACGAACAACGGTAAGTTTAAATGTGACATTTCATCTTGAGGACTTCTAGGAATTTCCTTTAGGAAGATGATAAAGGAGAAAAAAACTAAGAAAATGTGACCCGTGAATGCTTTGCAATCGGCTAGGCTGAGGACTTGATAATTGGTGGGGTCAGTAATTGAGTGTATAAATGTTCTGATCGAGTAGGGACGTCTTGTGATTCAAGTGAGAGAAGTATTTTGGAATTAAGGTTTCACTTTGATTGAAAATTGTCTGACTCAAGTATATATTGAGATTTAGAATGATTCTTGGAATGGTGTGTGAATGTATATTTATGTTATCTGAATGTTTTGCATAATTACTATGCATTATCTTTCCAGAAATATGATGTCCTTCCTGATTTTTGAGTGATATGATCTAAATGTAACTATGTTGACTATTCACAATATGAAAATTGTAAATATCTTAATGATGCTATGTGCTTCAGATATTGCAAGCACCTCATGGGGATTTACTAACTTCCATGGAAATGGCCAAGGTACATAAATGTATATATCTTTAGTCATGTGCAATTTACTGTTTTGCATCTTTTTCCTTCCCCTACACCCGCCCCTCTTTCAGGTCTTTAGATGCTTTTTTAAATGAATTGCAGGTTGCTGATTTAATTGCATTTGTAGCATCAGCAAGCTCATTATGTGAAGAAAGCACTTCATACTCTATCGATTCATTTGGAAGTCAGTGCCTTTCTGTGTTTAGGTCTCTTGGATTACCAAGCACTGCTGTGTTGATTCGTGTAAGTACCTGGTTTATGTGCTTAGCATTCTTATGAAATGTATAAAAGAAAAGTTAGGTTATCCAATGCTTGAGGGTAATAAGTATCTCTTTGCCTGTAGGACCTACCTTCCGATTTGAAAAAAAAACAAGAGTCGAAGAAGATTTGTATCTCTAGCCTTTCTTCTGAATTTCCTGGGGATTGTAAGTTTTATCCAGCTGATACGAAGGATGAGCTGCACAAGGTGATTGTCTGTACTTTAAAAGTCTTGCATTTTTAGCTACATCTTTTAGCAATGACGGTTAATGATGCCTTGAAATACATGGATATGTGGAGAGCCCTCATCTATAAATTTTCATGTTCTTGTACCTATCTTATTTATCTTCTTTTATGTTGATTGCAGTTCATGTCGCTTTTTAAGGAGCAAAGGCTCACAGTGCCTCATTGGCGAAATCAACGACCTTACCTCATGTCTCAAAAGGTACTACTATAGTTCAAATAAGTTTCTAACTCCGCATAATAGGTAGCAATGATTGGGTAGTGGGGACATGTGGGATTTCATTGGTGCCTACATTCATACTATAGTGGTTCGTTGCAAATTTTGTAACATTCATTAATTTATTGTTAAAATCATTTTTCATACCATCAGAAGGTAAATTCATTCACCGTCTCATTATAGGTTGATGTGGTAGCAGATGATTGCAATTCAGGAAAATGTAACCTCCTCATCGATGGTTATTTACGTGCTCACAGCCTCTCGGCCAATCAGCTGGTAATCTTTTCTTCCTTTTGCTTTTTCCTTTGTGGTTATTCTGGTGGTCTCGTCTTATTTTCTTTTCATCAGGTTCATGTCTCTGGTGCTGGCGACTTCCAATTGTGCAAAATTGAAATTCTGAAGGATCCGTTTCCTATGAATGCAAGGAAGGAAAAGGACGCCATGGAATCAGATGAAACACATGACGTGGAGGTATAGGTTGTCTTTTCTAAATACTAGTGTGGGTGGTCAAAAGTGAACTTCTATTTATCTTCTTCATTGCTGTGGCTAAAAATTGGTATTTGTTGTATCCCACACACCCGCTGAAATTCTTTTGCTGTGTTACATAACTTGCATTATCTCGGAGAATAATGTAATTTATATAACAGGCCAAAGTTAAAAAATCGTGTTGGCATTTTGATTATATCTACTTCCACGTAAACAAGTGTTTATTCAGTTGTTTCTTTCTTTTATGATTCCAGGTCATTCGTTCCTTGGTTCCTGATCCTATGAAGCAGGAACCTTTACTTGTTGAGAATGTTCCAGATCCTCTTGCAGGAGAACAGGTGAGTTAAATATAGTATCCAAGTCTTTCTGTATTAAATATAAATTTTACTTGGCTTCGTAATGGTGAAACTAACTATAACAGATAGTATGAATTAAATAAGGTGAAATCTTTTCATAACTAAGAGGCTGTTGCTCAACTTTCTAAGTGAACTGTAGAATTTGGTCCATGTTTTGTTTGCTGTGGTTTTTCTGTTGTCTTTAGCCGCTTCTTTTCCTGAGTGAAAGTAAACTGAACTAAAACAGAAATAGTCATCGTGGAAAAATTTGGTATTGTCATTGCATCCTTTTTAAAGATCTGTCATTGGCTAGGCAATTAGCCTTTTATAGTTGGGTTCACTTGATTGTTTTGCTCTCTCTTCATACTTTAATCTATATTACACTATTAGCTCAATCAGATTATTGGTCCTTATTACCTTTTAAGTGTTAACTTATCTCATTGTTCCTTTGATCAGACATGGCCAACAGAGGCAGAAATGGCTGAGGCTGATCAAAATCAAAAACAGAAAAAGCTGAGAAAGAGAACTCTTCCTCGAGGCACTTCAGAATACCAGGTTTGTATATGTTCATGCATACTTTGAAACAACTTTCTGTTGTCTTTGTTAAAGGCTTAAAGCGTATTCCATTATAATTGATTCAGACTTCAAATCTTGCAGGCTGCTTGGATTGTGGATGATACTGATGAGGAGGGTTCAGATAGTGATAATGGTGATGATGATGATGATGATGATGGTATGGTGCTGGACCAAGTAGAAAGTGGTTTAACTGGTCAAGAGAGAACCAATAACTTTGACCTCGATGATGATCAAGCTTCCCTAAATCTCAGATACTCTGATGATGAAACTGAAAATGATTCGGTGATGATGGTTAGTCACTCTGTTTCATCAATGTGATAATGTTTATCTTGGTGTAATTAGTTTTCCAGAAGCACGAAATGTAAATATGTGCTCATCTACTTGAGATTATTTTGTTTAGCTTATCCAAGCGTCCAAAAGATAATTTTCTTTCTATATGACATTAACTTGCTTTCCTATGTCATTCAGGAAGGTGAGAACATGACAATGGAACAGTTAGAGGATGAGATTAAGAAAATCAAAGAGGAACATGCTGAAGATGAGGGTATCTCTCTTTTCCCATTCTAAGAATTAGTGTTCCAAGCTGTTCTTAGTAATAATCTGTATTCAGTTGACCAACAGATATGCAGTTTTTTGGTGAAATTCTTCCAACTTAATCTGATCACTTCTAGAAAGTGATTTGATTTACTTGTTTCATTCGAGTCTGTAGGGCCCTTTCATCCACTTACTTCTTTTTATTAACCATTTAGTTTTTGAAATGCAAGCATTCAACTGAGAGGAATGCACACATTTATAGTTTATCATTATGTACTGGTATTATTGGCATGCATGTCTCATCAGTGATTAGCAACCATATTTGTACTCCCTCTTTCAAACATTTTGACGCTTGCACCCTAATGTCTTATAACAGTCATACACAAATGTGTCTCGAAATCTTGTTCCAATATGAAGCCATGGAATTTCTCTCTTGATAGTAAACCATTTGCCTGTTGATGACTTAACTTTTTTTTTTTTTTTTTTTTCCTGTTCTTTAAAATATCCAGAGCTGTATAAACCGATTATTTAGTTGAACCAGACATTTCTGTAAATTTTAGGTGCCAAGTGCTGTTACTTGATTTTTGATAGTTAGTTTCCGTGTTTCAGAATATCCTGATGAAGTGGATACCCCTATTGATGTCCCTGCCAGAAAGCGTTTTGCTAAGTATAGGGGCCTTAAGTCCTTTAGGACCTCCTCATGGGACCCAAAGGTAACATTATCTGTTCCTATATATGATATCTGTCAACTTGAAAAGCTATATATTAAAGCTATTGTTCATGAATATCAGGAATCTCTACCTCCAGAATATGCTAGAATATTTGCATTTGATAACTTCGCAAGAACGCAGAAGCATGTTCTTAAAAAAGCCTTAGAAATTGAGCAAGGGAATTCGGATGACTGTGTACCTGCTAGCTCATATGTGAGGCTCCATATCAAGGAAGTACCTGTTGGTATTGCCTACAGATTATGTGAGATTGCTAAGACAGCGCCTTTAATAGCATCTGGCCTTTTGCAGCATGAATCCAAGATGTCTGTCCTTCATTTCAGGTATGTTCTGTTGCCTTTACTGTATATTTTTTGCCTTTTCACTTTCTCCTCCTCAAAAATATCTACCTAATTGTTTGCTGTATTGGAGTATTAACTTATCAATGTTTTGCAGCATTAAGAAGCATGATAGCTACAGTGATCCTATCAAAACAAAAGAAGAATTAGTATTTCATGTTGGCTTTCGCCAATTTGTTGCAAGGTAATAATTTCTTTCCCCTAACTTGTTGCCTTTAATGATTCTATAATGAAGTTTTGAGGTCATTGCTTTATGCTTTTCAGGCCGATATTTTCTACTGACAGTATGAATACAGACAAGCACAAGATGGAGAGGTTTCTTCATGCAGGGCGTTTTTCCATGGCTTCAATTTATGCTCCTATTACTTTTCCACCTCTTCCTTTGATAGTTCTGAAGAGTGCAGAAGGTGTTGCACCTGCAGTTGCTGCTGTTGGTTCCTTGAGAAGAATCGATCCAGATAGAATAATTTTGAAGAAGATTATTTTAACTGGGTAAGATTTGTTCTTGACTTTTTAATTGAAATCCTGACAATCTACAACTCTCCTCTAATATGCTCATGTACACCTAATGTGTACTTAATCAAGTTTTGATATATGCGGTGAATCATGCAGTACAAGAAGAATGAGTTTGCAGTTCTGATTTGTTAAACCTTGAATATATTTTGATGCAGTTACCCACAACGAGTATCAAAATTAAAAGCTGCAGTAAGATATATGTTCCATAGTCCAGAGGATGTTAGATGGTTCAAGGTGATTGTTTTAACATGTATTTTGTATTTTTCATTTTTCATTTCTTTTGTAAGTATGGTTTTTTAAGAATTGGTGGGTGTATTTCATCACGTGTTTTGTGATTGCAGCCTGTCGAAGTTTGGACAAAATGTGGTCGTCGTGGTCGCATCAAGGAACCTGTTGGTACACATGGTATGCTACTACTCATTTTTACAAGATAAATCTAATCATTAACGTACACTGCAAGTCCTGCATGTGTGATGTCTGTTTGGATGTATAGAGAAAAGTATCCGTTCCTTTTCAAAAAAAGAAAAAAAACTAGCATGTAAATGCTCTTATCTTCCATGTGTAAATTAAATTGCTCAAATTAATAATGTTTTTTGATATTTGCACAGGGGCAATGAAGTGTGTTTTAAATGGTATCCTTCAGCAGAACGATACAGTTTGCATGAGCTTGTATAAGCGTGCATTTCCCAAGTGGCCAGAACATCGGTTCCCGATGATCGATGCTTGACAGACAATGGCCTGTGTTCAACCTTGTATGTTTGGTTCCCGAACATAGAAGAAAGCAAGCACAGTTGTTTGTCCATGGGAATGAAGCTCTGGTTCAGATTGTCAGTTCCGATTTCAAGTTTGCTGCAACTTACATGCGGTTGAGGGAAATGGTCACTAGCTGTACCTTCCCCATTATTTTCCACCTCGCTCCTCTCGCTCTCTATTTTTTGCATTTGGAGAAATATATTTTTCCTCGTAGATAGGAAGCAAAGAAAAGAAAAGAAAGTCCTGTTAGTTCACTGTTTTGTGTACCCTGATCTCCTCAGTAATTTATGTTAATTAATAGGTTTTGAATGATGAGTTGTTGCCTTCACAGAGGTATTCAAATGTTCCGAGAGCAAGAATGCATTCAAGTGTTTACCGTATCATCCTTGAGGGTTTTCGTGCATATTCCCTAATATAATTGAATCCTATATTGATCTGGATCGGATCGGATCGAGTTTTAAAAGATGTTATGATATACACTAGCATAAAAGTTTCGGTACTAGATTTTTTTTTCCTTAACATGTAACGATGGAAATCAAGTGAAAGATGCACTAAACTGGCTAGATCCTAACAGATAGCATTTTCATGTTCAATGTCGAAAGGGTCGTTTGGTATGAAGTAATGTTTGCATAGGAATGAGAATCTGATAATATTTCCATGTTTGTTACTAGGTTTGCGTATTTTTATTTTTGGATGAGAATCACTTTCCCCTCCATGAGAAGGAGCAAATGATTACATATTTACATGTATAAAATTTCTAGTTTTAAATGAAGTAAATTGAAAAATAAGAATAGTAAAAAACAAGAGAAAGGAAAATAAATAAATAAATAAATAAAAGGATTTTAAAAGCTAAAAAGTGAGAGTGAAAGTCACACCATGATTCTCTAGTTCAGGTAAAGTAAAAAAAGAAAGAATAAAAAACGTGTAAAAGAAAAATGAAAAGAAAAGACAAATAAATAAAGGGGTAATTACCCCGGTGGCCATCGACTTTTGCCACCACTATCAAAATGGCCACCGGATGGGAAGTTGGTTTAGAAATGGCCATTTTTGGCAAACAATGTTACACTAATGGTCATTCCGTTATAACACCGTTAACTTTGTCTAAGAATGTTACACTAATGGCCATCAATTTGTTCACTTGGTATCAAAATGGCCATCCATTTGGTCAATTGGTATCAAAATGGCCATTATAATTGTCCAACTTTTGTTCGACCATCCATTTGGTTAATTGGTATCAAAGCAATCATTATATGTACAATTATATTCTGTTAGAAAAATAAAGTAAGCAATAATTAAAAAAAAATAAAAAAAAAATCATTCAATAGAGAAAATGAAGAATTCATTTGATTTTATATAATTTAAGTCTCATACACATCAAATACTATTTGTCAAACTGCACAAGTATACCAAAATCCCCTACACAAGTATACCAACTTGTTCCTTTTAATCTTCAGCTTAAAAAGAAAAAAAAAACAAGGAAAAAAAAAAAAACAATAATGTCTTTTGTTAAGGTTGGTAGTTATTTTAGATACCATGAAAATTGGTTGTCAAACTTTTATGTGGTTTTGAATATGGTGCAATCAGGTATGGTTTTTAAATAGTTTTCATATTAAAAGGAACAAGTTGGTATACTTGTGTAGGGGATTTTGGTATACTTATACAGTTTGACAAGTAGTATTTGATGTGTATGAGACTTAAATTATATTAAATCAAATGAATTCTTCATTTTCTCTATTGATTTTTTTTTTTTATGATTGCTTACTCTATTTTTCTAATAGAATATAGTTGTACATATAATAATTACTTTGATACCAATTAACCAAATGGATGGTCAAAAAAAATTGGACAATTATAATGGTCATTTTGATACCAATTGACCAAATGGATGGCCACTAGAGTAATTTTGGAGAAAAATGATTATAATGGCCATTTTGATACCAAGTGAACAAATTGATGGCCATTAGTGTAACATTCTTAGACAAAGTTAACGGTGTTATAACGGAATGGCCATTAGTGTAACATTGTTTGCCAAAAATGGCCATTTCTAAACCAACTTCCCATCCGATGGCCATTTTGATAGTGGTGGCAAAAGTCGATGGCCACCGGGATAATTATCCCATAAATAAATAAAAGACAATTAAATAAGGTAAGAAAATTTAATAAAATAATAATATTTTAGAGTGGTGGAAGTATTAAATAGGTGAGAGACAATGTTTTTATTAAATAAGGAAAAGATAAAAGAGATTAAATCATATACATTAAAAGAAGTAAGATCTAATGGTTAAGAAATTGTGTCAAAAAATGAGGTCGTAGATCCTGCTCCATATATATATATATATAACTTTGAAACTGTAAAATTGGACTCCATCTACTACAATAAATCTGAATGCAACACATCTAACTTTTTTTTTTTTTTTTTTTGAAAGGAGTCCGAGTTAACTTTTAACATAAGAAATATAATCTTTAAAAAAAAAAAAAAAATGTCACCTAAATTAAAATGTGGTGCTAATTAAAATTGAACTCCATCTACTACAATGAATCTGAATGCAACACATCTAACTTTTCCGAGTTAACTTTTAACATAAGAAATATAACCTTTAAAAAAAACATTAAAAAAAATATAATAAAAAAAAAATTGTCACCTAAATTAAAATGTGGTGCCAATTATGAATTTAGCGTGTAGTTTAACACTTCGATAGAGGTGATAAAACAGGTGGCCCGGCACGGTTTAGCCTGACCGGTGGCGGGCCGGGCCTTCTAACAAGTCATGCCACATAGGGCTTCTGCCAAGGTGGCCCAGCCTAGGTAATTTTTTTTTTATTTTTTTTTATTTTATAAAAACGTTTTAGTTGGAAGTAGGAATGGCAATGGGTCGGATTCGGGTGGGTTTGGCAAAATTTAAACTCAAACCCGTAAAACTTTGTGTCTACCAAAACCCTACGAATCCATAAAAATAAACGGGTTCAGGTTTGGGTTTCACCCACGGGTTTAGGAGACACCCAAACCCGCCCATGAACCGTTGAACTCGCCAATTTTTTTTTTTAAATATTTCTATATTATTTAAATATAAGAAATATTATAATTTTAAATAATAAAAACACTTATTAGATTGAAATGTTTACAATTTATTTTCTATATAATTAAAAAGTTTAATTGGAGTTTAAATTTATAATATTTTAAATAATAAAATATTATATAACTTTTATTTTTCGCGGGTTCGCAGTTTACTCGTGGGTTTGTTTTCCAAACCCACACTCGAACCCAAACCCGTTGGGTTTTTACTTATACAAGTTCACGGGTCATAAATTCACCAACCAAACCCTCTTCAAACGGGTTGGGTTTGGATGGGTCTCATGGGTTTGGGTTTAATTGTCATCCCTAGTTGGGAGTTGAACGTGGTGATTGATGAAGTTGTGAGACTTAGAGCCAGTTTGGTATTGCTTTTGAGAAGTTAAAATCAGCTTATTTCATAATTTTTACATAAATTGATGTTTGGTAAAAACTTCCAACAGTGATTAATCCCCCCCCCCCCCCCCCCCCCCCCCCCCCCGACTTTTAACCAAATAGCAAATCAAACCCTCTGGTTTGAACAATCAGCAAATAACCCCTTACCGTTAAATAACCCCTACATTATTTGTGTAATGGTGTTAGTATACATTTAACGGTAGGGGGTTATTTGCTGAATGTAGGGGGTTATTTGCTGATTGTTCAAACCAGAGGGTTTGATTTGCCATTTGGTTAAAAGTCAGGTGGGTATTTGCGATTCTCTCTAGAATAATCTATTTCAGCATTTAATGAATCTTTTAAAATATCATTATTATTCTTATGAAATTAAATTAAAATCATTTATATTCCTTATTTCATCTTAAAATTAAATATTCTAATTAAATATTGATTTGATTTATAAAATCTTTTAAAAATATTTTTATTATTCTTATGGGTTTTTTTAATTAAATATTGATTTAATATATATACTTAATGAAAAAAATAAAATCATGTATATTTCAATTATTATAACTAATTTCAGCACTTTTGAAATAAAATTACTAAACATACGTATACTGCTTTTGAGCTATACAGTGGTTTTAAAAATATGATTATTATAAAAGTTACAACCCTTAACCATTTCACTAAAAGTTCGATCTTGTTAAATTATGCATATTATAATATATATTTTTTTTAATAAGTTTTTTAGTCGAACTAGGTTGTTAGATGAAAAGGGTTTTGCCTTGACCATTTCACTAAAAGATTAGCTTTATTTATTTATGCATATATTAATATATATTGTTTAATTTTTTTAATAAAAAAAATGCCGGGCCGACCTGTGAGGCCTGCTTGGTACCAAGCCTTGATCTATATATAAAAAAATTAAAAATAAATAAAAAATAAATAAAAACTTCATCTAGATATGGAGAAAGAGAGTTTATTTTGTTTTGTTTTTTTTCTCAAAATAAAATATAAAGAGAGTTTGAAGGTATGATTTGTGTTGTAAATTGCAGGTCTGATGTTTGGTGGTCTCTGTGATCAAAATTTACTCTTATTTGGTAATTATCTCTCCATCATTTATATGTTGTAAATTATAAGTTTTAGTTGTCATATTCACTTACCCTTTAGAGTCTTATCCAACCAATATATCTAAGAAAGTTTGATGTGAGATAACATCAGCAACTATGAGCTTGTGACTATAACCGTTTTAAGAAGAAATTATTCATATGTTCTTATTTAATAATGTATCCAATTAATAGATATCATGAAGATTATTAAACACAATCACTAAAAAATACATGATGTGATAAATTATTTACTAAAGTAGTAAGTTCTTTTTGTGAGATGTGCAACATAGATGTTCCAGATATTAATACTTGTTATTGCAATACGAGGTCGAACGCAACATTAAGAAGATAATTTTACAATTAAACAGCACTATTAGGTATGTATATATTTTATGTTGCAATTGATTCTCAATTACAATAATTAAGTATGACTATATATTCGATTATAAATGATTTTTTAGATTCTAAAGAGCGGCGTTTGATTCATAAAACTTATGATTTATTTATTTATTTATTTATTTATTTATTTATTAGACTAAACAATATTAGTGCTGGCAGAACGAGTCGAGCCTTGGCGTGCCGCCCAGCCTGGTCTATATCGGTCTTGTGCTAGGGGCGACCTGGCACATCGACTTAACAGGCCGTGCCCAAGCCTATTAAACCGGCGTGCCGTGCTGGGCCCAGGTGGCGCAACCTGTAGGTTGGCCTGGCACGACCCACCGGGCCTGTGGGCCTAAAATATTTTTGAAAAAATGAATTTTGACGCTGTTAAGGTCCGTCAGAATTCAAATTTTCAAAAAAATAAATAAAAATTAAAGTTTGAAATTTAAAATTTGAATTGAGAGGTGGCTTTTGTAATTATTCATAAGTCGTTGGTGATCGTTGGGGGGTAAAAAAAGAGTCCAAAACTTTTAAAATTACATTTTTTTTTTAAATCTTTTACAATTTTTTCCCAATTATACCCTAACCTAACATTTTCCTATAAATACCCCTATCACCCTCACCTCATTCTCTACTTTTTCTCTATCTCCCTACTCTCTTATTCTCTCTATTCTTTATATATATATTTTTCCGATTGCACTCTTTTTCCCTTACTAAGTTTTTATCTCATTGGGTAAGATTTTGATCGAGACAATCATGATTTGTAATTTATATTTTTCACCAGAAATTTAATACGAAATTACAAAAATATTATTCATTGAAAACTAATTAAGTGTTGTATGAAATGAAAAATGTTATATTTCATATTAAAATTATTACATTAATAATTACATAAAATTATTTCAATGTATAAAAAATAATATTGTATAAATAAAATGTTTAAATATTAAAAAAAATACAAAGCCTATTGGGCCACGTGCCCAGCGCAGGCCCATCCTCCCCCTCACACAGGTCGTGCCTGTTAGATGCATGTGCCATCAAAAACCATGCATCACAAACCATGCTTTCAAAAACGTGAAGAAATTATACTACCATCAGCATACGTTTTAGCTCGAAATTAAATCGCCCTTTCAAATTCATTATTTTCTGTAAACAATTGGTTGCCGTTCGTAATTTGGTTTGTTGTAGATAAAATTCAACATTTAATTTTTAATATGTCAATTAATTATTTAATTAGTACCTTAAATGTCACTTAGGATTTCAACTAAGGTCTGCTAATCAGGTATTTATACTACTGACAATTTATTATATATATATAATTTAACCTAACTGATACGACAAATAAATTGTTATCACCACACAAATCATTGGATGATGCAGTGAATAATATTGTAATGACAAATTATTTACCACATTATTTAGGTTTGTTAAAATTGAACTAAATTTTTGGATTGACTAACATTAATGATATATATATAATGGTTGTCCTATCAATGCGCACTAATATATTTATATCAGTGCATTGTATGTGAGCCGTTGATTAAGCATAAGTGAATGTTGACTTATCCAAAGTTGTTGAATCTAAACAAATATATATCAGTATGCACCGTGGAGAAAAGAACTGATTATATATATATATATATCATTTGTAGTGGTGATTCGAACTTAAAAGTCATTAATTGCCGGTAAACATTTCAAATTAGTTTTTTGTGAACAATTTTATAACTATTTAAGTGATTCATTATTTGTATTATCATTTTTTTTTTAATATTATATATATTATGGCAACTCATATTGCTTGGTTGAATTAACATCCTTTACCGTTTAACCTATTATTGTTTTTCAGTGTTATGATTCGTCACCTCTATGTAGCTATCTCCATTTTCAGTCTTTTCTTCTATGTAAATAAGATTATCAACTCATTTTATAGTTTTGTTCATCCAATTAAATTCTGAATTAAAAAAAATTGCCATCTGTTTTGACGAATCATACAATCATAAAGAGGTACACTTTTTAATAGTTATGGCGGGGGCTTCAACCTTTCTTCATAAGCCTGGCTACTAAAAGTATCATATAATAGTGGTCAGAGCCAGATTAAAATTAACAAGCATTGAAATTAAATTATATCTTAATCACGTTTCGATTATTTCCACCTTTTGAAAACAAATATTGTGTAAATGAAGAAACTTTTTTTTTTTTTTTTTTTTTTTTGAGATCAAATAGAATTGATTTTTTAAATGTTAACCCTATTCTTACCGGTTACACACCCCCTTCACTCGTGTAATGTTGTAATTAACACTCCAGTTTCAAATGTAGACCTAGCAAAATTTTACACGACCCAAACCCATTCGAAAATAACGGTTGATAGGTTAAGTTTATTGGATTGGATTGTTAATGGGTCAACCCATTAAGACACGAAATATAATGGGTCAGTTTTGGGTTCACCCTTAAAAAAACCGTTAATTCGATAACCAATTAATATAAATATTTTTTTTAATGTGTTTATGAAAGTTATTAAAAAAATCTTTGTATAGTCACATTATGAAATTTATATTAAAAAAATCTCTATAATTACGGTAAGAATATATTTTACTAATTAATTTTTAAAAAAAAATTCTAATTTTTTTTTCTTTTTTGAAAGAGGAAAAATTTCTAAATTAAAAACTCTAAAACTATAAATCAATTATTTCACACTATTATAACCCTAACCCTAACCCTAAAACTCTAAAATTAGCTAGTGAACTTGATTGTATAAGTTAGACCATGCTTCAGTACTATTTATTTTCAACTTTTTAATAAATCTCAAATATATTATTTTGTAACGGGCCGGGTCGGGTTACCCATTAATTTAACAAATGGTTTCGGGTTTGTATATTTCATCCCATTAAGCTAACGGGTTGGGTTCGGGTGAAGTAATTTTAACACGACCCAAACACGAAACGACACAAATTCACAATAACATGACTCATTGTCAGGTCTATTCAAATGTGTGATGTTTTAATTATCTTTAAACTAATAATGTGGTATGTGAGTTGTCAATATCAAATCAATTACCATATATTTTCATGATTTATAAGATGCTGACCCAGTGACACCTCACGTGCCACATCATTTGAGACATAATTTGAAAAAAAAAATAAAAAAAAATGGGACGTCTAGCATTACTCTAATTCTGGATTCCTTTCCCTCATTTTCCTCCCAAATTTGGGTGGCAACCAAATTGGGTGTAACAAGAAGAAATTATTCTCTCTTTTTCCTTTCCTTTCCTTTACTTTCTCTCTCATTTAACAATCCAAACAAGAATTAGAAATCCTTCAAAATCATTTCTTTTCCTTTCCTTTCTCTCATATTCCATCGAACCAAACATAAGAACATCAACAATGCAAAAGTGACTTGCATATCAAAAGTCGTTGACGTGGCAACAAAGTTAAGAGACTTGTTTCCTATGTGGTTTAAAGATAGACTTGATAGACAATCAACTCAAAATTTGATCTTCAATTCTTGTGTTTAAAATACATTTAATTTTAATGACGTGTCAATTTTTTTTTTCCTTATTTATTTATTTATTTCCTTACCAAAATAGATGAAAAATTAATGTCAATTTTAGTTGCTTACTGAGTCAACCGAAAAAATAGATGTGTAATAAGACCGTCTGAAAATTGACGATCATGTTGACAATGTCTAAAAAAAAAATTGTCACATCAATGTGAGGTTGCACAACTGCATTAAAGATACAATTTTTAATAGACCGTGTGTTAATACTACGTGGCATTTTTTTTTTTTTTTCACAAGCTAAAGCGTACTCCATATCAGTTTTTTACTTTTCAACAGTTAATCAATTATTTTTCTTTAAACCTTTCTTATCATCTTTTCTTTTCTATATAAACCGTTAAACCCACTTTCTTTTTATCTTCCCACTTGCAAAGAAACTCGAGCTGGGTTTTTTGTGTTTCATTTGAAGAAGATAATGGAAATCCCCCATTTCATATTCGGTGTTTTGGTGGGTAATTTTTCAAGTTCTTGCAAACTTGTTTGTGTTTGGCTCATTTTGATTCATTATTCGCTAAGTTTCTCTTTTTTTTTTTCTTTTTTTTTGTTCGTCGCAGGAAGAGTTCAAAATTTTTTTGTCAGTATTTGTGCCTGACTTTGTAAGAATATCAGCACTTTACTAATTCAAGTTTAAAAGGCACCTATTTAGGTGACCAGACAAAAATACCCTTATATTTGTCAGTTTGTGTCTTTTGAAACGTAGAGAGAAAAAAGTTGAGAAAGAGAGAACAGTGGAGAGAGAGAGCATCAGGTGCAAGAATCCGGTTGAAAATCTCACGGCGAACTCATCGGCGATGACACCACAGTCCTGAAGTCGACCAAAATCTGCAAGACAATGAAGATCTGGGTTGCCGAGCCTTTTCATACACTTTTCGAGTCTTTTCAACAATAATTCACAGAAAAAAAGCATATAAGTTCATGAAAATGGTCGAACAAAAATGCTCGACCAGTGTATGAAAAGTCACGGGAAGTGTATGAAAAGGCTCGAACAAAAAGACTTGTCCAGTGTATGAAAAGTCACAGAAAGTGTATTAAAAGTCACAAGAAGTGTATGAAAAGGCTCGAAAAGGCTCGAAAAGGCACTAAAAGGCACAGATCTAGTAAAAAAAGGCTCGGATATAGTTAAAAATGACTCAAAAACGCACGAAAAGGCTCAGATTCTAATCCTAGTTTTCCTTCAAAAGGCTCGGGTAACATTTTACAAAAGACTCGGAGAACAAATAAAAAAGAACCCAGCTCGACCCCCGAATGCGTTTGTGTAGCGCCACAAAACTAATTATTCAATGAAGATGCATTGATAATGTTATGATGTTTAACCTTCATTGGAGGTATGTCATAGAGGAAGATGAAAGAATAAAATCTCAGAAAACTTCAAAGTAAGAAAGAGAATGTATAAAGTAAGGGCATTTTTGTCCGTTCACCATAATAGGTGCCTGTTAAATTTAAGTTATTAAAGTGATGAATTTCTTACAAAAACCAATAAAAAATGTGACATTTTCCCACCATTTACACTCACAGGAAATGCCACTGCTCTATTCCTCTTCTTGGCTTCAGTGTAAGACCAAAAAAACTCTCTCTCTCTCACCATAAACAATGCAAGCACAAAGATTAGTTTTTTGTACTTGGTTTTTAGTTATCAAAAATTAGAGTTAGAACTGCAAATGGGTTCTTGTTTATGAAGAACAAGATTTCTTCAAGAAATCAACCCCTTTCTTTCAAAAAAAAAAAAAATGTGAACTCTCTTGTTGATCTATCCGAAGGAGAAATCAAGGAAATTATTAAAGGGAATTTCCAATCAACATGCAATAAGGACAAGTACTTAGTAATTTTTATTTTTTGTACTATTAAATGATAATATATATTTTGATTTGGTGTAGGATCACATTCAAGAGGATCATAAGAAGCAAATCCACTGAGCAGTTCTCTAGCATACCCTACGTCATGACCTTACTCAACAACCTCATTTTTGCTTGGTATGTTGTTTTCGTCTTTAATAAACCTGGCCATAATTCCCCTTCAAGTGTACATGCACAACCAAACCTTTTAAACTGTCACTAGTTTTGACATATGTGTGTAAATTGGGCAGGTATGCTCTTCCATTTGTGTTTGAGAACAATATTTTGGTGTCAACAATCAATGGCACAGGTGCAGTAATTGAGTCCATTTATGTGCTCATCTTCATAATATGAGCTACTAAGAAGGAGAAAGCAAAGATATTCGGACTCCTGATGTTCATGCTCAGCGTGTTTGCCGCGATAGCCCTGGTGTTACTGTTGGCCTTGCATGGCAACACTAGAAAGATTTTCTGTGGTTTTGCTGCTGCTATTTTCTCTATTATCATGTATGCCTCACCCCTCTTTATAGTGGTAAGTAGCACAATTAATTACTCTTTAATTTGTTTTAAGCCTTTTATGGAAAAATCAAGAATTCTAAAGTGTTTGATAAAAAATTGCAGATGATGGTGATCAAGACTAAGAGCGTGGAGTTCATGCCATTTTTCTTGTCACTATTTGTGTTCCTGTGCGGCTCTTCTTGGTTCATCTTTGGTCTACTTGGTCACGATCCTTTCATTGCTGTAACTTTACTTTCTTTATAATTTATATATATGAATAGCGTCAATCCTGTATAAAATCGTATACTTGTAATTTGCAGATCCCAAGTGGATTTGGGTCTGGGCTGAGAACAATGCAGTTGATATTCTACTTCATCTACCGCAACAATGGTGGACCAAAGAAACCCGATCCAGCATCGAATGGACTCGATCCAGAAAAATCCCAACTGAACCAAACATTAATAAAGGAGTGCACTTACAGTATAAAATGATGTAAATATCGGCTTTCAATTGAAAAAATAAATGCTATATCTAAATAAAAACAAATGGGTTATTATCATTTGGGTTCCTAAATTTTTTTGAAAGATTAATTTTTTAAACGAATTTGTTTTTTTAGTAATATTTTTCCTGACTTTTGAAAAGTATATCAAATATATCCCTCTGACCTTTTTGTAACAGTTAAACACAACATAATATATAAATTGACCATTTTACCTTTAACTTTAATTAAAGAGTTTAAAAATACAATTTTACCCTCTAACATTTTAAAATTTTACAATTCAATTTGATATAATCCAATCCAATTAACATCCATTTTTTTTTAAAAAGAAAATAAAAAAATTGCAAAACAAAAAATGGATCTCAAGATCAAAAGATTTTATAATTTATAATTTTTTTTTATTTAATAAAAAATTAATCAAAAAACAATTCTTTTTTCTCCTTCTTCTACAAACCAATTACTAGTACCATTATTTATCAATCTCTTATTTTTCAAACTTTTATCTGGAAAAAAAAAATCTATCTTCAATCAAACACCATCAATAACTCCATTTTTCATGAATCAGGAAAAAAAAAATTGAAAACCCAGGCCAGCAACATAGTTGCCCAAATGCTCCATCAGATGGTTGTAGGAACTTTCTAGATCTCTCCTTATCCTTTTTTATAAAATTTTTTTTAAAAAAAAAAAACCACCAAACTAAATTACAGAAATAGCCACCGTCATCAACACCACCATACTAGACCCAGAAACTAGAACACCACCACACCAAACCCATAACTGGACCACCACCACTACACCCAAACCCACAATCGAACCAAACCACCATCATTAAATGTCAAGATTGGGAGATTTAGGGATTTAGTGTGAGTCCATGTTAGTTAGTGTGTCTCAGTGTAGGGAATCATTTTCCATATGGTCATATCCTAATTAGTGCAAGTCAGTTGTATAGAATTATTTCTCAAGCATCGAATTTGGTTTAGAGTCCTTATTACTTTAGAGTCCTTTTTAAAATTGCTTGCAATTTCCTTTAGATATGTGTCTGTAACAATCATATGAAAAAAAGAAATATTACAACAATTTCCTTATCTCTATTCTCTCTATTCTCCCTCTCAACAATTTCTCTCTCTTCAACTATTTCTTCTTATCTTCACGATCTACTCTCTCCTCAATTCTTTCTTCAATCTGCCCTTCAATTTTCTAGAATCCTTCAAACCTGTAAAATCAACCCAAAAACATATGAAAAATCCAATTAAATTTTCATGGTCATGACATTAAACCATATCCAAAAAAAAAAAAAAAAAAAATTAGGTTCATTTGACCAAAACCTATCAAGAATTGGCCGCCGAATCAACTCGCACCAGAAACCATTAGCAAAGAGATGGATTCACAAGAGACAGATTCGAGAGAGAGAGATTCACAAAGAGAGGGACTCGTGAAAAAGAGAGAGAGAGAGAGAGAGTCAACTTGTCAAGGAACCATTTCAAACGAATTTGAATGATGGAAAACTTGAACTTAACAAGAATTTGAACAAGATAACGAATTTGGTAAACTAAGGGCCCGTCCTGTAACGTTTTTGAAAGGCCGTTTTTGTTTTTGTTTTTCGAAAATAAAAATGAAAATGAAAACAGTGTTTTTGGTTTCAGTGTCGAAATCCAAATACGCGTCTGGTAACATTTCTTGAAAGCTGGATTTCGAATATGAAAACGTAAAAAACGCGTCTGGTATCATTTTGCAGACCAAAATTAATGAGTTAATTTTTTTTATTATTTATTTTATTATTTTTTTTTGGTCTGATAAAGAAGAAGAAGAAGAAGGAGAAGGAGAAGGAGGAGGAGGAGGAGGAGAAGGGGGGAGCTGACGGAGGCGGAGGAGGAAGCTGACGTTGCTGATCTGACGGAGGTGGCGCGATCTGATGGATGGAGGCGAGATCTGACCGACGGGAAGAAGGAGAAGAAGAAGAAGAAGAAGAAGAAGAAGAAGGAGAAGGAGAAGGAGGATGAGGAGGAGGAGGGAGCTGACGGAGGCGGAGGAGGAAGCAGGCGATGCGATCTGTCGGAGGCGACGAGATCTGACGGACGGCGGCGAGATCTGACCGACGGGAAGAAGACGAAGAAGAAGAAGAAGAAGAAGAAGAAGGAGGAGGAGGAGGAGGAAGCTGACAGACATGAAGAAGAAGAAGAAGAAGGAGAAGGAGAAGGAGAAGGAAAATGAGGAGGAGGAGGAGGAGGAGGAGGAGGAGATCAGTGGAAGGAAGAAAAAAAAAATTGAGTTTTTTATTTTAAGTGAAAAACAAAACGAAAAACAAAATGAAAAATATCAAAAAGTTGTTTTGGAAATTTTTCACTTTTAACACTGTAGTTGTTTTTGTTTTGGAAAATAAAATGGAAAATAAAATGAAAAACGGTAACGAACGCGTATTCGAAATTGGATTTGAAAAATAAAAACAAAAACAGTGTTTGAAAACACTACCGGACAGCCCCTAAATTTTTTTGAATAAATCTGGGTTTTTGACTTTTGAGTTTAGGTTTGGGTTTGGATTGGGCCTGGTGGTGGGTTGATTTTGATTTATTGATTTGATTTGATGATGATGGGTTTTGTTAAATTCTTTTTAAAAACTAATTTTTAAAAACTAATTTTTATTTATTATTTAATTCTTTTGATTTATTATTTAATTCTTTTTAAAAACTAATTTTTATTTAATTTAATAATATTTATTGTTTTTTGAAAATTCCAATTTTAACATATTTTTTAAAATAAATAAATCTCCACCATCCATCTAAGATTTGGATGGTGGAGATTTTTTTTGATAATTTATCTAAATATTAAAAATATATATATTTATTTTGTGACATATAAACTATTTCCTTCAAATGTATATTATTATTATTATTATTATTATTATTAATTTTTTATTTCTATTTTTGTGACACATGGCATGTTCTTGGTTCAAAGACAAAAATACCCCTGCAAATGTTAAGTTTGACTGACAGCTGACTAACAGATGAATCCATTTGATATATTTTTTAAAAGTCAGGGAAAATATTGCCAAAAAAGCAAACTTTTTTAAAAAATTGATCTTTAAAAAAAACGTAGGGACCCAAGTGATAATAACCCTAAAAGCTATAAGAAAATCTACCTTTTTTTAAAAATATAATTATTGTTTTTACGAAGGGTTATTAGCACTAGTCTCCACTAAACTTTAAGTGAGTTTGCATTTTACCCCTTGAACTTTCTTTTAAGGATTAAACCTCCTGAACTCTCATTTATTGGTAAATAGTTTGATTTATTGCTCCTGAAAGCTTATTTGAGAGGTATCTATAGTTGGTTTTTGTCAATAAATGAAAGTTCAGGGGTTTAACATCTAAAAGAAGAGTTTTAGAGGTGAAACGCAAACTAGCGTACAGTTCGAGGGGCTAGTGCCAACAACCCTTTTACAAAAGAACAGAGAAGCGACGCAAAGGCATCCTCCTCCTACAAATCGTTTGCTTTGCAGTGCAGTGACAGTATCGATTTCCGCGAAAATGTTTAAACCCTAAACAGAACTTCAACAAACTTCACGAAAAAGCATGCATAGACCTCTGTAAGTGTAAACAATTCATGTACGAATTTATATTCGATCTCATCGTATTCTATATTGAGCAACTAACATGAGTCACTCTTATTTTACCAGATTGAGGGTTCCTCTCTGGTCAATTGCTGACACTCTGTGTAAATCAAAATTCCATCAACATCTAGAGGTCTATAGTTTTATTAACCGTAATCAAAATCACTTCTTTTTAGCATCTATTAATGTTATTGTTTGCTCAAAGTTAATGTTTTTATAGGGACCGAGAAATGTTGCTGACAAGCTGGAATTTTGTCGACCTCTTACAACTTCATTGGGTAATTAATTATCTGTAAAATCTTCAACATTATTGGTTGGCGTTTTTGCTTCTAATTTGTTCATATGTATATAGTTAAAATTCTATGCTGTTACTATGTGGTAGTAAGTTTGAATTTTGATTGCTCGTTTCGGAGCGACAATTATATGCCTTTAGACGTATATGAGGGATTTTTAAGTGTGTGAGGTGGGATATGCAGGCCATGAAATTTTGGGGTATGGAGAAGGGTCGAGTACAAATTTATTGCAGACAAAAATTGTCGATGCACTTCGATTGGGTGAGAGAAGTAGAGCTTCCCATCTGCTTTTGAATCTTGGCCATGGAAGCCACTCACTAAGGGCAGATGATTTTGTTTATATCCTTCGATACTGCGCTACAACTCCTGATGCCCTGGTAAGCCAGAAAAGCATTGAACTTTTAGTTTGGGTACCTGCGTTTGCGTGTTTGTTTTTGTGGTTTAGACTTGCAACATGTTTAATTCACTGGATTTGGAACTCATGTAATGGGGATATGTAAGCACATTTGACAAGCAAGATTTGAATAAATCACATCATACCGTTTCTGGAGGGGCTACAATTTTAGGCGACAAAATATGCACATTACCAATACATTTAATTATATGTACAGTATTAAAGTTGATTATCAATTTGTGTAGGATCTAGCTACTAGTGCATAAGTAGTTGATATGTGTTGCTTTTTATGTGGGAGAGTTTGAAAGGAGGAATTATACAGTAATGTATCAAGAACATCTAATTATTTTCATAGGGTCACATTGTTCGTATGGATTGAATAAGACCTATTGAACATTGCGGCAAATGCTGTATCTATGCCATAATTGAAGATCACAAAAGATGCTTCTGTTCTGCTATGCTGGGAAGGTGGGGATCGTCTCCACCTTTTTCCAACATCTAAAATAAAATTACGCTTGTGTCCTTCTGGATATGATAGTTGACAGTTTTTTACTTTTGCATGCAGTTTGTCATGGAGACTTGGAGAATAATGGAGGAAAAAGAGATTGGCTTGAACAACACCTGCTACCTGCTTATGATGCGAGCTCTCTGTAAAGGTGGTCACTTGGAGGAGGTATAAAAAAAATACACTATAGAAATACTTTTCATTTTAATTATATATTGGACAGTGGGTTGGTTATTGATTTTATAAATATCTAATTATTAGAAATATGACATGGAAATACAATTTTATATCTCAGATTGCTATTATATACATTTTTTCTTAACTGACTAATGAGGTCATTTTTTTATTGCTCTTCATGTGCTTTGTTCAGGCATCTAATTTGATTAAGTTTACTGGAGAAAGCCATGGTATCTATCCCTCTCTGCCTGTGTATAACTGTTTCTTGGGGGCCTGTGCAAAAATGCAAAGTATGACCCATGCTAATTTATGTTTGGAGTTAATGGAGTCCCGAAGGGTGGGAAAGGATGAAACTACTTATATACAGCTTCTCAAGGTGTGTAAAGGGTATTTATCTCACTTTGTTCCTGTGCTTCAGAATGCACACATTTTGAGTACGATTATGAGAATTTAGTGATTTTCCTTTGTTGTTTTCTATTTATTGTTACCGTTCTGTCACATGTAAAAGGCTTATGAAATAATGAAATGTAATCATAAATTCATACGTATAACTTTTGAAAAGTAATTTTCTAATTATATTAATATCATATAAAGGTTATGTTAATTAAGTATCCCCATATATATGTTTTGTTCGTATGTCCCCCTACCTGCATATTGTTACAACTGAGTGGCTGATTTTTCCTTGTGGTTTTGTACCATCAGACATGCTTGTGAAGTATGAAAGATCAAACTAAAGTAATTCCAAGTCATTTACATCATATGATTACATATTACTAACTTTTTCTTTCAGATTGCAGCATGGCAGCAAAATCTCTCTGCAGTGCATGAAATTTGGAAAGACTATATCAAGCACTACAGTCCGAGTATATTTCCTCTGCGAATGTTTATTTGGTCGGTTGCAAAGTGTAGAGATTTAAAATCCGCTTATGAAACACTGCAACATATGGTTGCTTTCTCCTTGAGCAGAAAGCCTTATATTACCGCAAATTCAAAAGGAATGTTGTATTCTTCAAAATTGGACATCCCTATACCTTCAAATGATCTATTAAGCTCACATAAACCTTACTTGGATGAGAGTGAAGATGCTGTTGCTTTGAGTGCGGATACTTGTATGAGAAACATTGAGCAATCTGTTACTTTAAACATGGGAATTGGAGAAGCTGGGAGTTCGAAATTAGGTATGATGAATAAATTTCAAACCATGCCTAGTATGAAGATCTTGGGATGGGCTTTTAAAGATGTAATGCACGCATGTGAACAAACTCAGAATGCTGGACTAGCAGAGCAGTTAATGTTGCAGGTAGGGAGTAGCTTTTGTTCTTTTAAGCTTGGGATTATTATGTGCTATAGTCATATCATACAAGAGTAGTGTTGAAGAATAAATTTCTGAAAGAAAAAAAAACTTAATTCCACCTGTAACTCTTTTTTAATGAGTTAAACCTCATTCTAATGAAAGTAACTTGACACCACGGTTTCTACCGGCTTCATTAAATTTGATGGCAATTTCCTAAACTGTATATTGTTTGTTTCATGCATTATAGCAAAGACTATACTCACTCAAACTGGATTTTCATATTATGTTTTGGTGTTGTGTTTTCCAACATTTCTCTATTTGGAGAACATGTCTTGTATTCATATCATCAACATTATTATATATACTAATTGTTGGAATTCTTTTCTATCTAGATGCAAAATCTTGGGTTGCAACCATCAGCCCATACATACAATTGCTATGTAAGAGCTGTTGTTTCTGAGAGAGGTTTCAGCATCGGCATTGACTTGGTAAGTTATGTTTATTATATGATCACAACTTGCTTCCAACTCTTCCCACCACACCCCACTCTGCCCCCCTTCTGCTGATAGTTGTCCCATTTTAACTTCATTTTTCTTAGGAGTTGATTTCAACCTCCTCTTTTCATCTTCCTGCAGTTAAAAAAAATGCAACTGATGAACTTGAAGCCATATGATTTTACTCTTGCTATCGTTTCAATTGAATGCAGCAAAGCTTTGGAACTGGATTACGCTGAGGCTCTATTGGACCACATTACCAAATGTTCAAATACACGTCCTTTCAATGTTTTTCTTGCAGCATGTGACACCATGGTATGTTAATATTTCTAAACTTGAATTCCCATACCACACGGGCTTCTCTTATTGCATTGAAGTTGAAAAGGGAATTTTCTTCTCACGGGATCTGGATAAAAGGGCACTCAGCATTTTAACTCTAGTCCTCAGGAAATTGGACTGACAGAAAATTTATGCTGCACTAATTTTGCAGGATCAACCAGAACGTGCTGTTAAGATGTTGGATAAAATGAAACAATTAAATCTCAAGCCCGACATCAGGACATATGAGTTGCTATTTTCATTATTTGGTAACGTCAATGCTCCATATGAAGAAGGCAATATGTTGTCACAGGTAGACTCCGCTAAAAGGATTAATGCTATAGAAAGGGATATGGCAAAGAACGGTGTTCAGCACAGTTACAAATCAATGAACTATTTGGTAATTCCCTTTGTCATAAAATTTTGACCATTTCATCTATTGCGGAGGACTTTGGTATGACTTTTTGTTTTTCTGCTCTCATCAGCTCAAATCGCTTGGAGCTGAGGGAATGATAAGAGAGCAGATCCAATATTTACGTATGGCAGATAACCAATTCTTACATAAAGATAATTATTGCGAAACACCTATCTATAATACAGTGTTGCATTCGCTAGTTAAAGCTGGAGAAGTAAGCACTCCCCATTTTGTAATCATAGTTTCCAATTGCTGCTTCATGAATGTGGGTTTATATCATCGTGTATTTAGCTACTGATTGTATTTCTTTGATGATGCAGAGCAACACAGCCATAGAAATATTCAAAAATATGAAATTATTTGGTCTCTCGCCAAATGCTGCAACATACCATATAATGATTGATTGCTGTGTCATTATAAGATGTTTCAAATCTGCATGTGCAATAGTATCCATGATGGTGCGTTCTGGGTTTTATCCAGAGACAATGGCATATACTATTCTTTTTAAGGTATACTTTACTAGTATTGCTGATGTACAAATAACCAGATTTCAGATTTAGTACATTAGCTTACGATATTTGACATTGAAGTACCCAATATTACTTGTATGCAAAGTTTATTGTAACAGTATCTTCTATTGTCATGATTCGTGCCAATCATCATTACAACATATATGGTGCTTAAATACTATTGTTAGGTCATTTCCTATTTTAGGTCTAGTGGGTATTAACATGATATCGGAGGCTTGTTATAATGTGAGTCTTGGGTCGAGTCCTTCCACGTGATTATATTTGAATTTGTTATTTGTTATCAGAATTTGTTGTGTGCTTGTGTTTGGGCTCTAAAGTGTCAGTTATTTACTGTCAAGCTTGTTTTATGTTAGGTTCTATTGGAATGCGAAGATTTTGATGAAGTGTTAAATATGTTTGACCGAGTGAGCTCAGAAGGGATTCAACTTGACCTTCTGTCATACAATACTATTCTTCAACAGGCATGGCTAAAGGTCTCTCTCTAGCTATCTATCTATTTAAAATTGCCAAATACCTTTTACATTTTATGAATGTGGGTTACATAATATATTTTTTGGCTGATCGTAAGACTTGATCCCCAAAGTTCTCCCCATTGATGCCAATTTGGCCATTTCTTGGGCATGTTAGATAGGTATTGTAATTTACATTCATAATTAACATTACTTCTGCCACTTTCATGAATGAATACCAGGGAAGGATCGATGTGATTGAGTTTATCATTGAGCAGATGCACCAACAGAAAATCCAGCCGGATCCATCAACCTGCAATTATGTGTTCACAGGATATGTGGACCGTGGTTTCCACAGCACAGCAATTGAAGCGTTGCAAGTTCTGAGTATGCGAATGCTTTCTGAAGAAGAGGACACTCTGCAAGAAAAGAAGACAGAATTTGAGGATCTCATCCTTACTGAAGACTCAGAACCTGAGTCAAAAATACTCAAACTTTTTAAAGATTCTGAGAATCTTGGGAGTGCTCTTTTGAATCTAAGATGGTGTGCTTTAGCTGGGTACTCAATTTCTTGGTCACCCGATCAAAGCCCTTGGGCGAGAAGACTCTCGGCTAACTACAATACTAGAGAAAGAACTGCAAGACTGATATAACTTTTCCGATCAAATTTTGTTTAGGAAGTTGCCCTAAGGCTGCACAATTTTGCTCGAATAATGCAAGGACTACTGCAGATAAAAGCACTACAAGTTTCAGGTCTCAGATTCATACGAAAAAGCTGGTAGTGAAAGAGTTGTCTTCGATGATCCTACTAATAAGATTTTTTGGTTGTACAATAGTAGCATTTGTTTTGATTAAGCTGACTGGATGTTTATTCTGTACTTTAGCACACTAAGCTGTTATAATCTGTTTCATTGTAATAGTATATTCAATTGGAAACATACTCAACAATTATGTAACTCCCAAAAAAGAATCTGAGAACTTTTTAAGCTCTCTTGATTAACGCACACAAGCGTTTAAAGGGCTTTTCGAGACAATGTATGATGTAAGAAGATTAACTTGGCTTCATTTAAGAATCAGAATTTGTATTCAAGCACAAGATTAAGCAATAATTTTGCGCTATTCCTAAATTGCCAATCATGTGTGGCATGCAAAAACATTTCCCTACTCACTGTTATACATAGATCATCCTTGAATCGAGCATTCAATAACATAAAACGCACACCGCTCTATCATAGCAGGTATGGCATTTGGTTTAGTGAGCCCCGATTTTGCTATATCATCAAATCCCTGTCTAAATTCTTGCGGCAGAACTGTTTATATGTTTTCTCCCGGAGGTAATTCTGCAAGCTTTGGAGGAGTCCCAAGTACACGTTCCATGTCAAAACGTACTTCAATGTTACGAATGCTGTACCCAACTACCATCAACCAGTAAAGCAGCTTGGCAAGCTCTGGTGCACTAGTCTCGGTCACACTTGTCTGTAACCACAGATACCCAAGCTTAAAAAATGACAATAGAACTTAAAATGGCATTGTTTAAGCAAGTTGGATGAAAATGTGTCAAAAGAAGTTACGTTACTCTCATAACATGGATATAACTCTAGTAGAAAGGCTTAATGCATAAAGCTAATGAAAAAAGGAAAAGAAATTAAACTAAGTTCAATCTCGAAAGTCAATTCAATATAGAAGAACAAAATTTCCAGGTGGTTTCAGTTCACAAACTCCATGTTCTAATCATTCACTCGTATTCACTGACATCATCAAGACATTTATATACTGCACCATACGGTTGAGAAAATTTTGACTAGTATTATAAATATATAAGTTCAGTATGTACTTTGTGGCTATACTAAATCATTCGTCTGTTAAGAAAATAAAAAAATTATAAAACCAGTAAATGTTAACTGAGAGCACTCTATTAAGCAAGAGCATCTTAGAAATTTTAACATTCTAGCTCAAACAGACATTTTGAACCAATTTCCTCAATATATAAAACAGTGTAGTCATTTTTGCAAAAATGCAAATATTCAATTGATTAAAGCTCAAACGGAAAGGCAAACCTTCATCTGGTCAGGATCAGAAACAGCCAAAAGACGCTTAATGAATGTGTTCATTGCAAGCACGACATCCTCTCCAGCACTACTTGTCAAATCCTACAAAACAGAACACATGTAATTTTTGAAAATAAAATTTTTAGATTAAACAACCAAAGGAAGTAATGGGTAATTTAAGAAGAGGCCACAGGATTATTGATCTGACCAGTGGAATGCTAGCAAGAAAGAAAAATTTCCAGTTATTTAAGATTGACATGGACAAAAATTCTGGATGCATAAGTAAATTTTCATGCTAGTTGGATATTCAAATATCTAAGCATGGATCTTGAAACAATTATAGCTTTCCTGATAATCAGAAGAAAATCTAGTAGCAATCAGAAACTTCAGACCTCAGCAATCAACCATAGGCCAATTAAGAAAACTAAAATAAAATATAATAACTTCTTACCTTCAGATTCTGAGGCTCGAGAGACTTAAGAAATTCCAACAATTCATTTTGTCCATTGAAAGATTTTCTACCAACTTGACGGTTCAGTTCCTCAATTTCTGCTTCAAGTAGCTCAATGTATTTTTTAGCATCTATTTTCTCTGGACCAGAAACATTATTCCACCTAATAACTTCACCAGCAACATTCTTTTGTGTACCCGGAGCATAATCTGGAATATCCTGTAAAAGTCATGGGATCAAGAAATGTAGGATCCATTTAATACTTACAGAGCAAATTTCTAGATATACAACGAAAATTCTTAAATAATTGGAATTAAAAAAAACACCTTTTGCTCTTGCACATCGGAAAGAGCAACCTGCTCTAAACTTTGTTGCAATTCCAAACGGTATTGTGCATTCTTAAACATATATCCAGTCATCATAACACTGTACATGAGCTGTGCAAGATTTTCAGCAACCTAAAACAAAGGTGAAGTAGTGATCAATTCAAACATCGTTAAAATTTGATCCAGCTTTGAATAGTTGTTGACTTGTTGTCCACCCATATAGAAGCTTTATGATACTGTAAGGTACTTACAGTGGAGACTGTAACAGCAAAAAATTGTGGAGGTAGCGTTCCTATCATATTTGTCACCGTTTGACGCATTGCATCAACTACCTAAACACAATACCATGACGAATATTTCATTGCCAAATATTTTTTTAGCTTGTATACCATATTCCTGAATCCTGAGTATCATAAACTTAATAACATATGAAAAATCAAACCTGTTGAGGAGCCCTTTTCACAAACAACTCCATGAATTCTGGTTGCACGTTTTTGACATACTCCAATAGTATATCTCTTCTGCTTGGCTGCAAATTATAGGCCAAATTAAATTAACAAAAAAAAAAAAAAAAACTCAAAATCTAATTCAACAATTGTAGCAAAACAAGTACACACTCTACTTGAACTATTGAAGTCAAAGACTAAACTAACAAATGACTAAGAACAAACAGGCCTGTAACAAGGACTAGTAAAATGGCCAAGCAAGTCGAATTTCGCAATCATACATCTAGGGGAACATAATTTGAAATTCATAGCTCAAGAAGCTTCACATTCCATAGTATACAATCAATCACAATTCAATGCCAATATCAAAAACACAACACTAAATCCAATAATTGCTCAAGCAAATACAGAGTATAATCAGTATATAATTTCATTATACAGAGAAAGACAAGTAGTACCAGAGCTCCATTGCCATTTGGAGGCTTGGAATCGTTAGAGCCGTTGTTAACCGACTCGTTTTTGGAAGAAGAATCGTAAGCTTGGATTCTCAAACCTAATCTCCCATTACAACGCTCCGTCTTCCTCGGAAATCTCACTGAAGTGAACAATTTAGGTCTACACGAAACGAGAGTCGTTGCTGTGGAGGAGGAGGAGGAGGAGCTACTACGTGAAGATGATGATGATGATTGATAAGTAAAACAAGGTTTCACAGTCAGCGAATTCATCTGAGCAGCTTCAACGATCAAAGCCCTCTTTTTTTTTTTCTTTTTTTAGGTATAAATAAGAATAAATTTTAATAAAACCCTAATTTTTTTTAATTTTTTTTTATCTTCTACAATGACGCCATAACGAAAACAGATACTATACTGTGTAGTGTAGTGGTGGGTGAGAGTGAAGAGAGTGGCGCAGAGAAATTGCGATTCCACCTTAACAGCGTGGGGTGGTTTACAGATGATCTGTGCTATGTGCGAATCGGATGGCTGGAATCGCTTCATCAAATCAGTTACATAAATCCAGAGTTTTTCTAGAAAAAACACTCGAACCCATAACCTCGTGATATATTCGTGAAGATTTTTTATCGGATCAACCTCTAGTGATAATGTTGATGATATAAACCATGCGAGTATGTAACATTACTCTCATTTTGGCCGTTTATGCTGCCACCGACCGGCCATATTAAATTTATATAATAATAAATAAATAAATAATTGTCTTGATTTTAGTAAAACAAATTCTCATCATTAAGGCTCTTAATTTAATTTTATTGCTTTCAAGTTTCAAGAAAGAAAATATTCAATTTATTGATAAATGAACATTTTAAATTTGAATCAAATCAGACCAAGTTCTGCTAAATTATTCCAACCTGTAACTATGGTTTTAATTAATTGTATAATCAATGACAAAATAAAAAAAAATAAAAAAATAAAAATAAAAATAAAAAAGAAGGTATTTTTGGGAGTGAGGAATAAAAAATCTAAAATCAAATAATTTCCAAGACAATATGTAGTGTTTGATGCCTTGATTGGGTGGATTTCGTTTAAGTGTTTATTTGGAAGAGCTTGTCTATTGGTTAAAAGAGTTTTTTTATTTTTATTTTTTTTTTAAAGTTTTTTTCAAATCTTTTTTTGTATCGTTTGGTTATCACCCAAAAGAGTTTTTAAATGATTAAAAAAATTATTTTACGTTTATTTGAAGAAACTCAAATTTAAAACTTTTCCAAGTAGAGTTTTTTTTAATAACACTAAAATCTCCAATATAACTCTATCTCTAAAAGATCTAATTCTAAAAGATCTACTGCAAAAAGATCTACTTGAGAAACTCTCCCAAACATACTCTCAATACTATACTTGATCAGGTAGATTTTTTTTTCTAGTGTTGTGCTCGATTGGGGAGATTTATTCTCATAAAAATAGATATATATGAATCGTAGATGTATTGCTCGATCGATCTTTGTTCTGATCATTGTCGTATTTCAAATATATAAAAAAGGATATGATTACACAAGTGGGGAAATGGAATGATAAAAAAAATGACCATAAACTGTTAGGTGTGGTACTATGGTTCACGGTTGCTTGTTTCAATGTGTATGGCTTCTACTGGGTCGGGTATATTTGCAAATCTTAAAAAAATGAAAGCAAGAAATTCCTTGCTTATAATGTCGACCAAGAACATATCATTACTTTGAACTTTGAAGTATAACACAAGAAATCCTCACATTTATATTATATTTACCATCAACTTTATCATGGCAAAGAATCTTTTATTTCAGTACAATAAACCTTTTTTTTTTTTTTTTCACTTTATAAGTCATTCTTGTAGTCTGTGCCCAAAAATTTAAAGGACGATATCACCTTTCATTTTTATTTTATAAGATGCGGACACTAACATGTGATGTTTTTCCGGAAAAATTTTTGTATTGATACAGATCTTGAAAAGAAAAAAAATCTTATATCAACCGATTTCATTATTTATGCGATAAAAACATATTGCAAGTTAGGGTTCGTCCATATTACAAGTTAGAATTAGCCTATAAGGAAATAAGTATAGAAAATATCATCGAAATATGTAAATTATAATGATATTTTTGATATTTTCTATAAATTTTGAATCCATATATATTAGTGAATTATCAAATGAGTTATTGATGTCAAAACAGGTCGCCCCCGCCCATTAGGCCCAGGCCTATTGGTTTAATGGACCGTGCCAGGCATGGCCTGTTAGGGAGATAGGTCGTGCAGGGGTGGCTTGTTTGGGGGGAGAGTGGCCTGGGCTAGGCATGTGGCCTATGCCAGGGCGTGCCTAGGGCAGGCCAGCCAGTTACGGCCTTAACGGGTTTTGAATTTAATTTTTTTTTTTTAAAAAAAAATTAATTCTAGTGGGCCCTAATAGGCCAACCCACGGGCCGACTTGTTAGGGCACGCCATAATTCATTTTTTCAAAAAAAAAAAATTAGGCTCACAAGCCTGACGAACCATGCTGGGCCGACCTGTAGGCCGCACCACTTGGCCCAACACGGCACGTTGGCTTAACAGGCTTGGGCCTGACCTGTTAAGCCGACGTGCCGAGCCGACCCGACCCAGGCCCACGACTGTGACTGAAACAGGTCAGGTCGGATGGTTCGCCAGGACTTGGCCCGTTTTACCATCACTAATCCCGTATGTTTTTATGTGTGAGATTTTTTTTTTTTGTTTACACCATCCGGTTTCCGGGTGGGGCGGATCCACCATACGGTGCAATCAGTCCAGACCACACCCTGACTAATCCGGACTCGCACCGGGTCGGCCCACTAAGGGGTAAAGTGCTCCCAATATGTGTAGCTCCGTTCACAATGGGGGTTGAACCCACGACCTTACTTAAGGGATGAGAGCGCCGAACCACTCACACCAACACATAATTGGTTTATGTGTGAGATTTTCAATCTCTAACATTAACGAACTATCAATTTTTTACTTTTTAATATTCTCTTACACGTAAAAACACGTGGAATCCCACTTGCACAAAATAATGCATGGAATCCGGCTAATATTAGCTAGAGAACGAGGATCATGCACATAAGAATGCACCCGAACAAAACCTTATTGTGCATATCAATTCAAAAGTAGTATTAAAATAATTCTATTTTCGACGTTGTACAACAAGACAGTTTGGCCGAGTGGTCTAAGGCGCCAGATTTAGGCTCTGGTCCGAAAGGGCGTGGGTTCAAATCCCACAGCTGTCATCTTTTTTTCATCACTAGAACATTTGATCAAAACGGTGTGCTCTGATGACTAGACACCAACCCAACTTGAGATTCCTCTTCTCAATCTCGCACGTGACTTGCCATTTTTATAATTCTCTCACTCAACAAACTCTATCATTTTTAGATCAAATCCAAATGTTAGATTGATTTTTAATTATTATTATTTAAAAAAAAAAAAAGATTTTATTGTGAAAATAGAAGGATTAAAATAAGAGAGACAGAGATGCCACCAAGCTCACGGTGACACAACTGTCAATTTCTTCATTCACTCAAGAGTCGAGACTCTGCAGTCTCCATACAAAAGAAGATTTTTTTTTTTCTCAAATGGATTCTTGTCGTTTTTTTGCTTTGCCCTTTTAAAAAGGAAATCTCTTCAGGCAATGTTGGAGGAGTCTTATTAGTAGCAGTGACCAAAACAAAGCAAACAGGGAAAAACAAATACAAAGAGTGTGTGATTTTTTTTTTTTCTGTGTCAAGTCTCAAACACGCAAACACTTAACGAGAGAGAGAGAGTAAGAGAGAGGTACCAGTTACCACCACCGCCATCGCCATCACGGCAGCTGAGAGATGGCTTCTCAGCGGCGGCGTCACCACCATTACCACCACCACAGGTTCAACTACTTGGTCCCGGTCATCTCCGCTATTTTCGCTGCTCTTCTAATACTCTTCTGTCTCCTGTCGTTCTTCGCTCCTTCTCCCGTCGATCGGGATCACCTACGTCACCGAATCCAACACTCCGAGACGGTCGATGCCCCGACTGGAGTTTCGGGTTTTCGTGTTCCGGTTAGGGATTCGTATTCGTTTTCGTACTGCTATAACAATTTTATAAATTTCGTTTCGAAATCGATTGATTATGCCTGTTCTTATTTGTTTTGCTGCTTTTGTGGATCCTGGTTGACTTACTGCGAGTGTTTTTTTGAGACCAGAGCCGTGGCGGTAGATCGAATCGTGATATTTGGAGCTCGAGAAATGCCGATTTCTATCACGGATGCAGTGAAGCTAGCAAGAAGTTTGCAAGTGCGTTTAATTTATTTTTTTTCATTTTTATAATTGTGTTATTATGATTACAATGTTAATAATAATTTTTTAGGATGTTCATGATAATTTTGCGTCAAGAAAGCTCGATTTTACTACTATTATGTGCCAAAGTTAATATTTTTTTCGAAGTTTTTGGTACTTCTGGTATTCTTTAATTTTATTTAGGGAAATGCTGGTTTTGCCTATAGATTCTCTGGCATTGTTTTGATGTGAATTGTATTCATCGCTTTGCAGAAGTTGAAGATATAACGCAGCCTAATAGATACTTGGCCATTGCTACTAGTGGAGGCTTGAATCAACAAAGAACTGGGGTAGCTTTCTCAAACTTTTTATGTATTATATAGTGGTTGAACTCTTCAATTTTCGAGATCCAATTGTGGTATAATGATGTTAAGAGGCTAAAACAACTTTTTACCTTAAACATACTGGATCATTTTGGTCTCAAGCATTCAAATCCTAAATCTTTGACATGTATTTGTTAAGTTATATTTTATCGTTACATGCTAGCCTGAATAGTTGTATAATGTAATGCAACAAACTCATAAAATTTATTTGGTAGCCAACATAAAATTTAACGAACCTTAAGATTCTTGAAGTATTACTGATTTATATAAGGCTGTGTTTCCTCTTGATTACCAAGTACCTCCTGAATTGTTTATTGCCTGAGCCAATTTTAACTACTCACATCGTTGGCAGATTACTGATGCTGTTGTTGCTGCTCGTATCCTGAATGCTACTCTTGTTATTCCTAAGCTGGACCAGAAGTCTTTCTGGAAGGATGCTAGGTTAGTTAAAGACAGAAAATTTGTTATGGCTTCTTTCTTGCAGTTTGATTTTTCAGTTTCATCTTTCCAGTGTGATGGAAAGTGTGTGATTTTATGCATTCATTGGTTATAGTGATTACAAATTACTTTTTCCTGTGCAGTAACTTTTCGGAGATTTTTGATGCCGATTGGTTTATATCGACTTTATCAAAAGATGTTAAAATCATAAAGCAGCTCCCAAAGAAGGGAGGAAAAACTTTGACTTCATCTAACATGCGTGTTCCAAGGAAGTGTAATGAAAGATGTTATCAAAATCGTGTACTACCTGTTCTCTTGAAAAGGCATGTAAGTTTCAGTTTCCTTGAACTTTTTTTTTTTCTCTTTTATTCATTACAATTTTGTGATTTTAGCTCAGAGGATGTGATCTTTCCCCAATAGTCAATATTTGTGTCTTATTGCACACAGTATTTCCTACCTTTTCTTTTTACACATGTGATGGTTGATTTGATTTTTTCTGAAGACCTGCATGAACCGAAACAAATTTATCTTTGTTAGTTGCTTAAATTATGTTTAGCACTCAGACTTTGGCAATGTACATATTTAAGTAACATTAACATCAACTGAGTTGCCTTGCTTGTAGGACTATCTGTCATGATAGTGCACTGGTCTGTCAAGTCTGGTTAATAAGTTTAAAATGTCCTCAAACTTTGGTTTAAGATTTGAATTTGAGGTTAGGAGTGATATCAGTAGAGATGTAATGATGAACATATTGCTAAATTCCAAGCATGGTTGTTTTATTGGTCTTTCAATAGCATTATGTTTGACTGTGCAAGTAGGTACTTTCTTTTTGTCAATGTAAAATATTTTATGATAGATGTAAACCAAGTTGCTTTGTATTTAGGACCATCAGTTACAGTTTGTACTGTTCAATGTCATATCCGGTGGGCATCTAATAAGTTTTAAAAATGGAACACGAATACTCAAATTCTGATTTAAAATTTTTGTTTTAGGAGATAGTTTGGTTAGACATAAAGTGAAAATTGTTAATATTAGTGTTAAGGAGCTGATTTAATATCATTTCCCTTTCCGGATTTTATTTTTACTTAAATATTTCCATTGATATTTGTCTGCATATTGGATCTCAACATATGAATGGACATTTTAAAACCATAAATTCAGGTAGCAGAGTCATAGTGATTTGAGTTGAGTTGTTATTCTTTGTCTTCTCAGTTTATTTTAAATAAATATCTATTTGTTTCAAAAATTCAGGTTGTTCAGCTGTCGAAGTTTGATTACAGACTTTCAAACAAGTTGGATACAGATTTACAGAAATTGAGATGCAGGGTTAATTACCATGCTTTAAGGTTTACAGATCCTATACGTGAAATGGGTAAAACACTAGTCCATCGAATGAGGCTGAAAAGCAAGCATTATATTGCCTTGCACTTGAGGTATAATAATTGATCTTTGGTCCTCTATCATTCTGGTTATCATTGAAACAGAAACACCCATGCTGATAAGGCACACTCATATTTGTAGATAATTACATGCTTCTATATAATCCTTCAGTCCTTTAACGCACCTATAAAGTGTATATGTATCATTATCTCTTCAGTGGATAATGGATTAATAATAAACTGAAATAACTTTTGCTTTTGGTTCTAGAAGCATGCCTGCTATTGAATTTTTAAATCGATAGGCACTCTGGCATGCAGCAGGAAGCTTGTTCTTTATGTATTATATTTGTTGACTCTGCATTCACAGGTACTTGATGCAAGTATTGTTTCTTGTTACAGGTTTGAACCTGACATGCTTGCATTCTCAGGATGCTATTATGGTGGTGGTGATAAGGAGAGAAAAGAACTGGGTGCAATACGTAAGAGGTGGAAGACTTTACATGTGAGGCTATCAATACTGAACTCTGTTAAATGAATATCCATTCCCATTTTAGTTGCAAAGAATATTGTTGTTTTGAGTAAATAGTTGAATTTTTAAAAAAAATTTGTGGGCTAAAATATGTGATAGACAACATAGCTATAGATATCACTCAAAATTTTGTCGGTTCTGAACCCTAGTCTAAGGTTTAATTTGATGTGAATTTCATTTGCACACAGTATCATTGGTATTACTTGAGACTTGCCTGTGAAATATCTGTGAGTTGATTTTTAACTAATTTTCAGATAAGCAATCCTGATAAGGAAAGGAGGCATGGAAAATGCCCACTCACTCCGCAAGAAGTTGGTCTAATGCTGAGAGCACTAGGATATGGCAGTGACGTTCATATCTATGTGGCGTCTGGTGAAGTGTATGGGGGGGAAGAAACACTGGCACCTTTGAAAGCACTCTTTCCCAACTTCTATTCAAAAGAGACAATAGCAACGAAAGACGAGTTGAAACCATTTTCAACATTCTCATCTCGAATGGCTGCACTGGACTTCATTGTTTGTGATGAAAGCGATGTATTTGTCACCAACAACAACGGTAATATGGCTAGAATACTGGCTGGAAGAAGGTATGCTTGCTTACCTTTATTTCCCTTTGCTTTCTCCCCTGTTATTTTTTTTATGTTAACTGCTGTCTATAACTTTAATTGTTTTCATTTGTTTCAGAAAATATTTTGGGCACAAGCCAACTATTCGTCCAAATGCTAAAAAACTCTATCATTTGTTCCCAAACACGACCAGCATGACGTGGGAAGCATTTGCCTCTAAAGTTCGTACTTACCAGAGAGGCTTCATGGGGGAGCCAAATGAGGTGAGGCCAGGCAGAGGTGAGTTTCACGAGAATCCATCCACCTGCATATGTAAAGATTCTACAAAGAAAGAATCGTTACCTAGAAAATACGGAAAGGATGATAGTGCAACGAGAAAAGAAGTTATAGTAAGTGACGATCAGAATGACGATGATGAGCCAGAATGGCTTGATCCTGATGATGAAGAAGATCAAAAAGGACTCCAAGAGAGAGGCATCTACAATGGAACAAGTTTGGATTATGATGGAATCACCTCTGAGGAACCTGAGTTGGAGGAGATGCTTTCGGACTAAAAGGAGTCATTCTAAAGTTTTTAGCTCTATTTGATCAAGTCTTTCGCGAAATTTCTTCTCCTCCTATTCGTGTTCCCTTCAGAATTTTGCAGCTCTAGCTAAACCCCTATACATCAATTTTATACTGTAGATAGAACCACCAGAAGAGAGAAGAAGATCACATTTGAAGATGATACCAGCAATATCAAGTTTTTGGAAAGTGAGCCATATTTCTACCGGCATGTGAAGGGATCTTGGTCTTAAAAAAGGCCAAAAAAATGGGAGGTCAAAGATTAATTAAGCAAGTTTTTCCCTTTTTTTTTACATGAAGGTTCCATAGACAAACCTCAATTTTCAAATGGCAGGGATTGTATTGTCGAAAGAGTAAAAGAAAAAGGTATTTATTATGGTTGAAAGACTCTTTATTTTATTTTATTTTATTTGTTTTGGAATATTATCATTCTTTATAGGAATGAGATTTTGGTTTGTTGAAAAGCTAGTCATGTTCAGGTTAGAGGAGGCATCGAGTGATTTGTATATGGAAAATAGAACAATAGATGGCGGCTGTAAACAAATTCAAACATAATTGGATGAGCTTTCTTTTCGGTTGTTTCTTGTAACTTATAATTCATACATACTCCTTCCTACATTTTTAACTTGTTATACACTTGTACTCTCGTCATGTCCATCGAAATGAAAAAGAGGAAGAATATATACAACTGGGGTCCCACATTTTTTTTCATTTTTATTTTTATTTTTCAGTACTGGGCTGCGGCCCCGGTGGCACATAGCAAAACTCAAAGAAAAATATTCATTCAAATCAAGAAGAAAGTGTGCAATTATATTGCATTACCGGAACACACTTGCATGTATACTCAGGTGAACAAACGGGAAGCAATATTTTTGTCAAATGAATAGATGAAGTTAAAGGATCAAGACAGGGATCGAATTGTCTCGATGGAGACAAGGAAACAATGGGCCCAATTAGGAGCAGCCCATGTCCACCTAACTTGACATGTATATAAACGATGTCGTTTGAAGTTTTATCACAATTCACAAATGGCTCTCTTCCTTTTTGTAAAATTTTCTATTCTTGAATTTGAATACTGATTTATCGGTTTTAATTTGATTACAATTAAAATCAGTTTTAATTTGAATACTGATTTTTCAGTTTTAATTTGTCATTTCATCATTTTTGGACATTATTTGTGCAACGATGTTAGTATATAGTTATCATAAAGGTGGGTTTTACTGATTGTTCATACCAGAGAGTTAAAAGTTAATCCGATTATTTTATTACTAAACTATGTAAGTGGTATATACTTGTTTGATTTAAATAGTATTTGTGATGCTAGGAGCCGTTCTTTTGATTGGAAATGTAACATCATGGGACGTAATACATGTTTGGTCAAACTACTTGTATTCATTGTATTCTTAACAACCGAGTTTATTCTTATCAGTTCCTTAATTATCGGCGATTAGATTCACCGATTTCAATTTAAACAAAGTCTTCTTCTGGTTAATCAATTGCTACACACACTTCTCTAAACCCAGTTTTGGTTATTTCGGTTACTTAGACAGAGAGTATGAATCACATTTTGATTTGAGTCACTTTTGAGAAGATTGGACGGTCCACACTATGCAATAAAAAGATTCCAAAACCAAAGCTCTCAAATTATAATTACTTTGTTTCTGTTTAATCACTCTCTTTCTTTTCATATCTCTTTTTTTTAAATCTATTTTTTAATATTAAATATAATACATATATCTCTTATATGTATATGTATATATATATAGCTATTTTGTATACATAAGAGTATTTTTGTAATCAACTTTGTATAAATTTGATTTCATTTCTATTTCTAAAAAAGTTAGTAAACGCAGTAATTGAATTTGCAACTTAATTCTGATTCCCTTTTATTCTCTTTCCGGTGAAACTTAATTCCGTTCACTCATTCCAGATTAGTAAACACGCCATAAATACGTTACACTTGTAAGGGGAAGTAAATATGTCAAACTTTTAAGGGTTTATTTAAGGGTAAATAAGTGTTTTTCATTATTATTAAGTAAATATGTCATACTTTTAAGGGTAACATGGTCAATTACTACAACATGTACAATAGAAGGGCTCCATTGTCATTTCATCATTTTTGGACATTATTTGTGCAACGGTGTTAGTATATAGTATATAGATATCATAAAGGTGGTTTTTATTAATTGTTGAAACTAGAGAGTTGAAAGTTGATCCGGTTATTTTATTATTAAACTATGTATGTGGTATATATTTGCTTAATTAAAATAGTATTTGTGATGCTAGGAGCCGTTCGGAAATGTAACATCATGGTACCTAACACATGTTTGGTCAAACTATTTGTATTCATTGTATTATCAACAACCTCTTCTTTAGAGCTTAGACAACAAGATACCAACTCATGTACCCCTAGCCTTTTGTGCTTGATTAATTGTGTCAAACTAATTGAAACAACCAAACCCGAGTTTATTCTTATCAGTTCCTCAATTATCGGCGATTAGATTTACCGATTTCAATTTAATCAAAGTCTTCTTCTGGTTAATCAATTGCTGCACACACTTCTCTAAACCCAGTTTTTGTTATTTCGGTTACTTAGACAGAGAGTGTGAATCACATTTTCATTTGAGTCACTTTTAAGAAAATCAGACGGTCCACACTGTGCCATAAAAATATTCCAAAACCAAAGCTCTCAAATTATAATTACTTTGTTTCTGTTTAATCACTCTCTTTCTTTTCATATCTTTATTTTTTTAAAATCTATTTTTTTTTATATTAAATATAATACAAACTATATCCACTCAAATCGTGATGTGGGCTAGATGCGAATTCGATAATTCTAAAAGACTATTCTAAAAATTGATAATTATTTTGTTTCAAACAAAAATATAATTTTGTCATACAATTAATAATTAATTTTGTTTTATCAAATTTCATGTAATGATTTTCTTTAGTCAGAAAAGAAAAAAGCAATGATTTTGTTTTAGAATTTTTTTTTTTTATTTTTATAAAGAATAAAAATATCATGAATATATATAAAGAAATTTGTGTTGTATTATATTGAATATTGACCATTGGCTTGATTAATTAAATAAAAAAGGTTGGCATGGATGATGTGGATGCGATTTGGGACCTTAAATCGATTGGATTAAAATCTTTAATTGATGCTGAGATCCAAATCACAAATAATTAATTAACCAATAAAATCGAAGGAATATGCAAAGCATTAAAGAAAATCTTTTTAGTTTAATTGTTTATTAATTAGTAAGTGGACCATAGAAAAAGAGTGTATTTTACTTACTTAATATAGAATCATTTAGATCAAGCTAGAAGCCTAGAATCTCAATTAATCTCATCATTTGTTCTATTTTTGGTATTGATTAGTATTGTTTATTCTCAACTTGCCCTTAATTGTACATTATTGCAACCAAGCTAAGAAAAAAAACTATTATTTTGCTTACACTTTTCTAAATTTGACTATTTTCGCCCATAAGTTCAAGATCCATTTCTAATAAACTCTATCCACATATGTTGATGTGAACTACTTGTTTTAATACCATCTATCGTAAACGATAAACATTCACAAACTCACGATTCAGGGACTTTTAATAAATCCACGGCTAATTTCTTTTTTGTAATACGATAAGATTATCAAATTTTAGTTACATCATTTCCTTTAAATTTTTCAATGTATAGTTGTTATTGTTACATCATGAGCGCATATTATTTCTAATGTGGAAGCACACTTGACAAACCACTTATAGTTATATTGTAGCGTGTAAAAACAAAATTGAAGCTGATAAAATCTTTTTCTTTTTTTGTGGGCTTGAAATTTGATTATGAATTTCTAATGACCCCACCCCCCACAATTATGTCATTTTGTGTTTGAAAAGGAAACCAAAAGCACAAAAATCATACAACAAAGCAAAAATGTTTTCACTTTTTTTCGCAGTCAGCAACCTGTACCTTAATATTAGTTTCTACCCTTCAAAAAAAAAATAAAAAATATTAGTTTCTATATTTTATATAAACAAAAATAGAAAAAGAGAAAAAAAAAAATAAAATTTGTTGGGGAGTCTTTAATTAGTGCAAGTAAAACTTTATCGAAATATTCTTATTATGTCACTGTTTCAACATGTTATATTCGCAAAGATTATATATGATTAGATTTTAAACGTACCGTCTAGTATGATCGAGGTATACATGGACAATTCCATGTGGTGTTATATGAACATGCTCGAGGTTATACATAAACTAATAACTTCGTGTCGTGTCGTGTCGTGTTATGTGAATGGTGGTACACAAATACGTCTAGATGCACTCAAGCAAAAGATCAAGGAAAAAAGCTCTAAGATAAGTGAAAAACCAATAAGTAAAAAAAAAAAAAAAAAAAAAAAACCATCTCTTGGATGGACCAAAAATTGCTCCAACAACCTTCCTAAGTCTCTCTAGTTTTTTTTAGAGCTTGAAGGGGTGACTTTCATGGTGCTCCATCAATATAGGGAAGGAAATAGCGCTGCTGATTTTCTTGCGAGAGAAGGAGAAATGGGTAATACCATCATTTACGATGATCAGCATCTTTTACCTCGTTTTCTTAAAGGTGTTCTTCGTATTGATAGGTTGGGTCTCCCTTCCTTTCGACACTAGCGGGTTTTTTTGGTGTTCTTGGTGCTTTTTCGTTGTTTTTTCTGGCTTGGTTGTGTTTTTGTTTTGTTTTTTCGGGTGTTGTCTGTTGTTGGTGGTGTTTTTTTGGGAGGGTGTTTATTTTCGTTTATTTTTTGTTTTTCTCCCTTCTGCTTGGTTGTAACCTCGGTTTTCCTCCGCCTTAAGTGAGGTTTTTCTATTTTATTTTTATTTATAAAAAAAAATTATATGAAAAGATACATTTTCAAAAAAAAAAAAAAAAAAAAAAAAGGTCTCTCTAGTTTTAACTTTTAGGCTGTGTTTGTTGGACCGGATTGGACTATATCCAACCGGTCCTCATGTTTATTGAACACATTGTATTGGAAAAGCTATCCCGCATCTGTTATCCTACTGTGGTGGGTTTATTTAGTCCCAACACAAATGTTGGGACTATTTTAGTCCCACTTTTCATTTCCTTTTTTTTAATATTTTTTTGGTTGGACCAGCCTTTTATCCTTTTATATTATTAATATTTTCATATTATTTTATAAAACTTTTTTCAGTTTTTTTGGCTAGGAATATTTTTATCCCAGTCTTCTGTTCCTTTTTTTTTTTTTAATATTATTTATATTTAAAATATTAAATTTATCAAATCTGATTTAAAAAATAATTTAATAATTTTTTTTAACCAAATTTAATTTAAAATAGTTTTATTTTTATTTTCTTTGAATTTATTAAAATGATTTTGTTTCTTTAATATAATTTTATATTTACCTCTCACAAAAAAAAAACAATTATTTTCAATTATTTTTTATCCAATCCCATGTTACATCAAACAAAAGACGGTATTATTTTAGTTCAATCCGTACTGCACCAAACACATCTCAGTATTATTTAATCCAGTCCAATCCAATCCAATCCAATCCAATCTTATAAAAATAATCAAATCATATCCAATCTAATCCTGTACACCAAACACACCTTTAAGGAGACAAAGCATCCTCTCTAATTTACTTTCTCACTCTTCAATTAATTTCGATAGTCAAGATTAATCCATCTCATTAAAAATTGATGGTCCAAATTCAATTAAAAAAAAAAAAAAAAAACTGGGCCCAACAGCAATATAGATTTTGTGTCCAACTGTTTTTTTGTTTTTTTTTAACCCAATATTCATTATTATTTTTATTTTATTTTTGTATAAATACTATTGAACTATATCAATTTTTATTATACTTTCAAATAGCAAATTTTCATCTATCTATTTCGATAGCAAGTCACTCTCCTTCAACGACCGTCATTCCTAATAGAATTTCATAATCACCAATTCACCATCTTCGATGATGAGTTCAAGTATCCGAGTATTGAAGTTATTTCGAATCATAGTTATCAATTAATAAAAATTTCAATGAAAATATCTGAAAATGAAACAAATGAATGATCTTATTTATAAAATATGTTTTTTTTTAATTATTTAAATATAGCTGATAAAATATGACCATTATAATATAGACGTTAGAATATAACTGTTAATTATAAATAATAATATTTTAAATTTATTTAAAAATAATAATATATCTTTTTTAATTAAAAATAATAATATATCTTTTTTAATTAAAAATAATTAAAAAATAATAATGAACTATTTTAAAGGAGGTTTTTTTTTAGAGTATTATGACTTCCCATTAAAAAAAAAAAGTAGGGATGCTCTACGACTCAAGTCGGAGAAGAAAGAAGATTGTGACTGTTTAACAAAAAGCAAAGAAGATTGATGACAAAAGACCAAAATCTTTTTCATCAGTCGTGCATCAGTATAGTTGTTGTCTGAATAATATATAGTTTTTGCGTAATAAGTAATCTAAAAATAGAAAAAAGAAAGAGAGCCGTAGTTGAGCATCTAATCAGAACCAAAGTTGCTCACACCAACACCTCCAATTTTTACCACTTTGAAGAATTCTGATTCCTCTGATATTATTTATATATATATAATATATTCAACCCCATTTGCATCAGCAAAGGATCTGTTTTGTTTTTTTTCTCTCTCTCTCTCTCGAGTCTCGATCGCTCTAGTTGGACTTTTACAGCGAGTATTACAAGGCTCAAAATGTGAGTTGTTTACGTGGTGGTCCCACGTTGTGAACGGAATCTTCTCCCTCGGCAAATTGCCAGGAATCACCACCAAAAAGAGAGAGAGAGAGTGTGTAAAAATCTAGGATTTGGGAGGCTGTCTGAGTCTGAGTTTGAGATAATTACAAGGACAAAGCTTGGTGAAGGAGAGACGGACTCTTCTTTTAAAAGGGCTTTTTGATTTGAGATTGTTTTGTTTGTTCATTCATATTCCTGCTTCTCTAGACACTGCTTTTGGAGTATTTTCCGACAAAAGTACAATAAATAATTCTCAAAGAAAATATACATACCCCATTTGAGTATCTTGAAGAATCTCCACACTGTGAGTTTTTTTTTTTTTTTTCTCTATGCTTCATCTCTTAAAAGTTAAAATAGATTGGTTTTGTTATTGTGGATGATGATATTTTGTGAAGATATTGATTAAAAGGTTTCTGGGTTTTCTTTTCTCTCTGGTAAAAATGGAATCTTTTCAATCAAAAGTGAGAAAAATATTGTCTTTTTAGCATATTGAAATGAATCCATTGAAAGTGGGTTTTATTTTCTCCTTTTTGATATCACATCTTAAAAACTTGTTGCTGATGTTCTATCATTCATGGTTCAAATATTGGTTTTATTCTGTTGTTCAATCCTAGTGTTTGTTGTTGATGATGCTTTTGATTTTTGATTCTTTTTTTTTTTTTTTTTTTTTCTGCTTTGACTGATGTTGAAGTTGAACGTGGCCAGTTAAAAAGAGAAGGCTAGTCTAACTATCTGAGCTTCTAGTTGATTTAGTTTCCTGTTTCCAATTCTGTAATTTTGTTGTTCTTATCTGAAACTTTTGTTCTGGATATTTTTTTTGTTTTAGTCTCCTGAATTTGAAGAGACAAGAGTTTGAAGATTTGATTTTGGTCTTGGAGGTTCTTCTTTTTGAAAAAAGTTTGGTGGGTATTTGTAGTACGTTTGGAATCCAAGATATCAACAGTTTAGCAGAAGAAGATTTGTCAAAATGGAGTTTTGAGAAAAAAGATGAACATGGAAGATACTGTTTTTTCACCCGGTACCATGTTCGGTGGTGGTCCTCCATTGGATTCTGCTATGGATTTGGATTGCATAGATGATTTGTTCTCTCAAGGATGCTGGCTTGAAACGATAGACGGATCTGAATTCCCTTATTATAGTCCCTCTACATCTACAGCCTTTTTTGACCCTCTGTTTTCTTGGCCTCCCTCGGAGACTATCAATGGCGCTACAAACACAATACCGTCTCAGCTGAGCAACCAAGAAGAGAAGCAACGAGAAGAGAGGCAAAAATTGTTGTTGCAAGGGAATTCACCAGTTAGTGAGCACCAAGGAAAAAGTCCTCTTGATACGCAATCCCTTTGCCAGAGTGTGATTAGTATCGATGGAGGCTATAATCATTTACCAAATTACACTATTGAAGGTTCCAAATTAAGCAATAAATGGTGGATTGGGCCAAGGTCAAATCTAGGACCTGCAACTTCTGTAATGCAGAGATTAATATGTGCACTTGGTTACATTAAAGAGTTTACAAATGAAAAAGATCTCCTTATACAATTATGGGTGCCAGTAGATAGAGGAGGTAGACGTGTTCTCACAACTTATGACCAACCTTTCTCACTTGATCTCAATAGTCAGAGGCTTATTAGTTACAGAGACATCTCTGTTAAGTATTATTTCTCAGTCGAGGAGGACTCCAAGGATGTTGTGGGACTGCCTGGTCGGGTTTACTTGGGCAAGGTACCTGAGTGGACTCCTGATGTCCAGTTCTTTAGAAGCGATGAGTATCTACGCGTTGATCATGCTCAACAGTGTGATATCCGGGGAACTCTTGCCGTTCCTGTTTTTGAACAAGGCAGTAGGACTTGCTTGGGTGTTATTGAGGTTGTGATGACAACCAGGCGGATTAAGTATCGATCTGAACTTGAAAGTGTTCGTAAAGCACTTGAGGTCTGTTTTCTTTCATAACAATATTCCTTTCAACTTCAATTTCTGGTTATTTCCTCGGTTTAAATTCAGCATGGTTTGGTTTTAAAACTATACCATATATTATTTTAATTTTGTTTCTTTGTGAGTATTAATGAACAGATTCTATTAAGTGCCTTGAAAACCAAACTGTATTTTAAAGAAACTTTAAAATTCTTGCAATTTTAATTTAAACCAAAAACATGATCATGGTGTAGGTTCAAGTGTCCATGAACAAAACTGACATGATGAGATAAGTATTCAATATAGGGGGTTCTCGACTTCTCGTTAATGTTATTTTTTAATTATTTGCTTTTCAAACCAAGTTTTTGTTTCTCCAATGTGTGGGTTCTTTAACAGTTGCTGTTTAAATCTACAAGGGTTCTTGTCTTCTGTAAAATCGTTTATATGCCACCTAAAGTATAACATGGGAATTACTTCAATCCTTGTTTTCTGTTTGAATAAAAAATTTCACTTGCAGGCTTTTGATCTTAGGAGTTCCAATGTTCGGAGCGCTGAAAACATAAAGGTAATCTGATTATAGTTTTCAGAACAAATCAATTACATAGTAAAAAAATTTCTTTTTGAGGTCATTTGTAGTGTGGTTTTGATATCAGGACTCTTTTTTTTTTTGTATCAGGCATGCAACAAGTCATACCAAGCTGCCTTACCTGAGATTCAAGAGGTGTTGAGATGTGCTTGTGAGACACATAGATTACCTTTAGCTCAGACTTGGATTTCATGCGCTGAACAAGGTAAAGGGGGTTGCAGGCACTCTGATGAGAACTTCATTCATTGTGTTTCCACTATGGATCAGGCTTGCTATGTCGCTGATCCTGACATGTGGAGTTTTCACGAGGCTTGCTCTGAGCATCACCTATTAAAAGGTCAAGGTGTAGCTGGGAAAGCATTTCTGACCAACGAACCGTGCTTCTCACCCGACATAACTTCCTATATAAAGACCGAGTATCCTCTTTCTCACCATGCAAAAATATTAGGGTTGTGTGGCGCTGTTGCAATACGTCTACGGAGCATTCACACTGGTACAGCTGATTTTGTCTTGGAATTCTTCTTGCCGAATGGTTGCAGGGATCCTGAAGACCAGAGGAAAATGCTTAGTAGTTTGTCCATCATTATACAACAGGTTTGCCGGAGTTTACGAGTTGTAACAGACCAGGAGCTAAAGGAAGAATCGGGTTCTCCAATCAGTGAAGTGATTGTCCCTGCAGATGGTAAATCCAGTAGAGAAAAAATGTTGAATGTTGACACTCAATCTGAAAAGTATTCTCAAGAAAATTCATCCTGGACAGACTGTCTCAAGGAGATCCAAAATGTCTGTGATGTTGACTCACTAGACCAAAAGGAAGAACCAGTGGTGGTATTGGGCGAAAAATCATTGGAGGATGAGCCATATGAGAAGGAATTTAGCTTAAAAGGAAGTGATGAATATTATGTTGATTCTAATTCTGGTGAGGGTAGCTTCTCAAGTGTGCCTGTAGGTAAACACGGAAAGAAAAAACGTACCAAGGCAGAGAAAACTATCACCTTGCAAGTTCTTCGGCAATACTTTGCTGGAAGCCTGAAAGATGCTGCAAAGAGTATTGGCGGTAAGCATTTTTGCAACAAAGAAATTATTTCATCGTTTAATCACGGTAAATTTTTGACTAGCATATATATGATGTTTCTCCAAACAGTCTTCAGAATCCTTATTGGCTTTATGTTTATGAGTGGCAATTTTGACATTTGATGGTAAGGATGTTGTGGTAGTTTTCGGCCTTAGAGGAATAAGTCTGTATTTGTTGTTGATAAAAAAATACGACCGGAATAGCTAATCTAAGAATCTTCACTAGTGTTAGTTTTAATCACCTTCATTTGCTTTCATGCAATGTGAATACGGTTGACTGTTGAGCTTCTAAGCTTGTTCTCTTTATTTTGACCTTCATATATTCTTTGTAATTCTCAGTTTGCCCCACGACGTTGAAAAGGATATGTAGGCAACATGGGATACAACGTTGGCCTTCTCGAAAAATCAAGAAGGTTGGTCACTCCTTACAGAAACTCCAACTTGTGATCGACTCCGTTCAAGGTGGCTCTGAGGCTTTTCCAATTGGTTCCTTCTATACAAACTTCCCAGAGTTGGCTTCTCCGAATTTATCAGGAACCAGCCCCCTTTCAACTATGAGGCAAACTGATCATCAAAAACTAGAGAGCATGCAGCTGCCCAAGACTGACGTTTTGAGCCCTCAAGCCACAAAATCTCCATCTTCTTCTCGTAGTCAGAATTCCAGTTCAAGCCAATGCTATTCAAGCGGGACTCAACAGCTCCCGTCTGCATTTTGTGTTGCCAGTGTTGAAGATCCTATGGCTGCAGACAGCTCTGGTGATGTTGTTCTGAAGAGGGTCAGAAGTGATATCGAAGTGCATACCTCAAGTCAAGGACCGAAGCCACTCCCAAGATCCCGAAGCTACAAATCTCTTGGCGAACAGCCTATTCCGGATACTCTTCCTTTGCCAGAAATTGGCGGTCCCATATCCCAAGAGGTTGATGCACAGAGAGTAAAAATCACATATGGAGATGAGAAAATCAGGTTCCGCTTGCAACACAATTGGAAACTTAAAGATTTATTGATAGAAATTTCAAGGCGTTTTAACATAGACGACATGCATATGTTTGATCTCAAGTACTTAGATGATGATGCTGAGTGGGTATTGTTAACTTGTGATGATGATTTAGAGGAGTGTATTGATGTATGCCGATCATCTCAGAGCCTCACGATTAAACTCTCACTCCAAGTTTCTCATCATCATTCCGAAAGGTATTTGGGTACCAGCGGCACATAATGATTTAAGATGCTTTTAAGTTCTATCGAACAGTTCGAAGTTCCTTAATTCTGGTTTTGGATTCTTAAACAATGCTGGTAAGTACTGCCTGCTTATACTGAAGCGTAAATATCCTGGCATTGCAAGTGAAGGGTGAAAGTACGGAAACAAAGTTTCCAGAGCAGAAGGCTTCTTTTTTGTCAGCTGGTGGCCGTTGGAACATTAGATAAATGAGTTGCCGGGGAGTTTTTGAAATCAAAGAATTTGGAACCAACAACATCATCATTATATACAGGCCATTAACAGGTACATGATTTTCGCAGCATATATAAATGAAGATCGCGTTAACAGGATCTTCAGAACCTGAAAATCTTGAAGACATTGAGAGAAGTCAAATGAAACACACCCCTCATACCTCTCTAGAAGAAGAGAGCATGAAATTAAGTTTGTTGAAACTTGATTTCTGTTTTTACTAGATGATTTGTTGTCTGCCTGTATAATATAAAAAGGTGGCAACTTAGTGCTACTAAAAACTATTAAATATAGTGTAAATTGTTCAATCTAAAAGCTGAAATGAAATTGTAATTTCTTCAACATGTGAGAAGAATCTTCTTTTTAGTTGATCTATACCTTAAAACTTCAGTTTTGTATCTTCTTCTAACAATCAAGCTCTCCCTACTTGAATTGACAAAAAAAAAAAAAACTTGAGAAAATGCCAAATGCTTAATTAGCATATATGTACGGGTTTTTCTTTTAATACATTTGGATCGTATAATTGTATCGTAACTATCCGTATTATTAATAATGTAGATGTATAAAACTCAACAAGAATTCAAATTTATAAATGTCTATAAATTGATGTTGCTTTTGGTTGGTTGGTTGTAACAATTAGTGATCATGACAAAAGGAGTCGGCTATTTTGTTGATTGATTTTGATATCAAACGAAGTCCCAATATTTTACAGGGGGGAATCTAGCTAATGTTGAGATTAGAGGGGGAAAGTAGAGAATAGGACAAACTACAGGGGCAGAATGATAATTTCCCTCCCAATAATTTTTTAGTTTGCGTACATGGTTAGTGTTCGATGATGCGACGTCGAATACGGTTATGTATCTGATATTTTATTTGGTATATTCGAACCTCCACGTTATTCAAAATCCCATATATATAATCGCATTGTTTACAATGCACAAATCTGATCATCGCAAATGTTATTTGTAAAAAATGAAACCTTTGAATTTGGTAGAAAACCACCATTTTTCTTCTGGTTTTCTTTTGCTCTACTTGTTGGATATGATACACAAAACAGTTTTGGACACATTTAGGCTCCATCTCGGTGACTTCCTTTCTTTAGACGGACCATAAACCAGCACACAAAATTACACCGACTCTCAAACTTATAGAATTTTGTATTTATACTTATTATCGATACTGATAATTGACTTTAAACGTGTGCCTTCAGAGAAGACGTTTACAACTTAACACATTCTTCGAGTCTCATTAGTAGTGGAAAAACAGTTATAAACTTATAATACATCTGGGTTGGAAGGAATATTGATTGGATACTTCGATTTTTCTCCTTTCTCTGGGTTGAAGATTTGTATACTTTACATTAGGGAGATACCAAAGCTATTCAAAGTTTCGTTTCCTCTTTTTTTTTTTCTTTTTTCTTTTTTTTCATTTTTTCATTTTTTTTTCATTTTTTCTTTTTCCTTTTCGAATTAGTTGTACATGTAACTTCACTATCAAAACTGCAGAAATTTTTAACCCACAATGAAAAAGAATCTCTTTTGATACTCCAGAAGAGATTTTTTTTATATTATAGCTGTGATGAAACTGATGGCCTATCTTCTTGCCTTTCGACAACCACACATCTCGACGGTGGTCCAAACATGCTTAATACCACCTGCAAATAGAACAGCAACCGCGAATTGTCATATTCGAAATGGATGTGTAGATATAAATGTATGCTTCTACTTACCAAATGAATGGATACCAAATTTTAAGATGGATGTAACTTAATCGACTTACAGGTAGAAATACGAGCCCGTGCAAGAAACCGAGAAGGACCAGTGCCAAATACATTTGGAAGTAATAAACCTGTGAAATTGTATGACGGAAAGATATCAAATGGACTGCATAATGTCGGTTCTTGTAACGAAGAATTAAGTGAAGTGATAGGATACCACAAAAACTTCTGTCCTCGAGAAGCAAAGAACAATCACTCCAACTAGCTTTGTTAATGTAATTCCACTGAAAAAAAAAAATCAAATATGTTGGATTCGAAGAGCGTTACAGCCCATCCGTAATGAGGAAGATCTTCACAGGAAGAGAAAAAAAAATTGAACCTGAAAACCGAAGCCCCCATTGTGCTTAGAGCCTCTTTCATGCGTTGGTCTCTATCTCCACTGCTGACCTGTAAAGGGAATGCTTGAGAACATGAAGCAGAAGAAATGTGTGCAGATAAAATGGAGGTGAGTTTTTTAAATTAAGAAGATAAAATGGAAAAGGGAGTGGTACTGACTGAGAAAGCATGCGTTATATGCACACAAAACTCAACGGCAATGCCCACTGACATAACGAGATTAACAACAGAGACTGCATTCAGTTGAATCTTCAGAATTGCCATCACTCCCTGTAGAATTTCATGTTGCAGGTAGACATCAGAAGTAAATATACAGTGAAATTAACATAACAACTTGAAACGAGAGAAGTTTCATGAATAAATAGTAGAGGAAAAGTACCATCATATCCACAACAATCATTGTCAACACTAGCAAAATGATTGCTGAACTCCAAAAACTACATTTAAAAATTGGAGCAAAGTTAGCTTAAGTTAATTTCAGGAAAAACTAAACACACCACCCTGCTGGTTCTGTTTCCTCGAGAGCACAAGCACACAAGGCTATTAGTTAAACAAAAGGCTAATAGTAGAATACTGACCTGCATGTGATAACTAAACAAACAAGAAATACCGCACCTGGTCATTAAAAAGATCAAATCAGTGTTTCGACTAATAGAATAACTTCAAATTAAAATGAATTTCTCTGCTAATTATACTACGTTATATGTAAGATTTAAATGCAGATAAATAAACATCAGTTTTATGTTTATTTAAGTGTTATGCCATATGTCAGTTTTGAGCAACAGATCCTCAAGGTGTGAGGTACTAACCAATGGCTATAGCAAGATTGATCAATGCCGTCCTCCATATATCAAGATATTGCTCAAAAAACATATAGAACACAGAATAAGGAAAGATCTCAATCTGCACCCAAAAAAGAAAACAGACAAATATTAGATTTGGAAAAAGAGCATTACTAATTCACAGCCTGACATGGGAGTAGGACAAGAATTTTGTATGCATACTATCTTTGAGAATTTTTTTGTAAAATATATTTCAAATGAAAGTAGCACAAGACTTTAGTGTTCAGTCAATGGCATTGATTTATTACCTTCAAGGAATCAGACATTTTTGAACTGAACTCTCGAGCAACCTTCATGGAATTAACAAAATCAACCTGTAATAGATTTGAGATGAATTGAAGTTGAGTCTCTGTAGAACACAAAATAAGAAAAAACAACACTTTACTTTTAAAAATGAGAAGAAACTTTTTCCACCTGCTTGTTGAGGGGTGTATGATATGTACGAAATGATGACGCTTGGATAATGCCATTTTCATAACCTGGAGAGGCACGATATATGTAAGAATCCACCAAAGTTATACACACATGTAGACAAACAAATGCATGTGTCAACTCAAGAATCTGAAATTGTTAATCGTCAGGCTTCACATTGAACAAATCTAGTCCTACAAACCTTTCAATTCCACACTGCTAGTGTATGCGCCATGGCCACCCTTTGCACAATCGCTAGAAGGCAGAGCATTGAGGAACCATGGAAGTTTTTCCTTAAATTGTGCGGTAGATGGTCGATCATTAACTAAATCGGAGTGGTGAAAGCACTGAAGAATTCCAAAATCATCAATAATCAAACCACTGAATTTGTGAAAAGAAAAACACTACTGCCTTCATGATTGATAGACAAGAAGAAATCACCATACATGGCAATTAGGCAGCAAATTCACTTAAAATATTAAACCAAATAAAGTGTGTAGATTACCGTGGTACAATCTTTGCACAGTCCAGCCAGGCCACAAGAAGAAGAAGTTTGACCAGAAGGGCAGCAAGGAGGCTGGAAGAAAGACTATCTGACTTAGTAAATTCGATCTATTGCAATGGCCAATAAGACAAAATCTTGAGGACAACAAATTTACATTACCATAAAGTGATTGGTAAAGCATGATTGATACCATATTCTCACAATTTACCATTGTTACAGATAGTCAAGCTAATATTAATGAGAACTTCTATAAAGTCACGTTCAATAATCATGTTCAGTAATGGGAGGCATTAACACAATAAATAACATAAATAAGCTTCAAAATAATGGGATTGGGATTATGACCTGGTCATCAGGGGGACAATAACTCCCATTTGTGAACTTCCGACAGCAAGCAAAAGCTTCTGGAGATATCCATACAAGAAGATCATCAAGCCATGAAGCAGCTGGCTTAGCAATATAGCTTGATTTGGGTGTCAATGATGCTCTAGAAATCTAGTCAAAAATCAAATTATTCAGGGTTAAAGAGCATTGAACAATTGACACAACTGAATAAAGATAAGTTAGAGCAACAGATATATTGACTGAGCACAAAAGCAACTATTGGCACACAATATTTCAAAATCACTAACAAACTCTCTTCAATTGTTTGACCCTAGATGAAAGATACAAGTATGAAGTTATGCATCTAAATGAAAGGTTGCAAGGACATATTCAAAAAATAGGTTTGATCTCCAAATTCTTGACTCATCAAATCCAAGAGTTTGGCATCTCCTCAATACAAATACTTATGTATTGATGCAATCCATGATCACTTATATACAGATTCCAATCAATAAACATATCTGATCCCTTGTATAACTACTGTTTTACCGATAATAAAATTACAATTATACCAAGGACGACTATAAACATAGAATAATATGATAAAGGACAAGGAGTGTTGAGTGAAATTTTAGATCAAGAGTAAACGAGGCGCATTGTGAGAAAGCAACCATATGAAGCAAGTTCCTTCAGAAACCAAAATTTCACTTCCATATCAGGGGAAAAAGAAGAAAGGTTTACCTCATTTAAAAGAGAGTTTGAATCACATTGACTGATGGAACACAGTTGATTTGTATGCCTTGATTCTGAGCTGAGGAGATTAACATCAAAAGCATCTTCAGCAACAAAATCATTAAGATCAAAACTAGACTAATCATCCATTTTAAGATGACAACTGAAGCATTATGTCACAGATTCCTTTCCTGTTATTAAATTGCTATGTACCTAGGGAGATACAATATTGACAAACAAGAATCAAATACGATATCCACTTGAAATTTTTTTCAGTAATCTATGGTGGCTGGTATGCCTTTTCCAACTTTTAACAAGGTAGAGAACCATTCCTATGACAGACTATGAAAACCAACATATGTACAAGTGCAAGCATGTAGAAAAGCCATACAAGTGCTGACTCCACTCTGAGAACAGTGGGATAGCTATAATGGTATCAAAGTGGATAGGAAAAGAAAAACAAGTTCACACCCGAATACCTATAATTATAGTTCTTCACAACAAAATATAGGGGAGGTCCAATTCTGAGATGCTCTGAAACGTTATTAAAATAACCCTGCAGTAAAAAAGAAAGTGAAGCTGATGCACTGAAAAATAGAACATATGCAAATACTCCATGATATGAAAAGGTATCAGAAAACTGAACCTGGAGATATGAATCTTGAGGCAGAACAATTTTTTGTTCCAAACCAGGTTCTATCCGTGTGGATAATGCCTGTGAGTTTTAGAAATATAAGGAACTTAGGACATGTAATAAAGAACACTAAGGGGAAATGAATAGTCTCTCGGAATGTTGCGAGATAAAAAGCAAATAACAGAGCAACTCACAATGCTAGCCAAAGCATATGCAACAAAAACAGAAATGACTATAATTTTTACTCCCCAAAGACTGAGAATCGGTGCATGGACCTCCTATAGAAATTGCAAAATGAAATTCAAGTGGATTAGATATAAGGTTAACCACATAAAGATAATATAATTAAGAAGAAAAATTAAATTCAAATCATTAAGTGTGTATCACCAAACAAGTATTGATGAATAAAAACATACAATGAACAACTATAGAAAAATATTAAGAGGAACATGGCAGGTGGGGATCAAATATGAGGATTAGCAATTTTCAACCATTGGAAAATAGTACTCAATGCTCTGGCATCTGAGAGAAAACACTATGGATCTAAACAAGATGCATGTCATCATGGGATGTAGTTGGAGCATTGTGCTGAGAAATATGACTTGCCAGAAAATTTCAGTTATAAGCAAAGCTGGTTACCTTCATATATCGAGCCAACAATCCAGGTTTTCTTTGACCCATGCCTAAACTTTCACAAGATATTCTTCGATCAGAGTTGATGACTATAAAAATTTAAAAAATTGAAAGTGCAACCAGGTTTTGGGACATGAAACCATGTCAGGCAACACACTAATTAAACATGAATTAAACAACTCTTGCTAATACCTTTGTCAGAGTCAGCATATGATGAAGATGTTTTTATACATGGAAAACAATCAACCCTCTTATCCTCTGCTCGCAAGAAGTCAAAAACTATCAAAGCAACAAAAGCAGTAACTTGCAGAAGGAAATCTAAAAGAACAGCCAGTGCTGCAAAAGAACAGACAAATTGAAATTGACAATAAGCATGACAGAAAACATCATATGAACATCCAAAAACAAAAGGGGAAAAAACTATATAACAAGTGAATCAATTGAAACAAAATGTCACCAGCAAACATGGAGAAAACACGGCAGGCTGGCATAGGGATAAAACTTCCAACCGCGAATGCTAAAACCTCAGATAGACTAGCAAGTGTTATGGATGGTCCAACTTCCACAAGTGCATTGCTAATTCGTCCTTCTAAAGGCAACTCCAGTGGTTGACGCTTAACAGCATGCACCAGTATACACATATTATCCACCCCGACCTGTCATTACAAAGAAGTTCGGAAATATAATCTACAACAGTACTTGATCATGGAGATACCTTGAAAAAGTATTTGGTATATAACCTAACTATGAAACAAATTTATTCAAATTTCCTTGAAATTTTATCTTAACTCTGAAATGTAGGCAGATTGAGACAAATGCAAACTCGTATCTAATTTTTTTAATATTAAATAGAATAGGAAGGATAGGAACTTACAGCTAGAACAAGAAAAGGAATAACTTCCATAATGATTAGTGTCGATTTAACTCCAATAGCACTGAAAAATCCAACTGACCCAAGAACAGAAAGCATGACAAGCACAACTCCAGCAAGGCCAAGCAACAACTGCAATCCAACCAATCATATAATTAAAGAAATCTAAAGAGAAATAAGGTAAATTTCTATGTGTTAATGAGCAAAATAATGAATGTAATCGTACCTTAGAAGAAATATAGAAGGAAGATAAGCGAGGTGTATCCCCCAAAGTAAGAGATATGTATGCAAACATCACTAGATAGCTTATCTGCAATAAAATAAGGAAATAAACAATATAATCAGTACGAAAGACATTCCAATTTGGCCCTAACATGGAAGAATGAAAAAATAAAAGGATTTATGTGTCTTATCTTAGCTAGTGCGGTATTGAGACAAGTTCACATGTTTAGAAAAGATAGATGGAATATAGCACATTGAAAAGACTTCACATGAATATGTGCTCTCAAATCATAATACTCAAATAAGTCAAAATCCCAATAGCCATAGGGTCAACTACATGATTTGGCATTCCTCATTTCGTGCTATCCAAAGCCATATTTTCATAAATCATTTATGGAGATAATTTATGCATTAGTTCTCTAAATGCCAACTCAGACTGTCATTAGACGGAAAAAAAAAAAAAAAAAAAAACCGAATATTCACCATTATAGTTACAGCATCTGCAGTACTTTCTCTTTTCAGTTCTTCCTCAATGGAGCTTTCAGATGAAAAAGTAAGAGACAAATTTTTAGACTGCACCATAGGCAACAATTCATCCTGTCATGGAAGTAACAAAGATAAATATCAGACAAGATAGCACCATAAAGAGCTTCAATAATAACCAACATAAAACAAAAGTGAAATGAAAAACATAAGTAACCATGTCAAGATAACATATATTATGTGATATGCACCTGCCTAATAAAGCGATATAAGAAGGGTGACACTCTACCCAACTGTTGGGTAACAGGGTAAGCTACAAGAAAATCACACTAACAATGACAATTAGTAACATGACACAATTACAGAGTACAAACCTTTGCTAACTGGATAAATGCCTTCTCCCAAGCCACTGCCTTTTCTGTTTCATTCCCTTCTCTAACAATTGCGTTGTCTACTGGATAAGTTACTACAAAGGCAGATGCCTGTCTTGGAAATATTATAGTAAGTTAAATGCTCCAATGATCCAATGATCCAATGACAGTTGAAACTTAAAAGGGGTGATGAATCAATTACCTCAGAATAATTGCTCCCAGAGAAACCTCCTAATGCAGTGCTTGGATCAAGCGGGGCTTTGAAAGCACTCATACATGAGTCTGTAGAAGTATAATGCTAAAAGAACATATATTACAGTCAATAGGCCAATTGTGGAAAATGTTGCCATAGTAATGAAGGGAAAGATGGAAACAAAAATCACAAAGCAATTTTTTTTTATTTTTTTTTTTTGAAATTCTGTCACTGAACTTGTAGATGAAGAATGTGTGAAGGATGTAATAAAACGGATATTTTGAAACCCTATAGAAACCTTATCAATAGATCAAATAAATTTGTATCAGTTCTGGCAGTCAAATATGGACAAATTTGTTTGTTAATTCATTTCGGTATATTCTAAAACGGCTAACCAAAATATAGCTCTATCAGTTGATACTTTTTTTATGGTAACCTTAGTGTTGAAATTTTAAAATACATTCTCATTTGTAAATCAACATAGTATTTCAGCGGATTCCAAGAAGTTTAATTTTCATATAAGCACATGTATTATTGAATGTTCATTTCATATGTATACTATTTCCTATGGAAGTTTAAAATTTAAATGAGCATGGACAGTTGATCAAATGTATACAAAAAATGTCCCACATGTTAGCTTATAAACAACAAAGATATGCTCTTCAGCATTAAGCAACATGCAGACAAAGATTCCCAATGTGTACCTGGAAACAATACTTCACGTGTTCAACTCCTCCATAGTCATCAAAATTATCAGGATTCATTTTGAAATACTGTCATAAAGGGAATACAAATAATTAAAAAAGATATGCAAGTCAAAAAAGACTTAAATGTTTTGGAGACAAGCCATTCTATTAGAGAGTTGCCATGGGAATCTTTTAGTAATATTTTTAATATAATAAATAGAAAGGACAACAAAACATGGATATTAATGTGATGTGAAGAGCACAATCATTCCATCAACCATGATCAAAAGAACATGCATCATAATATATTACAGTGATGATGTCAATACATGTCCAACAAACATCAATGTCATTTTAGCAGCACGACTTGGGAAATAAATAAAAAATGAAATGGAAATATGCAAGTATTAGATGGAAGTTAATATGGAAAGCAGCAGAATCTATTAAAACAGTAGTAAGCCCCATAATTGTCGAATTTCACTGCTAAAAGTGACAAACAAAACTAACTTGGGCATTATATTATAACTTAAAATTTAACTTGGGCCTTATATTTAACAAAATTTAAAAGGATATGAATATTATAACTTAGGCATCCAATATCCGGCTTAAATACTAATCAAGGAATTTCACATGCATCCATATGAATTGTTCTATTCCAGACCAAGAAGCAAGAATCCTACCTGCAAAACACTTTGCGTAGCACAATCCTGATCCAGTGGCTTCATGCAAATGTCAGTCAAAGATATCATAGAGCCAGAATAATTTGCACGAAGTCCATCAATCTGTTAAGATTGAATAAATTTAATTGAAAAATTATCATACTTGTTCAAGGAATGGATAAGTTCAATAATTATACAACTTTAATATAATAAATTAGCAAATTACAGTGCATAGCAAGTCACATGTTAACCCAACTTGATGGTGTTAATTCTAAGAAAACTGAATTAATACCTTCTTTTGTATCTCAAAAAGCAATTTAATGTTGCTCTCAGTCACAATACTGGGTGACTTCCCATGAGCAGCATCTGGAATTGTAGCCAATATTAGCTGAAAATATAAGCACCATTAGTTTCTTTCAGAGTTAATATAATTCTATGAATAATGCAATAATAAATTTTTGTCTTGGTTTAACTATCCAGAGTTGTATCTCTGCAAATCTCCGATTTCAGCGATAATAATTTCACAACAAAAACTTATAAATAATAACAGTAAAGTAATTTTATTAGTTATATAACTACATGCTGATTTATGCACAACATGCATTCTAAAACGAAATACTTAACATGCATGCAGATACTAGTATGTCAAACACTAGAACCTTAAAAAACAAAACCTAAAGTTTACTTGCAGTGTCATGTGCAGCAGAATTTTGACTTCTCAAAAGCATGTAAGAAAAGCAAACAAAGTAATATCATGGTCTTTTTCCAGCAAAACAACTGAAAAATGATTACTGAGAGTAAAACAAGAAAAAAATTCAGCTGGTTTTTTGGTCCGTTGAAAAGTCAGAATGGTTGGCACGTTATGCCTTACAGTAATATAAAGATAGATGATTTCAGGTCTCCCTGAGACCTTGAAATCATCATTGTGATTGTAGGCCCTGCTGGCTTTACAAAATTGACCCCAATGCTTACCAAGAAATGAGTACAACGAGGAAATAGATAAGGTGAAAAAATAATAACCAAGAAAACAGAAAGGGCAAGAACGCAGAACCTGTTCAATTCTATAAAAAGGAGCAAGGTGGCTGTCAAAATATTGTTTCTCTTCTGCAGCTTTACTCCCAGGTCCTACCCATAGCTGAAATAGTACATGTAATTGAAGTTGACACACATTTAGGCAAGAAAAAAAAATTATATAGATTGACAGTGAGCAAATTTATACTGAGCAAAAATATATATTCTATTCATATAAGATGCAGAAGCCATTTAGTGCCAAAAAATACCTTCTCAGGCCGTGTTTCCACCTTGAAACGGATTAGACCTAAACAAAGTAGAAGAACAATAGCCACTGACAAACTCAATACAAGGGTTGGATTTCTAGCAACCCACGTTCCATATTTCCTGAATATAAACAAGTTTCCACATAGTCAAATATCATTCTGCTTGAAATATTGTATGCATTAATGGCATAGGCAGTGACCTGTAAAAATTCGACATGTATCCTTGCACAATTGAAAGTTGAATCCTGTTTCTAGTTTGAGGAGCATCTTCAAGCATCTGATATAAAGATTCAGTCAAAACAAATTCATGATGTGATCAGCCTAAAGAATGATCTTAAGGTTAAATAGAAGAGGGAGAGAGAGAACAATCAATAACAAGTAAAAAGAAGAAGAATGGACAATAAAAAAAATTGAAAAAAAAAATTGATACCAATCCTGAGCTAGTCATTGTGGATAAGTTAGCCATGAGTATGAACTTGGTAAACTGGCCGCTATATAAAAAATTCTTTTTAAGTAAAAATGGTAATAGCATAGTTGGCTAGTTCAAGTATGAGAGAACCAATCAGTGGATTTCCGGGCTGAGTGATGCACAGCCGTGTCTAATATTAGATTTACAAGATGCCATTAAATCATACTCATAAATAACATATTACACATGAAGGAACTTATAAAAATAAAAATAAAAAATTTAGTAATTTTAACTGTTTTCCTTTCTAACCAAAGCTATGACAAAGGCAGATCAACTGAATCAAGACGAGCAAAACTTGTGTCATAAGTTGAATGATTTGATTAAGGTGAAACATTGTCATAAAAAAACATAAGTTAGGAATGGGTAAAAGATGCACCTGCTGCATGGGTAGATTCTCATCTTTCTGCCTATTAACAGAAAATTCACCACCATCCGCTACATCCGACAGTGGCTTCATTCTAAAGCTTCCGCTCCTTTCTCTCGACCGATGAACGAAACCCCACCACAAAAACACAGAAACCAGTACTATGTACAGGATTGTTAAAGCAAAATCAACACATTTAGCCTGCACATATCAACCAATGAAACCTAATTAGCAAAATATGCATAGCACCTAAAACTATACTACTAAAAATTCTAAATTCACTTTAATGTGACTAAAAGACTAAAAGCCAAAAAATAAAACTATAATATTTTTGGTTCTCACATTAAGAGATCCAATTCTCACTGAACAGGAACCCCCTTTATGAAGAGAAGGAGTTGCTGTACTAGAGCAGACAGGAGACGATGTGCAATCACCGCAAGAGCATCCCATAGAAACGTCAGCACATGAATAAGTAGATACGTTCATAGGTTTCATTCCAGATGATTCAGGAACACTTGACAAAAATTTAATAGCATAAGGAGAACCAGGAATATTAAGAGGAGCTCGCCTACCAATGAAAGCAAACCAATCTGCCAAAAACAATAATGCAAAGCAAGTTATAGGAAAGTATTATTACCACGAAGGAAAAACAAGTACTCCCTTGCTGAAGAAAATTGTTAAATCTACAACCAAACATTACTTTCATAAACATAGTAAAAGAAGATACAGTGAAACAAAAGGCTTCACAAAGAAGTTAAGGCATTTTTTAGCAATATCACTACAATCCTCATTACATGACCCCAGAACCATTGAAATTTGAAGATAACTTTGGTGTATTATGGCACATAAATGTTCACTCCCATATGGCTACTTTTACATTCCATTAGGTTATGAAAGTTACTTGTGTCTCTTAATCCAAAAACGTAAGCCAAATTGCCTTCAAAAGTTCAAAGACAGTGGCCTTTATTGATGAAAAACAAGGTATTCTGACTTGTCAAGATGAATATGAAACTTTCAAAAAAGAGAACATTTAACATGTTTCTCATGCAGTGTATAAAAGCAACAAGAAACTGTAACAACAGGCTTTTGGACCCTTCCCTTTGTTAGCACCTTGATTCACTCCACGATGGAGAGAGAAGTATTAAATGCAATTTTAAAATTAGCAATTTACCATTAAAAGTTTGAGCACCAGCACCAATAAAATCTAGAGCTCGAGTATTCATTGTACCAAACTTTACATCCTTGCAAGATTCATATAACCCTTCACCAAAAGTGTCAGTTATGTAATAGTCAATCCCGTTTACTGTCATATTGTTATTGACCTGCAAAAAGAATAAGATTTCTCCAATTAATTTATGTGCCTCAAGGTATGACTATCTGTCTCTGATAAGGAACGTGATGATAAACAGAACAGATAGCTTTCTTCTCAAAATTTCAAATAGTAGCAAGATCGCATTCTAGTTGTCAGATGGGAAGCATAGTAGTATGAGAAATGTATAAAATTCCTGACCTTGGAAATAGAAGTCACATTGATAAATAAACTCTGATTTGGAGAGCAGGTAAGCTCACAGAATAGATTCAAAAAGTTTCTCAAGCATGCTGGACAGCCTACAAGAAAAGGAATCGCCTGCATAACATACATATATAAGAATTATATTGGTCATATAATTTTAAAAGAGAGGAAATATTGAAAAGGAATAGCAGCATAAACAGAGGTAATATGACAAGCTAAAAACTTAAAAGACTAACCAACAACTCCTAATTAACTAAATTATAATAGCAAATACATGTTCCATTGCCATAAATAAAAATAAAATAGAAACTAAAAAATATGTGAAGAAAAGATGGCATTTACTTGAAAACTAACACCAGAAACCAAAGAAATTTTTGAGGTCAGACGTTAACAGTATGATACAAAACTTCTCTCATATCTTGAAGTTTCAAATTTTCTGAAATAACTACAATTCCATGCTGCCAATTAAACAGAAGCATTTAGCTGCTGGCCCATGAAAGAAACAATCCTAGAAACTATAGCATAGTAGCAGAAATTCTGTCAAAATCTAAACCTTTACAGATATCAAGCCAAGTTGGTGGAGTATTGGACAACATTTACAGCAAAATTAGCAATTCTTAAGTACATTCCTCTCGAGGACACGTAACTGTAACATATTCATAATATCAATTCCATGTTAAGGAAATAACAATGTAGTCTAACCAACCTATAGTTGGATGACATCAGATGCCTTCTAACCCATAGGTGCAAAGGAAGAAAAAGATACTCAAATCGTGGGAATGGAAATCAAGAATAGGTTCAGTTTAAAATCTTACTTGCTGAACTTGCGTCCGTAAAGTATTAAATTGAGCTTCTGTACAACAAACATTGCCGGTAATTGTTGGGCACAAACTTTGAATTCTTGATGAAAGTAAGGCATCTGGCTGGGGAAACATAATGACACGTAATCATCAAAAAATTAAAATCAAGATGGCTTTTTGAAACTGCAAACTTATAGAATCCAATAAACATTTTTTTTTCCACTAATAACCAAACTTCAGCAAGATAATCCATGTAAAAATTCAGAACCACCAACTTCCACTGTCACTGCAGAACAACATACCTTCACAGCCGGGGAACCGAAAGGGCAATTCAATACTTTTCTATCACTTCGGGCTCCACAAATGTCGTACATTGCACAATATTCCTCCGCATGTTTCACTCTAGTCAACAAAAAGAGAAAAGAATACAATTGCTCAATATATATTCACGAGATCAATATAATTCAATTCAATTAAAGCTCTTTAGTTCTTAACACAGAAACAAAAAAATCATTAGAAACAATTAAACAAAAAAACTCACCCAGCATTTGAAGGCTGTGAGCGGACTACTGAGAGAATAAATAGAACCTGCACGTACACATAATTCAAAATTAAGTTAAAATTTCAACAAAGTAAGTAATGCAGAGAGACTGTGCCAAAAAGTCAATCAAATTCGGTAGCTCAGCAAAAAACTTAACAGTTGGATTCACCAAAGCCAGGTGTCGTTAATTCGAAATTGTTATAACTAACAACACACGTATAACAAAAAAAAGAGTTCGGAATTTTCATTCTTCAATTTTCCTCCATTTTCTCATCAACCAAACAGACACCGAAGAGGATAGAAAAAGTTACATACATTTCCTCCTTCCAAACGCAGCAAAATAAAATATGAAGTAAAATCATGAAAATGGTAGCAGCAGACATAAAACAAAAAAACAAAAAAACAAAAAAAAAATATTTCTCTTTCTCTTCAATTTTCCTCCATTTTCTCAGCAAACAATCAGGAAGTAAATGACAGATGACAGTGATGCAGATTTTCTCCTTCCAAAAATAAATAAAAATTCAATAAGCATAAAAAAGTAAAAATGAAGAAAACGATTGAGCAGCGAGTAGAGATTGTTGCCTGAAACAAAGAAATCGACAGGAGAAGCCTGAATCTCCGTGATAGCTCCATAGTACTAAACACACAACTGTATTCGATAAGAAAGATATTACAACACAAAAGCGCGACGCAAGAGTCGAGACGCGAGACTAACTTTCGTCTTATAGAGAGAGAGAGAATCAATGTAAATGCGAATTTATAGTGTTTCTCTCAGTTCCCTCTCGGGTCTCTGTATATACTCACAGTTCGTGCTGGCAACTAAAATAAATCCATTTTTTTTTGTTCAGTAGATGAAAATCACTGTGCTCCTTTACGAAACTGCCCTTGCTTTCGGTCATCTTTTTTAAAACCGTGGTTTTGATGTTGAGTCGGCTATAGCTATTCAACGAAAAATCGGTATAAGATGAAGTTTTCCGATGGTAAATACAAGGTTATGGGTTAAAGTCTTTTCCAATAAAAAAAAATTTTGAATTATTGAAATATTATAAAAATGAAAAATGAAAAAATAGAGACCCAGCGAAACTCCCGTGTCATGATGATTGATAAGGAGTGGAGTGTGTGAGGAGGAGGGTGGTTTGGTAATTTCGTACATAAGCTTGAGGAAAAGAAACCAGCAGCTGTTTTAAGAGAGAAAAACCACTGAAATTATGTTTTATGTGGCGTAGAAGAAATAAATTTGATTAGCAATAATGCCAAGTAACATATAAATATTGGATCATAGTGGTCGGTTGTAAGAGTGCTCATTTAGCTATGAAAATGTTTACTTTTAAAAAAGAGGGCTGCTACGTACCACCGGGGTTACGGCACCTTTGCGGCCCCGTAGTGGAAAACAAGAGAAAAAATACATGGGCCCACGTATTTTTTCTCTTGTTTTCCACTACGGGACCGCAAAGGTGCCATGACCCCGGTGGTACAAAGTGTTTCTCTTTAAAAAAATATATATAGATTATTCATAAATGTTTACTTTTAAAAATATATATAGATTCAAAATAACAGCATACATTAATTATTAATATTAAAAAAACACATTTGATTGATTATTCATTCGGTCCACCTAATATGATATTAACGACCAAACCACGTCATGGCATGAAGGGGTCTGGGGTCTTGTGATCTTGTCCCAAGCTTACAATTTTTTAAAAATTTAATTTAAATTTCATTCTATTTTTGTATTTATATTTGGATAGTATTAAGCTGTACCCTTATTAACAACTATATAATTACTAGAAAAAATAAAAATATTTATACATTGATTGACACAAAAAATACAAAAAATATTTTCTTTTTATAGTAATAATGTAGTTGTTAATCTTAGGGCACAGGATAATGCAGCCGTTTATAATTTTTCTATTAAAGTTATAGTAATTTAAAAAAAAAAAAAAAAAAAATTAAAATTCACCTCTCAAATTTTGTGGAGCTGACTGCATAATTAATATAATTGAATAGAAAGTAACTAGCCGTAACAACATTTTCCCATTTAATGCTGTATTGTTGGTATTTTAAAAATAAATAAAAAAATTGTAAAACAATGAAAAATGAAAATTTCTTTCAATAATAAATAATCAATTGATGTAAATCATAAAAAGGATAGGCCCACGTAAGGGACACTGAGAAAGTCTTACAGTGGCAGTGTGGCAGTGGGAACTCGTTGACTGCCATGTATGCTAATTTTGTTTTCCCATTTAATCGAAGAAAGTGGAGTCTTCAACGAAGTTCCATCACCGAGGCTCACGCTTTGATAGATGTAAATTTGTATTCCTCATTTGGGTATAAAATCCTAAAATGTAGCGAGCCATCTACTACAAGTAAGAGTAGCTCTCTCTCTGGATGTGAGTGTTGGAGTCCATATGTAACCTCTCTCCAATAAAATGAGTAGTATTTCAAACCGTGTTTGTAGGGGTCTAATGACTCTAATCTCACCTTTAAACCGTGTTTGTAGTATCTCGATATTAGTTGTAATTTAAGAAGAAAAAAAAAAAAAAACACCTTTAAATTGAGTGTTTGCAGTTAGGTGAGAAAATGACAAAGTGTTATTTTTTATTTTATTTTTTTGATGGAACAAAGTGTTATTTATGGTGACTTTATTGTCCATCCAAATAATCTTTTGATATATTATGTTTATCAAAACTTTAGCGTTCAAACAATGTAAGCGTTTTAAAAATATTTACTCTTATAATCGAGAGGTATTTACCATTGAGGGAAGGGGAGGTGTCTCTACAGCCTTTAAAATATTTATTCTTTCTTGTGATTAAAAAAATAAATAAAAATTGAATTGTCATTTATAAATGAAAATGAGATCCAATTTTATGTACCCTCTTCATTCCTAGTTTGAACAAGCTTCTAGATTTTCTTACAAAATGGCTATAATGGCAACAAATGTCAATATTTGAAGTGAATTTCAACAAGAATATGAGTGTCCAATTGTCGCTAATCAAACATAAGCATTTAGTGCACAATAATTATTGGTTTGGTTATTTTGCACCTCTCCCTCCATATTACTAGTGGGATTTTGAATTATGCTCTAAAATAAGTAGAGCGCGCCGCATCGTAGCACGGTTGTTAGTGCATCTCTTTTTGTTACGGTTGTTAGTGCATCTCTTTTTGTTACGAATAATGCTAGATATCACACCTAAAAAAATTTATTTTTGCTTACCCTCCTACAAGAGGGTAAGCATTACCTCCCCACAAATGGATGACATATGTCCATAAAGGGGTAAATTTGTCCAAACATGATTACCTCCATTGACACATGTCATCTATTTTGGAGGGGAGTAATGGTTACCTCTCTTGAAGGGAAGGTGAGCAAAAATATTCTCCACCTAAAATCACAATTTTTTCATCAAAACACATGTGGCCATTGAGGTGTAAATTGGTGAGTGGATATATGGATAATTGAGATAAATCATTATTAATGTATATTCACTTACCAATTGACACATCAATTGCCACATGTGTTGTAATGGAAAAGTTATGATTTTAAGTGTGATATCAAACATTACTTTTTTTTTTTTTTTATATTAGTAGTGAAAGTTCGAATTTTATTATACATATTTTATAAATATGTATATGTGAGATAAACCCCTGATCCGATTCAAAATTTTGACCGCACATATTTTGTTTGATCGACCTTTATTTTTTTATTATCAAAAAAGCAGTGAAAACTAAATCAATTGAGAATCGATAATCTTTAATATGTTCAACCACCGCACTAGAGTGCTGTCCTTGGTTGTTCACCGGCTCCATTAAAGAGTGTGGATAAACCACTAACCACTAACGCAACCATGCACCAAACTTTCAAAATCAATTGCTATTTTATTTGATTTTTTTATTTTTATTTTTTTATTTTCTTTTGGTATATGTATTAACTTTCTGGAGATTCTAATCAGATATGAGTCATATGACAACTACAATTAAAATTCCTTTCACGTTACTTGTTCGACGAGGACAACTTGTTATCACATCGATGGCCATGTTTACTATAATTAAACATTAAAAATATAGTGTGTTAGTTCTCTTGTTTCGGCGGATTGCCGTGTTTGTCTGTAATTCGTTTATTTTCCATCAAAAAAAAAAAAACATTAAAAATATACTAAGGACATTAATCTATGTTTAAAATTACTTCATACTGTTTGAATTGAAATATAGATAGCATAGCATATCAACATTTTCTTGTTAATTATTAATATATTTTTTTTTTTGTAAGTATTACATAAATTATGGGTTTAAAAGGGAGGGAATACTCGAACCCACTACCAAGGGCGAATCAGGATGCTTTGGTTTGACGGGCTAGAAAAAATTAAACGAACCTTAACTATATACGCACGAAAATTTTATTACTTTATTGTGTTATTGGTTGGGTATATAATTGTTTGACATCGCAACCTACAATAACAATTTGATTGAATTGTTAAGAAATGAAAAAATATATATTTACACGTAAACTATCCGCTACTAAAATTCAATCAAACTAGCTCATACTAAAATTCAATAAAACAAAATTATCTATTTGTCAATCAAGATGATTTATTTACTTATTATTATTATTATTATTATTATTATTTTAGCAATCAATAATATAAATATAACATGTTCGGTTAATCTGTACTTCAAATATTGAAATTGTATTTCAATATTTCTAGTTTGTTTGTATGATATGTTTTAATTTGTGTATGGAGCATTATACCACTGGAAAACTCTCATCTATATCTTTAAAATGAGATTAATATTGAATATTTAATAATGGCATATTAATAATATGAAAAGTTATTATTTATAACTTGAAAAAAAAAAATGGAGGGTAATTATATTTGTTGGTGAGGAGGGGAGGAATTTGAGTGTTTTCATTAAAATAATATAAACATATTTCTAATCGAAGAGTCTTTTGAAAGGGTTCTTATTTATTTTACTCCTCAAATTGCTATATAGATAAACAAATAGACATTTGAAGAGTCAAGATAGAAAAATCTTTTGGAATACTCTTATAGCACAGTTTATAAGTGATTTAGATTGGTCTCTTTTTTTTCCCCCTTTTTTCTGTTTCTTGAAAATCTCTTGCTCTGCCCGCTTCTATTGCATGATGTTCCATCGAAGGCATGTATTTTGTTCATACACTTTATATGAATTGGCTTAAAACTTTTTTGGTAATTACGATTTCCTCACACACAAAATACGTGAAGAACAAATTATGCCGTAGAATTATCTATCTATCTATCATCATAATTTTTGTTCTTTATATAAAAAATAGTTCCGTAAATAACAATAATTTATTAAAGAATATATCAATGACGTTATATATATATAAGAGCAATGCTAGACATCTCAAATTTTTTTCTCAAATTCCGTCATAAATGACTTGGCACGTGAGGTGTCAACATCATATCGTAACTGATATGATGTTGACACCTCACGTGCCAAGTCATTTAGAACAGAATTTGGGAAAAAAAATTGGGACGTCTAACATTATTCATATATATATTTGGTATTTCTATTATTAGTTAGTCCTGATATAAAATATATCATTACGAAGAAGGTAGATCATAGATTATAAAGAAGTTTTGACAAATGCATACATTATTGTATATATACACACACTTTCTTGTACGCAATTTACATTATTTGGACTTGACTTTTTTTTTCTTTTTTTTTTTTAATATGATTAAGCACGCAATAGAGTATGACTATAAAAAAATAGTCATATCGTATTAGCTCAAATTTCTGAGTCAATTTTTTGACTTTAATATCTCAACAACTTATTTGCTCGTATGCCCTTAATCCAATGGTTGAGATATTAAAGTCAAAAAATTGAATCAGAAATTTGAGTTTATATAGCCTAACCCTTAAAAAATATATATATACATTAAATGAAAAAACAAAAACAGAAGATGTAGACGTATATCCCAAATTTTTATACAAAATTATAGAGAATTAAAAAAAATCAGAATTAATTGAAATCTTAAAAATATTTTTAAAAACTCAAGTTAGATTAGAGATGGCAATTAAACCCGAACCTGTGGGACCTGTCCAAATCCAACCCGCTTAAAGAGGGTTTGGGTTGGGATAAGTGTACCCGTGGACGGGTTTGGGTTTGAAAATTGTACCCGTCACGGGTTCAGGTTCAGGTTCGGGTATGGATTTGGAAAAAAAATCCATACCCGTACCCGTGAACAATAAAAATTATATAATATTTTATTATTTAAGATATTATAAATTTAAACTCCAATAGAAAACTTTTTAACTATATAGAGAATAAAATGTAAACATTTCAATCTATTAAGTGTTTTTATTCTTTAAAATTATAATATTTCATATATTTAAATAATATAGAAATAATTTACAAAAAAATAAAATAAAAATTTGTGGGTTTGCTGGTTTTACCTGTGGACCCGCTTATTTCACGGGTTCATGGACGGGTTTGGGTGTCCCACAAACCCGTGGGTAAAACCTGAACCCAAACCCGTTTATTTTTACAAGTTCGCAGGCGGGTTTAATAGACACAAAATTTCGCGGGTTTGTGTTTAGATTTTGCCAAACCCGCCCGAACCCGCCCCATTGCCATTCATAAGTTAGACACATTAGATCTTTTTGTAGTAGGGTTTCTAATGAGTAGAGCTTCTAACAAAAAAAAAAAAAAAAAACTTTTAGTTGTGTAAATTACAAAAAATGTGTTGACATTATATTTTTAGAAAACATTTTTATAAATAGTTTTTGGTTGAGTGTATTACAAAAAAGGTGTTGACAATATATTTATAATGAAAGAGTTATGGTGAAATATCTAAAATTTATAAATGGTGGTTGAAACAATTCATATGTTTTAAAAAAACTCAAATAAATCTTCTTAGAGAAGCCCAAAAGAAGCAGACATAAAATGGTTTTGAGACAATTCATATATTAAAAAAGCTATTTTAAATTTTGTCAAACAACTAAAAAAAACTTCAAAATGGCTTCTAACGTTTTTGAAAGCCATACCAAACATGCACTTTGACATTGATCATTGATGTATGATGTATGATGTAACCATTGGGTTTTTTTTTTTTTTTTTTATTATTATTATTATTTTTAAAATGGGCATAATCAAGTGGAATATTGACTTGTCACTGTTATATTTATTAGAGATAATTCATGGATGGGTAGTGTTAAACTAACCGTGCCACAGGTTAACAGCGTTCGATAAGAAAAATTAAATAAAAACTTTGACCAAAACAGGAAGAAACTCAGGTAATACTACAGTAATAGTAGTATTAAATATTATGTGTCTTAAAGCATTTATTGTATTATTACAATAAATACAACGGTTTCCTACTTTCCTACAAAAGAAATTGAAACTCTTGTGTTTTTAAGCTTAGAATACAGGTCAACGCTAACCCTTAAATAATTATAGGTATCGGTTGTATGGTATTTAAGAGACAATTAATTAATTAAAGAGAAATGTTAAATACACTCTCCCAACACACTTTCTCAGTCCACTCTCTTTTATTTTACTTTTTTACATGAAAGTTGAGTCGTGGTTGTTTGCTCATATTATTTACAACTCAAACAAAACATTCTCTTCCCAAATTGTCCTTTTACCTTTTACCAACTATAATTTATAATCTCTTTTATATAATTTAAAAAAAAAACATTTTCAAGTGCATATATATATATGTGTGTGATCTAATTAAAAAAACATTTTCAAGTGTATATGTGTGTTTTCATGTGTATATATTTGTGTATATGTGTTTTCATGTATATATATATATGTGTGTGTGTGTGTGTTTTCAAGTGTATATATGTGTGTTTTCATGTGTATATATGTGTGTGTATGTGTGTTTTCTTGTGTATATGTGTGTGTGTGTTTTCATGTGTAAATATGTGTGTTTTCATGTGTATATATATATGTGTGTGATGATTTTTACAATCAATTTTTTCATATTAGATAAATGTTGAATGAAATAAGTAAAATATAAATTATTTTTTAAAATAATTATGTTTTTTAAAGGATACTAAATGATGTTTAGAAATAAAAAAAATTAAAATAATAATAATAAAATAAATAAATAAATAAATAAAAATTCCATAGAGAATTAGATGAAATAGATTGCAAATTATATTTGGTATAAATTATGTTTTGAGAAAAATCAAACAGTTTTTCATATATAAAAGAAGAAAAGAAAAGAATTAGATAAAAGAAATTATAAATTATAATTAATAAAAAAAGGGTAATTTAGGAAGATAATGTTTTGTTTGAATCATAAATAATATGAACAGACAAACCATTTATTATGATTCAACTTTCATGTAAAAAAGTAAAATATTGACACTTGTCAAAGAAAGGAGAGAGAGTGTGTTGATGAGTGTATTTAGCATTCCTCTTAATTAAATAGACAAGATAAAGTTGATTGATATGAATCATATGACGGTAAAACTCTTCACACCTACATCACGAGGTTGTAGGTTCAAGTCTCTCTCCTCTTCCTATAAAACCTTAAATTATTGTAATATTTTTAAATAATTAATTAATTAATTATAAATTACAAATTGACAAAAGGGCGTGGGGCTAATGATAGATAGAGAGTGGTACTGGTAGGGGTCCAAAAGAAAAAAGATGAGATTCTAGAAAATGAGATAATCTAGATGCAAACCGGGTCCACATATTCATTGATGCAACTGTTCGCCGAAGATTTAAAACGTGACAATGTAAGGGATTATTTGTTTTTTTAATTGAAAACTGAGGATTTTTTTAATTTTATCGAAAATTGGATAAAGAAAATACTGGAAACATAGCATTTATATATTAACTGGTGCATTGTTCACTGAAGATTACCGAATCCACATATTGATCGATACATCCATTCACCGAAGATTTGATACATGATATGAAATTCTTCTATCCTATATATCTTCTTGTATATTTTTTAGAGTAATCATCATCAGTGTGCCCCCTGGAGTGTATATGAATTCACATATTGTCCTATGAATTTTTTTTTTAAGCATTAAACCCCTTGAACTATTGTTTATTGACAAGTTTTTTTTTTTTTTTTTCCTAAGAGGGGGCATCTTTAGTCATGGCTTAGTAATAAATGATAGTTCAAGAGGTTTAATACCTAAAAAATAATTCATAGGGTAACATGCGAATTCACGTACCCTCGCCGGGCACCGGTGATGATTACTCTATTTTATATAACGACAACTGCTATTCTGCTAATTTGTCAAATCTTCGATAAACAGGACAGTTATGGCTTCTTCTTCTTTTTTTTTTTTTTTTCTTTTTTTTTTTTTAAGACACTCCCTAGCTAGTCCCTAGCGCCAAAGCCAGTCTGTCATGGTGATGATTACCACTCATTTGATGTTATCATTTCTCTTGGCGCCACGCCTCGAATCGATCATGCAAAAAGCAGCAGCAAATAATAATAAATAAACCAGACCAAACACCAAATCAAGAAGAGAACTACTTCTTCAAACACATGCACAGACACACAACTCCTCCTCCGCGGCTCCGCCTAAAGCTATATACAGACAATTCAAAAGCAGATTCTCTTACAATATATATAAAATAAGTAGGATTTTTTGTACGTTACACTTGCATGTATTTTATAAGTTGTTTATATGTATAAGTTTGCTTTCACATTTCGATACGTTTTAAACCAAAATAATTATACAGAGATTTGAATTGAACCCACAATTTTATTAATGTTAGTGAGACTTACTAGTTATTAACATGGTGAATTTCTATGGTAAGATCAACTTTGGATTCTTTTAAGTACAGGAATAGAATATTAATGGGTCAGAGTCAGATATAATAATTTGTTAAGTGTTTACGTGTATGATGAGAAATTGAGATTAATGGTGATCATTATTTGATGAAGATGTGTTCAAAATCTGGGACCCAATATTTGTGACTTTAAATGTGTTATTGAGAGGCAAGCAAGCAAGCAAGAAGTCCAAGTCAGTAAAAAGAAGAAGAAGAAGGTCCGGTCCTTGGAAGCAGGCTTGCTTCATTTTCAAGTGTTCGGCTGCTGTTATATATCAGGATCTTGATATGATATGATATCAATTAGCATTCAGACATGATTTTTACTTATACAAGACAAGCCAATAATGTTGAACACGCTTCGAATAAGCATTACTACAACTACCGCGCCACCTCACTTTATTTTATTTATTTATTATTATTATTTTTTTAAATTTCAAGACGTCCAACCACGGTCACACATTCACAGTGGGTCTACAGTCCCATATTAACAAATACCCATACTCAATATGAATGTGTGACTGTGGTTGGACGTTCTAATTTATAATTTCAAGACGTCTTACTAGAGAACCACTATATATATACAATTTTTTTATTGTCAGTTCGTTCTGATATAAAATATATCAGGACGGAGAATGTGGGTCATTAGATTTACATAATTTGACTCAAAATGTATGCACTTGTCGAAACTTCTCCATAATCTACGGTTCATATTCTTTGTCCTGACAAACTGACAGTAGAAAAAAAACTATATATATATAGAGAGAGTCTTTCTATTATCGGTTCGAACTGATATAAAATATATAGTTCATTGCATATGAGTCATTGGATTTAAAAGATGTTTTGACAAGTGCATATAGTCAAGTCAAAGCATTTAAATCCAATGGTTCACATGCAAATAACCGATATATCTTATATCAGTTTGAATCGACAATAGAAAAACTATGTATACGATATCATAAGCTTATTATTCGGATGATGTAGGTATAATATATAAGCAGAACCGTATAGTGCGTTAAAAACACATTCTCTCTGGGGTAATTAAGTGAGATTAATTAGTAATAAAATGTTCTTAAACAAGAGAAAAACTGTGTTTTCATTAGATGATCGTATTGGTAATTACTATTAAAGAAATATTATTATTATTATTGTTTTTTTATAAGAATGTTGTAATAATGTCCATGTTGAGACTTGAGATCCCAACCAAAAAGGTTGAAATTGGCGAAGTTGGCCTAATCATTTGAGATTTAGAATATGTAAAAAAAAATGTGAATGTGAATGTGAAAGCCCCAACAGAAGCATAAAATGTCACCATGTTTATATGATTATGTGTTTTGACTCCATTCCACTGGAAACAACTGGCTTTCTCTAACAAAGCTGGATTCTCCCCTTTCGTTGATTTTAATATGCTTTTGTGACTAACAACACTACTGTTAGTGCATGGACCCTTTTTTTAAAAAATAAAATAAAAATAATCTCCTTTTTTGGGTTTTTTATTTATTTTATATTTTACCTAATAAACCCTTTTTGAGACTATAAATTGAATTATCACTTTTTTGCTTTTTTGGAACAAAAGCATCCATCACATTTCATCTTTTGGCATCTAATCGTCATATATTGTTTTCTCCTATCATTTTGCCCTAATTATGGGATAAATTCACTATTTTTTTTTTTATATAATTATTTGAAACTAACATCAAGATCAAATTTAGAATAGATCGAAACTGTTGAAATCAAACACTACTAATACGTTGATAGCCATTCTCACTGTAGATGAAAAATGTTACTCCATATGTAAAGACTTCAATACTGCATGAGGGTTTTTCAGCATATGATCGCTTGTGATATTTTTTCTCTTTAGGTCAATCCAATTTTAAAAAATAAAAAAAAATTGTAAAGACTTCAACCCATCACTCACTATTCTTTTTAAAGCTTTCGTTGATTTTGAAACTCGTCAATCTTCACTATAAGATAACCGCTTATTAGAGACGATAAATAATTTCCCAACAAAGTAAAATTCATCACTAAAATTATTAATAGATTTATAAATATCCGCTTCTAATAAAATATAAAAAATCCCTCTTTTAATTCCATAAAAATTATGGAAAACATTAAACATATATTATATATAATCCATAGAAAAAGATCTCTCTATGTAAAATTAAATATGAATCTATTTGTAGTTAGATTAAGCAATTCATGAAAGCGAAGGAAATCTACCTTCATTTTTCTCATACATAATTCCATACAAATAGGCGATTTCCTTATATATATATATATATTTTTTAACCAAGTATTTTTTTGAAAACTTGAATTCAAACCGTTGACTTGTGAGTCATTTATTAAAATCTCAAGCTCATCCATTTACCGGTTAAGCTACACGTACCCCTGTTGACTAAAAAAAAAAAAAAACCAATATTTCTCATTCCTTTCAATATCACATTAACTCCAAATTAAAATAATAATACTATATATGATCATACAATTCTATCATTTAATGATAGTTCCTTCTTTCAAAAAAAAAAAAAAGTTTATGATAGTTCCCAAGTCAAAATAATAATAATAAAAAAGTTGAAGAGCTGATATACGATTTTTCTACGAGCAAACTAATGATAAAGTGTTAAATTCATTCTATGTTCAACTTTTTTCTGATAACCAAAAACCACCTAAAAGTTTGAGCCCGATCAAAACTACTAGGAGACTGATCATATTCAACTTCAATCACACTAAATAGACTAGAAAAACAAAACAAAAAAAGATGATGATCACTTGTTCAAAGTTTAATCAGAACCATCGATTCTTCATCATAATTACATCATGATTAATTAGAATGGAATGCGCCGGCCTCTGGTTACTATTCACACCCATGTGTGTGTTCGGTTTGGTCCACCTTCATCGACCACCACACTCCTCCACTTATTAGAAGCAGATCATCAAACTGTACCCTTTAATTTTTTTCAAATATAGTAAAAAAAAATATTTGAAGCTTTCTCAGCATGGAGAGCATGCAGCATGTGAAATCATATGCTTTTTTTTTTTTTTTTTTGGAATCTAATCGATCATCACTGTGCTTTATCGGGTCTTAGAGATTTATCGAGACCTATTGAGATCGATCAATATTAGTAGGGGAATTTGCACAAACATCCCCCGAGATTTGGTAAAATTGTACGAATATGGCAATTTTGACCATATACTCACAAACTTCCCTCAATATTTGAAAATTGTTGCACAAATATCCCCTACCGTTAAATGGATCCGTTAGTCAATGGTCAAACGTGTAAAAAGTCTAAAATATCCTATATTTTTATTTTAAACAAAATTCAAAATTCAAAAATAAGATAAAAAAATATTAAAAAATCTTTTAGAAAATATGATTGTATCTTAAATCATAAAGTTGGAGCAAAAATTCATCTTAAAAAATAATAATTTGTTTGTGCAATTCCCCCTTGATTTTAAATAAAAATAAAATTTAAAACTTATTTTTTATTAAATTGTTTAAAAACCTATTTTTTTATTTATAAAGATGATTTTTTTTTATAGGTTTCAGATTTAAGATACATTCATGTTATCTAAAATATATATTTTTTAAATATTTTTAATCTTATTTTTTAATTTTTTAGTTTATTTAAAATAAAAATAAATGGTATTTTAGATTTTTTACACTTTTAACCATCGACTAACGGATCCATCTAACGGCAGGGGATGTCTGTGCAACAATTTTCAAATGTTGAGGGAAGTTTGTATGTATATGACCAAAACTGTTATATCTATACAATTTCATCAAATCTTAATGGATGTTAGTGTAATTCCCCCTTATTAGTACGATCCAAGTCCATATTAGAATATTCAAACTGGTCTGGATTAAAAACAGATGATGATGACCGATGAGTCCAAAGAATTATTAGGGTTGGCAAAGAGTTAACTGTTAAGGGTGGTGCCCGTGGTGGGACTTTACTATGTCCTTTGTTTAATTGTCTGCAACTATATATTCTACCGATATGTCATTACTAAAAGTGACCCAGTACATGTGAACTATATATATATATATATTGACCCGAGACTATTCCAAATACGATCACATCATCACCGAACCCAAATGTACATTATTAGAAGCGACCCCGTAGTCCCAAACGTGTCTTTTGTCAACTATATATATGGACCCGAGACTGTCACATTTATTATGTACAACAAATACCAAATTGATGATGGTTTTCAATTTTGAATACCAAATGTTGAATAGAATATACCCATTTAAATTTGTGGTTTTCAAGTGGTTGCAACATAAATCCCGAAACCATACGAGTTAGGGGTTTGCGGGGACCTGTCGAGTTCAAACACTGTATGTGTGACTCGAATGTTTACTTACTAAGGAGAAAATTACCTACACATGCTTGTAAAATGTACATTGTGAGATTCAAACCTTCGGGCACCACTAATGTGAAAGAAGGGGTGCACTATCACTTGTGTTGATGCGGTGTGAGTTGTTTAACGATTGAAAGTAAATTTTCATGTGATGATTGTGATTTTGGGCTTCAACCTAGTTCTAAATTGTCTCCATTGTAGCCCATCCAAAGATTGCTCTTAATGGGCTAAAATTGGGTTGCAATACAGATGGGCCTATTGGGCTGCAAAATGGGTACAATTTGAGACCCAGAGACAGGATTCTTGTGAAATATTGACTATAAGACTTATTGTTTCTTATATCTTAAATTAAGATAAATTAGTTTGTTTGTTTTTCCAACTTATATTTTATTTTAAGATATATATGTCTCTTAGAAAAGGTAAATTTTTTTTTTACTTTTATCTTATTTAAAAAGTGATACAATAGAGTTTTTTTAGTAAATTTCCACAAATGTCCTATAACAATTCATACATTTATAATTTTATCCACACATAATAAAATCCTGAAAATCAATTTCCAAAAATTCTCAAATTTGAAGAAACCCTAACACAATCTAATCAATTTTATATTTGTAATAAGTCATCCAAAATGAAAAAAATAAATATATTATAGTATCTTAATTTATAAGACTTAAGATACTATGTCTAATAAATTAAGGTTTTATAAGACTTTAGATAAAAAAAACAACAGTCCATCAGCAAAATTAATCTGAAAAAAATAAATAAAAATATATTGAACATGTTTTACATTGTTTTTGCCCCATGAACGAGTTCCCATCATGGCTAGCTAAATACAAAAAACGAACTGGTAAAATTTGCTGGAGTAATTAATATATTATACATACACTATTAAAAACTATTGCAAATTACATTTCTTATCGAATCTTTAAAACCTCAACAAGAATTCACGTGACACTGGACGACCAGGTCACCAAGACGGAGGAGTCTAGTACTAGTGACCTGGTCGAGCTCCTCTGGTCCCATTGTGCTTGTTATGAAGTGGGGACCGATGATGATGTTCCTGTTGCTGCTTATTATTGGGTTTGGTTTTAGTACTACATCTCTTCTTCTTAGGATTTTCCTGAATTGCATTGACTTGCTCTAGAGTTTCCAGGATGTTGTCCATTGAAGGGCGATTTTTCGGGTCAGATTGCAGACATTTTTTTGTAATCTCGGCTGCTTGAATTGCAGCTTCCATGGGGTATTTATTAGCTAGTCTCGGATCCATTATTTTCTTCAGCTTTCTTTTATTTTCCAAATATGGCACTGCCCACTCCACCAAATTGATTTCACCGGTGGGTCGATTCGTATCCAGGGCTCGTAAACCTGTCAACATTTCTAGCAACACAACACCAAAACCGTACACATCGCTCTTCACGTACAAATGACCTGCCAATATTGGATATTTTAATCGTCAATCAATTGTGAACTTTTATATTTGCTTCGGATAAAAGTGCAGATTATATATTTATTATTACCTGTCGCGATGTATTCCGGGGCTGCATAACCGTATGTGCCCATAACACGAGTTGTGATGTGGGAGTGTCCGTTTATAGGTCCAAACTTCGCCAATCCGAAGTCAGAAAGCTTGGCATTATATGCCTGGAAGATGAAATTTGAGAATTAATACTAATGTTACGGTTGATAATTAAATTATCAAAACGAAAATCAAATTTGAAATTTTAATAATTACCCCATCCAACAAAATATTAGAGGCCTTGAAGTCTCTGTAGATGACACTCTTCTCCGAAGAGTGCAAGAAAGTGAGTCCCTTAGCAGCATCGATTGCTATTTTAAGACGTACGTTCCATGAAAGAGGTTCGGCTCCTCCTGCAACAACACCAAATTCAAGAGTATCATTTCTTGTAGGAAGATTGATTAGCTGCGGGATTCAACGTGTTTTTTCGTTTTATAACATTAAAAAGTCGATTAAAATTAATCTATAATGTTACATAATTGAGATCATACACGAAATAATTTGCATTCTTACTTCTAAAAAGGTGTGTTTCCAAACTTCCTTTTGGCATGTACTCATAGACGAGGAGGAACTGTTTGTCCTCCCAACAATATCCGATGAGTTTAACAAGGTTGGGATGAGAAAATTTCCCTAAGAATTTGACTTCGGCCTGCAAGTAAGTCATCAATAAATATTTTTATACAATCAAATTCATAATAATTTGTAACCAAATATACTATCTTAATTATTAGTAATTACCATTCATTTTACACATTAAAATGTCATCTAATGCGTCATACAATTACTGATTTCATATTTATTTTATAATTAATTCCTATCTGTACATTCCAAATTGTCTCCTTGGGTTGGGTTGATCAACTACGAAAAGCTTATTAGTTATTTAGTTTATCAATAAAATTTCTAAAAAATATCGATTTAGTGCATGTGTTATATTGAGGAATCAATGAAAAATGTTGTGATCATCAAAACCTAGTTATCCTTTTTTTTTTTTTTTTTAAAGAGTTACGAGAATTATTACAATGGGACTATCGGGATCTGTCGAGATCAAACATTATATAATCAGCTAAGATATCTACTCTTATAACGGGAGATAACTACTCCCAGGAAGAAAACCTCTTATGTGAAAGGGAAGTGCACTACCGGCTCTGCTAAGAGGTGATGTACACCTAGCTAGCTATCCTTCTTGATCACTAATAATTGCAAACAAAAAAATAAAAATAAATAAATAAAATAAAATTGGCATCTATTCATGCATTTATACGGATGTAACATGCAGTTTTAATCCATATTTTAACTATAAGAATTATTATGATGATGAACGTTAAAATCCGAGCGTTTTAACTAACAAGTTATAAACTTATGATAAACGCGTAAATATGTTTGACATAGTCCATGAAACTTACTTGCCATTCTTCTAGTCCTTGAGGGCTGTCGGGGTTCGATTTCTTGACCGCGACAGCTATGCCAGTGCCGGCCTTTGTTGGTCCGTAGGTTTTCTTATCCACCCAACCTTTAAAAACCCGTCCGAAACCGCCCTCACCGAGCATGGAATCCGGTCTAAAATTCTTGGTTGTCTGCTTCAATTCTTGCAGTGTGAACATCTTCAGATTCGGAGTCACAATCTTTCCACTTGACGGCACGTCCGCTGCCGTTTCCGCGGCATCAGCTGGAGTATTATTATTATTATAAATCTTACCCTTTTCAAGACTGATACCTTCAAATCCATTTCGCATCTCCTCATCGGTTTGCACTAAGAAAATTTTCACGATAGAAAAGAAAAAAAGAAAAGATATATTAACATAAATAATGTTCGATCACTATAAGGAAAATGACTTTCAACTACGTTTTAACATACGTACCTCGACTGGGAGGTTTAGAAGTGCATTGGTTATGACTGATATTCACAGTATGAGTTCCAAAGCAGTTTCCCATTTTGGAGGTTTGTGGATTCGGATTCGTATTTAATGAAATCAAACTCGATCTATTTAATTAGAAGAAGAAAAATATGGTAGTAGTGTTTACAGGTTCTTGGAAGGAGAAGAAGAAGGAACACAGAAACAACCAGCAGGAAAAAACAAATAGGATAACCTGTTGGACTTTTTTGGTTTGTTTGCTTTTCTTCTTCTTCCTCTTTTCAGTTCTCACTCTAGATTATCTATCTCTGGAATATTCTCCTTCTCTTTTTTTGTTTGTGTGTTGCTGGATTTTATCTTCTAGTATTCCCATAACTTTATACATTTTTCTAGCCCGAAATTTGAGCTAAATTTATTGAAGAAGAGAAAAAATAAGGGGTACGGATTTGAAAGAGGAAATTGTTATAATTGAAATGAAGGGGAAAAACCCATGAAAGTCAATGGAGTAGTGTATGGAATTATGGATAGTCATGAGTCATGACATGAGTGCATGCATAATCATAACATCATATGCCGAATTTTGAAGGTTTGGGCCCAATATACAACCATCTCGGAAGCAAAATGCAAGACTTGGCTGACAAGTCAACGGTATTTTCATTTATTTATTTTTTTTTCTATAAAACTGTTGTTGACTAGGTACATTTTGGGAGAGTAAATTAAAATCTATGTTCATGGGAGTAAAAATGTAGGCAGCTTATATATATATATATATATATTTGAATATACAACAACTGCTAGGACTTGGTGAGATTGGGTTCTACTAGTGCAGCCCGAACTACAGCTCCCACAAGGGGGGAGAGAGAACCCACAATTGGTGGGACAACACTCCCCCTTAGGATTAAAGGCCAAGGGGAACAAATAATATAAATATATATATATATATATATATACACATTGGGCATTGAACTGTGGTGGTGGAGGCTCACAGGGGAGGGTTCAACCACATTGGCAAGAGGCCCAAGTGTAGCTTATATATTGTTTAATTTCGAGTCTTTGATAGGTTCCGGTAGAACTCTAAACCCGTTTGGTATCGGATTTTATATATCGAAAAAAAAAGAGATTAAAATAACAAAATACAGTCATGTTAAAACTATATACGGTTTAAATGTTTAATCTTACAATAAGCAAGATAAATTTCGTGTACTTTATTTTTGTAACAATGAAAATTCTCATGGTGCTCTTTATACAAATTTACAAAAAGATATATGTATATATATATATACTAAATTACATTGGGAAAATGAGAATTTTGATATTGGGATGAAAAAAAAAAAGACAAGAATATATTCTGATAAAAGCTAAAATTATGATAATAATTTCAGGCCATGAATTTTTTATTTATGTATTCTTGTGGGATTAGGATCCTCTCTTTAGTCCTTGCTTTTTCTTGGTATTTTTCAAGTGTAATTAAAACACTAAGTAGTATGAGAGAAAAAAAAATAAAAAATCTTGACCATATATTTTTTATTTTGTTTAGGTGTCAGTAGATTATGAAAAGTCAAGGAAAAACAAGACACAAAGAGGATCCTGTTGTGAAAGTCATAGGAGAATAATAGGAGATCCACTCATTGACTCAACAATGTAATAATTAATAAATATGTTTTATGTGATCTTAGAATGAACTTTTTGTCAATCTTTGAATGCAATAAAATAATATACAGCGCTAGTCAGAAAGCCCTGACCTACTTTTATAAAGTGAAATAAAAAAACGACGGATGAATTCAATATTGTCAAGGTTAGAGATGCATATTTGGGAAATGAGGATGGATATAGGTCCCCTCATTCTCATCCTCATTTCACATACTCTTTTCCATTCTTCCATTTTTTCATTTGAAAAAAATGAAGATGGAGAATTTTGGGGGGACCTATGTCCATCCCTATCCCCAATTCTCTATTTTTTCAGTTTCTCATATTTCCCCATTTGACTAAAAATTACAAATTAAACTAAAAATAAATAAACATTCCATTACAAATACAAAATAAAATTTGTTAGTTTATTTTATATAAAATGTGTACTTATATTTAGGGAGTTTGGGTTTTCAATTAAAAATATATATTATAATTATATTTATATATGCCCGGATAAAAATGTGCATTTTTAGTCATGGTTCAGTAATTACAAGATAATATACAACACAAAATGACATCTTAAACACTATTTAAACATTCTAGTATGTCTTTTCAATAAATTATGACACCCAACAAGTCAAATGTTTATCATTTATTGACATTAAATGATATATATATATATACACGGTTTAAATATCTACTCTCGTATATCAAAAAAAAAAAAAAACTAATCACATGTATTTATAAACTTAGTTATTTGTATTTAAACACACTATATTTTTATGTAAAATTTTCTCATTCCATGACGTGTGGTTTGGGATGTCATTGATTAAAAAGTAACCTTTAAAAAGGTTATAACTTGGAAAGGTTTGTCAAATTAATTAGTTTTTTTTTTTTTTTTTTTTGGGGGGGGGGGGGGGGGGGGGGTGTGGGGGTGTGGGGGCTGGGCTGCTTAGTTTGCTTTTTAAGAGGCAACGTGTTTAGCGTGACTATATCCTTTATATCTGGTAAATTATTGGCTCATTCAGTGTTAAAGTTGTAAAACTCTGTTTGGAAGAGCTTCCTTAAGTAGATATTTTAAAGTAAATTTTCTACAAGTCGAGCTTTTAATGGAAAGAGGTTGGTTGTTTGATTGTCAATTAGAAAAAAAAAAAATTTAAATGGTAGGATTAGTTATATTAAACATTTTAATGTTATTAAAAAAAATTAAAAAAGATCTACTTGGAAAAACTTAAAATTTGAGCTTCTCTAAGTAGATGTAAAATATCTTTTTTAATCATTAAAAAACTTTATTGAGTGACAATCAAACGATACAAAAAAAAAAAAAAAAAAAAAATTTTAATTAAAAAAGCTTTTTTTAGCTAGTAAACAAGCTCTTCCAAACGAGCACAAATAATTCTGAAGTAACTTGCGTATATAGGTTTTCATTTAAACATATTCCTGACCCGTTCCTTGTTAGAAACGTAATACTTATTCAACTGGACTTGCATGTATAGATTTTCATGTATGTATGTATACATATAAATTTTTGGCATGGCACATCAAGCGATCATCAAGATCTAGATTAGATTGTGCATTAATAAAATCTACCAGCAATATATTATAAGTAGTCTTGACTTTTTCAAACCAGTAAAAGAAGGATTAGAGGGGACAAGAAACAGTTGATGACTTGGTACGCAAATTGACTTGTTCTCGTTCACATCTTCTGCATAGATTTTCTCCTAATGAGAAAATCTTGGTTGGGACAGTCTCATACACGTGGCTATGGGACCGTCCAATAAGAGAGTGTCATAAGTGTGTCACATAACTCTCACATAGTCTCCAATGTATATGTGTCACTCTCTCATTGGACGGTCCCACAGCCACTTGTATGGGACCGTCCCAGCCAAGATTTTTTCCTTCTATATATCGATCTGTACGTTTCTACTTTTTAATCAAGAACAAGTCCTATCAAATTTCTATTAAGTTATATTCATTGGTCTCCTTCGCATCTTCTATATATCGATCTGTTTTTACTTTTTAATCAAGAACAAGTCCTATCAAATTTCTATTAAGTTATATATATATATATATGTGATCTACATAGATTTCTGCATACTTATTAAAAACAGATCATGCATTTCACGTAGATAATGTATATGTAAAAGATGATTTGATGGAACCCCTTTTGAAAAAAAAAAAACCATTTGATGGTGAAATACTGAAATGAATGAATATATATATATATAATTTTTCTATTGTTAGTTCGAACTGATATAAAATATATCTGTTTCTTATATGTAGGTCATTGGATTTAAATGATTTGATTTGGCTGAATGCACTTGTCAAACCATATTTTAAATCCAATGATTCACATGCAAGGAATTGATACATTTTATATCGATTCGAATTGATAATAGAAATACTATATATATAAGCACATAATTAATTTCTTTTGATTATTCTATTTGTTTAAGTTTTATGAAAATAAGCTAATTACATTAAGAGCTTGTTTGGTTGGGCTTTTGAAAAACTTCTATTAGTAAAATATTTACTTACAGTAGATCTATTAGAAATAGAGTTTTTGAAAAAAAAAAATTATAAAAAAAAATTATTTTTATTTTATTTTTATTTTTTTAAATATCTATTCGGAGAAATACCTCCCCATGAGCTTTTGCCTAGTAGAGGTTTAAACTCTACTAGACTCTACTCAATTTAAAATAAATAATCTCTAAAGCCTAACCAAATAACTCTAAAAAAAACTCAAATTGACGTTAGTAGACCTTTTGAGGTAGTAGAAATTTCAACTAAACGAGCACTAAGTAATGGTTAAATTTAAAAGGTTAAGCTTTTAACTATTTAAGTTATCGAAGACATCCTATAACTCAATTACAAGACCAATAAATTTGTCACGACTCATGTGATTAAAGCATAAACATAGATATGGGGTACCCCAGAATAATCTAATATTCCTATTAAAACCGGCTCTGAGATACTCTCCGTCCACTAATAATCTATATTAGTTGAACTCTTTAATTAACAGATTAAGTATAATAGACTTGAAAAAGAAATCTGAAAACAAATTGAATGGACCTAGCTAGTTTATTAGTTTCGTCCCTAGGTTGGCTAATCAAGTAGCCCATGTGTTAGCTAAAAACGTCCTCTCTGTTGTTGAGGATATGTTTTGGCGGGAAGATTTTCCTTCCTGTGTTGTTTCGTTTATTTCGGTTGAATGCCGTGTTCCTTTGTAATGTTTGGTTATTTATAAAAAATAAATAAAAAAATAAATAAATAAAAGGCAAAAGACCATTGCATGTATATATAAGGTCTCCATCTATCATCTTCATTCTTAATTGTTCAAGATGATTGATTATTTTCTTAAAAAAAAAGAAAAAAAAGAAAAGAAAAGTTGATTGATTTCGTATAGATAAATAAATATATATGGTGCACGTGTCATAGAATTTTGTGTAGTGAAGTAAAATATAAGACAATATGTCAATGTAAGCACCTTATTTTTCTACTTGGCTTTTCGTACTGGTCTGTCATAGAATGGAAATTGTAGCATACTTGGAACCCTACCTGAGCTGACCGGCCAATTGTAGCATACTTGGTACCCTACCTGACTGACTTGACCTACAAGTCTCTATTATAATTAAGTGATATATATCTTATTTTAATTTTGATAATGAACTTGAATAAATCATATCGATTTTATGAATTTTTGAATTTTTGAATTTTTTATAATAAGTTTAATGAAATATACTTATAAATAAAATTTAAGAATTTTTCAAGCATCAAAATTATTATAAGTAGATATATAAAGGCATCGGAAAAATGAAATAAATATATGAAAATTCAAAAAAATAGTTCTAATATTTAAAAAAAAATCTTAAATTTTATTCATAGGTAGATCTCAATAAACTTAACATTAAAAAAAAAAAAAAAAAAAATCAGATCAAAATTCATAAAAATAAATGTAATTTTATCAAGGTTTTATCGAAATTAAAATAAAGTATATTTTATTATATATATATATATATGTATGTATGAGAATATATATGAGAATCTGTCTTAGCCCACAGACTTGGTCATTACATACTTATCAATTAAGCAATTACCAACTTCATCTTTATCATTGACTTGCAATATTTATAGTTTATTAATTACTAAAAATACAATATTTTCCAAAGATTTCTAAATTTGTTTATCCCCAAAGATTATTATGGACATACGGTGGTCACAGACATAATCTAGTAGTGATCTGGTTTTACAAGCAAATGTTAATATCCATATAATATAATCGTAATCACATTTTATAAATAAATGTTGACATCCAAAGTTCGGATAGTAATGTAAGTAATGAAATGAAATCATGAATGATATGATATTAGGAACACATAATTTCTGAATCATAGTAATTAACAGAAAACTTGATTTATTTGTTTTTTTTTTTCTTCTTTTAATTAAAAAAGTATATAGCATTATTAGTACTTGTTTTGTTGTGGATTTCAACCTAAAAACTAAAAAGTCAATGGCATTTGAATTAAGTGGAGCAATATTAAGACTATTAAATAACTTATCTTGAAGAAAATCACACCAATATCATAATACATTTAATCAACAAGGGAGTGCTCATAAGCTGTCTCCAAAACTCTCAAATCAAAATTAATTTATTTTTTATTAATAGAAAAAAAAAAAAAAAAAAGTTACCTATAGCCTAGCTACAAGGAATACAAATTTGCTCACCTCCTTTAACTGGAGGTAACCATTACCCCCCACCCCAAGTGTTGACACGTGTCCTAAACCTTGAGTTAACTTTGAACTTTGGGTTAAGTTTGGGACACGTGTCAAACACTTAGGGTGGGGGTAATGGTTACCTCCCGTTAAAGGAGGTGAGCAAAATTGCACTCGGCTACAAGCCTACAATTAATCAACTTTAATTAATCGCCTTTTTGAACTTTGACTTGCTTATAATATTGTAAGTTGTCACAACTAAAGAGTTCCACCATCATACGTTTATCAATAATGCTAAACATTTCACTTATAATCCCACCATTTTCATCTCAACACACGTGACAGCTAATATGTCACTTGGTGAGTAGACACACATTAATTGATATTTATCTCTCTTACCCATGTATTCACTCATCAATTAATGTATGTCCACTCACCAACTGACACATCAACTGTCACGTGTGTTGGGATGAAAATGATGGGATTGTAGGTGAGATGTGTAGCATTACTGTACATTTATATCGGTGAAGCATATTCTCTATCATTTTATCTCATTGTATTCATCTCTCACTCAAATTATGAAACCCTAAAAAAACACGAGTTTAAATAATAAGTAATACTATACAATTCAAATAATTAACTTAAAATTAAATCAAAATAATATAGTAAGTGAGTTGTCTTCATCACACAAATCATAAGATGATGTGATTAATGAAAAAACTAATTGCTACATCATTTTTGTTGGTTTTTAGATTTATTTATTTTTTGGATTGTCAAACATATTGTTAAATAATAATACTCTTTGGTTAAAATTGTCACTCCATACTAAAGAGTAATTATAAGTTAGGTATCCATGGATCCTTTTTGACCATTTGATTGGATCAATCCAACGGTCCAAAACATATATGATACAACTAAAAAAAAAAAAAAAAACTGGAACCCCTATGTCATAATACATTTCAAATCATACTCTTTTCGTTTTCTCTCATCTGAATTGATGACATCCATTCTTTTCCCTCTCTCTTTCTAACAAATTTATCGATTATATTAATTGCATCCAACTGACAAAAAAAAAAAAAAATCCTAGGAATTTTTTAATTTCAAAGATACTTGACCTGATAATTCCTCCCATACTAAAATATGAAGGGTTAATATCACCAATATCCCTTGAACTTATAGCGCGGTTGTATAGTGCCCCCTAAACTTTTTTTTTCTTGGTATTAAACCCCCTGAACTTTCATTTCTTGGCAAAAGTTGACAGAAGAGGAATAGACGTCAAAGGAAAATTACACTTACACACCCTGATTATATACATAATCGCAATAAAACTGAAAAAATATATAATAATAACACAAAAACACCCTTTAATAGTTTAACTTGACTAATATCTTTAAAAAATATTAATAATTTTTTTTTTAAAAAAAAAAGTAATAATAATAATAACAATTAAACTACCCATATTTCCAATTAAAGAAAATTAATTTAACAAAATATTAAACCAATAATACATTAAATTATGAGGAAATAGGCCTTTTTAGTCAAAAATTAAGGGGAGGTATTGTTTTTGTCACAAATTATCATTTTTATTGTTTTTGTCATTAAACGTGCTGTGAGGACGTAATTGCCCCTATTCTTTTTTCAAAACATCCTCTCTCTCCTTCCTATCTCATTTTCACGCCTCCCTCTTCTCTCTCCTTTCTCTCCTCCTTCTCTCTTTCTTTACTCCTCTCTCCTCCTCCTCCTCCTTCTTTCACGCCTCCTCCTTCTTCTTTCACATCTCCTCCTCCTTCTTCTTCTCCTCCTCTTTCTCTTTCTCTTTTTTATTTTTCCAGATTTTTTTTTAAAAAAAAACAGATTTTTTTAAATAAAAAATTTTCAGATCGGTCGTCCGATCTTCCCTCCTCCTTCTTCTTCTCTTTCTCTCCTCACTTCTCTTTCTCTTTTACATTTTTTTCCAGATTTTTTTTTAAATTTTCATTTTTTTTTTTGAATTTTTTTTTTTCAGATTTTGTTTTTGTTTAAAGTTATTTCCAGATTTTTTTTAAAAAATTTAGGTTTTTTTTTAATTTTGAAAATATTCCAGATTTTTTCAAAAAATTTCAGATTATGTTAGTTAAAAAAAATTTCTAGATTTTTTTTTAAAATTTTTTTTCCAGATTATTTAAAAAATTCAGTTTTTTTTTTCTTTTTTTGGAAAAATTTTCAGATTTAAAAAAGGTTTGCATTTGAAATTGTGAATGTAGTTGATTTTAAGGGTGGTTCTAATTGTGAATGTTTGGATTTGAGTGTTAGTTGGATTTGAATGTTTAAATTTTTTTTCAGATTTTAAAAAAAAAAAATTTCAGATCTTGTTTTGTTTAAAAATTCCAGATTTTTTTTTAAAAAAATTCGGATCATGTTTGGTAATTTTTTTTTTCCAGCTGAATTTTTTTTTTTCCAGATTTTGTTCAATTAAACACACCAGACCAACGATTAAACACACCAGTTGTAATCAATTAAACACACCAGACCTATTGAACACACTAGGTGTAAACCAATTAAACACACCAGTCAAAACGAATAAACACACCAGGCCAAATGAATTAAACACACCAGGGTAAAACGGATTAAACACACTAGACAAAACGAATTAAACACACCAGGGAAAAAACAATTAAACACACCAGGCAACGAATTAAACACACCAGGCCAAATGAATTAAACACACCGGGGTAAAACGGATTAAACACACTAGACAAAACGAATTAAACACACCAGGGAAAAAACAATTAAACACACCATGGTAAAACAAATTAAACACACCAGGCAAAGAATTAAACACATCAGGCCAAGAATTAAACACATCAGGCCAAAACGAAGTAAACACACCAGGCAAACGAATTAAACACACCAGGGTAAAACGAATTAAACACATCAGGCAAAACGAATTAAACACACCAGACTATCAATTAAACACACCAGACAAAACTCATTAAAAACACCAAGGAAAAAACAATTAAATACACCAGGGCAAAACTAATTAAACACACCAGGCTATGAATTAAACATACCGGGTGTTTAATTCGTTTTGCTTGGTGTGTTTAATTCATTTTTGCTCTGGTGTGTTTAATTGTTTTTGCCTTGGTGTGTTTAATTCGTTTTGTCTTGTGTGTTTAATTGGTGGTCTAGTGTGTTTAATTGATTATCTGGTATGTTTAATTCGTTTTGCCTAGTGTGTTTAATTCATTTTACCCTGGTGTGTTTAATTCGTTTTGCCTGGTGTGTTTAATTCGTTTTGCCTGGTGTGTTTAATTGGTTTGCCCTGGCATGTTTAATTCGTTTGTCTGGTGTGTTTAATTCATTTTACCCTGGTGCGTTTAATTCGTTTTGCCTGGTGTGTTTAATTCGTTGCCTGATGTGTTTAATTGGTTTGCTCTGGTGTGTTTAATTCGTTTGCCTGGTGTGTTTAATTCGTTTTACCCTGGTGTATTTAATTCGTTTGGCCTGGTGTGTTTAATTCGTTGCCTGGTGTGTTTAATTCGTTGCCTGGTGTGTTTAATTTGTTTTACCCTGGTGTGTTTAATTGTTTTTTCCCTGGTGTGTTTAATTCGTTTACCTGGTGTGTTTAATTCGTTTGTCTGGTGTGTTTAATCCGTGGCTTGGTGTGTTTAAACAAAATAAAATCTGAAAATTTTTCTTTGATAAAAATCAAATATGAAAAATTTTGAATTTTTTTTTCAACAAAACCCAAACTCAAACACAACTCCCACCATTCATAAAAATAACCACAACCCAAACTTAAATAGAACCACAAATCTGAAATTTTTCAAAAAAAAAATCTGAATTTTTTCAAATTTGAAAAAAAAAAAAAAAGTGAAAGAGAAAGAGAGGAGAGGAGAGAAAGAGAAGAGGAAGAAGGAGAGAAGGCGTGAGAGAGAAAAGGAGAAGAGTGGAAGGTGTGAAAAAGAAAGAGAAGAGAGGAGAAAGAAGAAGAAGATGAACGTGAGAGAGAAGAAGAGAGAGAGAGAGAAAGAAAAAAAGATTATGTGGAAAGGAAAGAGAAGAAGAAAAAGAAAAAAAAAAAGAGAATTTTTTTTTTTTTTTATATATAAACAAGGGCAATCTTGTCCAAAAAGTGGATATGTTAACAAAAATAATAAAAATGATAATTTTGGACAAAAACAATAAACCCACTAATTTTTTAGCTAGTTTCAAAGTTCTCCCCTTAAATTATTAATACATCACCTTCAAACCCAAAATTTAGTTTTCATTTGATTATATGGGTTGTTTGAAGGTGATGTATTAATAATTTAATATATTATTGATTTAATATTTTGTTAAATTAATTTTATTTAATTGGAAATATGAGTAGTTTAATTGTTGTCATTGTTATTATTATTTTAAAAAAATTATTGATATATATATAGACATTAGTCAAGCCGAAGGGTGTTTTGTGTTTTATTATTATTTTTTTTCAGTTTTAATGCAATTATGCGTATAATCTAAGATGTGCAAGTTTAATTTTCCTTTAACGTCTATCCCTCTTCTGTCAGCTTTTACCAAGAAACGAAAGTTCAGGGATTTAATGTTAAGAAAAAAAAGTTCAAGGAACATTATGTAACCGCACTATAAATTCAGAAGGCATTGGTACTGTTAATCCCAATAGGAACGCACTCCCAAAAAAAAACAAAAAAACGTGAAACTAATAGTGTCCGTGTGACATCAGCGTAGCTAGTGCCAACAAAATTGATTCGTGCATAACATTTATTTAGTTATTTGAAGGAGAGGAGTCAATGAAAAAGAGAAGAAAAAGAATAAAAAGACAAAAAAATAAAAATGATGAGCGGATAGATTCATAGTACATATGGGAATTTGAAAAGTGAAAGGCCTGCAGGAGTGCAGGCTACAGGGTTCCAATTAGATTCAAATAATCTTCTCAAGCATTCCAGAATTCAGATTTATTTGTATATATTTCAACACAGAAGCTGAATTCAAAGATTCGAGTGTCATCAAAAGCTGATATATATATATATAAAATAAAAAATAAAATAAAAAATCTCTTTTCCACAGAAGCTTCTGATCATATAATAATGGAGAATAATGTGCACGTCTTCATTATTTTTGGTCGGCAGGTTAGATTTGATCCTTAATACGTATGTGTATCAAATCTCTACATGCAAAAAGACTGCAACGATTTTATACATTACAGGATTACAGGATCTGGATCCTCTAGTCAGGAAAAAAATAGTTACAAAACTTGTTTATAATCATCGAAACTCGGGTTTTAATGAATTTAAATTGGGTTAAGAATATAAATATAAAAAGTAATAAGAAGGAAAAATAATAATTATTATTCTTACATATGACAACTTTTTTTTTTTTTTTTTGTGATTTTAACGGATTCGGTTTGAAATCGAATCCATTGAAACTGTCGAAACTCGAATTCTCATAATTAAATTACAAAAAAAACGAGTATAAATTAGATTAAAAATGTAAGTTTATTGTAAATATAAGTAACAAAATATATCAAATGGAAAAATGGCTACAAATTTTGTTTATAATATAATAACTCAATTTTTATGGTTTAAACGGATTAGGTTTGAAATCGAATCTGTTGAAATCGTCAAAACTTAGGTTTTAATAAATTTAAATTGGATTACGAACACAAATTTAAAGTATATATATAAAGAGTAACATAATGAAAAATGACAATAATTCTCGCATATGAGAACTTGGATACTTGGATATGTCACATAGTTGGGATGATGATCCAATAAAGGCATAAAGCCAATCCCAAAAATCCAAAATCTTTTGCCACAAAGAACAAATATTTGATACTTTTGAGGTTGTTTAGGGTCAAATTCTAATGGATACTATGTTTCTAAATTCTAATGCTTCAAGCATTCAAATAAACAAATAAAAAAATAAAAAAATAAAAAATAAAAAACAACAAAAAGAAAAGGACTCAGTGGATGATGGGTCCTCACTCATTTTTATACTTGACAATATAATTATTACTTCGTACTATTTTAAGTTTTAAATGTTTTTAACTCTTATTGTCTTCACATAAGTTTACGGTTTACTCAATCAATCCTTTTCACTAGGCGGCAATCCGGCTTTACTAATATTAATTTATCGACTATCAGCTATTAGATTCATCTGATAAAATTAATTCCTTAACTATAAATCAATTTTTCGTAATCAATACCTTCAGGATATAATTTCTAATGGTTTTCTCATCGATCCTTTTCACTCGGCGGCAATCCGACTTTACTAATATTAATTTCTCGACTATCAATGGCAATCTGGCTTTACTAATATTAATTTCTCGACTATTGGCTATTGGATTCATTTAATAAAGTTAATTTCTCAACTATCGATCAAATTCTCTTAATCAACACCTTCAGGATATGATTTCTAATGGTTTCCTGTAAATGATAACATTCAGGAAAATATTCCAAATCAAAAATACCACAAAAATATTCCTGGAAATGAACTGATCTAACCAAAATCCTGAAAAAAAAAAAAGGCCTCATAAATTTGCCACAGAATTTATGCAATTTTTTCTTTTGAAAAAACAAATCTATTTTTGTATGCGGCTATATATAATAAAAGAATCTTACTAAAAAGCTTCAAGCTCTGGCTCTGGCAGCAACAAAACAAATGGATTTTGCCCTTCAAATGTTTAGCCAAACACAAGTAGAGGTTGGGATTGCCATTATCATTATTTCACAAAGAAAATATTTGCTTCTAACTCCATACTCAGATATATATATATATACATACATGTACATATACTATATATATAGATACATGTATTCTTTTCGTTTCCTTTCGCGTTGAGTGGTATTGGAAATTTGAGTATTTGATCGGATGACACGCCTGCAAAAGCACGCATATGGAAAAGTTTTTAGTTAGAAACTGGATTATGAGTTATAACGTTCGTGGAAATCAAATTACATGAATTATCATATATGAATTTGAGATGTTTAATTTACCTTCAAGCAGATGGGTTCTTTCTAGAATTAGACCGCTGATAAAATTCGGGTGCTGACGAGTGTACGTTGCGGACACTGGGGTTTTGAGATGATGCTGGAGTTTCACTCTGAGCAGCCAAGTAATCAAGTGCTACGACGATATCACTAATAATTGGGCGAAAAGTTGCTTCCTCGTTAAGACACATAGCAGTAATAGCAATTGCATAGTTCAAACAACGGCGAGGGAATCGCCCTTGCATCAGAGGATCAACCAAATTGAAAAACTTCTTCTGGTCTTTTAGAAACTGACGAGCCTGCAAATAAATAGGCAAAAAGAAAACGAATGCATCATATTTAGACATGAATATGCACTAATCTTGGATGAGCGAGAAGCCAGGACATCAAACGACAAACAAACTAGCAAAATCGAAGGAGATGGAGAATAGATAAAACGATAAACATTTACCCAAGACACGAGGTTCTGCTCTCCATGCCTCCTGCTAAGATCTATTGCCTTCCGCCCTGTGATCAACTCCAACAGCACCACGCCGAAGCTATAAATATCAGATTTAAGAGTCAACTTGCCACTCATTGCATACTCCGGGGCGCAGTAGCCATATGTTCCCATTACTCTAGTTGAAACATGTGTATTGTCACCAACAGGTCCCAATTTCGCGAGCCCAAAATCAGAGAGTTTTGGATTGAAGTCGCTATCCAGCAAGATATTTGCTGACTTCAAATCACGGTAAATAACAGGAGGATTGGCCTTGCAATGCAGATACTCAAGTCCCCGAGCAGCACCGACAGCAATTTTCATGCGAGTGCTCCAACTCAATGGCTCTCGGTCAGGTTCCAGATCTGAAAGCAAGTAGCAAGTAAATTGAAATTAACGTTAATAAAAGTTTCACCTGAATCAATGCTTTCAATATGATACTCTTAACATACCATATAAACGATAAAGTATATAACTGGAAAAAAACTGTCGTGGTAGACATAAATTCCGGAGGTTAAAAATCTAGAGAATTTTCCATAACCAAATTATCTCAAGTACACTTACAGCGCAAGTGACGAAAAATTAAGCTGTTTATGAGCAAGCAAAGGCGTATTTGAAAGGTCTAAAACAGTGCAAAATACAGTAAAAACCCTATACATCCATGCAATATACATATTCAAGTTCGAACATCTACTACAGTCTAAAAATCTAACATCAAATGTTGAACAAAGAATGCAAGGAATAGTTTAAAAGAATTATGCAACGCCATTGCTGCAAACAAGTACATAACCTTTTCTGTTTAAAGTCCAAATTTCATGCCTAGTGTAAAGTTCGTAATAGTATAATGCAGACACTAGAGAATAAAAGCAAAAAAAAAAGATGTTCTGCAAAACAGGAATTATGGAAACAACCAACAGGAAAAAGCGAAACATGAAGATAAATAATCCAATATTAAATGCTTAAGATATTTACCGTAAAGATGGTCTTCCACACTACCCATCGGCATATACTCATAAACCAAGAGCCTTTGATCTCCAGCGGTGCAATAACCGATTAATCTAACGAGATTATCATGATGTAGCAGGCTCAACATGAGAACCTCCACAATAAACTCTTGGTGCCCTTGAAGACCCTCATGATTCAGTTGTTTGACTGCAACAACCTGGTCACAAGTTCATAACAACCAAATCAAACAAACTTAAACCACATTATAAAATCGGCTATACTGGTAATGACATGATCTTCTACCTTCTATGCATCATTAGATTAACAAAATTCTCACGATTTCGAAACAAAAAAGTTTTCATTTTCACTAACTAAGCACCCTAAATCTGTTGAAAATTTTTTGCTTGCAACTTACCTGGCCTGATTCCAAGCGACCCTTATAAACCTTTCCAAAACCTCCTTCACCAATCAAATTCACTTCTCTAAAATTCTTAGTCGCGGTAGCAAGATCACGAAAGGTGAAGCTACGCGCCGCGCCATTTTCCCCTTTTGAGTCACTTCCCTTACCAGTAAACCTCCCAACCTCTTCAACCAAGACAATCACAATTCACAACATTACCAATTAATCAAAGTTCAAAGCTTTTTTCTACAGCAGATGCTTGTAAATTCAAAATCCATTCAAAGTTCATCAATTTAATAATCAAACAAAATGCCATTCCAGAATACACAAAAGGGTATTATACAAACACAACAATTGATATCAAAAAACAGATTACGACACACAAATGTAGAAGAAAAGCCAGATATACCTGAGGAAACACAAGAAAGTCGAGAACTGGATTCAGGTGCATCATCAATATCAATCTTGATATCCTTTGGATGCCGATTAATACAAGAAAAGCAACTCATTTCTCTATCAACAACAACCACACACGCAAGCACGCACACAAAATACTAAAATTCAAATTTTGCTATCTGCACATTGTGAGAAATCAACAATAACAAAAAACCAGAACCACCCATTTGAGAAGAAAAAGAAAAAAAAAAACGTTTCGAAATCACATAATCTGTATAATATATGAACTAAATATGTATAAAAACACGATAAAAAAAATGAAGAAGCCTGTGTCCCTTACCAGGAGAGAATGAAATCTCTCCGGTCAGGTACGCTGAGATCAACCACAGAATTTGCTCTGGTTTTTTCTTTCAAAGGAAAAAAAAAATCTTTCAACTCTTAAGATCCTAATCAGAAAAACATGCCGCAATAACTGGTTCTTCTACATTGAAACCCCACCAAATATAACACCATTCGAGATTATAACCCATAGATAAGAGCACCCAGTAACCAAAACTACACATAAAATTCACCGACAAGACCAAAAAAAAAAAAAAAAATTATTATTGGTTATGGATGTTTTTAGCGGTGTGGGGATTTACTTGCGAGAAACAGAGAAAAAATCGCGACAAGAAAAACCCAACCCAACAGAACATGTCTTTGAGTTGTTGAGTGCGCGTTTATTACAACTTAGAAAGTTAGTAGGAGCTTAATTTGGTGAATTGAGTTACTTTGTAAACACAAATTAAGCGCCAGATTTAGCGGCAACAAACTACTCTTCTTCTAGTATTGAATGTGGCTTTTTTGCAGTGGGCCTTTTTATTTTTATTTTTTTTTACATTATAACCCGTAGCCGGTTCAGATAATTTGGATAACTACTCTCACAACACACGAAAGAGATTTTCCGACACTAGTTATTTTGCTAGCAAAGTGAATGTATATAATAATACTTCGATTGTTTTACGAGAAAAGTAAATACTTTGCACATACCATTTTCACAGATACAATCAGAAAAATGAATGTATATAATAATACTTTGATTGTTTTACAAGAAAAGTAAATACACTGCACATACCATTTTCGTGGATACAATTAGAAAAGTGAATGTATATAATAATACTTCGATTGTTTTACGAGAAAAGTAAATTCCTTGCACATACCATTTTTACGGATACAATCATAATAACTACTCTGACAACACGTAAAAATAAGTCTCTCGAGTCTCGACTGTATTTATTAAGACTTGAACCCCGTCACGGAAGCGAACAAATAGTGCACAACAGCTCAGGGAGGAATTATGTATTTTATTTATTATTATTTTTTTTCCATTGTTTTGGTAGCATTTAAGTGAGTGCATGATTGGTTCTCGTTGCTTGTCGCTCTCTATCCTACTCATCTCCTGCTTATAATTTCTCTGTTTTCGCATTTAAGCCTTTTTAGTCTTCTTCTTCTTCTTCTTCTTCAGGACCACCTAATATTACATATATGCCCTTGTATTTTTATCTTTTTTTATACTATTTTTGATACTGTGTAACCAACGACGTCCGATGATGCAAAGAGATGAATTTAACGGCCGTGATTGATTTGGAGTTTATCAAAAGAGTAGCTACATTTATTGTTCTCCTTTTCTCGGCATGGTCACTAATAGGAAATACTAATAAGTGAGGAAAATCTTAATTTGTGATTACATTACTTATTAAAACTATTAGAATCAAGTTCCGTGAATCTCAACACGCAAATCATGAATTAAGTTTCTGTCGGAAAGACAGCTGGAATTCCGTCTCCAATCTAAGGAATTTTTTTTATAATTTTTTTCATGATTCTCTATCAAATAAAAATGATTTTATTTGCAATAAGTGGTTTGCTTTATTTTTAATTTTTTATTGGAGTGGTCACTTAAAAGGCAAAATAAAATACAACTGTGAGATAGAATTAAAGATAACACGCTTTTAATTGACCAAATTTAGTAGGTGCAAGCTGTGATTTTATGTGGAATTTTAATAAACAAAACTTTGGAAGCACTTTTAACAGTTTAGTCAAAGTAACAGTATATTATATGAATTGAGTGGCAAGAAAGTCGACTTTTGATTTTTTTTTTTTTTTTTTTAATAGAAAATTTACGGAGAAAATCTTCGGTGCATTGATACTTGTTTTGGACAGCTAAAATCATGATGAATTTTTTAAAAAATAAATCCCATTGGTTTGGTTTCTTCATATAGCATTACATGGTGATTATATCTAATTGGTCATCAATGTCGCATGCTATGATATTATTGGATGAATTGAAATACACGCACATATACACTCTTAAATTCGTGACATGATTTTAACGAACAACGTTTTGTATGTTCACACTCACACACGTTATAAAGTTTTTAATGAAGCAGTTTTATTACGTCACTTATGTGCCAATCCAATCAAAACACACCAGGTATTCTAGTCAAAATAAGTAAATATCGATAATATTTTCTTTTTTTTTCATTTTTTTTTTTTTTGGTGTTTTATATCAAATATATCCTTAAATTTTCCCAATACTCTAATAATGTTGATAAAAAGAGCTATGATGGACGGGTCTATGGTTAGGGCCTATGGGGCCCAACAATAATAGTATAGAGAGGCCCCCACTGAAACTTCCATGGCCCACAATTTGTCACCATTATGATGATTAATTAGACATGGGTGGGACCATTATCCAAAAATTAATGTCTAATTATGTTTAAAAGATGAAAATTGTTTCAACCAAAATAAGACCAATTGGAATGTAAATATATAAAACATTTTTGTATTAATATAATCCAAAATTTCTTGGGCCATGAAGAATAGTTTTTTTTTTAGATTTTTCCTACATGTGATTCCAATCACCATGGACTATTCTTCATGGTCCATCTTGGTTGATTTGAACCACTCAATTGACCACACAAATAAAATCGAGATCGAAATAAGTGTTTAATAAACAATTCAGTCGTTAAATTTTGATATGATATCATTTACCGCATCATTTTAGTAGTTACGACTTACGAATGAGCTGGTTAATGTACTAAACCGACTGCACCGATGAGGACCGACGGGAAATTGAAGACTATTTTTTTCTTAATTTGTGACTTGTGAGTCTGTGACATTACTCCAAAACAAGTACAATAGTGTTCAAATTATGGATAGGTTGTACATGGTTTGAAGAGAGTCCAAAAGTTAATATTGTGATCTGCCCCATTTATCTTTATCTTTGTGGGCAGGATACAACCCGGATTCTAAAACCGGTGGGCATCTTAGCTTTCATGAAGGCCCAAGTACAACTTGGATTTTATAAGGTTGATTTTTTATTTTTTTTAACAAACATATAATTTCAGAACGACCTGATAGGAGAAATATTCTCTCTCTCTCTATATATACATTTTTATTCTATTGTGAGTTCGTCCTAATATATTTTATATTAGGACGAAGAATGTGAACAATTAGACTTACATACTTTGACTCAAAGTGTATGCACTTGTCAAAACTTTTCCATAGTCTATGGCTCACATTCTTCGTCCTGATATATTTTATATTAGGACGAACTGACAGTAAAAAGACTATATATATATAGTCTTTCTACTGTTTCTATTGTCAGTTCGTCTGACAATAAATATATCAGGACGAAGAATGTGAGTCATAGATTATGGAAAAGTTTTGACAAGTATATACACTTTGAGTCAAAACCACATTTTTTGTCCTGATATATTTATTGTCATGACGAACTGATAATAGATTATAAATTATATATATACATAATTTGGACAAAATGAGCAAGCAACAAACACTGACAAAATCACGCATCATAAGTTGATAAATTTTGCCTAGATTTGAACTTCAAATCACAATAACAATAAATCCAAATTAATACATACAAGATGAAAAGATTAGTCTATCGGGACAAAAAAAATTTCTAACTCACGTGTTTTTAGAATTAGTACAAATTTAGTAATTCAAAAATATAAATACAATTCAAACTCATAATCTCATTATTGTGGTGGATCCGATGGATTTATAATTATATAAACTTAAATTTATTCAGATAAACATATAATATTGGGATAAAGCAATAGAGATAAATGGTAAATTATTGAAGTTTTGATGGTTGGATTTGTCATTATAACGAGGTTCTTTTTGTTATCTAAATGTTTGTATCAGCTTTTGATTAATCAAAGAGAGCTTCAATATTTCAAAATATGTCACAGTTATATTGGACGATCTCACTTGTCCCACGAAAGCTTTTCTATTCATACACACTCGAAATTCAAGTCTAATTTGCCTATAATTATTGGTTGATCATATTGATGCTTGAAGCCAATATCAAACATTGATCGATATGTGGAATGCATCATTAAACAGTAATAAACTTAACCATGGTGATAAATTAAATTAATTGATCAAATAACATCATATTATAGCACAGAAAAGAAGAAAAGAATAATCAGTCGAATATTTTATAAACCTTAAATATATATATATATATATATATTTGAAATGAACCTTAATTAGTTTAGGTCATGACTTCATGAACGGTCCAATAACACATCTTTTCACATATGAAATTTCTTGGGTCATGAAGAATAGTTTTTAGATTTTTCCAACACGTGATTCCAACCACCAAGGACTACTCTTCATGGTCCATCTTGGTTGATTTGAACCACTCAATAGACCACTACAAAGATTGCGGTCTATCTCCTTGTATTGTTGAGTCCGACACAAAGGTTGTAATCAGATGGATCAACGGAAGAAGTCATCTGGATTCTTCTTATGGTGATATTTTGAATGATAGTTATATCTTGTCTGCTGAGATGGGTAGTTTATATTTTGTTTTTAACCCAAGGCTTGCCAATGGGGTGGCTCATATCCTGGCCAAGAATGCCCTTATGATTTTGGAAGATAAATTATGGATGGAAGAGTACCCATTTTGTGCAGCAATGAGGACCGACGAGAAATTGAAGATCTTTTTTTTTTTTTTTTTTTCCCCGTAAATTGTGACATTACTCCAAAACAAGTGATGGTGTTCAAATTATGAATAGATTGTACATGGTTTGAAGAGAGTCCAAAAGTAAATATTGTGAGTTTGTGACCAGCCCCATTTATCTTTACCTTTGTAGACCGGATTCGAAAACCGGTGGGCCTCTTGGCTTTCTTGTAGGCCCAAGTACAACGTGTTAAGAAATGATAGGGAGTTGATATATATATATATATATATAATTTTTCTGTTGTCAATTCGTCCTGATATAAAATATATCGGGACGAAAAATATGGATCATTAGATTTACATACTTTGACTCTAAGTGTATTTGTCAAAATTTCTCCATAATCTATAGTCTACAATTTTCGTCGTGATATATTTTATATCAGGACGAACTAATAATAGAAAGACTATAGATATATTTTTTTGAATTTGGATAAAATGATCAAGCAACCAACATGCTTTTGTCCAAAAACAAATTAATATGTATAATGTTATTATATCACTTTCAAAACAACACAAGTATTCAATAATCTCTTCTGACTAAATCATGCATCATAAGTTGATAAATTTAGGGGTCATTTGTTTTTTTCACTTAAAACTTTGAATCATAATTATTAAGTTGTTTTGTTTGTTTTTTTAAGTGGTCAAACAACTTAAAAATACCAAAAAACAACTTAAAATAAAAAGTAAAAAATTATGACTTTTTACTTAATTGCAAATCACTGAATTGCATTAAATGCAATCCAAAATCTTTTCTTCCAATACTATCCCCCATATATAACATATTTTCAATTTCATCATAATTATATATGTTATAGAAATCTTTATTTTAATATATTGCTTATTTTAAATAGCTTTAAAAATAAAAAAGAACCCTAATAATTTCTTATCAATAATTTATTATGATATTAGGGTGATGTATTTATATATATATATATATAGTGTTTTGTGTGAGTTTTCTTATTGCCCCGCTTATTTTTTGAAAAAAAAAAAAAAAAAAAAAAAACTTTTCTTTCCAGTAAAAATGAAGTTTGTTTATAATTGAAGAAGAAGATCATAATCATATATGTTCATATATAATTATTATTTTTCAGATTGTTTTTATTCCATACTACATGTATAATTGTTTAAATGTAAAATTACTTATTTTCAGACAATTTTACTTTTAAAAAACAAACGTGTTGTCTGAGAAAAAAAAAAAAAAAAAACATGTCATTCAGGTTCAAATTTCAGTCCCCATTCAGTCTTTAGAAAAATTTAGGACTATTTAGTCTTCAGACAAAAAAACAAACGACCCCTTAGTCAAAAAGATTAGTCCATCATGTGGAACTGAATTTATGACTAGATTTATCACTAGATCGGCTTCAATTCGTCTGAGACAAATGAGATATGGATCGGATGAGTTATTCGTTATTGATAATGTTTGGATGGTTGAATTTGTCATTACAACAAGCTAGGTTGTTTTTGAGGTTATTTTTGCTATCTCTAAATATTTATATTAGCTTACGAATAATAGAAAAGGATTTCAATATATATGTCACATCGATCTCGTACACAATTGAAATACAAGTATGATTTGCCTATAATTATTTATTATTGATTGATCATATTGATGGTTTGAAGCCAATATTCAACATTGATCAATAAACAGTAATTAACTTTTAAAAAAAAAGCATGGTTAACCATAGAATATGAGGAGGATATGTTTTGGCTGGAGGAGTTTCCTCTGTGTATTTCGGCTTGTGTTTCGGTTGAATGTTGTTTGGCTTTGTAATGGTTGGTTTATTCAAAAAAAAGAAAAAAAAAGAACATCTTATTGTAGCACAAAAAACAAGAAAAGAATAATCAGTCGAATATCTTATAAACCTTAATTAGTTAAGGTAACTTCATGAATGGTCCAATAACACACCTTTTCACACATGAAATCAAAGTGTATAAATTAAAATTTAATAAAGTGACAGATGAGATAACTTTTGAAGCAATTCAAGTATAATATATATATCTACAACAATAATCCAATTCACAATGAGTCAACTTACATTTACATATATATATATATATACATTTACGTTTCTTTTTATTTTATTTTATTTTATTATTTTTTTTACAAAAACTATTACATTAGGATTGCTGGGACATATCTTTTACTTGTTTTTCAGGGTTGGAATTTCAAATTTGAGTTTCATATAATAAAAGTTTCGTTGAATAAGATATATATATATATATTTGTAGAATTGTCACTTTTTTAAACGTTTTTACCATATTCATCACTTTAATCCCTCCTTTTTCCAAAACAAATCACTTTAGTCCTTCCGTTAGTTATCTGTTAGTCAAAAATAACAGATCCAAGGACATTTTAGTCTTTAATAAATTAAATATCAAATTCCTGACATGCTTTCAGATATGTGGGCCATACTAAATATAATAAAAATAAATAAAAAACAAAAGAGACAATTGAAAAAACCAAAAAGAGGGATTGGGAAGTGGGAAAGTAATTTAAGAAGAAAAAAGAGAGGACCCACATTTTTTTTTCCATTTTTTCTCTAAGCTTCCTCTTCAGTCTTCTCTCGTTTCTCTCTCTCTATCTCAATCTCATTTCCATCTCAATCTCCTCCCATCTCCACCTCAAATTTGAAACCCAGATTTTCAAAACCCAGATTTTCAAATGATAAAATCAAACTTTCATAGATCATATTTAATAAAGAAAATATGGGTTATCAATCATCATCACCATATTCTCCTATTTCTTTAATTGGGTTAGTATTATTTGTATAAAAAATCTTAACTTTTTTCTCTATCTTTTCTCTTGATCTGAATCTACCGCCTCCGATGACGATGGACGGGGCCGACGACGACGATGGTGATGATTTTCGAGCTGTTGCTTTGTGTATCTGATGATTATTTTTTTTTTTTTTACTTTATTGAGATGTTTTTTATGTGTTCATTTTTTAAAAGTTTCTGATATTGTAGGGAAAATCATATTATATCGATGATGATGAAAAAAAAAAAAGAAAAAAAAAAGAGAAGAAAAATAAGAGGAAAACTGGGTATGAAAAATTTTATGTTAAAAATCTCTACTTTATTAGATTATGTGTAGATTAGTGTTATTGTGTGATATATCTGCTTCCAACGAAAAAAAAAAAAAAACATACCATTTAAATTTATTTAATCTTCCAAAGATTGAAAGAAAAAGAAATTAAAGGGATTTGAGGAGATGAAAATGGCGTGAGGAAGAAGAAGAGGAACAGGCGAATGTCAGAAAATTGGGGAAAATAAGATGAATTTTTCTGGGTTTGTTACTTTGTTATTATTATTTAACGATTTAATTATTAATAATTTTTCTGATTTTCATTTTAATTTAAGGTTAAAATTGTCATTTCATTTTCATTATATAATAGCAAGGGCAAAAGTGTACTTTAACCTACTCTGTTAAAGTTGACTGTCAAACTTTGGTCAATGGGACCAAAGTGATGTGTTTTGGAAAAAGGAGGGACTAAAGTGATGAATATAGTAAAGACGTTTAAAAAGGTGACAATTCATGAAAAAATAGGGACTTTGGTGATAATACCCCTATATATATATATGTTTAGGGATGTTGCTTAATTTTAATTTTTTTCTCTTTAGTTTCTCTTTTCCTTAAAAACACTTTTTAGGTTTGAAACCGTGTTTCATCTTTAGAAGTCACCAAGACTGTAAAGAAAATTTTATTTTGATAGAAAAGGTAAGCTTCTCTTGATTTAATTTTTTTTAGGGTTTGTTTTTTTGTATACTTGTTTTTCAGGGTCAGAATCTCAAATTCGAATTTCATATATTGAAAGTTTCTTTTAATAAGGTATGTTATATATAGAATTATATATGTGTGTTTAGGAATGATTCTTAACTTTAATTTGTTTTTAATTTTTTTCAGGAACCCATAATTATTATTTCATGATTTATAGTTGTTTGTTTTTAGATTTCCACTATACATGATATTTATCAGTTGATATGTATACTAACTGTTTGATTAAATGATTTTTATTGAACAGCTAATTGTTTGATGCAGCAAAAAAACAAAATTATTTCTTATTGTTGTGTTAATAATATATTTTCATCTAGGTGAAAAGTTTATTCCGATCTTTTCATTTACGAAAGTGTTATAGTATTGAGGCTTGAAGAATCTTCATCATGGTTATCCGGATATAATTGATGTAATGCATTTATCTCAAAATTTGTAGCAAATTGGTGTATGTACACTAACAATTTTGTAATATATATTTTTTTTTCACTTTCTTTTTTCTTTTTCATTTCTTTCTTGTGTTATGATTATCAATTCCTTATTGTACTTTTTGTATTTAAGTTTTCTTGTAGTTAATAATAATTGAACGGACCATTATATTAACTTTGATTGAATTTGTAACTTGTTATCTTTTTGTTAATTGTCACTAAATTTGTGTAAAACAAATATAATTTTCATATGGTTAGCTGTCATTAGATTTGTGTATAGTGACAATATTTAAATAATTAATTATTGATAAGGTTACGTATAGTAACACAATATTTTAATAATTAATTATCGATAAGGTTATGTATAGTGACACAATTAAATATCAATAAGGTTATGTATAATGACACAATATTTAAATAATTAATTATCAATAAGGTTATGTACAGTGACACAATTTTAACATGGTTAATTGTCACTAAGTTTGTGAATAATGACACAATTTTAAAACAATTAATTGTCACTATATATAAATTTAGTGACACAATTTTTATTTTGTCACTAATTAAGGTTGAGTGATAATATGTTACTGAAAACTATGATTCGTGACAAGTACTAAAAAAACTGTCACAAATACTTTTAGTAACGAGGCAAAAGTGACGAATTGTTAGTGACACTTTTCTTTGTCACAATATTGAAATTGTGACAATTTATTTACTTTGAGTGACAAATAATTTTTGTCACTATATGTCATTTTTTTTATAGCGTACTCCATATACATACTTGTAAAATGCATATGGTAGGATTTGAACCCATCACCACTTATGTGTAAAGGGAGGTGCACTGTCAATTCTATTAAGAGATGATGTGTATATATACATTTACGTTTCAATTTCATTGAAAAACAAATTATAATTAAGTAGTTCTTAAACCTTTCAAATCTATTTTACCTGATAAAAAAAAAAAAAAAGTATGTATTGTCTGGCACCAAAGAATTTTGGTATGATCGTATCTATACATGTACACTGTACACATGTAAATAAATATATACTTAATTAGTTTCATTTTTTTTTTTTTTATAATTTTAGAAAATACAATTATACATACTTAATTAATTAGATTCAATTATATTTATACATACATAATTAGATCGAACAAAGAAATAAAATAATTAAAATAATATTTAATATATATATATATATATGTGTGTGGAGATTACAACAATAATCTACAAAGCTAATCTTCCATAATTATAAACAGAATAGGAAACATGTATATTAAAAAAAGTAAAGTTAATTAATAATAACAAGTAAAATAGAAGTATCACTTTCTTAAAAAAAATAAAAAAATAAAAAAATAAAAAAATAAAAAATAGAAGTATCACAGTATGATAAGAGTTGGCAACACCCCACAGTCCCACACCACACTCTTTGTTTAATTTTTTAATAAAATAAAATATCGTGTCACGGAAAATTTGTGGTAACCCCAATTTATGATAGTTATTATCATTCTCAATTACACATCAAACGTGACACCCACGCACACACACACCCTTTATACATCACATAACATGCATTGTATGACGCATGCGAGATTTTTGATATGTTTGGTGAAGTTGAAAAGTTTCTTTAAATTGATAATTAATATTACTTGTGAATATTAATCAAACCAAATTAAGCTATTAACAACCGCTCGATTGACGGTGAAAGACGTTCATCTGGATTGACAATGATTCAGATTTGAGTTGTCATCACCGTTTGTTTTTTTTTATAAAATAAAAAATTGAATTCTACCACCATGTTCAAACCGTGTTATTATATATGGTAGTGTTTGATATACCCCTCATAAAAAATAAAAAATAAGGCAATTATTTAATTCAAGTAACAAAATCAATAAAAAAGTGATAGATATATCATATATATATATATGGTCATTAAATCCAAATCATCATATTTTCCTTTTACCATTATATTTTTAACTATATTTAATTTTTCACAGTTCAGATTTTCTAAAAGAATTTTAATTTCCATTTAAAAAAAAATCTACACATAATTTCCATATTTAAAAAAAAAAGTAATTAAAATCACAAAATAAAAAAAATAAAAATAAAAGAGGACTCTTCTTATTCCCTTTCCTTTTAGATTTCAACATATTTTCAAATTCTCTTTATATAAGAAACCAAAAAAAAAGAAAACTCACACACACAGATAGATAGATACTCGATGATATGTTGCCTTTAAAGAAATCGTCGTCGGCGCCGGCGCTCGTCTATTTGGTTTATCAGAAGATGAGTTTGTCGAACGTTTTGCCCGAAACGGTGCGCCGGAGGGGTTCGATGACGAAGCTCTTCTTGGTTTTTTTGACCCTTTTTTTCTTCACTTATATTTCTCTTCTTTTCTCTCGATACGCTATCCAAGGGAACGATATCGGGTTCCTTTCAGCTTCCAACCCACTGACCTGGATCAAGAACCCGGATTCTTCTTTTTCTTTAAACAAGGAGTTGAGGGTAGTGGAGGAAGGGGAGGAGGACGACGGAGGGGGTCGCAGGAGCCGCCGCGTGTCATCCTCGGTTCGAGATTTTGTCGGATACGAATCTGTATCGATTCTCATGCCGGCCTGGGAGGTTCTTTTGATCGTGTCGTCGGAAGCGCCGCCGTTGTCGATAGCTCCGGTTGGCGGCGGAGGTCTTTACTGTCTCTTCTCGAATAATGCGACGTCGGAGGCGAGTTACGTGGGTGTCTTGCCGTTCACGAACCGGACGACGTTCAAATGCGAGATGCCGATGAAAACCCGCCATCGACGGCCGTACATTCAGCCTGTTCTGACTGAAAATCCGGTGGTGGTGGAACAATCTTCTTCCGTCCAAGAATCTCAAGCAAATAAGACGGAGCTGATACGAAACACGTTCTTCGTCTACGAATCTCTCTCAACCGAGAACGACGTCATCTTATTCGTCAAAGGAGTCAACCACCGCCAAGGAATCAACCGGAAACCAGACGAGTTTCGTTGCGTTTTCGAAGATGGTAAAAAAACCACCGTTAAAACGGCCGTCACCAGCTCGGTTCAAGAAGTCTTCAGGTGTTATCACCCGGACTTAACGGCGTTTGGTCCCAACACAAACATCAAAGTCTCCTTAGAAATCGCGACCGAAAAACGCGCGGTTCCATCTGTAGCGCTTTACGCACTCCCCACCACCACCATTGCTCCCGCCAGGCGTACGATAGCGAACCAAGAGCCTAAAAAGCTACTGTGCGCATGTACGATGGTGTACAACGTGGCGAAATATTTACGAGAATGGGTCACGTACTATTCAAAACTCGGCGTCGAGAAATTCATATTGTACGACAACGCTAGTGACGACAACTTAACGGACCTCGTTAACGAACTCAACAGAGACGGCTTTAACGTGACAACGTTACTCTGGCTCTGGCCAAAAACACAAGAGGCCGGTTTTTCACACAACGCCGTTTTTTCTAACGATACCTGCCGTTGGATGATGTACATGGACGTTGACGAGTTCGTTTTCGCGCCGTCTTGGATCAACGAATCACAGCCGTCGGATCAATTGCTGAGATCGCTTTACTTGAACGAGAAGTCACCAAACGTGGGTCAGGTTTCGTTCCGGTGCAACGATTTCGGGCCGTCGGATCAGTTGACCCACCCGGTTGAGGGCGTGATGCAAGGGTACACGTGTCACAGATGGGTGGTGCAGCAGCGGCACAAGTCGATAGTTTTGCTGGACGCGGTGGACGATTCTCTGGTCAACGTGGTGCACCATTTCGGGTTGAAAAGAGGGTTCAGATGGAAACAGATGGGACCCGAATCGGCGGTGGTGAACCACTACAAGTACCAGGCGTGGCCAGAGTTCAAGGCGAAGTTTCGGAGACGGGTGTCGGCGTACGTGGTGGATTGGAGAGAGTCGTTGAACCCAAAGTCGAAGGATCGGACACCGGGGCTAGGGTTTGAGCCAGTAGAACCTAATGGGTGGCCAAAGATGTTTTGTGATATTAGGGATGATCGGTTGAAGTTGCTGTCGAGGAAATGGTTTGGTATCGGAACCGGAACCGGGTCGAAAATGGTGTGGCAGCAGAGGAGGAGGTGATTGAATGTATTTTTATTTTTTTGTTGGGATTAGTTGATTAGTAAACCCTAATTTTTTGAGTAGCTGATGAATCATGAATGATGATCACTGTTACATTGGATTTTGTGGGGGATGCATGCATGGTGGATGTAAAGTTTTTGGTGGGGGATGATGATGATGATGTTTTTTTTATATATTTTTTTTAATGATTGTGGTGAAACATTCTTTTTGAGTCCAGTTTGAGATGATCAATGAAATTATATGATTCATTTATATATTTTTATTCTGTTTTCGTTTTGAATCTTAGCTTTGAGGAATTGTTTTTCTATTTTGTGTTCTTGTCTGGTTTAGAGAAGAGATGCATTTTGTTCTCGGGTACATGATGGCGACCCGTATAAAAAAACCGTACGTGATCCTGCAATTGCAAAAGGTTAAGAATGAGTGATACGAAGAATCGAGAGGCATGCACGCATGATGGGCAAGTTATTCAATGCTTGCTGGATCAACGTGACATGAATTATTCATGACTCATGAGGCTTTCTTATTTTATAGTATTTGCTTTTTGTGACATTTGAAACTGAAATATTCACTTGAGCGTGTATATAAGTCGATTTTGTAAATTAATAGTCCATTAAATTTCAGTTACTGAATTGAGAAAACCAATCAATGTCAAAAAAAACTATGAATATATAATTCCTCAATGATTGCATAGAGCAACTCAACAACCACAATCATTAATTAATTACAAGGAATTGAATCTTGACCTGACCAAACATAAGCTTCAATTGAATTGAATCAGCAATAGATAGATATATACCATGGAAGATTCAATTGAATTTGTGTTCTGAGATGGTCCGGTAGTAAACCTCTTGCATCTATATTAAAAAATATGTAAGTTTTAATTTCAATGTCACACAATAAATGTTATAAATGTTGTATTCACCTCCAAAAAATTGATAATTATATATTAATCTGTAGTCTGTACAAAATTCTTTCCCTAAACTCCCCCCCCAGAGTTACCAATCCTAGCACAACTAATCTGTGAGCTACCCAAATCAGACAACAATGCAAAGATTTCAGGACACACTGCTAATTCTTATTTGGGCAAAAGATTTAAACCTAAAATATACCAATATCCCCAGATAAAATTGAAAAAAAAAAAGGTTAATTCATCATCCTTAAAGCTGTAAAGCCAAATCCGGATGCTGCGGCGAACCCATCTGCATGGTAGAAATAGGTGAACCTGGAGCAAGGAATCTTGCATTCAGATCAGGTGATGAAAATGGCTGAAAATCTTGTTTATTGAATGCTGAGAAACCCTGCCAAGATGAGTTCCCCTGATGCTTCGGACCCATTGTCGTACATGAGCCAAAGCCAGAACCTGGGACCATTCCGGATTGTAGTCTACTTGAAGAATCTGCCTTGGCTACGTTTGAATTGTAATCATTTGCAGGCATTGAAGAAATGCCATGGTTGATGCTGACCGGGACCATACCATGCAACTGCGAAGGCGTTGAACTGCTGTCGAATGTGGACTTTCCCAGTGGTGTGTCAAGTCTTACCATCCCCATATGAGGCTGCCAATTAAACCCGAAACCATCACTACCACTAAAACCATTTGTATCTGTTTGAATTACAGGTCTTGATGGAGTCTGGAAAGCAGGGGCGGGTTTTATCTCACCATGAGAATTATTCAGAAACGTTGATTCACTTTGGGAGTTCACATCTCTGATAGTTTCTGTGTCTTCCATAACTTGTGATGAATATCTATTTCCAAGAACAGAGTTTGAACCAGGAGTAGTTGTTGACATAAGTCTGCTTGACTGGTAGCCAGATATATAGTTGTTAGACGATTTCTGCTTTTCACCATATAAGTACTGCTGCTGCTCGATATCCCTGTTTTCCCCTACCCATCCAGGACCGAACTTGACTCCATTAGGCAAAACACTTTGAATTTTCCTGGACACAATTTTCCAAACATCTGGCCCAAGATCTGCAGCAAATCGAGCCAAACTTCTTGCATAACCATGCTCAGTGTTCAGTCCAACCTAATTAAATAAACCATTAGATAAACAAGATTACCAACAGCAGAACCTTAAAGGAGCCAAAGAACACTTATTGAGAAAGTACAAACACTAAATAAAAAGGACCATCTGAATTCTCTGACTCATTAGCCCACAATGCTTACTTGTAATTTTAATCCACTGTCTCGACACAAACAAGGTTATCACCATTATGGTACGAATTTAGCTTTAGATTCAGCAATCGTCCTTTAAAATTTCCTAACACTGCTGATATAAATTTAGTTCCCACTCTCTCTCACTAGATCCCCAAGATTGACATGGGGAAAAACCTAATCTCCCAACCATAGATAGTGCAGAGTTAAGAGATTTCAGCTTTCCTTAGTAACATATTTTTTTAACAAGGAAAAAAAAAAGAGAGAATTGATTACACATACCACCGTTAGTTGCTTCAATTCTCCCTCAAAGGTTGTGAAAGCAGATGGCTCATGATCGGAAGCCAACGAATCCATATAGGTATCCCTTTTATGCTCATCAACTGGAAAATGTTTCTTCCCATACTTCATCACAGCCTTCACGACAGAAGCTGCAGATCAAGAGAAAACAGTTCAACATCCAACAAGAAAGGTGAGAAACTCAACATCGGATGAAAAAAGTAAAGATACTCAACACGGAACAGTTAATCAGTCTCAGTTCAAGCCCCAAACCTGGAAATTCACTCTCCCATTCATATACCCCATAAGTATGACTGTCACCAGCATGAGAACCATGAGAGGCCTTGGTCAATACCTCAGTAGGCCGAAACTTAAATGAAGTCATTGTCCCTTTTCTTAAATTGTGACCACCACTAGACCAGCAGCCATTGTCAGCTCCATTAGCAAGGATTGCATCGGAAGCAAACTCAGAAGCAACGCGATCAGAAGGAGATGTATCAAGAAACTTTTTCAGGTTCTTTGGTGGCCTGCCTCTCCTAGCAACCTTCTGTTGAGGTTGGGGTTCACTATCATCATCGCTGTCTTGCCTCAGGTTTTCGAAGTCCTTTTTTGCAAGCTCTTGAATGGATCGTGCCTATGCAACATTTTCAACTTCAATGAAAGGAAAATAAAAGGGAAAAGAAAAGACACAGAACCATGAGTCTGTGACACAGAAATATATACAACTTGAGATTAAATTAAACCTGTCGAAAGTAAATAGTATCCGATGAATTATACTGCATTGCATTGGAGCATATGAGCAGCACATCTTCCTGCACAAAACAGAAAAGTAGCTGTAAGCATCAAACTCCTCAGATATCAACACCAAATGTAAACCAACTTTACAAAGCTGAGGAATCACAGAGGTTTGCTGTTCAAGATGATACAGCATGATAAACTACTACAAGAAAATCATCCTGTGGATGACTCCAGTGCAATTGCACTATACCAAATCCATTTCACAATTAAGAGCCTTGTTAACATACCATCGAAAAACATTCAATTTGGCTCAAGTACAATTTAAGTACTGATACAACCTTAATTCATGCTGCTCAAGTACATTTAGCTAAGATAATATTGAAAATTACATGACTCTAGATAGTCTAAAGAATAGTCTTGAGCCCATCCAGATAGTTCAAATGGAGAGTGGAGACACAACTAGATGGTGAACAAGTTTCTAAGCACAAGCTGTCATCACTACACACACATAATCCTCCCTTCTAATTGCTTACTGTGGTAATTAATATTTTTGGCTTTAAATTTTAATTGTTCTGCACTTTAGAAGAAAGAAAAATGCAGCTGCCCCTTGCAAAATAATCCTAGCTTTATCAATTAAGATCATTACTCATTAGAAAGAATAACACTACTACATTAAGGATCTTTAATCACCAGAATCATGAGTCTAAATACTGATCTCTACAAGCTCCAGTGCTTATGCATCTGACTATTTCCGGTAAGATTCACAAAGTAATGTAAAAGCCATGTTCAACTCCAAACAAATGTAACTAACAAAGCATGAAAAGGTAATGCAATCAAAAAAATTCCTGAACTTGCACATCCACTTCGTTTCCAAACACAAAGATATAGATCCAATCAAAAATTGATTTTGCAAAATTTAACAAATTTAATCCGTATATCCAAAATTACAGGTGAAAAACGTTCTTTAACCAACCTCAAAATCTTCCAAGTTGGCATAAGCACCACCATCTAGTTTCCTCCTCACAGTTGTGAAATCCATTGGATGAGCAATAATGTCATGGTAATCAGGAAGCTGCACCAAATCACTTAAAAATCAGATCAGGCGACAGGAATTTAACTATAGTTTTAATAAACATAAAGCATCATTCTAAAATCAAAATGCAACCTCTTCTGGATCCACAGGCTCAGAAAATACCCCATACGTGTCCTTCCTGCAAATTATGAATAAACAAATCAAACCCTGTTAAAAAAAACTTAACATAATAGTATAAATAGAAAATCAAAGCAGCAACTAAAAATGAGACAAACTTTTGAAGCCTGTCAAGGACGAACACCAACAACTTTTTGTCTGGCAAAGGTGTAGTGGGACCGGACTCCACCGGTAACAACCCTGTCCACATAAAAAAACAAAAAACCCACATAATTTAATTATAAATTCAAACACTTTTATATCTAAAATTCCCAGAATATCGAGATAGACTGAGATACCAAGTAGAGTGTCAGTCGCTTTCGAGACCTTTTGTTCCTGCAAGAAAAACCACTCCCAACATTAAATAAATATCAAAAAATCCCATACAAACAAAATTAAAAAAAGAACCATTTGAACTATGAATAGGGAAAGTTACAGTGGAAAAGTTGTACTACCAAAAATCAATAAGTGCAGGCAAAAAAAATATAGCTGATAATTATCATCGAAGAAAAAGACAAATTTGAGCTTTTTCAGACAAGATGGTCTGTGCGTCCATTACTTTGGTCCAATTAAATACAAACAATCAAACTATAAAAAAATAGTACTTGAGATTTTATAAAACACCATCAAAAACATTTCCCAAAATAATAAAAAATAAAAAAGTGTTGATACATTAAATAATAGATCTTGTCCTGAAAAAAATAAAGAAAAAACCCTGACCGAGTCAAACAGTCACCGATCCAAGTATCCAACCAACCATGAACTTCAAATAACGCGCGAAATCCCAAAATGATCATATATTTAATTTCATTTAATTTAGAAATAAATAAATAAAAACTCGAATACAAATACTTTCCCATTTGAAAAGAAAAAAAAAATTCGCCTTTATTTAAAAAACAAAAGGCCGCCAAAAAAAGAATTCACGATAACGGAAATTGACAATCGAAAATTCACCGTTTTATCAGATCCGGTACGGCCATCAATGATCCCGCGGCAGTTGAGAGCATCGGAGCCGTTAAAACCGGAATTGGAAACAGGGCGGCGCTGGTAATTGTCAGAATTGTTCAATCCGTGCAACAGCCTGAGCTTCTTCTGCCTTCGTTCATCGTCGTCGTCGTCGTTGCCGTCCTCATCATCGTCTTCGCCTTCGTGATCGTACCCGAATTTAGGGTTTTGGCGAGTGGATCGACGGTTAGGGTTGTCAGAATTGAAACTAGGGTTTTGTTGCTGCTGCTGCTGTTGTTGTTGTTGCAATTGTTGAAATTGTTGATGTTGATTTTGTTGTTGTTTGAGAGAGCGTTTTTGGAGGTCTAAAAGGGAAGGACGTCCCTTCTTTTTCTTCTTCTTTGTCATTGTTGGTGTTGTTGATTGTAATTCACCACCCATTTTCTCTCTCAAAAACAGAGGATGATTTTTATTATTATTATTATTTTTTATTTTTTTTATTTGTGTAAATAATAAATATTTTTTCTTTAATGAATAGTCAATATATGGTGGTGGGGCGGGGGACGAGGCTGTCACGTGTGAACGTTCTGCTGCCGACGTGGATGGATTAGTCACGTGATGAAAAAAAAAGGGTCGGTGACTCGGTGTATTCTACAAAAAACCGATTTATTTATTTATGGGGAATTGCACAAACATTCCTCGACGTTTGATACAATTACACAAATATAACAGTTTTGGCCATATACACACAAACTTCCCTTAACATTTGAATGTTGTTGCACAAACATCCCCTACCATTAGATGAATCCGTTAGTCAATGGTCAAAACAGTAAAAAGTCAAAAATACCCTTTATTTTTATTTTAAATAAACTAAAAAATAAGATAAAAAAATATTTAAAAAATATTTTAGAAAACATTAATGTATATTAAATCATAAACCTAGAAAAAAAAAATTCATCCTTACAAACAAAAAAATAGTTTTTTAAAACAATTTAATAATAAATAAATTTTAAATTTTAAATTTATTTAAAATAAATGGGAAATTGCACAAACTAATTTTTTTTTTTAAGATGATTTTTTTTTCTAAGTTTCAGATTTAAGATACATTCATGTTTTATAAAAGATTTTTAAATTTTTTTTATCTTATTTTAAATTTTTTTGTTTTTTTAAAATAAAAATATAGGGTATTTTAGATTTTTTACATGTTTGACCATTGACTAACGGATTTATTTAACGGTAGGGGATGTTTGTCCAACAATTTTCAAATATTGAGGGAAGTTTGTGCGAATATAGTCAAAATTGTCATATTCGTGTAATTTTATTAAGTCTTGGGGGATGTTTGTGCAATTCCCCCTTTATTTATTTATTAATCGAATTTAATTAAAGAAAAAATAGATTATTAAGTTTGTTTGATTGATTTATTAAAGGATTTCGGTAATTAAAATTTGTCAATACAACTTAACAAATCGGCTTTTTAATATTTTGTATTGAAATTAATTATATATATACAATTATTTTGTATAAATCAAATGAGATTTTAATTAATCGTAAAATTAAAGTTGGTTTATTGATGCTTGTTCCATCTTGATAGAATGTTTTCATATTTTAAAGTCCCTTTCTCAGTACACACGTTACTCATTCATCCAAATAAGTATCATATCATCGTATTTAAATTCTACATTTGACCAATGATAAGTGTATAAGTGTGTTCTAATACAATATTATGTAACGTTAAACGTAAATGTGTAATTTTTTTATTTTTTTTTTAAGTATTATATCATTATATAAATTTAGGTTTTTTAAGAAGAAAACTCGAACCTGTAATTTCGTAATGTAGATGTGAAGGATTTATCACCGTATTAACGTTATATCGTCGTGTTTATATATTTATTTATTTATTTATTGAAAAAATAAACTAGTGAATTTTGGATACTTGTCTTTTTGTGCTTGTGTGTCCAAATCAACCTTTATTCTTTTCTTGTGCGTTGCAAAATTAGGATCTCACTCACACTTTTTCTTTTGTTTTAAGAATATTTATATAAAAATTATTTAGGATTCCTTGCCTTGGACATTGCAAAAGAATATGATAGATAATGAGAATATCAATTTTGTGTCTCTGATCAAAACGGCAGCGAATTGATGGGTGCCGACAAAAAAAAGGTGTGGACATGTGGTTTGGCTAGGTTCAATTAAATTTTGATCCACTTTATTGAAGACTTGAAGTTCATTTGCCCCAATTCTCCTCCCAATCAATTCCTTGGATTGATTTGTTGCTTCTTTCATCTCACAATCCTCCTAAATGCCGCATAATTTGGTGCAACCCTCAAGTTTAGAGGCATGCTAGTCAATTCTAGATCAAATTTTTGTAGTTCGTAAACATCATGTTTTTTCTACGATTCATTCCACCATCTCGTTTTCTGATAGAGACAAAAATACTATAATGATTATATTAAAATATTAGATATTATGTTAGGTGGTCATTGTAGTTAAACATGAATTTGTGATGTAATGTATTTTATATAATCAACGGGTGTCAATTTCAACATTGCATTTATAAAACCATGCGTTAAATATGTGATTACGCAAACCTTTGTATATTACATGAGAGGCTTACGTATGAGATTTCCGAATGTTTTTTCATGCAAGATCAGTTATGTTATGTTTTAAAGCTCATTTTGTTATGTTACTAAGTGACATTGTCATTTTTAGAATAATAACTAAATCACTTTGTAACATTACAAAATTGATTTTACACGAAAAAATGTTCGAGAATCTCACACTCGATAATACTATATGCATATACTATACACACGTGTGTGTGTATATTGGCCATAGGCCATAGCAACCCTGGCCTTGACAACTCAATGTTTCTAGTATTTGAGATGACAAGCTTTTCTGTTTAAGTTGTATTGATTTATTGCTGAACATAGTTAGTTATTTTCAATAAATTGGAGATGGGACAACTTGAATCATTCTAAGAAATTGGAGTTGTAAATTTGAGGTAACAAAATGGATTGAGAGAGAAATAATTTATGATTTTTGCTATAAAAAAAGAAAAAAAAAAAAAAAAAAAAGAGAAATAATTTATCCAGTAAAATTGATAATTGATGAATCTCCAGTCTCCACATAGGGCAATGGATGTCTAAACTCTAAAGTCTAAAGTCTAGTGAGTGGGTTCTATCACACATTATTATTTAGGGTTGCATATCAATTACAAGCCTCAAAAATGGTTGTGTTTTCTCCATGTGAAGTAATCAATTCATATTTCTGTTGAAGTAATGGAGGTTGGGGAAGGTGGGTTTTTTAGATTTTTTCATTAATGTTTGCTCTTCTTCATTTTTAGATAACTATAAAATGATTTTAAATGGAAGAAGATTAATAATCCTTTTACACTTATAGATCTTGATTTATTGGTACCACATGACGTGATATTTATTTCTATCTGTTATTGTAATACCCGTCACGGATTCACAAAAGTTAATTTATATTCTAACTAAAATACACTATATTCAAAGGATAATGAGAGAGTATAAATCACTAATTTTTTTTTTTTTTTTTTTGTAAACTAAAAATCAAATAGAAAACTTTCTTAATAAACTATAATATTTTAAATCATGAGTATACATTTAATTGAAACAAATAATATGAGACAGTAGGCTTTAACATAGTGAGAAAACTTAACAAAATGATACATAATTTAAAGGCTTAACATTATGAGATTTTGAAATGGATGTGAGTTTTTTTTTTTTTAGCTATTACTGTTATTTCGGAGTTCGGGGAAGAGGGATATGAATCGAACTCACAACTTCAATAGTGTAGGTGCAACAAGCATACCACTAGACCAACATCGTCTCGTCTAAAATTCAAATGAAATATATAACTTTTGATGTTAATAACCCGATGAATAAGCTCTTATTCTCTTAACTAAAGTGGTGTGCAATTTCTCTTCTATGTTAATAACCCCCTTGGGTTTGAGTATCACCATGTGCACTTTATAAGTATACACTTAAGAGTTTTTTTTTTATGATACAGATGTTGTGGGAATATATTTCTCCCGCCTTGACCGATTATGTGTCATATTTTTTTATTTTTTTATTTTTTTATTTTATATACTCCCAATCAATAAAGTAATGAAGGAAACCGATATATTGGACAAAAATACTTAATTAAATTGGATGAATCTTTAACCTAAATAAATTGGATTCTAGAGATAGAATGAGGCACATGGATTCAACAAAAAGAACATGTAAATTCATGTATAGAAAGGCGGCGCCTGCCGTTTTTTAATTACAATATCTAATTGAGTGGCTAAATTTCAAGGTTAACATTTCTTTTAATAATAAAAAAAAGGGCATTGATAAAATCACCTTTTCTACTACATATCTAATGTCTCATGAGCCAGCTGTAATAATTTCATTGCTGGGTGGGAGGTGTGTAGTATTATTATAATTCCAACAATGTCTTTGGCTGCCCTTTTAATATAAAGTTGATGTTGAAAACAAGAAAGGAGTCAATGATCGTGGTGGGTTTCTCTACTTTCAAATAACTTCTTCAGATAATTACTTATAAGTAAAGTAAGATTCAATAATTCATCACTAATATATACTAATATATATAGAAAGAGATATGTACTACCATTCGACTAAAATTTAAAGTTGATTTCAATATTTTATGTAAACATAAACGAATATTTATACTCAATAACGTGTTACGGGAGTAAATATCTCCAATTATAGAAGTAGATATTCAGGTTATGTATACTGTTTGACACGGCCGACCCTCAACCTTCAATGTTAGAAATTTTTGTACTACTTAAAAAAAGACAAAAAATAGCACTGATTTGTCATAATATATTGAATGTTGAGCCTTTAACCAACAATGAATCCATATCTATCTAATAGGGAGAGATAAGGCCAACCTATTTACCGCCTTGAAGATTCTTTGATTATTTTACGGCCACTTTTATTGTACTTTGTTTTAAGCTTTTTTTTTTTTATATATAGTGGGTGGAAGAACTCTACAACACCATAGCAAAAACTCATGCAAAAGCAGCTCATGCTCTCAACTTTTCTTTACTTTCCATTGTTTCAAATCATTCTTGCTCATAAATATTCTGCCATTTGATCAGACTTCACAAAAAGTCTCTCAAACACTAACCAAACTTATTCAAGGCCTATATACAATGTGTATAGCTGCTTTTATTTGGCAAGCTCACCCTCTATACCCTTTGCTTCTCCTGCAAAACAGAGACGAATATCACCAGAGGTTTGTGTATTTCTTTTTTCGTTATTTCTTTAGTTTCGTGATTTCACTAACTGGGTTTAGCTAACTTATCGGATTTAAGTAGAGTACTGATGGATTTGTGTTTATGATGTTTTTCGGGCGGTTTATATCAGGCCTACGAAGCCAGTGGCATGGTGGAATGATGGTGAAATACTAGGAGGAAGAGATGAGGTAGCTGGAGGGACATGGTTGGCTTGTTCGAGAAACGGCAGAGTGGCATTTCTCACCAATGTTTTGGAGCTCCATACCCTCCCTGAAGCTAAGAGCCGTGGAGACTTGCCTGTGCTTTTTTTGGAGGTATAAATGTTTGTTTGATGTTCCTGTCTGGTTTTATAGGACTAACTTTCATTTCAAGTGTCCTTTGTTCTGGATTTCAACAGGATGTCTAACCTATATAAGAAATCAAGAACTTCCGGAACTGTTTTTGTTTTGTAGAGAGTATGTATAGCAAGATCAGGGTAATATTGATATGAACAACAACAGATCAGGCAGTTCAAAATAATTCATACGTCTAAATTTTAACATTCATCCGGACCTGAATACTCGATCAATCTGGGCTTAATATTCTATCATTTGACAGTAAAGAATTGACTCTTCAAAACCCTTCCTTTCCCATTCTAAATTTCTAACCAGTAATAAGAACTAGAGTACAAAAATATGAGCCCACCTAACCAAATGCTATAAATCCTTAACCGATATACTAGGACATCATTTAAGTACTAACTGGGATTCACTGCTAGAATTTTACTAGGTGACTTTAAATGACTAGGTCCACCACTCTACGTCAATTATGTTTTCTAGTTTCTTCTTTATTCTTCCTGATATTCTCTCACAATATTGGTGCAGAGTGCAAAGAGTCCTATGGAATTTGCAAAGGAATTGGTGACAGAAGCTCATCAGTACAATGGGTTTAACCTGATATTGGCTGACATGTCATCCAAGACCATGGTTTATGTCTCCAATAGACCTAAAGGAGAACCTATCGCCATTCAAGAGGTTTCTCCAGGACTTCATGTCCTTTCGAATGCAAAGCTTGATTCTCCTTGGCACAAGGTTAGGATGATAAACTCTTACTTATCTTTGCTTTTATAACTATGTTGGAATTCATAACAAAATTGACCAACAATCCTGTTTTCATGCAGGCTCAGCGCCTGGGGCTGAATTTCAAGGAATTGCTCTGTAAATATGGTGAAGGTGACATACCTGTGAAAGAGATGGTCGAAAAACTCATGAAAGACTCGGCCAAAGCAGAAGAAAGCAGATTACCTGGAATTTGTTCTCTTGACTGGGAATATAATCTAAGCTCTGTGTTCGTTGAAGTAGATACCCCACTGGTAAATGTTATTAAATTCGTTTCTTATTTGATCCCATTAAAATTTTGAGTTTTTTACTTATCTACCTATATTCGGGTACAGGGACGATATGGCACAAGAAGCACTGCTGCATTGACCGTAGCAGCATATGGCGAAGTCAGCTTTTACGAAAAGTACCTTGAAAAGGATATGTGGAAGGAGAAAACTGTGAAATATTATCTTCAGAAGCTGAAATAGAAGATAATGAAAGAATAGTTGATGCCTTAATAAGAGATTAATCATCCATTTGTTTTTATGTATGCATGTAATGTCTCCTTAGTTGATCTATTCTGTCATCGCAGAATGACAGGATTCAGTAATACAATCAATCACATGAATAAACAAAGTTGTTCAAGATCACATTATTGACTTGCCAGTTGTATCAGAACATTTCACTTAAGACTTTTTTATTGTAATAAATAAGATAAAATTATTAAGAAAAAAAAATCTGGCTCAATAAATGACAATGTAATCCCAATATTGTGATTGAAATATAGAGAAGAGACTTTGTGGTGCATATGAAAGACATTTAGTTGAAATTTACAGAGTTTGTAATTTATGGATGAAAGACATACAGATTTTTTTTCACATAAAAAAAATTCAGATAAATTCTAAACATCTACCCTTGATTATCTTTCAATATGTAAAAGCTCTAACCTTGTTTGTTTATCCAACTTGAATCCTGCCATCTCTGCCTCCCTGCAAACCATCTTGCACTTTGCTAACCTCCCGGATACCATGTAAACTTTAATCAGGTCCCGGTATATGTCATATGTTGGAGAGAAACCGGCTTCCTTTAGTTTCGAGAAGTATCTTACAGCCCTTGAGAGATCATTCAAAGAAACAAAAAGCTTTATAACCACCCGATAAGCTGGAAGATCAAAGAGACACTCTGAAGCCTCCATTTCCCAAACGACAGCCAGTGCTTCCCTGTATTTCTTCTCAGAATAACGGCTATGAATCAGAGTAGTGTACATAACCACACTTGGATCGTGCCCAGATTGTGTGAACCAATGGAACAGACTTTCAACGATTTCGAATTTTCTGAGCCTTATCCCAACTTTCATGATAGCCGTGCAGTCCTGCTGGTTTAAATTCAAGTCTTCTCTTTGTGCAAGCTCATCCAGTAAGCTGTCAACGAGCACGTGTCTATCAGGATTTTTAATAAGCTCTAGTATCAACTTTGCATAAACGCTTGGGTCCAGCATTCTATTATTATTCTTAGCTACCCAGAGAAGTTTCAAAGCAAGTTTCAAGCTTCCACCTCTAATGAACCCTCTCACCATTGCCTCTAACACACTTCGGCTCGCCAAACTACTGAACTTCTCCAAATTGAATGGCATTTTCAATTCATGGTGCCTTGCCAATACCTCTACAGTCGAAGCCAAAATCCGATCATCTGGGAAGAGATGAGGCTGCTTCTGAGCCCAACAGAAAGTCTGCAGAGCTCTTTCAGGAAGAGCCATGTGACCCAACTCCCTAATCGTTAATGACAACGATCCCTTACGCAAAAACCTAGCGCATTTGTCAAGCACTACACACACATCCTCATTTGAACTAAGGCCTTTGATCTCTCTAGCTAAATTGATGAGGAAACCCGGGTTCTTGTAAACTTTCTTACACATAGATTCACGCGAAAGTAACTTAACATGCTCCTTCGGAGTAGGAAGTCCCAAAGGTCTCAACTTGTGAGGCAGTGGCAGTGGAAGAGGCCTTTCTCTGTATAAAAATCCGGGTTTTTGAGGAATTCTTCCCTGAAACAGAGACGATATCGCCTCAATCTCATCTTCTTCCCAAACAACATCACCACCATCTAGTTCTTTATCTCCGATTTCCTCCTCTTCAGTGAAATCATCATCATCATCGATGCCAGTGTGAGATGGGTCAGTAGTGTCAGTTCTCGGTTTCTTCAAAAACAAATTGACCCCAAAATCAGGAGGAAGCTTGGTGCGCCTCGGACTACGCAGGTTCTTGGGTACCTTCCTGTGGTAAATTCTGGTACTGGAAAACACCATCAAAGTTAAACTACTGTTCTTCGAATGAGTTCTATCGGATGGAATTATCGGGTACAGATGAATTGATGAGAAAGTACAATTCATCTTTTTCTTGCGTGCCTGACAGGACTTTCATCAAACACTTGGTCTACAAACTATAATTCACATAACTCTATCTCTCCCAGGTAGCTTTTTTTAATTACAATATCTAATTAAGTGGCTAAATTTGAAAGTTTTAACATTTTTTTTAATTAAAAAAAAAGAGCATTGATATAATCACCTTTCCTAATACATATTATAATGACTCATGAGCCAGCTGTAATAATTTCATTGGTGGGTGGGAGGTATGTAGTATTATTATAGATAATGCATTTCAAATTTCCAACAATGTTTTTGGCTGCCCTTTTAGAGAAAATTATACCGGTGGTCATTACTTTTAGGTAAAAATATCAGTTTAGTAACCATTTTTACCCAATGTATCAAAATGGTCATTTCTGGTAGACATATCGTTAACGGTGCCCATTCCATCCATTTTCTAACGGAATTACTGATATATGGCTGATGTGGCAAACATAAATCACTATTTGTACATGAAAAGCCAATTTTGCCCTTACCATTTAAATCACAATCTACACCTCCTCAACTCTATCTTCTCTTTCACAAACCATAACCTAACAAAAAAAATTCCCCAATTCTTCAAATCCAAATCCCTAACTTTTTCTTCTTTCACTAAATCTTCGATTCCCTTCAAATAAATCTTCCCCACACTGAAGGTCGACACAATCTCCAACTTGGGCAGGTTATCGATCAACTTGGCATCAGCCCCCGCCGTCGCATTGCTGACGTCCTGACGACGGCGCGGATGGTGTTGCGATGGGTGTCGAGGAAATGGGTCCTGTTCGAGAAGTCCTAGAACTTGAAGATTTGTGTGGATATTGAGATATTTATTTTCGTTTTGTGTATACATTGTTTGTATTTCCGTTGATACAAGTGAGATTTTTTTTTTGTTCATGCATTTATGGGAGAAAAAAAATGTTAATTTTCTTGTTTGTCAGTCTTTGATGAACAATTTATATCTGCATATTGTAGATCAAATTTGTATTCATTTGTGCATATAGTTTATAAGATTTGCGTGGTGGTCTGGGTCCTCTGGGAGGTAGCTGGTATTGTTATTGGTGCTCTGGTGGGGTTGTGGCATGGTTTTCCTTTTCTATTTGTTGTGCTGTCGCTTTTTTGTGTTGTAAGTTCTGCTCTGTTGAGCTATTTTTGAATATAGTATAACTTTTCAAAAAAAAGTTTATAAGATTTTTTTTAGTGACTATCAAATTCTGGGGATGTAATTGTTTATTCAACAATTGAAACTTTTGTATTCTTGACTTCATCAAAACAAAACAAAACAATTGAAATTGAAACTTTGGCGTTGGAGAAGCCAAAGACTAAAAAAATCTTATCTTTCATCAAAACAAAACAAAATCTTATCTAATAATATAATATCTTATTTTGTTGTCTTTAAAAAAATATCTTATTTTGACTACTTTTTTTTTATAATTATTATGCAATAATTTTTTTTTTTTTCTGTTTTTTAAATTGTAAATGTTTTTAATTTTTTTTTCTATTATTCATACATTTTTTTTTTTTTAGATCTTAGTAAATTTTTATTTCAAAAAAAAAAAAAAAAAAAAAAAATCTTAATAAATTTTGTGTATCTCTCAAAAGCAAATTGTGTTAATTTAATTTTATAAACCATTTAAATATTATTTATTTATTTTTGAATTAATCATTTTAATGTTAAAATCTTGAAATTTTTTGTTGTTTTTGAAAGTAAAGATGTAATAACTAATAACAAAACCTTTCAAGGGCAAAATTTATATTTTAAGGGCAAAAAAGGCTTTTCATGTACAAATAGTGAAAATTGACATTGACGGATTACATCAAGTTGATGTTGAAAACAAGAAAGGAGTCGATGGAGATCGTGTTGGGTCAACCGGGACCCTGCGAGAATTGGATTCTACTAGCATAACCTGAACTACTACTCCCACACTTAGTGGGACAATGAAAGAATATGTATATATATACATACATGCTGGGTGTTGAACCGTGGTGGTGGAGTCTCCCATTAGAGAGTCACACCACATTGGCAAGAAGCTATTGACGGTTTCTCTACTTTCAAATGGAACAAAATAAGTTAAAAGAAAAGTATTATTACTTCTTCAGATAATTACTTATAAGTAAAATTCAATAATTCATCACTAATATATATAGAAAGAGAAATGTACTACCATTCGACTAAAATTTAAAGTTGATTTCAATATTTTATGTAAACATAAACGAATATTTATACTCAATAACTTGTTACGGGAGTAAATATCTCCGATTATAGAAGTAGATATTCAGGTTACATGTGTACTGTTTGAAGCGGACGACTCTCAACCTTCAATGTTAGAAATTTTTGTACTAAAAAAAAGACAAAAAATAACACTGATTTGTCATAATATATTGAATGTTGAGCCTTTAACCAACAATCAATTCATATCCATCTAATAGGGAGAGATAAGGCCAACCTATTTACCGCCTTGAAGATTCTTTGATTGTTTTACGGCCAATTTTATTGTACTTTGTTTTAAGCTTTTTTTTTATATATAGTGGGTGGAAGAACTCTACAACACCATAGCAAAAACTCATGCAAAAGCAGCTCATGCTCTCAACTTTTCTTTACTTTCCATTGTTTCAAATCATTCTTGCTCATAAATATTCTGCCATTTGATCAGACTTCACAAAAAGTCTCTCAAACACTAACCAAACTTATTCAAGGCCTATATACAATGTGTATAGCTGCTTTTATTTGGCAAGCTCACCCTCTATACCCCTTGCTTCTCCTGCAAAACAGAGACGAATATCACCAGAGGTTTATGTATTTCTTTTCGTGATTTCTTTCATTTTCGTGATTTCACTAGCTGGGTTTAGCTAACTTATCGGATTTAAGTAGTACTGATGGATTTGTGTTTATGATGTTTTTTCGGGCGGTTTATATCAGGCCTACAAAGCCAGTGGCATGGTGGGATGATGGTGAAATACTAGGAGGAAGAGATGAGGTAGCTGGAGGGACATGGTTGGCTTGTTCGAGAAACGGCAGAGTGGCGTTTCTCACCAATGTTTTGGAGCTCCATACCCTCCCTGAAGCTAAGAGCCGTGGAGACTTGCCTGTGCTTTTTTTGGAGGTATAAATGTTTGTTTGATGTTCCTGTCTGGTTTTATAGGACTAACTTTCATTTCAAGTGTCCTTTGTTCTGGATTTCAACAGAATCTCTAACCTATAAAAGAAATCAAGAACTTCACGGAACAAATTTGTTTTTGTTTTGTAAAGAGTATGTATAGCAAGATCAGGTTAATATTGATATGAACAACAACAGATCAGGCAGTTCAATACAATTCATACGTCTAAATTTTAACATTCATCCGGACATGAATACTCGATCAATCTGGACTTAATACTCAATCATTTGACAGTAAAGAATTGACTCTTCAAAACCCTTCCTTTCTCATTCTAAATTTCTAATCAGTAATAAGAACTAAAGTACAAAAATAAGCGCCCACCTAACCAAATGCTGTAAATCCTTAACCGATATAATAGGACAGCATTTAAGTACTAACTGGGATTCACTACTAGGATTTTACTAGGTGACTTTAAATGACTAGGTCCACCACTCTATGTCAATTATGTTTTTCTAGTTTCTTTGATCTCCTTACTCTTCCTGATATTCTCACAATATTGGTGCAGAGTGCAAAGAGTCCTATGGAATTTGCAGAGGAATTGGTGACAGAAGCTCATCAATACAATGGGTTTAACCTGATATTGGCTGACATGTCATCCAAGACCATGGTTTATGTCTCCAATAGATCTAAAGGAGAACCTATTGCCATTCAAGAGGTTTCTCCAGGACTTCATGTCCTTTCGAATGCAAAGCTTGATTCTCCTTGGCACAAGGTTAGGATGATAAACTCTTACTTATCTTTGCTTTTATAACCATGTTGGAATTCATAACAAAATTGACCAACAATCCTGTTTTCGTGCAGGCTCAGCGCCTGGGACTGAATTTCAAGGAATTGCTCTGTAAATATGGTGAAGGTGACATACCTGTGAAAGAGATGGTCGAAAAACTCATGAAAGACTCGGCCAAAGCAGAAGAAAGCAGATTGCCTGGAATTTGTTCTCTTGACTGGGAATATAATCTAAGCTCTGTGTTCGTTGAAGTAGATACCCCACTGGTAAATGTTATTAAATTCGTTTCTTATTTGATCCCATTAAAATTTTGAGTTTTTTCACTTATCTACCTATATTCGGGTACAGGGACGATATGGCACAAGAAGCACTGCTGCATTGACCGTAGCAGCATATGGCGAAGTCAGCTTGTACGAAAAGTACCTTGAAAAGGATATGTGGAAGGAGAAAACTGTGAAATATTATCTTCAGAAGCTGAAATAGAAGATAATGAAAGAATAGTTGATGCCTTAATAAGAGATTAATCATCCATTTGTTTTTATGTATGCATGTAATGTCTCCTTAGTTGATCTATTCTGTCATCGCAGAATGACAGGATTCAGTAATACAATCAATCACATGAATAAACAAAGTTGTTCAAGATCACATTATTGACTTGCCTGTTGTATCAGAACATTTCACTTAAGACTTTTTTATTGTAATAAATAAGATAAAATTATTAAGAAAAAAAAATCTGGCTCAATAAATGACAATGTAATCCCAATATTGTGATTGAAATATAAGAGAAGAGACTTTGTGGTGCATATGAAAGATATTTAGTTGAAATTTACAGAGTTTGTAATTTATGGATGAAAGACATACAGATAAATTTTCACATAAAAAAAATCAGATAAATTCTAAACATCTACCCTTGATTATCATTCAATATGTAAAAGCTCTAACCTTGTTTGTTTATCCAACTTGAATCCTGCCATCTCTGCCTCCCTGCAAACCATCTTGCACTTTGCTAACCTCCCGGATACCATGTAAACTTTAATCAGGTCCCGGTATATGTCATATGTTGGAGAGAAACCGGCTTCCTTTAGTTTCGAGAAGTATCTTACAGCCCTTGAGAGATCATTCAAAGAAACAAAAAGCTTTATAACCACCCGATAAGCTGGAAGATCAAAGAGACACTCTGAAGCCTCCATTTCCCAAACGACAGCCAGTGCTTCCCTGTATTTCTTCTCAGAATAACGGCTATGAATCAGAGTAGTGTACATAACCACACTTGGATCGTGCCCAGATTGTGTGAACCAATGGAACAGACTTTCAACGATTTCGAATTTTCTGAGCCTTATCCCAACTTTCATGATAGCCGTGCAGTCCTGCTGGTTTAAATTCAAGTCTTCTCTTTGTGCAAGCTCATCCAGTAAGCTGTCAACGAGCACGTGTCTATCAGGATTTTTAATAAGCTCTAGTATCAACTTTGCATAAACGCTTGGGTCCAGCATTCTATTATTATTCTTAGCTACCCAGAGAAGTTTCAAAGCAAGTTTCAAGCTTCCACCTCTAATGAACCCTCTCACCATTGCCTCTAACACACTTCGGCTCGCCAAACTACTGAACTTCTCCAAATTGAATGGCATTTTCAATTCATGGTGCCTTGCCAATACCTCTACAGTCGAAGCCAAAATCCGATCATCTGGGAAGAGATGAGGCTGCTTCTGAGCCCAACAGAAAGTCTGCAGAGCTCTTTCAGGAAGAGCCATGTGACCCAACTCCCTAATCGTTAATGACAACGATCCCTTACGCAAAAACCTAGCGCATTTGTCAAGCACTACACACACATCCTCATTTGAACTAAGGCCTTTGATCTCTCTAGCTAAATTGATGAGGAAACCCGGGTTCTTGTAAACTTTCTTACACATAGATTCACGCGAAAGTAACTTAACATGCTCCTTCGGAGTAGGAAGTCCCAAAGGTCTCAACTTGTGAGGCAGTGGCAGTGGAAGAGGCCTTTCTCTGTATAAAAATCCGGGTTTTTGAGGAATTCTTCCCTGAAACAGAGACGATATCGCCTCAATCTCATCTTCTTCCCAAACAACATCACCACCATCTAGTTCTTTATCTCCGATTTCCTCCTCTTCAGTGAAATCATCATCATCATCGATGCCAGTGTGAGATGGGTCAGTAGTGTCAGTTCTCGGTTTCTTCAAAAACAAATTGACCCCAAAATCAGGAGGAAGCTTGGTGCGCCTCGGACTACGCAGGTTCTTGGGTACCTTCCTGTGGTAAATTCTGGTACTGGAAAACACCATCAAAGTTAAACTACTCTTCTTCGAATGAGTTCTATTGGATGGAATTATCGGGTACAGATGAATTGATGAGAAAGTACAATTCATCTTTTTCTTGCGTGCCTGACAGGACTTTCATCAAACACTTGGTCTACAAACTATAATTCACATAACTCTGTCTCTCCCAGGTAGCTTTTTTTAATTACAATATCTAATTAAGTGGCTAAATTTGAAAGTTTTAACATTTTTTTTAATTAAAAAAAAAAGAGCATTGATATAATCACCTTTCCTAATACATATTATAATGACTCATGAGCCAGCTGTAATAATTTCATCGGTGGGTGGGAGGTATGTAGTATTATTATAGATAATGCATTCCAAATTTCCAACAATGTTTTTGGCCATTACTTTTAGGTAAAAATACCAGTTTAATAACCACTTTTACCCAATGTACAAAAATGGTAACTTTTGGTAGACATGTCGTTAACAGTGCCCATTCCGTCCATTTTCTAACGGAATTGCTGATATATAGCTGATGTGGCAAACATAAATCACTATTTGTACATGAAAAGCCAATATTGCCCTTACCATTTAAATCACAATCTACAATTCTACACCTCCTCAACTCTATCTTCTTTTTCACAAACCATAACCTAACAAAAAAAATTCCCCAATTCTTCAAATCCAAATCCCTAACTTTTTCTTCTTTCACTAAATCTTCGATTCCCTTCAAATAAATCTTCCCCACACTGAAGGTCGACACAATCTCCAACTTGGGCAGGTTATCGATCAACTTGGCATCAGCCCCCGCCGTCGCATTGCTGACGTCCTGACGACGGCGCGGATGGTGTTGCGATGGGTGTCGAGGAAATGGGTCCTGTTCGAGAAGTCCTAGAACTTGAAGATTTGTGTGGATATTGAGATATTTATTTTCGTTTTGTGTATACATTGTTTGTATTTCCGTTGATACAAGTGAGATTTTTTTTTTTTGTTCATGCATTTATGGGAGAAAAAAAATGTTAATTTTCTTGTTTGTCAGTCTTTGATGAACAATTTATATCTGCATATTGTAGATCAAATTTGTATTCATTTGTGCATATAGTTTATAAGATTTGCGTGGTGGTCTGGGAGGTAGCTGGTATTGTTATTGGTGCTCTGGTGGGGTTGTGGCATGGTTTTCCTTTTCTATTTGTTGTGCTGTCGCTTTTTTGTGTTGTAAGTTCTGCTCTGTTGAGCTATTTTTGAATATAGTATAACTTTTCAAAAAAAAGTTTATAAGATTTTTTTAGTGACTGTCAAATTCTGGGGATGTAATTGTTTATTCAACAATTGAAACTTTTGTATTCTTGACTTCATCAAAACAAAACAAAAAAATTGAAATTGAAACTTTGGCGTTGGAGAAGCCAAAGACTAAAAAAATCTTATCTTTCATCAAAACAAAACAAAACAAAATCTTATATAATAATATAATATCTTATTTTGTTGTCTTTAAAAAAATATCTTATTTTGACTACTTTTTTTTTTTATAATTATTATGCAATAATTTTTTTTTTTCTGTTTTTTAAATTGTAAATGTTTTCAATTTTTTTTTCTATTATTCATACATTTTTTTTTTTAGATCTTAGTAAATTTTTATTTCAAAAAAAAAAAAAAAGATCTTAATAAATTTTGTGTATCTCTCAAAAGCAAATTGTGTTAATTTAATTTTATAAACAATTTAAATATTATTTATTTATTTTTGAATTAATCATTTTAATGTTAAAATCTTGAAATTTTTTGTTGTTTTTGAAAGTAAAGATGTAATAACTAATAACAAAACCTTTCAAGGGCAAAATTTATATTTTAAGGGCAAAAAAGGTTTTTCATGTACAAATAGTGAAAATTGACATTGACGGATTACATCAAGTTGATGTTGAAAACAAGAAAGGAGTCGATGGAGATCGTGTTGGGTCAACCGGGACCCTGCGAGAATTGGATTCCACTAGCACAACCTGAACTACTACTCCCACACTTAGTGGGACAATGAAAGAATATGTATATATATACATACATGCTGGGTGTTGAACCGTGGTGGTGGAGTCTCCCATTAGAGAGTCACACCACATTGGCAAGAGGCTATTGACGGTTTATCTACTTTCAAATGGAACAAAATAAGTTAAAAGAAAAGTATTATTTTATTTTATTTTATTTTATATATATATATATATATATATATTTTTTTATGGAAATAGCACCTGAAAATCTGGAAAACCAGATCCAGGGCAAGGTTACAACCAAACTGGGACTCAGTCGGTGAGATATTTTTTTCTCTCTCTCTCTCTCTGGTACTGTTCTTCTTCCCCATTTTTCCAGCATGTTTTTCTGGTTCGTTTCTTCTTCTCCTTTTCTCCAACGCGTTTCTCTCTTTCCGTCGCCGGCTTCTCGCTGTGGCAGCGGGAGCCGGCGGCGATTTTCTTCTCCTTTCCCATGCTTGGCCTTTCCGGTTAGATGGGGGACGCTGGCGCTGCTATGACGGCCCTGTCTGTCGCTTGGAAATCTTTCTTGCGTCACAAGGAGGGATGTTTTGTCCAAGCGACAACGGCAGCCGTTAGATCGGCCGATCCTCTGGGTTCCGGCCAGATCTAGTGTGGTTCGGTGTGAGTTGTCTTGATCGGTGGTTTAGGAGTCCGTCCGACCCCATCCTATCCGTCGGGGCACAGTCGGCAGCTTCGATGTCTTCCTATCACTGATCTTGGTTTTGGCTTGGTCGGTTTTTGCTTTGCGGAGTCGGCCTTTGTTACTGATGGAGGTTTGATTGGCATGGTGGTTTGGAGGTTTTGATCGGCATCTCCGACGGCGACGTCTTGGGTGGGTCTTCTCCGGCGGCTTGGGTCTCTCCTCCGGATCAGTTTCAGCTTGTGTGTTTATTTGTGTTTAGTTTTGTTTTGGTTGTAATCCCACTCTTGTGTGGACGTTTTTCTCCCGTTGTGGTACTCTGTTCTGGGCTTGTGCTCAATTGGTTTTTAAAAGAAAAGTATTATTACTTCTTCAGATAATTACTTGTAAGTAAAATTCAATAATTTATCACTAATATATATAGAAAGAGATATGTACTATCACTCGACTAAAATTTAAAGTTGATTTCAATATTTTATATAAACATAAATGAATATTTATACTCAATAACGTGTTATGGGAGTAAATATCTCTGATTATAGAAATATATATTCAGGTTATACGTATACTGTTTGACGCAGCTGACCCTCAACCTTCAATGTTAGAAATTTTTGTACTAATTAAAAAAAGACAAAAAAATAACACTGATTTGTCATAATATATTGAATGTTGAGCCTTTAACCAACAATCAATTCATATCTATCTAATAGGGAGAGATAAGGCCAACCTATTTACCGCCTTGAAGATTCTTTGATTGTTTTACCGCCACTTTTATTGTACTTTGTTTTAAGCTTTTTTTTTATATATAGTGGGTGGAAGAACTCTACAACACCATAGCAAAAACTCATGCAAAAGCAGCTCATGCTCTCAACTTTTCTTTACTTTCCATTGTTTCAAATCATTCTTGCTCATAAATATTCTGCAATTTGATCAGACTTCACAAAAAGTCTCTCAAACACTAACCAAACTTATTCAAGGCCTATATACAATGTGTATAGCTGCTTTTATTTGGCAAGCTCACCCTCTATACCCCTTGCTTCTCCTGCAAAACAGAGACGAATATCACCAGAGGTTTGTGTATTTCTTTTCGTGATTTCTTTCATTTTCGTGATTTCACTAGCTGGGTTTAGCTAACTTGTCGGATTTAAGTAGTACTGATGGATTTGTGTTTATGATGTTTTTTCGGGCGGTTTATATCAGGCCTACGAAGCCAGTGGCATGGTGGGATGATGGTGAAATACTAGGAGGAAGAGATGAGGTAGCTGGAGGGACATGGTTGGCTTGTTCGAGAAACGGCAGAGTGGCGTTTCTCACCAATGTTTTGGAGCTCCATACCCTCCCTGAAGCTAAGAGCCGTGGAGACTTGCCTGTGCTTTTTTTGGAGGTATAAATGCTTGTTTGATGTTCCTGTCTGGTTTTAGAGGACTAACTTTCATTTCAAGTGTCCTTTGTTCTGGATTTCGACAGAATGTCTAACCTATATAAGAAATCAAGAACTTCACGGAACAAATTTGTTTTTGTTTTGTAGAGAGTATGTATAGCAAGATCAGGGTAATATTGATATGAACAACAACAGATCAGGCAGTTCAATACAATTCATACGTCTAAATTTTAACATTCATCCGGACCTGAATACTCGATTAATCTGGATTTAATACTCAATCATTTGACAGTAAAGAATTGACTCTTCAAAACCCTTCCTTTCTCATTCTAAATTTCTAACCAGTAATAAGAACTAAAGTACAAAAATAAGCGCCCACCTAACCAAATGCTGTAAATCCTTAACCGATATAATAGGACAGCATTTAAGTACTAACTGGGATTCACTGCTAGGATTTTACTAGGTGACTTTAAATGACTAGGTCCACCACTCTATGTCAATTATGTTTTCTAGTTTCTTTGATCTCCTTACTCTTCCTGATATTCTCACAATATTGGTGCAGAGTGCAAAGAGTCCTATGAAATTTGCAGAGGAATTGGTGACAGAAGCTCATCAGTACAATGGGTTTAACCTGATATTGGCTGACATGTCATCCAAGACCATGGCTTATGTCTCCAATAGATCTAAAGGAGAACCTATTGCCATTCAAGAGGTTTCTCCAGGACTTCATGTCCTTTCGAATGCAAAGCTTGATTCTCCTTGGCACAAGGTTAGGATGATAAACTCTTACTTATCTTTGCTTTTATAACTATGTTGGAATTCATAACAAAATTGACCAACAATCCTGTTTTCGTGCAGGCTCAGCGCCTGGGACTGAATTTCAAGGAATTGCTCTGTAAATATGGTGAAGGTGACATACCTGTGAAAGAGATGGTCGAAAAACTCATGAAAGACTCGGCCAAAGCAGAAGAAAGCAGATTGCCTGGAATTTGTTCTCTTGACTAGGAATATAATCTAAGCTCTGTGTTCGTTGAAGTAGATACCCCACTGGTAAATGTTATTAAATTTGTTTCTTATTTGATCCCATTAAAATTTTGAGTTTTTTACTTATCTACCTATATTCGGGTACAGGGACGATATGGCACAAGAAGCACTGCTGCATTGACCGTAGCAGCATATGGCGAAGTCAGCTTTTACGAAAAGTACCTTGAAAAGGATATGTGGAAGGAGAAAACTGTGAAATATTATCTTCAGAAGCTGAAATAGAAGATAATGAAAGAATAGTTGATGCCTTAATAAGAGATTAATCATCCATTTGTTTTTATGTATGCATGTAATGTCTCCTTAGTTGATCTATTCTGTCATCGCAGAATGACAGGATTCAGTAATACAATCAATCACATGAATAAACAAAGTTGTTCAAGATCACATTATTGACTTGCCTGTTGTATCAGAACATTTCACTTAAGACTTTTTTATTGTAATAAATAAGATAAAATTATTAAGAAAAAAAAATCTGGCTCAATAAATGACAATGTAATCCAAATATTGTGATTGAAATATAAGAGAAGAGACTTTGTGGTGCATATGAAAGACATTTAGTTGAAATTTACAGAGTTTGTAATTTATGGATGAAAGACATACAGATTTTTTTTCACATAAAAAAAATTCAGATAAATTCTAAACATCTACCCTTGATTATCTTTCAATATGTAAAAGCTCTAACCTTGTTTGTTTATCCAACTTGAATCCTGCCATCTCTGCCTCCCTGCAAACCATCTTGCACTTTGCTAACCTCCCGGATACCATGTAAACTTTAATCAGGTCCCGGTATATGTCATATGTTGGAGAGAAACCGGCTTCCTTTAGTTTCGAGAAGTATCTTACAGCCCTTGAGAGATCATTCAAAGAAACAAAAAGCTTTATAACCACCCGATAAGCTGGAAGATCAAAGAGACACTCTGAAGCCTCCATTTCCCAAACGACAGCCAATGCTTCCCTGTATTTCTTCTCAGAACAACGGCTATGAATCAGAGTAGTGTACATAACCACACTTGGATCGTGCCCAGATTGTGTGAACCAATGGAACAGACTTTCAATGATTTCGAATTTTCTGAGCCTTATCCCAACTTTCATGATAGCCGTGCAGTCCTGCTGGTTTAAATTCAAGTCTTCTCTTTGTGCAAGCTCATCCAGTAAGCTGTCAACGAGCACGTGTCTATCAGGATTTTTAATAAGCTCTAGTATCAACTTTGCATAAATGCTTGGGTCCAGCATTCTATTATTATTCTTAGCTACCCAGAGAAGTTTCAAAGCAAGTTTCAAGCTTCCACCTCTAATGAACCCTCTCACCGTTGCCTCTAACACACTTCGGCTCGCCAAACTACTGAACTTCTCCAAATTGAATGGCATTTTCAATTCATGGTGCCTTGCCAATACCTCAATAGTCGAAGCCAAAATCCGATCATCTGGGAAGAGATGAGGCTGCTTCTGAGCCCAACAGAAAGTCTGCAGAGCTCTTTCAGGAAGAGCCATGTGACCCAACTCCCTAATCGTTAATGACAACGATCCCTTACGCAAAAACCTAGCGCATTTGTCAAGCACTATACACACATCCTCATTTGAACTAAGGCCTTTGATCTCTCTAGTTAAATTGATGAGGAAACCCGGGTTCTTGTAAACTTTCTTACACATAGATTCACGCGAAAGTAACTTAACATGCTCCTTCGGAGTAGGAAGTCCCAAAGGTCTCAACTTGTGAGGCAGTGGCAGTGGAAGAGGCCTTTCTCTGTATAAAAATCCGGGTTTTTGAGGAATTCTTCCCTGAAACAGAGACGATATCGCCTCAATCTCATCTTCTTCCCAAACAACATCACCACCATCTAGTTCTTTATCTCCGATTTCCTCCTCTTCAGTGAAATCATCATCATCGTCGATGCCAGTGTGAGATGGGTCAGTAGTGTCAGTTCTCGGTTTCTTCAAAAACAAATTGACCCCAAAATCAGGAGGAAGCTTGGTGCGCCTCGGACTGCGCAGGTTTTTGGGTATCTTCCTGTGGTAAATTCTGGTACTGGAAAACACCATCAAAGTTAAACTACTGTTCTTACTGTTCTTCGAATGTGTTCTATTGGATGGAATTATCGGGTACAGATGAATTGATGAGAAAGTACAATTCATCTTTTTCTTGCGTGCCTCACAGGACTTTCATCAAACACTTGGTACACAAACTATAATTCACATAACTCCGTCTCTCCCAGGTAGCTTTTGTCGAAATTAGAGGAACGGAACAGAAGCACAACCACTTGACTTCGTCTTCAAGCTGTTGCAACTTGCAAGAGGAATAAAAATTAGTTAAATCGGTTATTATTGGAAGATATTTGTCGGTTTTGATAGATATATCGAGGTTGGAAAGCAGAGAATTCCAAGCTTAGAGATTTAAATTTTTTATTGAGGGATGTCTAATGTGTTGTACCAAAGGCTTTTTGCTCTTGTCAAAAGTCACTATCAGTTCATTATTGCAGAGTTTGAACAAATTGAATTGCATTTATTAAAAATAAATACAATCTAATGACCTTTCAACTATAAATCTGTAATGCAATTTTACTGTTATTTAATTTGATAATGATATCTAACATCTACGCTAGATTGTTGGATGCTCCACTATACACATGCCGGGTTCAAATTGAATCACATTCAAACATCAAAAATTGGTGCTTTCAAATGAACATTGACAGTTACAATTACTGATTCATATACCGTATACAGAAACTTCACGACTAACAAGTCACCAGTCTTTCCGAAAAATTGGTCAACATGCTACGAAAAAAGGACCATCTTAAACGGACTATCTAACATATATTCATAATGCTCAATGGTATAGGGAGAGCTTCTGGTGTCACTGGAACTATGCTCATATGCAGTAAAAATTCCTTGCACTTATCAATCGGGCAACTAAAGAATGCCCTAAATTCAAGGGTCATAATAGCGCATACAAGGGTCAGCACCTAAATTCAACAATTCTGCTGCAACATATTTAATAGCTTCCTTTATGCTTTTAAGCTTCTTCTCAAATGCATCTGGGTTCTGAGCCTTTCACAATTTGCCCTTGAATGATGTTGAAGAATGATAAGGCGTTCGAGAATCTGTAATGGAATTTGTTTAAGCAGGAACACAAGCTGACTAACACCATAGTTCATGTCATTTATGTCTTCCAAATTTAGAGTTGCTTCATTTTTACGATCAAAAGCACAATCACCACTACCTAAACTGATCAATTTTAGCAAAACAAGCAATGGGTGGTGTACTCATACATTTTTTCGCTTCAGGTTTCACCTGTGATACAAAGCCAAAGCATTCTCGACATAAGTTCCACGTAGAATGTGATATTTTATATAAAGTGGTTATGGTAGGGGTGCAAATGAAATACAGACCAACCAACCTTCACCAATGCTTTCCACACTTCAGGCTTTGCAATCCGCATTATGGAAGTAATTAAATACTCAACCAAAAAGCCTTTTTGGAGAGTCTATAAGCATTGTGTTTATTTAAGAAATCGATCATCCAACAATATTGCTGTGAAACTTTGTATTACAAGTAAAATGGCTGCAACGAACCGTACATGATTATATTTATATCCACTCAAAAGGAAAACAAAAGGAAACCGTACATGATACAAGGATTGTTAAGGACACATTTGGACAGAAGGTGCAACGAAAGAGCATCAGCAAAAAAGATTGTCAACATGAACTTACCTGAAGTTCAGCGATCAAGTGTAAGCCATCATGTGCACTAACTTTGCACCCAAATAAATACATACATACACATATGTAAATAAAATCGGGATCCAATTTGAGCATAATAGCCACAATTATCCAATTAGTCAATACTACGAAGTGAAAGACAATCAATTTCATCCCTATAAATGTACTCAAATTCGACAGATTTAATAAAACACCATAAACAAGTAATGCCGATAAAATAACAAAATGGGCATCACAATTAGGTTATTCTTATCACATACTCTGTACAAGGCACGACCAAAAGAATGAGAAACCATTTACAAGCCATTCTAGTGGCATGGCATCCTCACAAAAACAGACATCACAGACCCTTTTTTGACTCTTTTTATGTTTGTGTTGCGTGTGTGGAGTTGATATATTCAAATTATCTAAACTACAGTTCTCAGAAAACACATAAAAATAAATAAATGAAAAGAACTTAAAAAAGATAAGGCATTTGATATATAAATATTGCTATATTTGTAAAACCCTAGATTGCTGATAAACCCTAACCATTCCAAAACTAAAAAGGCAATCAACGAATACACGAATTGAAACAGAGAAAGCTACAAAATCTATTAAACACGCACAAAAAGAAAGCAAAATGAAGAAAAACCCAGAAATACCTTATTGATAAATGGTTCTTCGAGCGAGCATTTTAGGGCTAGCATAACGTGAATGACCTAGCAATCAGCTTTTGTTCAGTCTCATAGATACGGATCGAGAAGAATTTAAATGGGCCTCATCGAACCGGATCCAACACTAGGAGCTATGCGGACAACAAGTCTACAACCCATTTATCACTTGACGAAGATCCGGCCTTTTTTTTTTTTGAGTGAAGTGGCATGAAGATTTTTTCTTTAGGGCCAATATTATATCAAGATTTGAGATTTTGTCTATATCAAATACTATAATGACAAACTTAATTCCGATTTTGTTACCACAAACTATAAGATAGCTATCCCTACAAAAAGGGAAATTTTTTTATGAAAAAATTAATTATTTTAATAAATAATATGGAGAATGGTACACTTTTCTAGAATTTGTCGCGATCTATTGGGATCGGTTAAGATTAAACACCTCCTAATAAAATTCGTATAACTAATCTCACGGAAGAAAGATTTCCTCATACTTTCTTTTCAAGGATAAGTCATAAGATAAGATTCAAACTCTATCATCAGTGCCAGTCCTGTCTTTTCCGAGGCCCCGTGCAAAATCTAATAAATGGGCCCCTAGTATATATTCATAGTTTTTTCGCACTAGTCCCGCAAACCACAATGCCACAAGATTGAATTATTTTTTTATTGAAAATACAATCAAATCATATATTAATTAATAATTATATGTATGAGATTGACACCAAAGAATAATAATAAATAAATAAATAAATAAATAAACAGTAAGTGTTTGACCTATAATTTATAAGATTGTATAGTAATGTATTAATGCAAACAAAAGACTTTATTCTATTTAAATTTCTTGGACCCCTTGTACATGTTTATGGCAAATAATAAACACAAACTTGCTATACAATAATAACTGATTAAATACATTATGTTAAGATATGAATTGCAAGATAAAGCCAGTGAGTAGGTGACATCATCAATTTTATCATCAGACCCTCCTTGGCATCATCTTCTAACTACAATTCTTGGCTTTCATGTCTCCAAGTCAGTTCAAATCAATAATTGTTCACATTATAAAAGCTTATAAAATAACAAAAAATACCAAATTACCAATTAAAATATCCAAAAATATCATATCTTTAAACTAGAAAGTAGAAACTAAAGTTCTATAATATCTCTCAGTTAACTCAAAAGGAACAAACTGAATATGGCAACAAACACAAATTGGTAACACATGGATGTTTTCTGAACATTAAATAGAACAACAGAACATAAACCTAAAAATTACAAAAAAAAAATGAAATTATAAATTACCTGAGCAATGAGAGCGTGACCTGAGAGAATTCGAATGTAGAAAAAGAATAGAGACTTGAGAGAGAGAGATTAAAAGTTGAGAGTCTGAATGTCAGATTGATTGATTGTCTGAGACTGAGAAAGAAAGAGATGAAATCCTAACAAATGACTACTGAGTTAGCCTTTTTTTTTTTTTTTTTTTTTTTCTCAGGTGTGGTGATCCGGTGGGTTGAGGAGAACAAAAAGGCAAGAATCGATGAAACCCTAACAAAATTGGGTATAGTCTATAGTCTGGAAAAAAAAAATTCAATAAAACGAATTATTTCTTTATTTTTGTAATGCTTGGGCTTTTTAAAAACAAGGCCTTTTTTTCTGCCGCAAATTATTTCTATTGGGCCATTTTTTTTTTTTTTTTTTTAATTTCAGAATTCAGCCCATGTATAAACACTCAAAACATGAAATTGAAAGCCCCTAGAAATGGTGGGCCTTGGGCAGGCGCCCCAGGTGCCCTGGCCCAGGGCCGCCACTGTCTGTAGGTGGTCGAACTACGATTGATGTGAATCGGGTCGGGTCAATTTAAGCCCAAAGCAACTTAGATGGGTTTGTCCACTGAGGTTTGTCAAATCTTCTATAAACCTGCAAAAAGGGTTAGTTGGTTGACCTAAGGTGGATACCTTCTTCGTTGAACCTGTAAGCAAAATAAAAACAGAAACACAGATATAAAAGAACGATGAATGTGGGGTTTTGATCCTTAGCCTTAGGTATGCTTGGGTTGAGCAAATGTTATCAGTAATCGTGAATCAAATCGAATCCCGATCATCGGAAAGATTGAGTATAATTTTAACTGGCTTGATAGCTTTGTTTTTGTTTAGAATTTTTCGAGATAGCTTTCTGTAGAAAAAAGCCTTGTTATTTATAGGGGTTCATTTGTTTAACGTTTACCTGATCATGATTTGATTGTGGGCGAGATTTCGCGAGATTTCAAGAGAAAATCTCTCCCACAACCATCTACCTGATATAACTGACCACTGACTTGATCCCTCCAAGATCAAGTTCTGCGGTTGACCTTCATATTGGATTGTCCTGCTATTATGGGCTTAGATAGTCTATAAAAAATGTATGGGCTTTTAACTTTGGGCCTTTTGACCATTTTTAGCTACCACACTGTCTATTATAATTATCATTTGTTAGATTCAACTATTTTTACATTAATCCTTCATTTATACTTAATTAGCCGCTTACAAATCTAGTACTATATTCACTTTATTAAATTTGGCATGTATTGGTGAGGAAAGTCTTGAGATTTGACCATTTGTCATAAAAAATCCTTTAATTTCAAATATATTGAAACCAAATTGAATTTTCAAAAAATTAATTACAAAATCCACCATAAACCTACTTACATGTTTTTTTTTTTTTTTTTTTTATAAGAAAAAAACAAATTTAAAAATAAAAATGTTGTTTTTAAAATTAATCATACCTGGAGGATTTATTTGCAAATCTCCATATATTTATGGAGGTTTTACTATATTGTATACGTTGCTATACCACATCTAGGCATATCGACTTGAGTATTGAATATTATCAAATTGAATTAGCGTTTTTTATTATCAAGCCATATTCATCTACTCTCACAAGTCATAAATGATGAGATTTTAAGTTCAAATCTTCTCGTATGGTCCAAAAAAATATATAAATTGATTTAAAAAAAAAAAAATTAAAAATGAATTGAAATTTAAAAATATCTTAAAAGTAAAACAGTATTGAAAACTCTGTCTAAGCAAACTTGTCCATCCAAATCCATAGCTGGATTTTTCCTTTTGTGACCAGGAAAAAAAAAAAAACAGGTAGATCTGTTTTTCTCTCCAACTTTTGTTGACTTTTTGCCAGCTCTCGAAATACAAACAGAATATGCTGTTTTGCTTGTTTGGACACACGGTTTTGCCTTTTCTGGTCTTACATTATTCCCATCGAGTGGTCCACCCCAATCCGTACAATTAATATCTACACCCCTATTCTATTTTGTTCCTTTCAAGCTACTATTTGCTAGTTGCTACATATATTGCTTCAATTCAAAACCATTTATTTAATTTATCTTTGATTTTGATTGAAATATAGACATGATATTTATAATTAAAAATTTCCATTGTTTTTATTTTATTTTTTAAAATTAGTTTTGTTGATTTTGTAATGAGTAATACTATACGTCTCAATTTTTAATTTTTTTTCCCAAATTCTATCCCAAATGATATGGCATATGAGATGTCAATATCATATGATGTCAATATCATATCAGTTGCCATATAATCTCATGATTTACGTGTCGTATCATTTGGGAAAAAAATTTGGGACGTCTAACATTACTCATAAATAATATAGTTAACATACATAAGAGATGATTAACAATTATTATTAAAATGAAAAGCATGCAATTAAACTAAAAAGAAAATATGGCTTGGTTTTTAGGTGAAATTTATTGGTTTTTTTTGTTGTTATTGTTGACAATATCTATTAATTCGGGACCAAGTATTTATTTGAAAGCTTTCGTCTTTGATAGGATTCGAGCCGTTGACATATGAGTCATTTGTCCAAGCCTCAAGCTCGTCCATCTACCAGTTGAAATTTATTGGTTTTGAAATTCACCAGAAAACCATTTTAATTTTTTTGAAAATTATCATAAACTCTTAATAGATAGATGAAGAATCATAAACTTTCTCTAAAATTGAAAACATTATCATAAATCAACTTTAAGAAATTAAAAAAAGTCTACTTTTTTTCAAACAAAGCAAAATACAAATTCACCTTTTAAATTTCAACTTAAAAAAGACCCAAAAATAATAATAATTCATTTTTTCCATATGCTTTTTGGATCCCACTTGTCACTATAGAAAAGGAGATATTATTGATTTATTTATTTATTTATTAATTATTAATAATTCTATAAGATATGTTTTTGTTTCTTACAAGAAACAGCTTTGAAGAATCTCCCGTTGTGGGACTCTGTTCTGGGCTTGTGCTCGATTAGTTTTATCTGTGGAGTCCCAGTTTGGTCGTAACCTTGCCCTGGATCTGGTTTTTCCGGATTTTCAGGTGCCCTTCCATCAAAAAAAAAAAAAGAAAAAAAAAAAAAGAAACAGCTTTGAAGTCATCACTCATCATCTATCTATCTCATATAAAAAGTTTTGGGCCTAGTCAGATCGGATCCATGACTGCCCAATGGGCCATATTTGTACAGATCCGGATCCAACCGACCCAACGCAAGACGCGGCAATGCAAAAATCCGCGAAGAAGAGCTCCTTCGCTGAGACAGAAGAAGCACAAAGGAAACACAAAAGGGAAATCAACGCTCAAGCTTAAGACTCACGCGCCCAATGGAGAGCAACCACAAGGATCGCTGACGTGTCATAAAAATATTTGAAATCCCGCCTAAACCCCTGAAGAGAAAAAATTTCATTTCGTGCGCAATTGAATTTCAATTTGGCACTCATAATAATATCCCCCTCTTCTCGCTCTCTCTTTCTTAGCTTCGTGTTGTTTCTTTGTTTGTTCTCTCTCTCTTTTACGCTCTCTCTTACGAACCCTAACCCTAACCAGAGGTAATTTACGGCTCAATCTGGTCGGTTTTCTTATGTTTTTTCGCTTTTTCAATTGATTCGCGTGTTGTTTTTTACTGATCCGTTGTTGAACCTGCAGATTTAGTCATGAAAGGAGGTAAATCTAAGGCCGACGCTAGAAGCACCAAGTAAGTTTCGTTTTCACGCTTGTTTTTATTTTATTATCTGTATGTGACTCACGGATTCGTAGATCGCAGATCCATGTGTGGTTGTTTTTGTATTTTTTGATTTTGATTTTTTTCTTTGTCTTGATAGGCTTTCTGTGAACAAAAAGCCAGCAAAAGCTCCTGCAAAGAAAGCGGGAAAGGCAGCTAAGGACCCTAACAAACCTAAGAGGCCGGCTAGCGCCTTCTTCGTTTTCATGTAAATTATTTCTCCAACTTTGATTTTTATGTTTTGTACGAATTATTTTATTTTTGTGTTGGAAATTCACTAGAAATTAATTAGGAGCTGAGCATCGTGTTTAAGTAAATAGTATTCGTTCGAAACAAAACGCGGTTTGTTTGGTGTTTGATTTATTGGTGTTTTGTGTGAAATTTTCTTAAAGGGAGGAGTTCCGTGAGACATACAAGAAGGAACACCCTAAAAACAAATCTGTTGCCGCTGTAAGTACACGATGAATACGTATTTTGTTTTCCTCCTTTGTTCTGTGTATAGTGTTTGATGATTGTTTGTTGTATTTCGTTTAGGTTGGCAAGGCTGGTGGAGAGAGATGGAAATCCTTGTCCGAATCTGTAAGTGTAGTTCATGTTGTGAATTGTTTTTTTTATTTTTTATTTTTAATTTTTTTAATTTTATATATATGCTGGGATTAGTTTTTGAATTTGAATGAATTGTTATGTTATAGGAAAAAGCACCATACGTTGCCAAAGCTGAGAAACGCAAGGTGGAATATGAGAAGGACATGAAAAGCTATAACAAGAGACAGGTAAATTACTTGGGAGGATAAACTAGCGAAGCACAACTATTGATTACCAATTTACCATTGTTTCGTTTAGTTAAGCTATCAACTAACTAGATATTCGATGAAATTATAGGCTGAGGGACCCAAGGCTGAAGAAGAAGAAGAGTCTGAGAAGTCAATGTCCGAGGTGAATGATGAGGATGATGATGAAGAGGGCAGCGGCGAGGTCCGTTGAGTTGACCTAAATTGTGCTGTTTATGCTGAATTTGTTTATTGAATACGTTTTTTGTTGCCCCTTTATGCAGGAGGATGATGACGAGTAGGAATTTGAAGAAATTGCAAGGAAGATGATAGCAAAGTCGTTTAGGCTCTGTGATGAACCGCTTACTCGGTTTTAATGTGTTGATGCTTCCTTGTTGATTATTTTAGATACCTTTTGTAAGAGAATTATGTTGTTTTTTTCTCTGTCATTTTCTTTTGCCCTATCGAAAATCAATAGCTGTAGATTGGGGGATTTGCACTCGTTGCGCTCTATATGTACTTTGTTTATCAAATGCTTAATGATTTAGTTAAGGTGTTCGTGCCTCCTTGTAGAAATCTTAGGGCCTGTCCTGTATCGTTTTACAGGCCCGTTTTCGTTTTTGTTTTCTAAATCCGATTTCGAATACGCGTTCGTTATCGTTTTTCATTTTGTTTTCCATTTTATTTTCCAAAACAAAAACAACTACAGTGTTAAAAGTGAAAAATTTCCAAAACAACTTTTTGATGTTTTTCATTTTGTTTTTCACTTAAAATAAAAAACTCAAATTTTTTTTTTCTTTTTTTCTTCCTTTCACTGATCTCCTCCTCCTCCTCCTCCTTCTCCTTCTCCTTCTCCTTCTCCTTCTCCTTCTCCTTCTTCTTCTTCTTCTTCCCGCCGGTCACCCTCCACCTTCTTCTTCTTCTTCTTCTTCTTCTTCTTCTTCTTCTTCTCCTTCTTCTTCTTCTTCTTCCCGCCGGTCACCCTCCACCTCCTCCTTCTTCTTCTTCTTCTTCTCCTTCTTCTTCCTTCTTCTCGGACAGATCGATCCCTTTTTCTTCTTCTTCCTCCGTCAGATCGGGCCTTCTTCTTCCGTCAGATCGCGCCCTTCTTCTCCTTCTCCTTCCTTCTTCTCGGTCAGATCGGGCCCTTCTTCTTCTTCTTCTTCTTCCCTTTTTCTTCTTCCCTTCTTCTTTCCGATCTGTCGCCGATCCCTTCTTCCTCTTCTTCTTCTTCTTCTTCTTCTTCTTCCCTTCTTCTTCCCGATCTGCGCCGATCTCTTCTTCCTCTTTTTCTTCTTCTTCTTCCCTTCTTCTTTCCGATCTGCTTAAGAGAGGAAATTTGAAAATTTTCCAAAAAATTTCCAGATTTCCAGATTTCCTATGTTTTTTTGTAAATCTGTCACTTTTTTTTTTTTTTTTTGGTTGTTGTTTCCAGGACATGTTCTTGATATTCCTATTTTGGGTTTTGCTGACAAAAAAAAAAATAAATAAATAAATAAAATTCAACTCATTAATTATGGCCTGTAAAATGATACCAGACGCGTTTTTTACGTTTTCATATTCGAAATCCAGCTTTCAGAAAATGTTACCAGACACGTATTTGGATTTCGAAACTGAAACCAAAAACACTGTTTTCATTTTCATTTTCATTTTTATTTTCGAAAAACAAAAACAAAAACAAAAACAACCTTTGAAAAACGTTACAGGACGGGCCCTTAGTCTCTCTATATTTTGTTTTTGTTGATCTTATGTTTCCTTTCATTGTTTGTTTATGTTTTTGACTTCTTGTTGTGTTCTTACCTCTATTTCTGTGGGGGAGATTCCAAGTGATTTTGCCCCATCACTTTTATGTTGTTATTGAGATATTTTTGACTTCTTGGTCTTATAGCTGATTTTATTTTATTCTCTGTTGCTTTCTTTAATAATTTTGTTGTCTTGGGCAGTTGCAGATATTTTTGTTTCATGTTTTGACTTGGAGGGTCTCTCTCTGTGTAGGCGATTAGCATTGATCTATTGAATGGTATTTTTATATTGCAAATTTTTTTTAATTTTTTAATTTTCATTACTCTAAAATTCAATGTATTATATCTTTGAATGATTCCAAAAATTCTTCTATTCATTTACAAGCACTTGTTGTGTGGAAATTTAAGCAATAATATTCTCGGGTCTTACAATAAGTTACCGTGTTTTCCAGTTATTAAAAATAAAATTTGCTGAAATGTGTTTTGTAGTTTGTGGCTATTGGGACCATTTCTAAATGCTAATAGTAGATGGATTGAGCAAGAAAATGAAATGATTACTGGGAAATAATTTTTGATTATACAAACCTAATGATGATGTCTTTGTGTGCAATTATATTGCTACTTGAAGAAGAAAGAAGATAAGATCTTAATTTTTGATTATAAAAGCCAATTAAGATGAGTTATTTCGTGATTCGCATTGATAATCGCACATTCTCCCACGTTAATTTCTCCGTAAATAATAATTATAAATATCTGTTCCAATTATTGAGTCTGTTGGGCATCATCAAGTGTCTAAGATAGATATTTTACCAAGAACATTGCTTGGATGTTGATCGGGCAGCACCTAGGTATATTGACCAAACATTAACCTGGATTGGTTTGTCAGTATGTATTGATACTCTGACCGGAAGTGTATTTTTGTTCACCCATACTAACTAGGGTGAACCATTACAATCCATTCTAGGTGTTGACATATGTTTCAAATTAACCCAAAGTTAACTAAAAATTTAGGACACGTGTTAACACCTGAAATGGGTGATAATGGTTCACCCTAATTAATGTGAGTGAGTAAAAATGCACTCCAGATCGGTCAGTACCCAAACATTTTCCTTGTATTAAAGCATATGCTGGCGACTTTACCATAATTTAGATTCGGGCAAGCAGATATAACAATTTCCTGTGGATTGCTTTGGTGTATGCATGAACCAGCTGCTCCTCTAAAATAGTTATTCCACTGTATTGGGGAGTTGTATTTTGGGCCGTATTTTTTTGGTAAAGATTTTGGGCCGTATTTGGTGTCGACTTGTAATTAATAATAATATATTTTTATGTATGACACCACATTACCACACCCTTGAAAGTTTAGATGGGGAAAATAACTCTTGATATATTTAAAAAAGTGGATTCCTTCTCTTGCCTTTGAAATCGTCAATAATTTGTTTGTTGAATTGAATTGATAATCACACAAAGTTTAGAGGCTAATTTAAGTGTTTATATGCATAGATTAACGTTTTGACTTTATTAAAAAAAGAAAAGAAAAAAAAAGAGAACAAGAAACATTTCCTTGGTCACCATTCATCTGTGTCATTTTCTTATCCTGCCATGACATTTAAGTTTCAACTTTCAATTACCAGTTCCTTTGAACCAATCTTAAAATTACAAAAAAAAAAACACCCTTCTCTGTAATTCATCTTTGTTTTTTCCAATTCAAGAGGGTCGGTGTGTGGTGGGTGATTGGATGGATGGATGGATGGATCCTTGTTATACAAATATGTATACAGACTAGTTGGGTGATTGTGTGTAAATATGTAATGTTTAACTTAAACTGTAAACAAGATTATGTGTGTGTGTGTGTTGTTATCTTGAAAACCATCCCTTCTTTTGTGCTCTGTTAGGTATACCAAACTTCACTACATTGACACCAATCATCTAATACTTCTTCCATATTCTTATCTTCATTTTACGGTAATTAATTTTACCTTTGATTCAATTGCACGAACATCTCTTCCGTCTAGAAACCGTAAAAAAAAGAAAAGAGGTTTTTGATGAATTTAAAAACTTATACGGAAAGTTCACCTTATTTCATTTTTATTGAGTTGCTACCAAGTAAATACTAATTGTTTCGTGATATTATCCTCCTCGTTTTGTTATATGATATGTTCTAATTCGAACTTATAAATATTTTAGTTTAATTCATTTTTACGTGTACAGATTTTTAATGAAAGTGAAAGCCCATGTCCAAAATTCCACTTTCCCACACTAGTGCATTAATATATATATATGGGCTTTTTGTTCACTAGATGCCATGCAAATTTTGTTAACCAAGCACATGAAAACCTAGCTTATCGAATCTCCAACATTAATTATTCATTAAACATGTTTAGTGATAATTTTGATTTTTGAGGATCAATTCTTATGATAATTGGTATGCAGTCATGCTACTGTTAAAAATATAAAAGTAAATTTCGTTAAAACTTTTTTTTTTTTTTTTTGAGATTTGATTTTAATTATAAATAGATTTGTCTAGTTTATAATATAAAATGGAGACCCTTTAAAATTTATAAAATCTTTTATATTTTTAAAAATTCCTATAATTTAAGGTTTACTATCGTATTGATGAAATAAAATTCCTTAGCAGACATTTGATTCGTGGATGTAGTATTTGATCTTGGAAGATTTCAACAGAAGAGACTCTACCCAATCGATGTACATTATTATTATTATTATTTGACAATAAAAATAAATCAAAATGGTTTTGACACAATTTACAAAGAAGCATGTAACAAGTAGAAGAATGGCATGGGGATTCTTGAACAAAAAGTTTACAAACAAAAAACATGGCAGACACTAGCCATCACCCAAGTCCAATCCTTTGGACTTTCAAAACACCAAAAGCAATAAAAAAAAGAAAAACACTACCACCTAGCTTTTTTCTTTCTTGGTCTTTTTTGTTTTTCTTTTTGTAACTTTTAATTTTTAATTTCAATTTATTTTTTTAATTTAGAAAAAGGGGAAAAAAAAAAACCAAAAATATATCATTCTTCATTTCTTTGATGGGTCAACATTAAAAACCAAAAATATAATAGAATTAGTGGCGGGAGACCCGCGTAAATTTGTATAAAAATAAGCAGTTAACTGCGCCTTCAATCACACAATTTTCTTTTAATTGGTTTCCAAAAACAGTGTCTTTGTCAGTCCTTTAACTTCAAATCCACTCTCTCTGTTTCTTCACTTCTTCTTTGGATATATAATAATAATAATAATAATAACAATATTGAAGAAAATGAGAGAGATGGGTGTTTTGGGAACTGGGTAGGTGAATCAGAGGAAGAAGAAGAAGAAGAAATCAAAAGTTTTGATGGAGTGGATTAATAGTAGTAGTAGTAGTGCTGTTCAAGAAAAGCAGCAGCAACAACAAGAAGAAAATGGAATGACGGTGGAGGGATTGTATGCGAAAGTGATGACTGATGAGCAAATGGAGCTTTTGAGGAAGCAGATCGCTGTATATGCTATGATTTGTGAACAGCTTGTTGATATGCACAAGTCATTCTCTGCTCAATATGACACTGCTGGTCTCTCTATCTCTTTCTCTCTAGATGGATTTGTTCTTGTTTTTTTTTTTTTTTTTGGGATTTTTGTTGTTATGATTTATTCTGTGATTTCTTTCTGGGTTTGCTTTGTTATATTAATTGTGTTGCTCTTATGTTGGTTGATACATAGAAATTGTATAGTAGATATTATTATTATTCTTTGGAAGTTTCAATGTTATGCCATCTATCATATTTGAGATAATTTTGGGGAAATTATAATCAGTTGATTGACAATCAATCAATCAATCAATTATAAAGGCATGACCATATTTACAATTTTTTCCTTTTTAAGTAGAGCCACACGATTGACCACTGAACATGCATGAGCAACTAAAGCTGTATATATATATTTTTTTACATATATAATAAGTTGAACAAAATGAGAGAGATGGGTGTTTTGTGAACTGGGTAGGTGAGGAGGAAGAAGAAATCAAAAGAAATTTTAGTTTTTTTTTTTGCCCTTAAAGTTTTGATGGAGTGGAATAGTAGTAGTATTAGTGTTCAAGAACAACAGCAGCAGCAAGAAAATGGAGGAGAGATGATGATGGTGGAGGGTTTGTATGTGAAAGTGATGACTGATGAGCAAATGGAGCTTCTGAGGAAGCAAATCGCGGTCTATGCTATGATTAGTGAACAGCTTGTGGAAATGCACAATTCCCTCTCTGCTCAATATGACATTGCTGGTCTATCTCTCTCTCTAGATGGTTTTGTTCTTGTTTTCTTTTTTATGTTTTTGTGTTAAATGTTAAGGATTTTGAGTTGGTAAGGTATGATCTTTGATGAAATTGATATTTTGTTTTGTTTTGTGATTGAATTTTTTTCTTCTTCTTTTGGATTTTTTTTGTTATGATTTAACTTGTTTCTCTTATGTTGGTTGATAATGATATGAAGGCATGAACATATTTACAAAATTTTCATTTTTTGGCAGTCACATGGTAAATTTTTGCTAATTTTCTTCTGGTTGATTTATCGAATCGAATTCTAGTTACAAGGAGAGTTGCATTGTGTTTCTTAATTAGGAATGAGATTGGGGAATCCTTACTTGGATCCGTTCATGTCATCCGGTGGGCAGAAGTTCACTACGAGGCAACGTTGGACTCCAACGCCAATGCAGCTTCAAATCCTAGAGCGTGTCTATGATGAATGCAGTGGAAATCCAGGCAAGCAGAAGATCCTAGACATGACAACTGAACTGGCACATCATGGCCAAATTTCCGAAACAAATGTCTACAACTGGTTCCAGAACCGGAGAGCTCGTATAAAGAGAAAGCAATCTGGTGTACCTTCAAACACTACAGAAACAGAGGCAAAGAAACATGTTATGTCCAAAAAGTATACTACCCCAGAAAGCATCCAGTCATTTGAGAATCCAACGGCAAGGATCACCGAAAATAATATTTATTTCCAGAGTCCTAATATAGGTACCGGAAACGAAACTATTCTATCTATCTATCTATCAGAATCAGAAAATCTAGTAAGGTTTATGTTTCGGTTTCATTGTTAATGTGCAGGAATGGAGCAGATGATTGGTAAAATGGATGTTGCAGGGATGGTGTTTAGTCCTCCTCTTCCTCACTGGCAGATGGATCGATACGATATGCTTGGATGATGCATCTTAGCTATAGCTCTAATTATATGATGCTTTGCTTGACAGTAATAGCTTTAACAAGATGGAGAATAGTAAAGAGAATGATAGTATATATATAGTAGATATATGACTTGCTGATGATGAGTAATGACTACTTACCTGTTTGCAAAGACAAGTAAATTTGACACAGCTTGAACTGGTTTCTAGAGCTCATATATGTATTTTGAAGTTGATTGATTGGAACTTGGAAGTAATATTATGGTTTGATTTGTGACTGCAATGTGCTTTAGAAACTTTTTTTTTTTTTTTTGGTATTACAGTAATTCAGGGTTTTATGGGAAACGGAGGAGAGACTCGAACCCACAACCTCGTGGTGTCGGTGTGAGAGGCTTTACTACCGGGCCAACTTCATCATGTTAGAAATATATATATATATATATATATAAATATTTTTTTACCTGCGAGGCAACATTATTATTATTACACTAATGCTAGACAGCTAGACAACCCAAAAATTTAGTCCAAATTTCAACCCAAATGAAACTAATTGGATATTAACTGGATGTTATTATTCTTTGGAAGTTTCAATGTTATGCCATCAATCATACATTAATTGAATCCTAAATTAATGTTTCAATCATTTTTGAGATAATTTTGGGGAATTATAATTAGTTGATTGACAATTATTCAATTATAAAGACATGAACATATTTAGAACTTTTTCCATTTTAGTAGAGCCACACAAAACAAGATTTTTGGAGGGTGTCTAGGTAAATTTCATTTTTTTTATTTTTTTTATTTTTAACTAGGGGTGAAAATTTAGCACTGTGGTTTATATCCAGGAAATCGAGATTGGGATCCCATTGATCCAGCAGAAGCAATGTATAGGGCCTCTAATAATTTATATGGTCAAATTTATAAATCCCACGTGAACCATTAATTGAAGTTTGAAAGTATGTATTAATAATAACATTATATAGATCTTCAATAAGATATCATATGTGAAATTGTTCTTTAAATATGTTATGGAAATAACATTGCCAACTAATTTGGTAGAAAAATATATATTAACTGAGCGTAAATATGGTAATGTAATCAAGATAAATTAATTTGGTATTACTCAGATATACCAAATTTGTAGTAACAAAATGCCTACACTTAATTACAACATCAGAAAAATGAATACATCCCTCTAAAATTTACATCATGGATGACAGTGATCGATTGATATGGTGTAAGTAGCACTATAAATTTGTATGCAATCTGATAATTTATGTCACACAAACAATGTACACTAAGGTTGTGTTTGGTAGCGATCTCAGTTCAAAGGCGGGCCTCTCTTTGGTAGTCTTAGCTGCAGAATTATAGAAAGTAAATGTTAGTTCTATACTTCTATGAGGGCAGAATGGCTTGCGAGTTGCGATCAAAAGTTCAAAAAATATCAAATTTTCTAACCTTTGATCCTGTAGTCCTCCAGCCTCCTGAGTTTTCCTGCTGTGGTGAATACGAAAACTTATCAATGCAATTGAAGGCTGCAAGTTTGTCCTTGCCTAAACAGTTAATTGGCTTTGAGTCCTGCAATTACATTGGATTTGTTATTATGTAAATGCCGAATAGAATTCATATCATATTTCTAATGATACGAATGTAACGATATAATTTTGTGTATCTCAACAGAATAAGTTTTGGAAAAGCATTTCCCATTTACGTTTTTAAGTGTCCTTATCGATTGTTCAAGCAAGCAATGGTAATAAGTTTACCTTAACCTTTGGAGACTTGTCCTCTTCTGTTTCGAGATTCCTGATTTCCAAATGATCAAGGTACAACAATATCTGCACATGAACCAAACATAAGAAAAAAATTTCGAAACAGGTACAGCCGGAGAGATTGAAATGACAAGCATTTATTTAAGTGAAGTTGCAGCCTACCTTGTTAAGTAAATGAAAATTTGATGCATCACTTGCCACAATCTGTGCACCAAGACAGTTGTTGGGGGTGCTGCAGAAGGGACAAAAAATGTTATTGTATACACAGCCATCTTCCTCGCACCATATACCCTGTCCCGGAGCACCCTCAAGAGTTCTGTTGCAGACTCGCGGATTGACTGAGGTAACATCAGTCATGATAACAGGTATGCTTGGTACATTTGCTGCAGCACTTTCCGGTCTTTCTTTCAGAAGAGATACTAAATGAACTTTTGGAGATGAAGTTATTGAGCACCTAACGTATAGTTGATTCTCAGGAAGACCTAAAGAGCTTTTGCAGAGTGAACAAGATATTTGCAGTGTCTTGTCCATGACAGGAGCAGAGGATACTTGTGAAGCAATGCTGTTGTTTTTTGCAATTGTGACAGAAATATTTGACTTCCTAGATTTGTCTTCTGCATAATTAGTCTCAAAACCAAATTCAATTCTGCGATGTGCTTCTCTACTAGCCATTAAGTTAAGGTCGACTGATGACGAACCAATGGACTTCCTCCTTTTTTGGGTATGTGAATTAACACTTGAACTCAAAGATGAATCTCTTTCTAGTTGTAAACAGCAAGTGTTTCCACTGACATCTTTTTCAGGAGTGACTACCATCTCAGACCGGGTTTTGGAAGTAACTTTTCCTGGATGTGTTAAGTCCCCTGAAAGGAATGATAATTGATCTGGAGATTGAGTAGAGGCCTGAAATATGGTTGAACTAGAGTTTCCATCCTTAGATAAGGAGCCCGGACTGATCGTGATACAGGGGGTTTCCTTGACAATGGATAATTCTAGATCTTCATTGGAGAATGGTGTGGATAAAGCCTCACAGCACCTGCACAAAAACACATTCTTTCTCATACAATGGAGTTGTAGCAGTTCAAATCAGGTGTACGATATTTCAAATTCATAATATAGGTGCTTAAATGCATGTCAAACGTAAAAGCAAAAAAATAAAATGAAAAGATTGCAGCAAAGAACCCCAAAAGACAAGTGGTTAATTCAGTTAACTAAAAACACTGATTTTTTCAAGGAATATTGAACAAGTGTTCCACATTTACCTTAAATCATTCTGAAAACTGCATTCTAGGTCAATATAGTCTTTGCAGTTGTTAACATCCTTATCTACTGGCACTGATGCCTGAACTTCAACGTCACCAGGAGATTTCAGCTTAGGTGAAGGGGCATCATGCTTCATCGTGGAGTGTACAAATTTGTTCAGTTTCTGATTTTTCTTCTTTGTAAAGCCTCTTCTTGAGTCGATGGTTGGATTATTTTCATTATTATTATATTCTTTGCTTTCAAGGTCAATGTAGTCTTTGCAGCTGTAGATGTCATGCTCAGTTTGCACCAATGACTGAACTTTATAATGATCTTGAGACTTTAGTTGGGAAAAAGTGACATCACACTTTGTCACAGGATTCAATTTCTGAGTATCTTTTATTGTCAAATCTTTGCTTTGATCTATTGTAGGAATGTTGTCCTCATTACTGACAGAATTCTGTAAGATGTTCGCCTTACTCTTGTCAACTCGTTCCTGCAAGGAAGTTTGGACAACATGACCGTTCATCAACTATATTGACACCATGCAAAAAAGGAAAAAAAAAAAAAAGGATGTGATTGAAAAATTTGAAAAAAAGAAATAAGAAACTAGTAAGAAAGGGGACCTTGACATCTCTGAAAAAGGATTTCAATCCCTCCAGTGACATGTCAAAGTTGTCATACTGTCTAATGGATTTCCTTAGCCACTTTGAAATGTATGCCCTATTTCTTTCCTCCCGAAAACGCTCATCTGCTTACAAAAATTGTAGCATCATAAACTCGTTGAAAAAGATTAGAAGAACTTAAGAATGGAAGCTGCATGAGGATAATATTAAAATCATTGAAATAGAAACAGTAAAATTCCATTGAAGAACAATTATTCATGCACATAATCAAATGCCAAGATGAATTCAAATTGACGGATTGAAGGAAACAATTAGATTAGAGGCAAATTTCTATATCTGATATGCATTAGTGATAACTCATGTTTAATTGAATTACTCCAATGCTTCTTCCAAATCATGAAAACAACAAAGACAACTACATCCAAAGCAGTTACCTAATAAGATGATGGCTCCATAATCAAACCTGTGCCGTATGCAACGTCCTACAGAGTGAAAGTCAGTTAAAGAAAATCATATTTTAGTACAAGTTATAGTCATCAGATAGCCAAAAGAAAAAAAAAACATGTATGTGTGATGCAATGAAACACCATGGAGTGGTGGCTGAAGATAGTAAGAAATCACCTCATTAACATACCACACTAAGTAATAGACAGAATGAATTGCATAACATACCTATAGCTTGATTTAGAGCTCGGAAGGCTTGGTGGCAGTACCACTCGCTACCACTTATAAGGTTCTTGGATGATTTATACATATCGTTATATTTCTTCTTCAGTGCAACTTGAGTATCATTTCTGATAAGAAATTCAAAGATCAGCCATTATGACTTTAACATAGATAATTCATATCTAAATGAATTTCAGAAAATGGTAGTATTCTTACATGTTTGGAAATGGAATGCCCACAACTATCTGATATAGTTAAGAAATTCCAAATCATGGTCAAAACCATAGAGAGATATACTTACAAACATTTCTGCAATTGAATTCAATGCTGTTGTGATGAGTTGCTAGAGTTATTTTATTTTTATCTTATTGTAAACAAATAAGGTGGAATATTGTGTAAATTAAAGGTGGTGCAAATACCATTAGTACCCTGATTTATTCAAGTATATAAGGATACAACCACTCGAGCATTATCATCGGTAAAGTCGATTCCTTCTGAAACCTGCAAGCAAAGAATAGCAATTACGTAAGTTGAAATTGAATAAAAAATATATTATTGCAACCTTATTATAATACAAAATTTAAAAAATAAAAATGGCCTCCTTATGCTGAGAAATGAGAAGCAAAAGATAATGGTCTTATTATAAGAAACACAAAAACGGCACCTTTCCTCGGCACACTGCAAGAAGACCAGCTCCTTCCTTCTTTATATCTTCATGAGACTCCATTGCATTGAAGTGATTAAAGCCTGCTTTCTTCACTCTTCTCTTTTTCCGAACAGCAGGTTTATTGCCTGGATAAATTGATTCATAATAATCCTTCAAGATATGCTCAAAATCTTCCTGGCGTCCTCCTTTTGGCTCTGCACTAACAACCAGCTAAATATGCATCATCAATTCAACTAAAGAATTGCAAAGAGAATTCAGGCACAAACAAGTAGGATAGTTGCCAAATCAAGTAGTAATTCCAACATCAAGGCAAAAGGCTAGAAACTAACATGTTAAGAACAACAAATTAATCATTTAATGAACTTGTGAGAGAACAATGTTTTCTCAGCATATGCTTGTGTAGGAATATATTAGAATGGTAGAAATATCTTACCAACAAATAGAGGTTTCCTTGCATTAAGACGAGACCATTGCCCTGTTTCACGCCAACGATTGCATAGTTTCTCCATCAGCTTATAACTTGGGAAAAACACTAGACTGCCACCGGGAACAACATTGCAGATTTCCTCTAAAGACTTGCCTAGGGAATCCTTAAGAACAATATACCAACCACTTATTCAAGTATTGGAAAAATGTTCTCTTAATAAAAAATCAATATGACAATATACACAAGGTACCTGGAAAGCATAACCATCTGCTGTTTTATAACTTGCATTTAGTGGATAATTTCCTGGACCAGTGGAGATAACAGAAGCCCATACCTGTATTAAAAAGGTTATAATGCATCATTGCAACAGCTGTATAACAAAACAGAACCAATACGCAGCAGAGGTGGAAAGAGAAATCATTTATACCTGTGATTCAACATCAATCACATGTGGAGCCTCCAAACAAGTTCCAAACTGAACCCCAAGCTCAGATGAGAATGAATTTACTGGCGACAGAGTCCTAAAATTACAAAAAATTAAAGATTACTATTGAAAGATGAAAACACTACCATAGACATGAAACAAAGCAAAGACATAAGTAATGGACAAGAGCGTAAGCATTTATATAATTAGTTTTCCCCAAGATTCTAGCATGGTAAGGCCAGATATGCAAATATTATCTTGTGAAAGGGAAAGAGTTAGAGGTTGCTTGGTAGGAGAGCATCAGGGTTGGTGTTCCAACTTTCAATTCTAAGCAAGCAGATGTTACCATGGACGATTGGGAGAATTTGTCCATCCCAATAAATAGAACAAGGCTAGTAATGGGTCCCACTTAAACTGGTTTGGACAAGGCATAGACATGCATAGAAGAAAGTGAGAATAAAAATATTATAGCTAGCACACTCTGTATATACAGCCTTGTGATATAGTAATCAAGTATCTTCAATACAAGCATAACAATCCAGATGTGCCAAAATCATAAACTTACCCTGATGTCAAAATTACTGACAAAGAAAGTTCAGCAACATCTCTGAACACAACAGCAGGATTCAAGCACCACAAACTTAAAGTATGTGTCCAGTTGCCAACAGAATTTTCTGCATGCACAATGCTAATGATTTATTTCTTGAATCAAAAAATGAAAGGCAATGTTATTAATTTAGTAACTTAGTTTTAATAACATAATTTGCAGCAAAAGTTTAAGCTCCTGATGGCAATAAAAACAGCAAAATAAAAAGGAAAAACATAACTGCTGAGACATCAACTGGATCTTGGATTAAATATGGTTACAAATATTTTTAAAATCTACTTATCAGAGTAAGTTTCTTGGTTGATTTTTTGATCAAACTTGACCTTAGCTTATATTTGAAACTATAAACTTGGATGATAGCCACACACTGAAATCCTTTCAAATATTGAAAAACGAGCTAAGAACCTACTAAATTTCACCAGCTAACAAAATGCATTGACATGACTTAGAATATTGCAAAAAACCCATCAACTTTTAACCACTTACTTGCATCTCTTTTAATATATCGCTGTAAAGCGAGTTGATAATCATATACGTGAGAACCATTTCTGGAGAAGAAATACGTAAGCGCAGCGAATAATCCTGAGGCATTCCCAAAGTACTAAATTTCAAATTTAGTGTTCAGTGGTCAATAAATAAGCCAATAGTATGAAGTCATAACAAGAAGCTTTACCTTCCAGTGTTGTCACTGCCATGCCACTCAAATGAGGTACCTCTGATTCTTTATCAGTAGCCACTCTGATTGCCTTTGAAAAAAAAAATTAGGTCAATAAACCATGCAAATCGGTCAGAATCAAACCCCAAAATTTTCTAAAACAAAAATACCTTTGTGGCACATTCTAGCAATATTGGGAAGCACTGCTGCGAGATATTTGCTTCTTGGAGTTCTTTTAAAGCTTTATCACCAGTCCAACTTTAACATAAAATAACAAATAATTAAACAAAACAAAATGATTTCATTATAAAGCAATATCCCTAAGAGGAGTGTATATGTATATATATATAGAGCAATGTAGTCAATAAATTAGATACATAAATGAATGGGTTGAAAGCTAATGATATTCCTTATTTGTCATCTCCACCTTAAAATTTAGTGGATGTTTCATGAAAGGAACAAGATTTATCATAAATACTCTTTACATGTAAATATTTCTTACATTTAAAGTTAAAATGTTAGGCTCTTTCCACAAAAAAAAAAAAAAAAAAAAAAAAGAAAAAAAAAAAAAAAAGAAGTTAACATGTTAGAATGCACTTTAAAAGCACTTAAACACAAAAAACAACCTTCAATGAAGAATTCAATAAGGGTTACAGAACATTGTCTGCAAACTACTATAATAAGGAAGCATGTGAATCAAGCTCTTGTAGGATAGGATAAAGTTAGGAACATATTTCAAAACAGATATGCTTTATAGTTTCTATAGACAAATCTAACAGGCCGTTAAGTGTACATCCTTTTTGAGAAAAGAAAATAAACTTCAAAAATGACAAACACTTGAATAATTAATCATTAAATTCTACAAGCTTATGGAAAGTATGATATATAAAGCAAAATATCCCAAATAACTCACCAAGAGATGTAGTGCTGAAATTCACGCTTTTCTAATGTTGCTTTCCTCCGTTCAATCCAAGCTATGAGGTCCTATACATCCACCACACTCGTCACTATCCAAAAATACTATAACAAAATTCAAGAATCGACAACTTTGAACTATGATGACCTAAAAGTACCTGTGTCATTTCACTTAAAGGTTGGTAAATCATGGGATTAACAGAACAAAGTGGCCCCAGTTCCATCTGCAATTCTTCCATATGGTATAACCACTATAAGTTGCAAAATAATAACAATAGTAATAATAAAAGAGAAATATGTTTTGACCCACTTGTTAAAACATCTTCTTCAACATCAATGCTACCGGAATCACGAGCAATGTCTTCTATATTACTGATAAGATAAAAACTCAACGTGAATAGGAGTAAGGGACTTCCTATGTAATAGAAAACACCACAATGTGTGTGATAAATGAAAAACTTTACCAAATCATTTGTATAATTACTAAGAAGTATTGGAAGATAAAAGAAAAAATATTTGGAATGAGGGTCACATGTTTGAGGCTGGAAGCAAGAGAGAGAGAGAGAGAGGGAAAATCAACTCAACATTGATAGGTTTTTGGGCATGATTACACCAAATTGATTACTTTCACAAACCAAAATGATAAGGAACCTAAGCTTTTGATGCATAATCATGTTATATAGAACATAAGAGAATACGAAAATAATTAAGTTGTGAAACATACTGAGCTTCATCAAGAATCACAATGGCTCCTTTGATATCAACTTCCATTGCTCCCCGAATAACAGGATTAATGATGTAGTTGTACGGGCAAAAAACCAATTGGGCATCATCTGCCATTGAACGTGCTGCATAATATGAACAACCTGAAAATCGCAGAACCTCAGTGAGATGTTGATCAACAATATATAGCTTTTGCTAGACATATATAAAAGTACAAAATGAACCTCTAACAATTTGTCCAACTTTCACCAGATCTTCAATATCATGAACCTCATGGCAACCTCCTTTTTGAAGTGATGGATGACCTTTAACTTTGTGCACATTTCTGTTTAAAAGAAAAATTGTTAGACATATGACATCATTCATGATAGCAATAGTTGAACCAAATACCAGTAAGATTAAGTAAGCAAATAAATATATTGATAACTTACTTGAATTCAGGGCATTTTGCATCTCCATCCCCCACAAGCAGCTTGCTGGAAATTTGCAGTAACATAGTTTAGCAAGACAAAAAAAATAAAAAAATAAAAAAGGAAAGAAAAACCTTCTTTGGGGTTAAAAGAGCACCATTCTTCATCAACATTATCCTTGCCTCGTACATGTTCATTTGTGCAGTAATGTTTTCGTGAAGCCTGATAGGACATGAGATAAAGACATCAAAAACTTCTATAAGCTTAAAGTAAGCATACACTTTAGGCAAAAAACTGAATTTTCAATATGAAATTTATTCATAATGCTTTTTTTTAGAGGTTATTCTGATAAATATTAACATCTATCAATATAGTAAAGGTTTTGTCAATATTAACTCTCTCCCTCACAAATTACAGAAAACTCAAGAAAATAAAGCAAACTCAAAGGCTGGCTGCTAAAACTCACAAGGATATCGGTAGGGAGAAGAATTATTATATTATTTCTGGTGAGAAAGAGGGTGGGAAGGAGAGGTAGAGTAGTAAAATGCCACTGCTGAAAGCATATATGGATTACAAATAACAAGGGCCAGATATTTGAAATCATTAGATTGTAATGTACATTTGAGTTTAAGGGGAAGGGTTAAACTTACCAACACTGTCATTGGCACCCGATAAGCAGTTTTCCGATATTCAGAAATCACTTGGGAAATTTGTGAGTGCGTCCTCCTTAAGGTGAACCGAAGAAAAAAAAAAGTTATTCAAGTAGCATATATACATCCAAATTATAGTAGGTATTGCTTATGAACTTATAATATGCAAAATTTCTCAATTAGCATTCAAAAAAGAGCTCACAGGCTCAATCCATCAAAATTCCCAAGTGCAATACAAAATATACAAATATGAAATGGTCTCAGGTATCTTTTTCGCAAGATATTCACTCTTTCTTGCTATAAACCTTCGCTGAATTATTTCCATCAAGTAATAAAGGTTGATGACCAGTGTCAATAGGTTGTCAGTTATGGCCACTAAGTTTACTTAAGAGAATAATTATAAGATAATTTAACTTAACATGAGAGTATTGTCCCATCAAACTTGACATACGACTCAATAGACTAGTAAATTTTAACCTACATTTATAGTGAGAACAATTTTATGAGTATGTGCGTCAGAATAGCTTATACAAAGAAAAGGGGTCAAAATAGAAAGAAAAAAAAAACACAACTTCATAAATGGCCACTATGGTTAATGGAAGTATTAATTAGACGTTTTCTAGTCAAAAAACAGGAAAGGGTTTCAATCAAACCAAGGGTGAGCTGCATTTCCGCTTTCATGCACCAGCTCCTAATGCAAATTCTCGATAAGTTCTATGACAATAAACTTTCTATTTGAAGCCATTCCAAGTAAGACTTACGAAGCATAAAATATAGTAGGTGTCGTCTTTTTCTTTTGATTCTTGTTGTTTGCCCCAGCAGATTGAGCTGTCTCTGTATTCGATGAAGGCGGAATAGCTAATAAACATTAAAAAAGAAACAACAAACGTATAAGTAAATCGAAACACTCATAACAGTATCTATCGAATTTGAAGAGAAGTACAACAACACAATATGAAATTAGGGTTTAACACATCAATGTAATCGCAGTATTACTCGAAGGTTGCGATTCAGGGACGAATCCGCCGCCAAAAGCGAGAGGATCGGTCATGGCCTCCGGATTCGGTTTTGAGTGAGAGAGATTGGCGTACTGATTCTTCGACTTCAAGTTCTGCTGCCATGCGAGAACCGAGCAAAGGAGTGAAAGCGATTTCCCGGTACCGGTCGGCGATTCAAGCAACGCGTGGCAGTGACCGTCTCTCTGGGCCCGATCGAGCGTCGATATCACCCGGCACATGAATGCCAGCTGAGAGCCGTACGGCTGGTACGGAAACTCCACCTCGATTCCTCCGACGGGATACGCATTTTTCGATTTCTGGTAGTTAGTGTTATTAGGGTTTGTAGCAGAGACCATTTTGAATTTTTAGAAGATTTGTCGTTGTGCTCTGCATAGAGCGAAGAAGAATCGATTATTACTTTTTTAATTATTTAATTTTTAGAGGGATTTTTATACGCGAAAATGAGGGTTGTGGAGTTTTGGCGGGAAGTCTCTGGGTCAATCGATTTTTGATTCATGATATACGCGGTAACTTTTTTATACAGGCACGGTGGATCGGTAAGATTGTGACACGTGTAACCGTATGGCAAGTTTGTCATATGTGCGTGAGCACGTCACATGGTTTCGCCAACGTGTTTAGACACGTCAACGCCCATTGGCTGAGGTGTACATACACCTAAGCAATTTCGATGAGGTGCCAAGATTGTCACCCCATTTAATTGACGTGTCTGAGCACGTCACTCCCTTTCGCTGATATGTCAATACATGTCGCCATCCATGCACTGAAGTGCCTACCCACGTCAGCGACCACTTCATTTAAATGACGTGTTCGAACACGTCACTTCATTTAGTTGATGTGTCCGGGCACGTCACTCTATTTTGCTGACGTGTCAAGACACGTGATCGCCGCACGTGCGTTGAAGTGAACACACAAATGGCCAAGGCACGTCACTCCTTGTGAGATTCAATATAATGAATCGATTCAATCGAGTATCTGCTTCTTCTTCCCAAGAAGATACACCTGCAACAGCTTCAATTGAATAACCATCTAGGATGGGTTTTCTTCGAAATGGTTGCAATTTTCTTCCAATACCTTCGACAACTTCATTCGAAGATACATCTGCTTGAATTGAAGAATTATACAAAATTTGAATTTCTTCTTCCTTCGACACTGTTGAAACCATCTGTCGAAGCTGTAACACAAAGCCATTTCATGGCGTTTCGTTCTCGACAACTCGTACAGTTTCTCTCGCGCATCAACACAACCAGGTACAATTTTTCCTGCCTTCGCTCATCGTTTTCAATATTTCCATTTTCAACCTTGGATGTTCAATCGAATTTATCGAATCAGACTAAGAACCGACCGGAAATCGATGAGCGTCGTGTTCTCGACGAACTATCTGATCTGTTACCGATATCTCGTAACAATTCGATTCCAAATTTGTACAAAGCGAGCATTCCAGTTAAACAAACGGATTGTAGTAGGGTAGTTGATGGGTTTTTATTGCCTGAAGAGAAATTGAGAGGGGTTTTTCTTCAAAATCTTAGCGGTAGAGCTGCAATCGAACATGCTTTATCGAATGTTAACGTGAATTTGAGTCTTGATTTAGTAGCTAAGGTTGTTGATAGAGGAAATTTAGGTGGTGAAGCTATGGTTTTGTTTTTTAATTGGGCAATTAAGCAGCCGGATATAGGTAAAGACTTTTATAGTTACAATGTGATTGTTAAGGCACTTGGTAGGAGGAAGTTTTTCGATTTTATGGTGGAAATTTTGCACGAAATGTCAGAGGGAGGTGTGAGTTTCAATTTAGAGACTTTGTCAATAGTGATGGATAGCTTTATAAGGGCTCATCGAGTGTATAAAGCTATAGAAATGTTCAAAAATCTAGAAGAGTTCGGGATGCAATGCAATGCTGAGTCGTTGAATGTACTTTTACGGTGTCTATGTCGTAGGTTGCACATAGGTGCTGCAAATTCGTTCTTTAATGCAATGAGAGGGAAGATATCATTTAATGTTACAACGTATGATATTATCATCGGTGGATGGTCAAAACTTGGACGAGTTATCGAAGTTGAGAGGGTTTTGAAGGAAATGGTGGATGAAGGTTTTAGTCCTGATAGTTCAACTTACTGTTACTTAATCGAGTGCTTAGGGAGATCTGGTAGAGTTGATGATGCTGTTAAGATTTTTGATGCTATGAAGGAGAAAGGGCGTGGACCGGACACTAATGCTTACAATGCAATGATTTCTAATTACATTACGATTGGAGATTTCGATGAATGTATGAAATTCTATAAGAGCATGTTGAGTAACAAGTGTGAACCAAATATGGATACTTATACCAAATTGATTTCTGGGTTTTTGAAAATCCGAAAAGTGGCCGATGCACTTGAGATTTTTGAAGAGATGTTAGATCGAGGGATTGTTCCCTCGACAGGGACTATCACCTCTTTCATTGAACCTTTGTGTAGTTATGGTCCACCCCACGCTGCTTTGATGGTTTATAATAAAGCAAGAAAAGTTGGCTGTAAAGTATCACTTAGTGCTTACAAGTTATTGTTCAAGCGATTGTCTAGATTTGGGAAATGTGGAATGCTGCTAAATCTATGGCACGAGATGCAAGAAAGCGGCTATTCTACCGATGGGGAAGTTTATGAATATGTCATTTGTGGACTTTGCAGTATAGGGCAGCTTGAAAATGCTGCACTTGTAATGGAGGAGTCTCTGAGCAAGGGTTTTTGCCCTAGCAGGCTTGTTTATAGCAAACTTAGTAACAAATTACTTGCCTCAGATTATCTAGAGAGAGCTCGTAAGCTATTTTTGAAGGTCAGAGTTGCTCGTCAGAAAGCAAATGCTCGGAGAGCATGGCGTTCAAAGGGTTGGCATTTTTAAGCTGACTGATCTGTTACTGGCAAGTAAAGCATTGCTGGTAAGTTACCTTGATCATAGGGTATGATAATTCTTCTATTAAGTACTTGCTGCTTTTCCAATTTTTCAATTCTAGCGTATGACTACTGACCTTCATGATTTTGCCACTGATGCTATTTACTTGTATGTAATTGCTTCAACTACAACTGTATCAAAATGGAGAACAAATTCTTTTGGGCAGTTATGCCATAGCTTTTGCACTCTTTTATTTTGTTATTTTGTTTCATGTGCAGGTGCACACTTTGACTGGACAACAGAGATATATATGCATATTAACTTAATATGTTGCAGCTTTAGTATCTTGTTTCCTAATGGAAAATACACATATACACGATGAGTGTAGAGGGCCTGTTATGGAACATTATAACTCTCACCATATCGTCATTCGAAGGAGTAATGATTGTGTTTTGCTTAGTTGCATCTTTGCTCATCTCTTGTCGGTGAAAGCCTCGTATCTCAGCACTGTACAGGTGTTTCCCTATCTCACTTTGCTGTATTTACTTCCTTCGAATAGTATACACTTATTGCTACCTGGGTTGGCAAATTAGACCTTATATATGTTAACCTGTCAAATGGTCCTACTAGCTTGGTAACCATAATTGTTTCATTCAACTCATTTCTCCTTAATTTTCTGAAACTCCCCTGGAGGCATTCATATGTGATATAGTTCTAAAAGGTTGTTAATTGGGTCCATGAAATCTTTCAGGAAATAACGCTGCTGGTACCCTTCTGGAAGGGCTTGTGTGCTGCAAGCAGTGGAGGAGAGAACACAAACTCTGGTAGGGCTTGTGTGTTGCAACTTGCAAGCAGTGGAGGAGATAACACAAGTTTGTGTTTTGCAAGCAGTGGTGGAGAAAACACAAATACAGTTTGAGAAGACTTATCTTATTTTAACTTTTTTTGTAATTCCTTTTGTTGGCGATGCAGTGTTAGCTTAAATATAAGTTGTGTATTATAGTAATAGTATAAAGAAAAATTCATTTTGCGATCACCAGCCACGTTCAACAACTTTGACATTTATAGTTAAATTCAATAGATCAGATATTAAACAAAATAAAAATATCTGTTAAAACATTTTTCGGTAGACCACGGCCCAATGTGGTTTGGTGGTAAGGAGGGAGATTCATTCCAGTTAATATCTGTATATTCCATATTCGTTTGGACGATGTGTCAATAAAAAAATAATAAAAAAAAATAAAAAAAACTCAAGATCCGATAATTTACTCATAATTAAGGGGTACAAAATTGAAATTAAAAAAGTAAATGGGTGATTAAAGAATCAATCCCAAACCCGAAAAAAAAAGGACGAGATAGATCGTATTACAGTCTCCGTTCCTGTCGATCGAGAGAGAGAGAAAGAAACACTGTACAGCCATTTTTTTTTTCACAAAAACGAAATCTGTCTCGTTTACTGGCGAGTTGGGTCTGTAATCTCTTTATTATAAATCACTTAGCTTCTCCAAATTCATATAAAATCCCCAAATCCCTATTTTGTTTTTATGACACTACCTTGTCTTCTCTCCTCGATCCAACCACCCAATTTTGATTCCACCAATCTCTCTTCCTCCCACGAAATCGAATCCCAATTTATCCGCCCATTCTTTGCTTGTCTTTCCTCTGATTACTAAGATTCCTTCGTTGTTATTCTTGTTCTTCATTTTTGTGTGATCTGAGTTTGGATTAGTTTGTTAGTTTTTGGAAATCGTTGGAGGCAACAAAACAACAACATGGATCAATTTGAAGCGTTTTTCAGGAGAGCTGATTTGGATGGAGATGGAAGAATTAGTGGACCTGAAGCTGTCGGGTTCTTTCAAGGATCTGGTTTGTCCAAACAAGTCCTTGCTCAGGTTGTTATTCTTCTTCCTCTTCACTTCTCTATCTGCTGTGTTTCCTTTTCTTTAACTGTTTTTGATTAATTGCTTTTGTTTGTTTGTTTGTTTGTTTTATAGAATCTGAATGTGCCCAGATTTTTTTTCTTTTGAAAATTAGGATCTGAATTGGGTCAAAGCTGAATCAGGCATCGACATTATGAGATTTATAGGTTTTTGTTAGCTTCATTTGTTATTATCCTCTGTAACAACTAAGTGAATTTAAAGAACACATTGTCTGACGTATATTTGTTGTTAGCTTCGCTATACATGAAACAATATAGAGATTAGAGAATCTTAATTATGGCAATGATGGACATTTTATCAAGCATTTCAGTACATCGATTTTTGCATAGATTGTTACTGTGTCTGGTTGTGTGTATGGATGTCTGGTTATTTGCACAGAAGGGATTGGGATTCTCTACTCTTCTTCTCGCAGTAGTTAGTAGCTAGTGTCTAGTGTCTATAAAATTTGAGTATAATAGTATATGAAATATGTTTCATGTAAAACATGAGAAGCTGAAGGTAGGTGGTGTTTATTAGGAAATTTCATTAATGATATATAGGTGTTGTTAGCTTCATTACCTGTGAAAGATATATTCGATTTTATGGATTTTCCTGAAAACAATATAGAGAACCTTAATTATGACTATGATGACAATGTATTAAGCACACAGTGCATTCACTTCCGTGTAGATTGTTATTGTGTCTGGTCTGCATGTACGGTTATTTGTGCAAAAGGGATTGGGGATTCAGGATTCTTGACTCTTCTTCTTGCAGTAGATAGCAGCTAATGTCTAGTATCTATCATTTTTGAGTATCGTGATTCATGTCATGGTTCTATGTTAATTAAATTTGCTTTGAATGAATGCAGATATGGATGCATGCTGATCAAAACCATGTAGGTTTTCTTGGTCGGCAAGAATTTTACAATGCTCTCAAGCTTGTAACTGTGGCACAGAGTAAGAGGGAATTGACACCAGATATGGTAAAGGCAGCATTATTTGGTCCAGCAGCTGCCAAAATTCCGCCACCACAGATCAATCTCGCAGCCATACCTGCACCTCGAACAAATACAATGGCTGCTACATCTCCCCCTCAGATGGGTGTGGCTGCGCCAGTACCTTCTCAGAATTTTGGTTTTAGAGGACCAGGAGTTCCAAATGTGAGTATGGGCCAGCAGCCAATTAGACCATATCAAGCTGCTCCTCAGCCATCTCAAGGTGCTGCTGGTCCAAATTTCCCTAGGGGAGGAAATATGGTGGGTCAAACTCAACTAATGTCTGCTGGCACTGCTCCTCGGCCACCTCAATCCATGCCTGCTGGTCCCAATGCCCCAAACCCTAACATCTCAAATGATTGGCTCAGTGGAAGGGCTGGCGGAGCACCGACAGGGGTAAGAGCAGTTAGTCCACCAACACCCTTGACAGCACCAAGGCCACAAACTCCAGTTTCATTGCCTTTTCAGCCCACAACTAATGATTCTAAAGCATTAGTTGTTTCTGGAAATGGGTTTGCTTCTGACACAGCTTTTGGAGGTGATGTTTTTTCGGCACTCTCAAATACAGTAAAAAAAGAGCCTTCTGCGTCAACTTATTCAGCCACCAGTTCACCTGCTTTGCCAGCCAATGTTCCAGTTTCCAGCTCGGGCCAACCTCTAACCAAATCCAGCTCCCTTGACTCATTGCAGAGTGCTTTTTCTATGCAACCTGCAGGTGGCCAGCTGCAGCGAGCCCATTCATCATTCAACCCAGGCCAACAAGTTTCAGCTCAAAGTTCTTCATCATTTGCTTCATCTGGGATTTCAGTTGGAGCTGGAAATTCTACCCCTGATAATTCCCAGATTCCATGGCCAAAGATGAAACCATCCGATGTTCAGAAATACTCAAAAGTGTTTATGGAAGTAGATACTGACAGAGATGGGAGAATCACTGGTGAGCAGGCAAGGAATTTATTCACGAGTTGGAGGCTACCAAGAGGTATATTTTCTTTTTGGAACTTTTTCATACATGTTATAGAGGCCTTGTTCTTTTATCTGATTGCATGCATGTATTGTTTTTCTTGACCTTTGTTAGAGGTGTTAAAGCAAGTGTGGGACTTATCCGATCAGGATAGTGATAGCATGCTTTCTTTGAGGGAGTTCTGCTTTGCTCTCTATTTAATGGAACGATTCAGGGAAGGTCGCCCACTTCCAGCATTGCTTCCTAGGAATGTTATGTTTGATGAGACACTGTTATCCATGACCGGTCAACCCAATGCTACTTATGGACATGCAGCTTGGGGTCCCGATTCCAATCCTGGTATTGTTTAGATTGATTGTTATTATTTTTATCTCTATCCTCTCCTCTTTAGCACTGAGGACATTTCTTGATAACTTGGTTGTTATCTATACATTATTAGGTTTTCAACAGCAGCAGTTGATGGGTTCCCGATCAATGCCTCCTGCTGCTGGTTTGAGGCCACCATCTCCAGCATCCGCTCCAAATGCTGATGGTGCAACGATGTTCAATCAGCAGAGGTCCACAGCACCCGTGCTGGGTGATTCTTTTGCAAACCAACTTGATAATGGAGAACAAAACTCGGCGAACTCAAAACTTCAAGAGGTAACAACTGCAGAAACAAAGGCATTGTCTTTATTTCCTAATATGCTTCTGTTTGGTAGACTATTCTTATGACCGTCTCAATATTTTATAATACTACATCTTTTTGTGATTTATAATTTAACCAACTGGTCTTTTTTGTGTTGTGGAAAGGCTCATTCCAAGTTCTCAACTAGGTTGTAAGATAGCATTTAGAAGATAATTCTGAAAATGCATTCATTAATTTAAAGATCACTTCTTGATAGCTGTTTTTCCGTTCTTTTTTCTTTTTCTTTTTTAAATTTTATTATTGTTTTGTAAATTTTAAATTTTATTGTTCCTTTCTTCTAGTTCAGTGAGCATTTAAACTTCATTAATTACCTCTTTCTAGCTTTTGGAGTTTACTGTTTTACCCTTTTTTGGTTTACCTACTTATGTAAGCAACATAAACGAATTCTTTTTTCAATTCTTGCAGGTTGCCGAAGAGAAAGTGATTTTGGATTCCCGTGAAAAGATTGAGTTTTACCGCACAAAAATGCAGGAACTTGTAAGTAGTTTCTATCTGAAATTCGTTTGCTTTTGGATTTTTGATCTATTTGGAGGTCTCATTGGCCTTTTATTTTGATGTAAAAAGAAAAACATTGTTGATCTTTTCATACATGGGTGGTCAAATCTGGGTAATGATATTCTTGATTAATTAGAAAGAAGGCCAGTTAGGGTAGAGGAAGGAGAAACTGGTTTACGTTGCCCAGGGTTGTGGGTGATGCATGAATTCTTGTGCATGGCTGATAGAAGTTCATTAAGATCTCTCAACTCTTTTGCAGTGGAGTGGTTAGTATAAAGTTCAGCTATGTGAAATGAATTCATTACATGGCTACATAAGTCACTCATTCACTCGCATGTCAACAAAATTCTTGACTGAAAATAAGATTTAGCCATGAAATGCTATCCCACCATGAAAATAAAAAGATTAGTGGATTGCGATATAAATCTATGTTTCTGACTTGTTTTTGTATCTTTCATATTGCCTGATAACTTTTAATTACTTGGTGACAAGGTTAGCAATTTGTTATATATATATATCTTATGTTGTAACCTGTGGAAAGCTTGAAGGTCACAATATGGTCATTCTTATGCTTTTTTTCCCTGTCTGTTTTTTGTCCTTTGTTTCTAGGTTCTCTATAAGAGTAGGTGTGACAATAGACTGAATGAAATAACAGAGAGGGCGATTGCAGATAAACGTGAGGTATATTTTGGAATATAAACAATTTCTATGAAATTGTTCCAAAATTTTTGGCTTTATATTAACAATTTGTACTACAGGCAGAGATACTGGCTAAGAAATATGAAGAGAAGTACAAACAAGTTGCAGAAATAGCATCTAAATTAACTATTGAAGAGGCCAAATTTCGTGAACTTCAGGTATCAATTTATTTCTTTTATGCAAGATACCTTGGAAATTGTTCCAACTGCATTCTAATGTGTTATGGACATTGCTATCCTCATCTTGAAATTTAGTCACCCAACCCTACCCAACAAAGTCTAAATATGAGGTGGTGCATGAACTTGTTATGCTCATCACTCTATCTAGGAATTCGTAGTGAATTTGCTTCATAGAGCTTATCCTCATAATCCATCCTCCCAGTACTTATAAATAACTCAGTCCTTGGCCTTCTGGTCTTTCAACCATGCTTGTAGTGTATGTAACTTAACGGATTAGTTTTCTTGTGCATTACCATGAGACTTCTTCTCATCTTACCTGTGGATGTTTACAGGAAGTCAAGATATTGATTGCTTGTTACAATGGGAACTGAACCGAGTATTCTACTTGTTTGTCATAAAGCATCAAATTCCATATTCATTGTTTTCTTTTTTCCCTTTTCTGTGTCTTACAACTCATTTTACTCACTCCCATGTTGTTGACATGCTTAATTTTGGTTTTGTATTTGCTATAATAGCATCTTACTCTGAAGTGACACCAAAAGTTTTGATGAATATATATTGTGGGTTGGGTTTAATTGTTGGCAATCGGGCATTTGTTCTTTTGACCGCTAACCATTTGTGAGCATGGATTTTGTCTGCCCTATGGATCTGATATTTTTTTAAACTTGTTGCATGATTTTAATATTACTCAATTCATTTCCAGGAGAGGAAGACGGAGTTGCATCAAGCTATTGTCAATGTGGAACAAGGTGGCAGTACAGATGGTATTCTGCAGGTAAATTTCAGCCACTTTTCTAAAATGATTCATTGGGAGTTTTTGTTAGCTTTTCTAATCTTAGATAGCTGGCGTGAATAGGTCCGCGCTGATCGCATACAATCAGATCTGGAGGAGCTGTTGAAGGTTCTTACTGAACGTTGCAAGAAACATGGAATAGATGTTAAATCAGCTGCGCTGATCGAGCTTCCAGTTGGTACTTCCTTTGACCTTTTATTTTTGATTTCTGACTATCAGTATGCACGATTCAATACAAATTTATTCAGCTGTATGATATTCTTACTATTTTGTAGTGTTTCACTCTGAAGTTCTACTTTTTTTGATCCTTTACATATGATATGAATCTCATATAAAAAATAAATATTTTTTTTTTTCTCATTTCGCTTCCTCTTGTTATACTGGTATGTTTTCTGTTGTGGAAAGCTCTTCATTTTTCCTTCCTAAAGCATATATAACATTCATATCCTCTTCTGAAAATTTGAGATAAAGTGCTGCGTGGTGAGTGCTCCACTTGTATCATATATGTGAATAGGTTTTTTGTTTTAATCAAATGTACCTTGTTGATACTTTTATGAAGTCCCGGCCAATTTAATTTACCTATTAGGATTACATTCATGACTAATTTACATGCAATGTATTAAGGCTGGCAACCTGGAATCCAAGAGGAAGCATCTGTTTGGGATGAAGAGTGGGATAAGTTTGAAGATGAAGGTATGACCTCACATGCTTCCTTCTTTATCTATCTCGATAAGCGCTTTCAGTTCTGCCCATATGTTTTTACATTAGTAATTTGGCAGAGATCTGAACTATTTGTTTCTGCAATATGTCACTATTGCTTTCAGGATTTGGCAATGAGCTCACTTTCGATGCCAAAAAATCTTCCACTTCTCCGAATGCTGTTCAGGGAGAAAAAGCTTCTCCAAATGGTAGTTTAACTCCAGATTCCTTGTCCACTGCGGACGATAAACCCAGGAATTTGATGACTGGTGAACATACTTTTGAGAGTGAAGATGCATACACCCACAGTGAAGATGAGTCAGCAAGAAGCCCCCATGGAAGTCCTGCTGGAAGGGGTGCTCCAGAAAGTCCATCTCAAGAATTTTCAGATGCCCATTTTGGAAGGGACAGTGAAGCAGATACAGAAACACATAGGTCTGTGGTTTAATTCATTTGCCAAAAACTATGTTTCTCCTAGTCTAATGCCAAAAACTTTTCTCTGATCATAGTGATACATTGACTTTAATTTTATCGACAGAAATTTTGATGAATCAAACTGGGGTGCCTTTGACAATAACGATGATGTGGACTCGGTCTGGGGGTTTAATACCAAGGTGAGCTAGACTTCCTAACACATGTTTCGCTTGATATTGACAACGGTCTTGCATGAATGATTTTGGTTGGCCAAACTGAATATTGTGATCATACTGTATGATGGCATTTTCTCTGAGTTTTATGCTTATTTATATTGTGACTCGTGTCGCATGTTACACAGAGACTCTGGTTATTGTGCAAAACTATATTTATTAATTTTCCACATGTTGGACTGTTTCTAGCAGGGCTCGGATTCTGACAAACATGGAGATTTCTTTGGATCAAGCAATTATGATCTAAACCCAGTCAGAACAGAATCCCCTATGGCAGGTAGTACCTTTAGGAAAAAGAGTCCCTTTTTCGATGATTCTGTTCCAAGCACGCCACTTTCAAGATTTGGAAACTCTCCGACAAGGTTCAGTGAGGTGTCAACAGATCAATTTGACAGTTTCTCGAGGTTTGATTCGTTCAACATGCACGATACCGGATTCTCTTCACAACCAGAGAGGCTCACAAGGTTTGATTCGATGAGCAGTACCAATGACTTTGGTTTTGGTGGCCCTGAGAGGCTCACAAGGTTTGATTCCATAAACAGCACCACAGACTTTGGTGGTCCTGATAAGCTCTCGAGGTTTGATTCCATTAGCAGCAGCAAAGACTTCGGCAACAGCTCTAGCTTCTATTCGTTCGATGACTCTGACCCCTTCGGCTCCAGCGGTCCATTTAAGGTCTCTTCAGATTCAAACCCGAAAGAGAAATTCTGAAAGTAGTCATGTTTTCAAGAAGGAAGAAAAAAAAAAAAAAAAAAAAAAAAAGGAAATATCCACTCCAATTTTTTATCGATTAGCTAATTTGTATTCCTTTAGGGTTCGTTATTATGTTCATTAATTTTTGTGTGTTGTATAGATCGGTACAAAAGCAGGACTTGTGATATAAAGTTGTTTGGTGTTGGCTTCACTTACAATTCTTTTTTTATATTTTGTGTGTTTTGTCATTACGAGAGAAAACACTTAATTTTTTGAGTAACGGTTTTGACGAAACAATGGATTTTTTTCCCTACTTTTCTATTCAAATTGTATTCTTGTTCATCTTTCCTCTACATTCAAATCCAAACCCACAGGACAATAAATCGAAGAAGAAAAAAGAAACAATCTTGTTTTAGTCCACCGCTATTTATAACACAATAATTGATACTTAATCGACTGTATTTGTTTAGAGTTTCGGATACGTGTTGATAATACGAAGACTCAAATTTAAGATATTATCCTGTATTTTTTATTTCAACTTAGGTACGAAAACTAGCAATCAAGTCATTTGATGACAAACCTAAACCTTTGTATGCTTTCATCTTAAATGAAGTATTGACACAGGGAATGTTGATGTTAAAAAACAAGTCTACCAATACAAGAAAATTGGAGGAAGAAATCCTCAATCAAGTGTCCTTCATTTATCACATAATCACTCAAAGACTCGTAGTATCAATAGTCCTCACTTTGCATACCAGCTTTCAAATCCATTGACCATTGCTGTTTGTTATTTATTTATTTATTTTGATAATTTTTAAAAAAACTAAATAGAATTCATAAAACATATTTCAATATTTTACATTCATGTGCTTGAAACTGTATACACATCACTCAAATTCCCTACCGTAATCTACTCTCTACTATGATGTTCTGCTATTAATTTCCTTCACTAATAAACCAATTGCAGGTCTCAGTCATCTCAACTTTCACTTCACAAGAGTTTAGTTCGTCGAGCTATGCCGATCGAGTCTCTAGCATCAACTGTTTCATATTGTGAAACTCTAAAAGAACCTGCAAGTAGAATTCCAGATGCTACAAAGAGGATATTCTTTGGCTTGAACAGAAACAGAACCTCCAGATCTTCTTTGAAGAGTTCACACTCGACGCCGGTCTCTTGATTACAAGCAAGATACGCCGTCTCTGGATCAATATTCTCGATTTGTATACCCTCCATCTCTGCCATTTTCTTTGGAAACAAACAAAGGTTCAAATTTTGAATATCACAAAAGGTTCCCGGTAATTGGTTTTTTATAAGGAGAGGATGCCAAGTTTGTGGGCTTGGGCTCGCCTCACTCCGGCCCAAATATTTTCTTTTGGGCTTCATTTGTCAATCTCTTTGAGCCCGGGCACCTCACTTCACTAAAATGACGTGTGTAAGCACGTCACTGGAATTTGCCAATGTGTCTATATACGTCAAAGTCCATGCGCTGAATAGCTCGTGCACGTCAACAATATTGATGACGAGTCCAAACACGTCATCACAATTGCTTATGTACCCGTGCTCTTCAGCACATGGGCGTTGACATGTCTTGACACGTGGGCATAACCCAGTGACGTGCCAACACACGTCATTTGAATGGAGTGCATTTCGCTTACGTAAACAATTTCAAATCTGGCGTACCGCGTACGCCTCCGCGCCACAGCCCAAATGTTCCATTAAATCAAATCAAATCGAATAGAACCCTAATTAAAAGTTAGGGTTTTGACACAAATTAAACACCCTAACCAATTGATACAACAGTCCTTCCTTGGCATTTCATCAACACAACCAGGTACAATGAACTCATCCGGCCTTTGCTCTTTGTTTTCGATATTTCTATTTTCGACCCTCAATGTTTAACATATTATATTTAATGAGTAATGCTAGACATTCCAAATTTTTTTCCTAAATTCCGTCCCGAATGATGTTGCATATGAGATGTTAGCATCTTATAAATCATGAAATTACATGGTAACTGATGTGATATTAACACCTCACGTGTCACATCATTTGGGAAAAAAAGATGGGACGTCCAGCATTACTAATGTTTAACTTGTAAATGGTCATCGTACTTAGCTTGTCACCATAATTGTTTTATTCAACTCATTTCTCTTTAACTTTACGAAACTCCCCTGGAGGCATTAATCTGTGATAATATAGTTCTAAAATGTTGTTAATTACGTGATGTCATCCATGAAAACTTCAGGCAAGGCCTTCCTTGTGTGCTGCTGCAAGCAGTGGAAGACAGAACACAAATGCAGGTTTTCAGAAGATTATCTTATTTGTAATTCCATTTGTTGGGGGTCTACAGTTTTGTTAAATATAAGTTGTATTATAGTAATTGTTAAAATAAAATTTCATTTTGTTCAGTTTCTGAGCATGGATTCGGTCTTCCCTAAGCTATTTGTTTATGGATCTGATATTGTTTGAAATCTTGTTGCATGATTTTGATATTAATGAATTCAACTCTTGGAGAGGAAGGTAGAGTTGCACCAAGCATTCAAGCTAAATTGTGGATTTTATGTTAACTTTTCTAATCTTAGATAGCTGACTTGAATAGGTCCGTGCTGATCGTATGTAATCTGATCTTGAGGAGCTGTTGAAGGCTCTTACTGAACATTGCAAGAAACATGGAGTAGATGTCAAGTCAACTGCGCTGATCGAACTTCCAGTTGGTACTTCCTTTTCGACCCTTAATGTTTGATTTCTGACTATCATCAGTATACGCTACACTCAATACAAACTTTTTATTCAGCTTTATGATGATATTCTTATTATTTTATGTAGAGTTTCACTCTGAAGTTCTACTTTTTTGATCCCTTACATATGATATGAAGTTCTCTGAAGTTCTCTGAAGCATGTATACATTCATATCCTCTTCCGAAAATTTTAGTTAAAGTGCTGCGTGTTGAGTGCTCCACTAGATTTTACCCCTAAACAGATACCTAATAATATTATCATTTAGAATACGGAATCTTTCTTTCATTCTCGCTGTTGTGTGCTGCAAATCTGTGAGTTTCGTTTGTCATATGGTTAGTGATACTGATTATATATACTTCTCTCCATGTAGCCTCTTCAGGGAGCCTACATTTGTTGCTCCCATCATATTGAAAATGTACGTGTTGAGGACTTGAGGTTGGACCTTTTATTCAAAACAATGAAATAAGTTTTTGATGCGGTGTTTTATTGGCATTGCTTGCAGTGTCTAATTTTTTATTAACACATTTTGGAAATCAAATGAGAACCATACACCGTTACTATTATGAATGAAAAAAAAAAAAAAAAAAATCAATAAAATAAAAAGAACAAAAGTACAGGGCATGTTTGTTGTCCTACGTTGTTTTACATTAGAGATTTAAAATGTATTAGATAAGGCAAGATAAGTGTTTGGGCAGTCTCATTGCATTGCATTAATTTATGTGAATAGTAATTCTAATACAACAAGCACAACACTTTCTAATAAATAGAAAATGGGTTGGTTAATTACAGCAAGTGAGTTTTTTTTTTTTTTTTACTCGAATCATAATATATAATATTAAAAATATTAATTAAATTAATATTAAAAATAAAATCATGTAAAATATTAAAAATTAATTATAAAATAATTTAATTATATAAAAATAAAATATATTTATACACCAATCATTATGAACACGTATTTAATACAATACATTGTCAAACACGGTATTGTATAAAGATAATCATGTCTAGTCAAATACAATCCAATCTAATCTAATACAATAGGATACGGCAAATCTGGTCTGAAGAATTAAACTTGGACATATAAGGAAGAAGATGCTGATATAAAATTGTACCACAAAAGTTGAATCACTCTCCAAAAACTTAGCAGAAACACTCACTCCCACAACACAAACCAAAGTTTCCCTAACCGGAGAGAGTTCCCCGATATGAGAAGCAAAAGACCCTACACGGTGTAAAGAAAAAGAACCCCAGGTGATAACAAACAACTACTCCGACACCAATAGAATTACACCCTTCAACAACCAAAGCAGCCTCTCAAGAAGCCCAACTATTAGGGTTTACTTAACTGCTACGTGTCTAAATATAATTGGCCAAATAGGGATTCAAATTGGCAACACGAACTTTTCAGTGTTGGTGCCAGGTGGCACTATATAATTACATCTGAGAATTTTAGAAGACTAGAGTGTATTTTTGTTCACCCACACTAATTAGGGTGAACCATTACTATCCACTCCAGTGTTGACACGTGTCCCAAAATTAACCCAAAGTTAACTCAAAGTTTGGGACACGTGTTAACACCTGGAGTAGGTGGTAATGGTTCACCCTAATTAGTATGGGTGAGCAAAAATGTACTCCTAAAAGAAGCAAGATCGTGTGCCCCTCCTGCAAATAGCAAAACATGTTTGAATACCAACTTCTTTACCAGAATCCGAATATTATGAAAACAAAAACAGCATCACCAATAAAAGCAAAATACACAACGGATACTACATTAGCAGCTACCATCAACTTCAGCCACTGATCCACAAGAAGATCCGGCAAAATATATAATTTACCATGTGGCAGGATCGCAGGTAGTGGAACCAGAGTTTTAGGTTTTCACTAAAGCAAAATACAACTCCGACCCCTTACGGAAGCTCCACAATTTTACGGTGTCATTTGTCTGAAGATTATTCATTTCATTTTCTGCTATTTTAAACCAGTTTCCAGTCAAGACAAAGTCGGAGTATCTGCTGTGGTTCTTGGTCCGCTTCTTCAACTCCACTTCTTGGGTTGTTTCAAGGCACGGCTGGATCACCTTAACTTGTAAACCTCTAGGTTGATTGACTTTGTCTCTTTCCTCTTGTGAGATGAGTAACTCGTTTATTTCGATGTTCTTGCAGAACAACAAGCGGTTCTGATTCCTATTTAGATCAGATGCAGTGATTTTCTTCTCCATCACCAGAATAATATCAGTACCTCTGATATTATCAATGTGATTTCTTAGCTCTGGTGGAAGATCATCATGAGGACCTTGATGATAGTCATCATGACCATGAGCTTTGGCTCTGTTGTCAGTTTCATGATCATGATCACCTGCTGCGAACTTCTCAATTAAGCCTTTGAGAACACTCCCAGTTAAGAAATCCCAATATGCCTTTGATTTATCACCGTCGGCTGCTTCTAGCGCAACTTGCTTCATACGATCAAACGAACCGTCGACATCTAAAGCATTTAAGTCGCTCAAGGAAATCGCCCGCGGCATCTTAGAGTTATTGCTAGCTGTTCTCTTTTTTCTGCAATGAAATAAAGCCAAGAGTAACCTGGTTAGAGAGAAGGAAACAATACCCAGAAATAAATTTAACATAACTGGTGTGGAACTAAACTCACCCAGATAAAACAGAAGAGTAAATTTAACTATAACTTCGACTCTCCGAGAGAGATAGAGGTCTATAGAACTATATATATATATAGGGAGAAAGATAGAGAGATGGTCAGTTGGGTTAATGTGGGCAGGAGATTCTATGAGAGAGGGAGATTATATATGGTATGGATAAAAGACATACACACAGAATAGGGTCCACCACAAGATTTTTTCCATAGAGATACAGGATAGGTGGGGTCGATCTGCACTCTACTTTTATCTTTATTGCAACTAATATGTTGATACTATATTAATACGTTGATGTGAGTTGATGTGCATATGTTGATACTATATTAATATGTTGATGTGAGTTGATGTGCATAATTGATGTGAGTTGATGTGCATATGTTGATACTATATTAATACGTTGATGTGAGTTGATGTGCATATGTTATGCACTTATGCACATCAACTCACATCAACGTATTAATATAGTATCAACATATTACAATAAAGATAAAAGTAGAGAAGGTCGAGTGCAGATCGACCCCACCTATCCTGTCTCTCTATGGAGAAAATCTTGTTGATTTGAAAAAGTAGGGTATAGATTGATCCCACCTCTCCTCTCTCTCCATGTGGAGAAAATCTTGTGTTGAACCTTGTTCTATGTGTGCGCAGTGCCCTCTTTTGTCAATGAAAATATTAAAGTTGTCTTGATAAAAGACAGGAAGGAAGGAGTATGAATTATAAGTTACAGGAAACGATTGAAAAGAAACTCGATCCAATGATGTTTGAATCTTCCAATCCAGAAACGTCGTCGTTTGCAAAATGCCAGATCCATGGGATTGAAACTGTATACACATCACTATTTATTTGGACGATCACTTTTTTTTTTTTTTATACCAAAAATACAGATATCAATCTCACTTGTTGAATGCATCCAATTGCCAGTGGCTTCAAAAATTGAATGCATCTCAATTTTTTATTTTTATTTATTTGGACGATCATATTTTTTTTTTTATACCAAAAATACTGATTTGTATGTATGTTTCAGTAATCCAATTGCCAATGGCTTCTGTCTTGAATCCTGCATGTCCTGCACGGTGGCATCAATGATGACTTTCTAATTTAGAATTTTCAAGCTTGAGCTCCAGCATCTGAATTGCACTCAATAGTCTCATGAATTTTGCGTGGTTTCATCGAATGTAGTTACATAAATCCTCCTCTGGGTTGTCGAACACATACAAAGATAATGACATAATGGCGTTGGCTTTATCGTTAAGAACTGAAAATCAGAACTTCAATAATGGTGAACCTCATATAAATGTAAACAGCAGGACTCAGAAAAAGAAAATCACACGCAAGGCTGTTTCTAAGAAACTTGAAAAACCATTTCCAATGTCAATAACACATTCCTATAATAACTGTTCTTCTAAATAACCAATTACAATGTGATGATGTTCATTTGAAAATATGTGCAATTTACTGAAAACAGTACAAGAACAAATGAATGGCTTTTGGGATTCTATACAAATAGGGATTATCTGTATACAACAATAATACAATATCTACTTGCAGTTTGACAATTTGCAAACAATACCCAGTAATGCCAAAACTGCTTTACCCAAAGCAAGAATTACATACATAGGCAGCAGCACTTGCAAAAAATTTGAAGCATTTGGAAGAAGCTCATCCCATATTTGGAAAGATTCCAGAGAAGTTTGGTATCTTATCAATCTGACGTGTCCGATAATCAGCATGCTGGAAGGAATCCACAAGTGCAGTACGCCAGTACTCACATTTGGGTCTCCATAAACTTCATATGCTATGTCATCAGTCTGTAAGATTCTTTCCACAGTCCAAACTGACCTCCTCCTCAGGTTCTCCGTTCGTTTTTCGAGTAGGACGTCTAGTATAGGCTTGACTCCCTGTGCCTCACACAACACCAGCACCCCTTGTTCAACATCGATCCCATGGTCCAAAAAAGTAAACAATGCTGCCAGTGCTGCCTCAACTACCTTCTCATTTGTGTGGTCTAATAGTGCTACGAGCTTCTCCACTGCCTGTCCTTCCAAAAGACAGAAACTTTCTTTAAGCGAACATGTGCCCCTGTGGAGCCTACACAATCCGGTTATGGCAGGCTGCTTGCCAAAACAAGGGCACAGAAACCAGGTGTAGGCAACTCGGGAAGTTTTGTCAAATTTTTGGATTCCAGCGATAAGTTCTCCAATGCTGTAGCAGATACCATCTGTACTTTGTCAATTCCATTGGCTGAAGCAATTCAATGAACTGAGCAGCAAGATTGTATTCACGGCAGAGGGCGATGGCAGAGGGTTCTTCAGCCAAGACAAATGTAACCCTTGCAAGAACCGCTACAAGCCCTTCCAGGAAGGGCGTCACAAAGCGGCTGCCCCTAGAGAACAACTCGAGAAAATTAGCTGAAAGGCGCCATGATCTAGCATCTGCCTTGTTAGACCCACATCTCTTTCTGGTAAATCAGCTAAAAGGCCAACAGCTACTGCCTGCTCCTCAGTGATTCGTATATTTTCCGCTATTACTTTTATTAGGCTGCCAAGCTGGCCGACTGTACCACGTAGTTCATCAGCTAATTCCTGACCCATGTGTGGTGAGAGGTTCTGGAGAAGTTTTATGGAAGCTACACTTAAATCCTTCCGAGGAGCCTTGACAAACTGAACCAGACTGATTGTAGTACCGGAACTTTTGATGGCAGAAACCACGTTCAGGACAGTTGTGGGACTATTAATGAGTCCAGCAAGAACTTATAGAAGTTTACACTCAATTGCTGGACCAGTGTTGCTAATTAGATGGAGTAGGTTATGGACGATTTCTTCCGAAACCAGGGTTTGGTGGTCAGGTGACTCAGGCCCAACTGCGATGGAATCAAATTCATAGCCTGAGCTCACAATACTGGCAAGAATTGTAGCAGAGACTTCTTTCAGTTGCATTGGGAGCTGATTGGAACCAACAGTGAAGAGGTCCTTGACAAGAGGGGGAAGGATTCCAGCCTCTATCAACACCTTAGCGCTTGCCTCACAAGAGGAGATTTGGTTGAGAGCTTTTAAAGCAGCTTCTCTTGCCTGAATATTACCACTTTTAATGATATTTATAAGAGATGAACAGACAGTTTTCGCCACTATGACTTTCACATCATTATTTAAAGCCAGTCCACCAAGAATAGTTTGGTTTCTGTTGGACCTGCATTCATACCATTGTAGAAACATTAAAAAGATGAAAGCACATCTCATAATCACAATAGAGAAATTAGCATTTAAATTTACAACCAGATCAAAAGGTTTAATATATTCTTCTAGTACCAATTCATTGAGATTATCAGTATTTTTCTATGACTCAAGAAGAAACAAACATGGTTTATTATTAACATTCCCTTGACTACAGTTGCCACAGTGTACAGATAACTCTGAAAAAAATAAACCTATGTCGTCTTCATAAAAAAACTTGTTTCCACTGTAGAAATTATAACACATAACGAAAGGAAACGGCCAATAAATACCACTACATATGCAAGATATTAAGCAAAGGATAAAAAAAATTATTGAATAGAGGAGAAGCACCTTCAAGGATTTGTGTCAAAAGAGGTTGCAGTCTTCCCTTCTTAGCCATTTGCCGCACATTATTTTCAAATTTCTCCAGATTTTCTAGCGTTTTATCAGCCTTCTCAACAGTCAAAATATTTTCGGATTTGCTGGATGTCATTCCAACCAATATGAGAATTGCTCCATTGACTGAACCGAATTTCTCACACAAGGCTTCAGAGTTGGAGAGCTCATAAAGCAAAGAGACAGCTTCCTCCCTCTCCTTAGAAAGCTCATGAGACAAGAACTTAACTATTGTTCACACAATGTCCCCCTTACCCAATATTTCCTGCAAAACGAAGAAAATACATTAACAACAGCACTAAGTGCATTCAAACTAGATGTCAATGAAGCTGTACAAACATCCAGTAAACCTGTGACAACCTTATTATCAGAATCTTCCTCCACTACAATAAGAAAGGTTTCCTGAGCTGTACACTGAACTTTACAGCTGCTGCTCTTTAACATGTCAACAAGCTTAGGTACCATCTCAGTATTGTGCAGAATATGCTTATTTGATCGGTTTGTTCAGTAGGAGTACTGGATATACTTCAAAGCTCACATAACATCACTTTCTGGGCTCCCCAGATTTAAGGATCTACGAGCCAGATCAAGTTGAGCAGCTTCATTCCTAGCACTCCACTCTTCAATGGTGTTTCATAAAGCAATACTAGGATTAAGATATGCACTTTTTACTTCTTTTTTTGTCAAAGGACAAACCAGCTTCCTCCCACTCTCCTTGCATTCTTTGAACCACTTCTCAATTGCTTCACGTTCAAAAGTTTGCCCATTTTCTAAGGTGACAGGATCATACATCACTTGTTTTGTCAAAGGGCCGGCAAACAAATGCATCATAAATAGGCTCTACATGCAATCTCTAAAAATTGTAGCTCCCATCTGACTGGCTACCCGAGTCATAACCTCCATCCCAGCTCCCAGCCATCAGACCCAAATTCCCTCTCTACAAGTCTGCAGCATAGTATTGAGTGATATTACATCACTATACAATGAATCATACTACCCAACAGTTGTAAAGTTATAACCATGGCTACAGTGAAGGCATGTACTTGGAAAACAACAATTGCAGAATACCTAAACCTATAAATATTGCAAGCTGAATGACATCAAAAGGAACAGTTTTGTGATTGAACAAAGCTATATTTGGAGAGAAAAAACCATTCATTCTCCATCTAAGTGGAAGGGAGGTTAGAAAAGATATTGAAAACTTTTGTGTTACTACAAGTTTATGTTTCGAATGTCTATTGACAAGTTTTTCATTTTCGGGTCAACTTATGATCATTTTCTAAATCACCCCATCATCATCAAGTATTTAATGCATCAAATTTCATGAGAAAACGCCTCATCAGGGAAGCAACTGCGGGAGTAAGCTGACGGCAGAGTTTTGAAACCTAAAAAATGAAATTAAATTTCGATTGGGGATCTAAAATTCTAAGAGACAGATTGTTGAAATGAGAACAAAATCAAGTAAAAAAAATTATCATCTAAATAATTCTTCAGCTGGTCTCCATTACAATAACTAACTAAACCAAATCCAACACTATACGGGGCTGATGATCTATCCATACCACAAACAAATTACTAAGCAGAGCAGCTTTCAAGTTAAAATTCAAGCTCACAAATTCAATAAAAAGAAAAAAAGAACATCAAAAGACTTACCCTTTTCAAAGGATGATTTGGGGCAGCAAAAGAAAACTAATTTCTGTTATTAATTTCCTTCACTAATACGGGTTGAAGAAAACCAAACCAATTGCAGGTCCCAGTCATCTGTAGAATCCGATTCCACTCATCTCAACTTTCACTTCACAAGAGTTTAGCAGGTCAATAACAACTGTTTAATCTTTTGAAACCCTAAAAAAACCTGCAAGTATAATTCCAGATGCTAGAAAGAGGATATTCTTTCACTTGTACAGAAACACAACCACCATATCTTCTTTGAAGAGTTCACACTCGACGCCGGTCTCTTAGTTGCAGCCAAGAAACGCCGTCTCTCGATAATATTCTCGATTTGTACACTCTCCATCTCTGCAATTTTCCTTAATTTTTTTTTCTGTTCCGAAACAAAAAATTTTGAATATCACACAAGGCTTCCCGGTAATTTTATTTTTTATATGGAGAAGATGACAACTTCTTGGGCTGGGCTCGCATCACTCCGACGGTCCGACCCAAATGCTTTTCTTTTGGGCTTCTTTTATCAATCCCCTTGACCCCGGACACCTCACTTCATTTACATGACGTGTGTGGGCACGTCACATGGTTTTGCCGATGTGTCCAGTTACATCAATGCCCATGAGCTGAATAGTTCGTACACATCAGCAATGTTGATGACGTGTCTAGTCACATCGGCAAAACCTAGTGACGTGCCCACACAATGAATGAATGAAGTGCATTTCGATAACACAATAACTGATACTTTGTTCAAACTTCAGAGTTTCGAATATATGTTGATAATACAATGACTCAAATTTGAGATATTACCCCGTATTTTTTATTCGACTTGGTACGAAAACAAGCAATCAAGTCATTTGATGACAAACCTAAGCCTTTGTATTCTCTCATCTAAAATCAAGTATTGACACAGAGAATGTAGATGTTAAAAAACACTAAAGACTCTAGTAGTATCAGCTCAGCAGTCCTCACTTTGCATACCAGCTTTCAAATCCATTGCTGTTTGTTATTTATTTGATAATTAAAATAATAAAAAAAAAAAAAAAAAAAAAAAAAAACTAAATAGAATTCATAAAACATATTTGAATATTTTACATTCATGGAAATGTATACACATCACTCAAATTTCTTACCATAATCTACTCTCTACTATGATGTTATGCTATTAGTTTCCATCATTAATACAGGTTGAAGAAACTAAACCAATTGCAGGTCTCAGTCATCTCAACTTTCACTTCACAAGAGTTTAGTTCCTCGAGCTATGCCGATGGATTCTCTAGCATCAACTGTTTCATATTGTGAAACTCTAAAAGAACCTGCAAGTAGAATTCCAGTTGCTACAAAGAGGATATTCTTTGGCTTGAACAGAAACTCAAAACCACCAGATCTTCTTTGAAGAGTTCACACTCGACGCCGGTATCTTGATTACAGGCAAGAAACGCCGTCTCTGGATCAATATTCTCGATTTGTATACCCTCCATCTCTGCCATTTTCCTTCGAAACAAACAAAGATTCAAATTTTGAACATCACACAAGGCTCCCGGTAATTTTATTTTATACGGAGAAGATGCCAAGTTTGTGGGCTTGGGCTTGCCTCACTCAGGCCCAAATGCTTTTTTGGGCTTCATTTACACTACACTTAAATGACGTGTGTGAGCACGTCACTTGATTTTACCGGCGTGTCTATACACGTCAACGTCCATGTGCTGAATAGTTCGTGCATGTCAGCAATTTTTATGACATGTACAGGCACGTCATCACAATTGCTTACGGCTCGTACTCTTCAATACATGAGCGTTGACGTGTCTTGACACGTCGGCATAACCCAATGACGTGCTAACACACGTCATCTGAATGGAGTGCATTTCGATTACGTAAGCAATTTCAAATCTGGCGTACGCCTCTGCGTCACCGCCCAAATGTTCCATTGTGCTCAAACTCAAATCAAATTGAATCGAACCCTAATTAAAAGTTATGGTTCAGACACAAATTAAACCCTAACCAGTCGATACAATAGTCCTTCCTTGGCGTTTCCTCAACACAACCAGGTACAATGAACTCGTTCTGCATTCGCTCATCGTTTTCAATATTTCCATTTTCGACCCTCAATGTTTAACATATATATGTCTCCATAATTGTCTTATTCAACTCATTTCTGTTTAACTTTACGAAACTCCCATGGAGGCATTAATCTGTGATAATATAGTTCTAAGAGGTTGTTAATTACGTGACGTCCATGAAAACTTCAGGCAAGGCCTTCCTTGTGTGCTGCTGCAAGCAGTGGAAGAGAGAACACAAATGCAGTTTTTCAGGAGATTATCTTATTTTTCACCTTTTTTTTTTTTTTTTAGGGGGTCTGCAGTGTTGTTAAATATAACTTGTATTATAGTAATTGTTAAAATAAAATTTCATTTTGTTCTGTTTCTGAGCATGGATTTGGTCTGCCCTAAGCTATTTGTTTATGGGTCTGATATTGTTTGAAATCTTGTTGCATGATTTTGATATTACTGAATTCAACTCTTGGAGAGGAAGATGGAGTTGCATCAAGCATTCAAGCTAAATTGGGGATTTTATGTTAACTTTTCTAATCTTAGATAGCCGACTTGAATAGGTCCGTTCTGATCATATGCAATCTGATCTTGAGGAGCTCTTACTGAACATTGCAAGAAACATGGAGTAGATGTCAAGTCATCTGCGCTGATCGAGCTTCCAGTTGGTACTTCCTTTTCGACCCTTAATGTTTGATATCTGACTATCATCAGTATGCACTACTCAATACAATACAAACTTATTCAGCTTTATGATGATATTCTTATTATTTTGTAGTGTTTCACTTCCAGTTGGGGATATGAAGTTCTCTGATGTTCTATTTCACTTCCTCTTGTTATACTGGTATGGTATGTTTGCTGTTGTGGAAAGTTCTTCATTATTCCTTTCTAAAGCATGTATAACATTCATATCCTTTAATGAAAATTTGAGTTAAAGTGCGGCGTGGTGGGTGCTCCCCTAGATTTTACCCCTAAACAGATCATGCTGAGTGTTCAGTGTTCACCCAAAATACCTAAAAAAATTATCATTTAGAATACGAAATCATTCTTTCATTCTCCCTGTTTTGTGCTGCAAATTTGTGAGTTTCATTGGTCATATTGTTAGTGATTATATATAGTTATCTCTCCATGTAGCCTCTTCAGGGAACCTACAATTGTTGCTCCCATTATATTGAAAATGTGTTGAGATTGGAACTCTTATTCGAAACTATGAAATAGGTTTCTGATAGGGTGTCTTATTGGCATTGCTGCAGTGTCTAATTATTTTCTTGCGTTGTATATGTGAATAAGCTTTTGTTATAACCAAATGTACCTAGTTGATACGTTTATGAATTCTCGACCAATTTAACCCAGTCAGAACAGAATCCCCTACTGCAGGTATTACCTTTAGGAAAAAGAATCTGTTTTTCGATGATTCTGTTCCAACCAAGCCACTTTTAAGATTTGGAAACTCTACAACAAGGTTCATTAAGTTGTCCACAGATCACTTTGGCAGTTTCTTGAGGTTTGATTCGTTCAACATTCACGATAGTGGATTCCCTTCACAACCAGAGAGGCTCACAAGGTTTGATTCTATTAACTGCACCAAAGACTTTGGTGGTCCTGATAAGCTCTCAAAGTTTGATTCCATTAGCAACAGCAAAGACTTCGGCAACAGCTCTGGCTTCTATTCTTTTGATGACTCTGACCCTTTCGGCTCCAGCAGTCCGTTTAAGGTCTCGTTAGGTTCAAACTCGAAAGAGAAATTCTGAAAGTAGTCACAATTTCAAGAAGAAAAATGAAACGAAAAATCCATCTTCAATCTTTTATCGATTAGCTAATTCGTATTTGTTTAGGGTTTGTAATCATGTTCATTAATGAACATGATTACAAACCCTGAAAAGTATTATTCCTACAAGTGAAAACATATACACTGGAATGTGCATCTTGATTTTAAAAAACATATACATGTATGTCGTACATCCGTGCATATGATTATAGAAAAATACTTTTGCTTGTAGTTGGCAACAATTTCATTCCCTAATACATACAGCTGTTGTAATGAAATCCAAAAGATAGAAAGACGATATTGTTTGATTTGAACAAAACACAACCACCAAATACTTTGCTGACAGACTTCACATAAAATCTCTAACTAGTTTATAATTATGCATTTCATGATTTATAACTTTCTCATATACACAGAGAGAAGAATGAAACCTTTCGGTTTTCAACAAGAGATTTCTTTGGTTGATTGTTGAGAGAGCGAGCGTCATCGTTACCTACAAGACCAACGATTGCGGTATCTCTTCAAATGCCTGACTTTCTCCTTGAAGAGTTCACAAATCACACTCGAACACGCCGTAGCTGGATCAATATTCTCCATTTGAACACTCTCTCCATCTCTGCGATTATCTTCTTCTTCTTCTTTTTCGAAACAAACAGAGTTTCAAAATTTAAAAATCACACGCCGCAAGTCTCCCGCTAAATTGCATTTTATATGAAGAAGATGGAAAGTTCGTCGGCTAGGCTCGCCTGATTCCAGCCCAAATTCTTTTGTTTTGGGCTTCATTTATCAATCCACTAAAGCCTGGGAAACCTCACTCCATTTTGACAACATGTCAAGCCACGTCAACGGCCATGCACTGTGGAGCACATCAGCAATTTAGATGACATATATTGACAAGTCACTCCCTTTTTGATTACGTGTATTGGCAGGTCACTCTATTTAGATGACGTGCTATGTCACATTACCAACCATGAGTTGAAGAGTTTGCAAATGCCAACGTGGACACTACAGTGCCCAAGCACGTCATGACTCAATCAGATGACGTGCCCATGCATGTCACAATATTTTACCAACATGTTCATGAACATCACCGACCATCCTAAATAACTATAACAGGATTTGGAAAGATGAACTGTTCAACCTTCTCGAAAGTGGCTCAAATTAAAATGTTATTTAGACTCTCTGTTTAAGTAACCCAAACAACCAAAATTGGGTTTGAAGAGATGATAAGTAGATATACATATATGATACACCAAACCACTTGTATCATAGAAAATGTAATGTATACAAATGATGTAAAGTAGTTTGACCAAACAACTGTTACGAACCCATGATGATATTCCATTTCCAACAAAAATAGAGCCTCCTTGGCCTGACTGACCTTGTAAATACCACATACATAGTATATTAATAAAAATTATAAAAAAAAAAATTGGACCACTTTCGCCCAAAGTGTACCTACGGTTGTACTTTTAGTTGTACAAGTACAAGTGTACAACCGACATTTCACATTTATGAAAGTAACATTAGGTCAAAAGAGTTTTTTTTTTTTTTTTTTTAGCCTTGGAATTTGTAACAATCAAGCAATTTTGTTAGGTACACAGAGACAAAGACAAAGACAAAGCATATTTAAATTAAATTATTTCGAACACTCAAGACATTTATCATCTTATATTGACTATTAGAGGTTGATGACATATATGATTACCACATTAATCTTAATTATTTCAAACACTTTCGATTTGACCAAGTGTTACGTACCATGATGTATTTCATGACGTTTAATCTATCTATATTCTATACTATATATACAATAATTTATTGTCTACTATATGTTCTGCTATTAATTTCCTTCACAAAACAAATCTAGATGGTAGAAACTAGAAACCACTAGATAATTTGTTTTATATGGATAATATGACAACTTCGTGGGACTTAGTCCGGCACAAATTCTTTTGTTTTGAGCTTCATTTATCAATCCCCTTAAACCCAGAACACCTCACTTCATTTAAATGACTTACGTGGACAACTGGACATGTCAGTTAACAGTAATGCTACATATCCTATCTAAAATCTAACTTTTTTTATCTCAACACATGTGGTATGTGAGGTGTCAAATAGTGAATGGATACATGGGGTAAGTGAGATAAATCATCATTAATGTATATTCATTCACAATTTGACATTTCATATGACACATACGGTGGGATGAAAAATATGAGATTTTAAGTGAGATGTTTAACATTATTGATCATTTAAATGAAGTGGGCATGTCACTTGATTTTGCAGACGTGTCCAGACATGTCAACGTCCCTATGCTGGGGCGCATACACATGTTAGCCATTTTGATGATGTGTCCGGGAATGTCATCACAATTGCTTACATGTATGTGAGTTCATTTTTAACACCCCCTCTTCACATGTTGATATGCATCCATTTGTTAATTTACTTATGGCTCCTTGCTTTTCAAAAATAAATAAATAAATAAATAAATTTACTTATGGCTCCAGCTGTCCCTTTTAAGGTCTCATTAAAACAACTCCAACCATACTTCAAACCCAACACTAAACTCTATGTTAGAACCTACTGTTCAAATTTGAGAGGTCAAACCATGCACCAAATTTGTAATTCTCAACAAATTTTTTCGTGTTGGTCAACGGTAGTGAAAAAAACCTGTTCACAACACAAAAGCCACCAACTTTTATTTTTTTAATTCTTTAACTGTCACATCATCTTTTATTTTTTATAAAAAAAATTTCTAATTTAACCATTTTAAACTTAATTAAAATAATATGGATTCCCAAAAAATATATTATTGGAAAGATCTTATTGAAATCTTTAAAATAACACTAATATTTTTATATATATATTCAATTTATTTAATTTATTTATTAATTATATATTAAAATAAAGTTAAACTTTTATAATAATTTAAATATTTATTAGAAAGATATTCTTTAAATATGTTTTTTTGATGTAAAATTTGCTATGGAACATTAGAGTGGAAAAAAATTAATGTAAATATATTTCTAAAAGATTATCTTTTAACTTCAAATTGGAGTAGAGTTTAATGTTGTACATTAGAGCATCTCCAATGTAAGAGTGGCTTGCATACCAATAATTATTGACATGGCAATAATGTCAAGAGGCTTGCTTCTTATGTGACATAAAAATAGACTTGATAGACAATCAATTCAAAATTTTGTCTCCAATGCTTCCGTCTAAAACACAATTTTTTTAATGACGTGTCCATTTTTTTTTTCCTTTTTTTTTTTATATTTTATTTCCTTACTAAAAATATATGAAAAATTAATGTCAGTTTTAAATGTTTGCTGAGTCAACCTAAAAAATATGTGTGCAACAGATCGTCTGAAAGTGGACGGTCATATTGACAATGTCTAATATTTTTTTTGCCACGTCAGCTTGAGGATGAATATACACGGTTGCATTGGAGACACAATTATTAACATAATGTCTATTTATCCTACGTGTCATCTCTTTTTTTTACAGGTCACGCTTGCATTGGAGATGCTCTTAAAGTTGCTTTTAGAGTATAGACTCAAACTCAAGAGAGAAAATCTGAGCAAGATTGGTTAGTCTATATTTATTTATTTGAATCTAAAAAATTAATGAATGGTACAAAACAAGGTGATAATACACAAGAAGAAAAATATTATAACGCAATAACTGATATTACTTTACTGTATTTGTCCTCCATTTATCGCATAATCAGCTATCAAGTTCATTGCTGTTTGTAGTTTGTTATTTATTTATTTTATTGATACTTAAAAAAAATAAAAAATGATAAATAAAAAATAAAATAAAAACTCATAAAACTCAAATTTCCTACCATTAGCATTGTAAAATGAGGCATGCAGCTGCAATGATGCTGGTGATTGGTGAATTGGTCCTTTTAACAAATACATCAACTGTTCCATCTTTTGGAAACTTCAAACATTTCTCACTTCAAGTAAGAACATAGACACTGGAGTGTGAATCTCTTCACTTTGCCAAAATTGACAGCAAGCCAATTCACTAACAACTATGTTAAAAAAACATATACATGTATCATGTATGTTGCACATTCGTACATAATACTATAAAAGAAGGAAAAAAAAAAAAAAAAAAAACACTTTTCTTTGTAGTTGGCAGCAATTGGGCTCCCGGTAATTGTATTTTATACGGAGAAGATAGCAACTTTGTGGGCTGGGCTCGCCTCACTCAGGCCCAAACGCTTTTCTTTTGGGCCACTTTAGCCCGGGAACCTCACTTCATTTAGATGACGTGTGTGAGCATGTCATTAGATTATACCGACGTGTCTAGACACGTCAATGCCCATACGTTGATGAGTTATTATACGTCAACAATTTCGATGATATGTCCTAACATGTCATTACAATTGCTTACGTGTCCATGCTACTCCGTACATCGGCGTTGACGTGTTTTTGACATATCGGCACAATGTTGTAGACGTGCGCATAGAAGCAATGTCACTGAAACTTTTACGATATGAATATTTCGGTCACCAAAAAGAGACTCAATCTCACCAGTAGACTGATACGTGTCGCAAAGACGAATGTGGTTGGACCTGGCCCAGATGTCCCATTGTGTTCAAACACAACTTGAAAACAATTCAAAAGTTAGGGTTCCTAAAAAACAGTACTATCTATAATTAATTTTTTTTTTACAATTGATGTGTTTTTGACACATCGGCACAATGTTGTAGACGTGCCCACAGAAGCAATGTCACTTAAACTTTTGCAATATGAATATTTCAGTCACCAAAGAGATACTCAATCTCACCAGTAGACTGATGCGTGTCGTGGAGACGAAAGTGGTTGGCCAGATGTCCCATTGTGCTCAAACACAAATTGAAAACAATTCAAAAGTTAGGGTTCCTAGAAAACAGTAGTATCTACAATTAAAAAAAATTACAATTTGCAATGAAAATAAAAAAGACGGTAAGGAAGGAGTATGAATTATTATAATTTACAGGAAACAATTGAAAAGAAGCTCAATCCAATGATGTTTGAATCATCCAATTTCAAAACGTCGTCATTTTCAAAATGGCGGGTAATTGGCAGTCTAAACGGCACCGTATCATGCATCACCATCAGTTGAGAAAGATATTTATTATAATTTTTTTTAGCCAGTTAAATTGAAGAACCAGTTTCCAGCTGTAACTCCAATCCAAGTATCCAACCATGGTGGGGTCACAACTCATAACTCTCTCTCTCTCTCTCTCTGTTTGGTGCAGTCAACTTTTTCTCACTCACTTATGCGATGGCTATATTTTATTTTTTTAATTTCATTTCGTCAACCCAAAAGTCTTCTCTTTCTTTCTCTTTCTTTCTCTTCCAATCTCAACCTTAACCGCTTCAAACCCCAGAAATAGAAATAAAAAACAAGAAGAAATTCACAAAACCCTGATTCAGATTCTCTCTATCTACTCTGGGTTGTATGTAATTGAGTCACATGGCAGAAAAAGATCAACTTTTTATCAAAATCTGCTCCTTTTGAGGAGCCCACCAAGAGTTTTTGGCATACCAAAAACTATAATTGGTTTTTTTTTTTTTTTCGCTGCCCCAAATCATCCTTTGACAAAGGTATGTCTTTTGATTTTCTTTTTTCTTTTTATTGAATTTGTGAGCTTTAATTTTAACTTGAAAGCTGCTCTGCTTAGTAATTTGTTTGTGGTATGTATAGATCATCAGCCCTGTGTAGTGTTGGATTTGGTTTAGTCAGTTATTGTCATGGAGACCAGCTGAAGAATCGTTTAGATGATACATTTTTGACTTGATTTTGTTCTCGTTTCAACAATCTGTCTCTTAGAATTTTAGATCCCCAATCGAAATTTAATTTCATTGTTTAGGTTTCAAAACTCTGCCGTCTGCTTTACTCCCACAGTTGCTTCCCTGATGATTTTGAGTTCGAATGGGCGTTTTCTCATGAAATTCGATGCATTAAATACTTGATGATGATGGGTTGATTTAGAAAATGATCATAAGTTGATCCGAAAATGAAAAACTTTTCAATAGACATTCGAAACATAAACTTGTAGTAAAACAAAAGTTTTCAATATCTTTTCTAACCTCCCTGCCACTTAGATGGAGAATGAATGGTTTTTCTCTCCAAATATAGCTTTGTTCAATCACAAAACTGTTCCTTTTGATGTCATTCAGCTTGCAATATTTATAGGTTTAGGTATTCTGCAATTGTTGTTTTCCAAGTACATGCCTTCACTTTTGGCATCGTTATTACTTTACAACTGTTGAGTAGTATGATTCATTGTATAGTGGTGTAATATCACGCAATACTATGCTGCAGAGTTGTAGGGAGGGAATTTGGGTCCGATGGCTGGAAGCTGGGACGCAGGTTATGACTCGGGTAGCCAGTCAGATGAGAGCTACAATTTTGAGAGATCGCATGTAGAGCCTATTTATGATGCATTTGTTTGCCCTTTGACAAAGCAAGTGATGCACGATCCTGTCACCTTAGAAAATGGGCAAACTTTTGAACGTGAAGCAATTGAGAAGTGGTTCAAAGAATGCAAGGAGAGTGGGAGGAAGCTGGTTTGTCCTTTGACACAAAAAGAAGTAAAAAGTGCATATCTTAATCCTAGTATTGCTTTACGAAACACCATTGAAGAGTGGAGTGCTAGGAATGAAGCTGCTCAACTTGATGTGGCTCGTAGATCCTTAAATCTGGGGAGCCCAGAAAGTGATGTTATGCGAGCTTTGAAGTATATCCAGTACTCCTACCGAACAAGCCGATCAAATAAGCATATTCTGCACAGCACTGAGATGGTACCTAAGATTGTTGACATGTTAAAGAGCAGCAGCCGTAAAGTTCGGTGTAAAGCTCTGGAAACCCTTCGTATTGTAGTGGAGGAAGATTCTGATAATAAGGTTGTCACAGGTTTGCTGGATGTTTGTGCCGCTTAATTGACATCTGGTTTGATTGCACTTAGTGCTGTTGTTAATGTATTTCTTCTTTTTGCAGGAAATATTGGGTCAGGGGGACACTGTGCGAACAATAGTTAAGTTCTTGTCTCATGAGCTTTCTAAGGAGAGGGAGGAAGCTGTCTCTTTGCTTTATGAGCTCTCCAAATCTGAAGCCTTGTGTGAGAAAATCGGTTCAGTCAATGGAGCAATTCTCATATTGGTTGGAATGACATCCAGCAAATCTGAAAATATTTTGACTGTTGAGAAGGCTGATAAAACGCTGGAAAATCTGGAGAAGTTTGAAAATAATGTGCGGCAAATGGCTGAGAATGGAAGACTGCAACCTCTTTTGACACAAATCCTTGAAGGTGCCTCTCTTCTATTCAATAATTTTTTATGCTTTGCTTAATATCTTGCAAACGTAGTGGTTTTTATTGGCCGTTTCCTTTCGTTATATACTATAATTTCTAGTCTACAGTGGAAACAAGTTTTTTTAAGGAGACAACATAGAGGTTAATTTTTTTTTCAGAGTTTTTGTACACTGTGACAACTGTAGTCAAGGGGAATGTTTATAATAAATCATATATGTTTCTTCTTTTGAGTCATAGAAAAATTCCGATAATCTCAATGAATTGGTGCTAGAAGAATGTATTAAACCTTTTTATCTGGTTGTAAATTTATATGCTAATTTCTCTATTGTGATTATGTATTTTGCTTTCCTCGTTTTAATGTTTCTATAATGGTATGAATGCAGGTCCAACAGAAACCAAACTATCCTTGGCTTCATTTCTTGGCGAACTGGCATTAAATAATGATGTGAAAGTCTTAGTGGCGAGAACTGTCGGTTCATCTCTTATAAATATCATGAAAAGTGGTAATATTCAGGCAAGAGAAGCTGCTTTAAAAGCTCTCAACCAAATCTCCTCTTGTGAGGCAAGCGCTAAGGTATTGATAGAGGCTGGAATCCTTCCTCCTCTTGTCAAAGACCTCTTCACTGTTGGTTCCAATCAGCTCCCAATGCGACTGAAAGAAGTCTCTGCTACAATTCTTGCCAGTATTGTGAGCTCAGGCTATGACTTTGATTCCATCGCAGTTGGGCCTGACCACCAAACCCTGGTTTCGGAAGACATAGTCCATAACCTACTCCATCTAATTAGCAACACTGGTCCAGCAATTGAGTGTAAACTTCTACAGGTTCTTGTTGGACTCACTAATAGTCCTACAACTGTCCTGAACGTGGTTTCTGCCATCAAAAGTTCTGGTGCCACAATCAGTTTGGTTCAGTTTGTCGAGGCTCCTCAGAAGGATTTACGAGTAGCTTCCATAAAACTTCTCCAGAACCTCTCCCCACACATGGGTCATGAATTAGCTGATGAACTACGTGGTACAGTCGGCCAGCTTGGTAGCCTAATAAAAGTGATTGCGGAAAATATAGGAATCACTGAGGAGCAGGCTGCAGCTGTTGGCCTTTTAGCTGAATTACCAGAAAGAGATGTGGGTCTAACAAGGCAGATGCTAGATGATGGCGCCTTTCAGCTAATTTTCTCTAGAGTTGTTAGTATTCAAAAGGGAGAGACTAGGGGCAGCCGCTTTGTGACACCCTTCCTGGAAGGGCTTGTAGCGGTTCTTGCAAGGGTTACATTTGTCTTGGCTGAAGAACCCTCTGCCATTTCTCTCTGCCGTGAAAACAATCTTGCTGCTCTGTTCATTGAATTGCTTCAATCCAATGGACTTGACAAAGTACAGATGGTATCTGCTACAGCATTGGAGAACTTATCGCTGGAATCCAAAAATTTGACAAAACTTCCCGAGTTGCCTCTACCTGGTTTCTGTGCCTCGATCTTTCCTTGTTTCAGCAAGCAGCCTGCCATAAGCGGATTGTGTAGGCTCCACAGGGGAACATGTTCGCTTAAAGAAAGTTTCTGTCTTTTGGAAGGACAGGCTGTGGAGAAGCTCGTAGCACTATTAGACCACACAAATGAGAAGGTAGTTGAGGCAGCACTGGCTGCATTGTCTACTTTGTTGGATGATGGGGTCGATGTTGAACAAGGGGTGCTGGTGTTGTGTGAGGCACAGGGAGTCAAGCCTATACTAGACGTCCTACTTGAAAAACGAACAGAGAACCTGAGGAGGAGGGCAGTTTGGACTGTCGAAAGAATCTTGCGGACTGATGAAATAGCATATGAAGTTTCTGGAGACCCAAATGTGAGTACTGCACTTGTGGATGCCTTCCAGCATGCTGATTATCGAACACGTCAGATTGCTGAACATGCCCTGAAGCATATTGATAAGATACCAAACTTCTCTGGAATCTTTCCAAACATGGGATGAGCATCCTCCAAATGCTTCAAATTTTTTGCAAGTGCTGCTGCCTCTGTATGTAATTCTTCCTTTGTGTAAGCAGTTTTGACATTACTGGGTATCGTTTGCAAATTGTCAAACTGCAACTGCAAGTAGATATTGTATTATTGTTGTATACAGATAATCCTTATTTGTAGAGAATCCCAAAAGCCATTCATTTGTTCTTACTTGTACTATTTTCAGTAAATTCCACATATTTTGAAATGAAAATCATCACATTGTAATTGGTTGTTTAGAAGAATAGCTATTTGAATGTGTTATTGACATTGGAAATGCTTTTTCAAGTTTCTTAGAAAGAGCCTTGGCCTTTGAGTCTGTGATTTTCTTTTTCTTTTTCTGTATACATTCATATGAGCTTCACCATAAGAATAGGCAACCAAAACGGTGCTGTTTAATCATAATTGAAACGCAAAAAACGCAGCGTTTTGGGCACTTTGGTGACAGCCAAAACGCATGTCGTTTTGAATGAGTTGCACATGAATATGATGCCTATAAAAGCATCTCTTCTCGTTCATCTAAATCCTAGACTTCAACACACCTTCTCTCTCTCTAAAAAAACTTCTGACTTGTCTCTACAAAACCTTCCTCGAATCGCAAGACGGAGCAACAACAAAATATCAGTGCGAAGAGGGTTGCTCAATTCAAGCGATTGAAGAAGCACATCGCTGTATTAGATGCTAGCAAGGCAGATGCTAGCAAGGCAAAAATAGAACAAGGCATAGAAGAAAGTGAGAATACAAATATTAGATGCTAGCACAATCCCTGTGATATAGTGATCAAGTATCTTCAATACAATACAAGCATAACAATCCAGATGTGACAAAATCATAAACTTACCCAGATGTCAAAGAAAGTTGAGCAACATCTCTGATGTCTGAACACAACAACAGCTGGATTCTTACAGTATGTGCATGTCCAGTTGCCAACAGAACTTTCTGCATGCACAATGCTAGGATAAGTTTTTTGGTTGATTTTACTATCAAACTTAACTTATATTTCAAAATTGAAACTATTGTATAAACTTGGATGATAGTCATATGCCGAAATCCTTTCGAATATTGAAAAACGAGTTCAGAACCGTACTAAATAAATGCATTGATATGACTTAGAATATTTCCAGAAACCATCCATTTTTAACCACTTACTCGCACCTCTTTTAATATATCGTTGTAAAGAAATTTGATAATCGTACACGTGAGAACCATTTCTGGAGAAGAAATACGTAAGCACATGCAGCAAATAATCCTGTGACATTCCAAAGGTACTCAATTTCAACTTTAATGGTCGATGTTTCAATAAATAAGCCAAGAGTATGAAGTTGTAACAAAAAGCCTGTACGTTCCAGAGTTGTCACTGCCATGCCACTCAAATGAGGTACCTCCGATTCTTTTAGCCACTCTGATTGCCTTTGACAATAATTAAAAAAAAAAAGAAAAAAGAAAAAAGAAAAAAAGAAAAAAAAAAGTCAATAAAGCATGCAAATTGGTTAGAATCCAACCCCAAAAATTTCTAAAACAAAAAATACCATTGTGGCGCATTCTAGCAATATTGGGAAGCACTAATGCGAGATATTTGCTTCTTGGAGTTCCTTTAAAGCTTTATCACCAGTCCACGTTAACATATAATAACAAATAATTTAAACGACGCAAAATGATTTCATTATAAAATAGTAGACTTGTTAAAAATTTAGGGACCAATTTGATCACTTTTGTAAAGGTCGCAAATTACTTGAAATTTTGAAAAAAGTCCAGAATAGCACCAAACTAGCTAAAGCACATGTAAATATCAACATTTATTTACATGTTATTGGTTGAGTTGACATGTTATTGGTTGCATGACTGCATCCCTTGTTATTGAATTACCCTCTCGAGTTGATAGAAACCAAAGTACCTAGAGAACATGTAAATATCAACATTTATTCTTGCACGAGCAAATAGCACCAAACCAGCTAAAGCACGTGTAAATATCAATATTTAGTCTAAATTACCCTTGTTATTGTTCTTAAAGCACATGTTGACGATCCACTAAAACCAATAGTATGTTGTAACAGGTCTAGAATGACTTGAAGCATTTCCACCATGTCCTAATATAGCTCTAGCATTTCTTGATGCAATTGTAGCAGGTCCAACATGTATTGAGTCAAGTCCAGGATGTGTTGAGCTGGTACCATTCTAAAAGGTGACAAAAAATAACATAATTAAGCAATAAACATAATGTAGAGATTAGAAATGACAAAATTAAACAAAAAAACATAGTTACCTCATTTCTCTTTATTTTTGGAACTTTTCGAGGCATAAAAGGTGCATTGGATGTGCTGGCAGCCTACAATTAAATTACCGTTATTAGCATTGTAACACCCAAAAAAAAAAAAATGTAAGACGAGTAATGTTTAATTGATATATTCTTTGATGCAATTAAAAAAAAAAATTGATAATTTTGTTGTTGTTGTTATTTTGTTATATTATAGTCTTAAGTTTGATTTATTATATTGATTTTTACAAGTATTATTAGAGAAAAAAAAAATCAAGTAAACATAGGGTATCGAAGGCCTCGTTTTCTATAGTTCGCCTCGGTCCCCGAAAATCTTAGGATTGACTGTGGGAAAAACACTAGACTGCCACCGGGAACAACATTGCAGATTTCCTCTAAAAACTTGCCAAGGGAACCCTTAAGAACAATATACCAACTACTTATTCAAGTATTAGAAAAATATTCTCTTAATAAAATGTTCTCTTAATAAAATCCTAAGAATCCTAAGTAAAAAGGAAAACAAAATCCTAAGTTTGATATTATCAGGTGCAAGATCTTGTAATTTATTTTACGTGTGATATTACTATTTATTGTATTATAAATGGTTTTGTACCGTTAATCAAATGAGATGAATAGTGATTTTGTACTAAAAATATATATATATATATAGGGTTTAGCTGAGTTGCTGTTAACAGTAATGTTACTGAGCAGTTTCCAATCTTTAGATTTCAATATAATGATATATAAAAATTAAGGATTCAAAAATTACAAAATAAATACCTAGTAACATTGATGTTAGTAATAACTTAGCCAAACCCATAAATATATCAATATTAATAAGGGCAGTTACCAATTAGGCCCTGGATTTTTTTTTGAATTCCACGTTGTTTACGACTTTTACAAAAGTGACCAAATTGATCTTTACATTTTTTTCAAGTGCCAAATTAATCCCTCTAACTAAGTTCCGTCAGTCAACTTTAACTATGTAAGGGTAAAATTGTACTTTGCTCTTAAACAATATAATAATGACACATACACAATTTTTTTATTTTTTTTTTAACATATGTATACTTTTGTTTATTTTATTCGTGGCTTGCATAATATTAAAAAAAAAAATTATATAAAAATGGTAAAAGACTAAACTGAAAATGAATGGTAACTTTGTTTATAAAATAAAAGAATAATTGGCATTGTCTTATTAAAATATTTTTAGATTTTTTTTATAAAATTTTAATTAGAAAAGGTAAAAATAGTGTTTCATTAATAATATTTTAGGATTTTGTTGTAATTATGATGGTGAATTTAATGCACAAAAGACAAAACAACTTTGCTCTATTATAACAAATAAAGGGTATTTACGTACTTTAACAAAAAATGTTAAAGTCAACAGTTATATAATTAGAGGGATCAATTTGATCAATTCTAAAAAGAGAGGGACTGTTTTGGCACTTAGGAAAAATCTGAGGACCAATTTGGTTACTTTTGTAAAAGTCGTAAACAATTTGGAATTTAAAAAAAATTCTGAGATCTAATTGGTAATTGCCCTATTAATAATGATCTATCTCACTTATTCTTGTATTAGGGTTTTCAGATTGATCGAGAAATCAAAAGAAAAGAAAAATCAAGAAGAATGAAAATCACCCTGGAGAGCTCGGACGGAGAGGCGTTTGAGGTGGACAAGGCGGTGGTACTGGAGTCGCAGACGATAAATCACATGATCGTGGGAATCCCTCTCCCTAGCGTCTCCAGCAAGATCCTCTCTAAGGTCATCAAGTACTGCAAGTAGCACGGCGAGTCCCCCAAGTCAGACGATCTCAAGGCTTGGGACTCCGAGTTCATCAAAGTCGATCTGGATACCCTCTACCATCTCATCCTCGTCAGTTCTTCTTTCTCTTTCTTATTTTTTTTTTCTCATCTATATAACTTGATTTGATTCGTTCGGATCTTTGTGTTTTTCGGGTATTGATTTTGATTGCTCTTGTTCGGTGATTTGTTAGGGTTGTTAGGGTTTTGCATTTAAATTAATTCTTCTGTTGTCATTCTTCCGTACATGTTCATCTATTGCTGTCTTTTTTTTTTCCTGTGCTTTCTAATTAAAAATCAATGTCCGCATAACTTTACGTTTTAAATATGATTTTTAGGCTGCAAACTACTTGAAAATCAGGAGCTTATTGGACCTGACCTGCCATACAGTTGTGGACATGACTAAGGGCAAAACACAAGAGGAGATCCTCAAGATGTTCAACATGGATGAGTTTACTCCAGAAGAGAAGTAGGTTCGTCGGGAGAATCAGTGGGAATTCGAGTGAAATGTTATAGTTTTCTTTTATTTTGTTGCCGGAAGACATGTTATGACTCGAAACTTCTTATGCTAGTTGGGGTGTTGAAAGTTGAAAGCATATATCTCTTAAGCTTCAACATTGCTGCACCCCAACTTCATTACCAACTCTAATGTTCATTTGGTCTTGTTACTTTTGTTAATATGGTATTTGTTCTTCGTAATTTTTCGTCTGCCCGTCTTTTGATCTGAAGATTATATACATATATATATATATTGCTTCTTTCCTTGCATTTACAAATGTATTGTGTATCATGTATGCACCTCAATACCATATGAATTAGTATTTTCCTTAACCGAAATACTTAAATTGACAAGTAATTAAGCATCCAATCTATATTCTATATTTCTATAGTATGTAAGACATAAGCTGTTGAGATTTTTTACTCAAACGGGTCCATTTAAGTGCAATGGGACAAATGGAAAGCACTGGATACACGTTAGACACCCCCTAATGTGTAACCTCTTATTGTGTAACGTGTACAATGAAAAAAAAAAAAATCATAACAGAACTAAAGAGATGATTTGAATCCACGACCTCCTGATGATGTAATAAAACTATATAAGTGAAAATAAACTGTACATTTCATTATGTACATGTACATTGTGAGCTTATTTATAGACTTTAACGTACTAATCCGAATAAAAAATCCTAGATATGGACACTATAACATTAATGATACACAAGAATTATCTCATCTCAAACATATATGGTACCATATCAAATATATAACAGCGTCAATATTTCAAAGACGATAAAGTCTAAAATGTTATTCTATAGTGTCTAACGAAAATCAACAGTTTAACTTAATTGGTGGTGCGGGTCATATCATATATACCGGACGAAGTGAAATCCGTATCTAAATGCAGTGGACGTTTTGGCACACCTTCATCAAAAATGTGGCCAATGTTAATTCAATGTGTCGAGACAAATTCATATGTTGTTTATAATAGAGTTACCTTGAACGGTCCATATTGAGCTGGAATCAATATATGGTTCAAGTCCGAATGAGGATTCTGTTGTGCTGATGTTTGCTGCAGCTGGTTGATTCCTTTATTTATGTATGACACATGAACAACAATAATTGATAATACTTCAAAAAAAAAAAAAAAATTCATAACCAACTTGATAATATCATACTACGGCATCATTGAATCGGACAATGTTCTAAATCCGTCATAATTGAGAAAGAAGGGTGGACATGGAGTGGTGTGATTTGCACTTAGCCTCCAATGGCTTGGCTTTAGGCATGGTAATACCAGTTCCTTCACTCATGTCCGCTTCCTCTTCACTAATTCTCTCCCATTCGAAGCATTGAATTAATGCAGCCAACGCCAAGCCCATTACTAAGCTCATCTTCCCAATCTAAATGGTACAAACTTATAATAATATGCCTGATCACCACCTTCCATTAGTCCTTCAAATCTTTCAGGCTTGAAACTTGTAGGGTCATCCCAGACCCTGTGAATGGCCCACGCGTTAACCATTAACATTGTTTGTCACCCTCCGATATGATGGTGGTGTCATCCGACGATTCATGTGGCACTAGAACTGGGCTCTTCCAATTTAGGGAAAGTATCATTTAGCACTGGGCACTGAACATTTAAATTTCGGTTAAGTATCATTTCCTCCCATATATTATCATCTATTAGTAAATATACCTCCTGTATTGAAGAGTCTTTATGGATTTTACCACTTCATCAACAATGGTGGATTTGTCTGCCTGTACAAAATTGAAATTTGAAGACACATTATAAAATGGTTTCAACGATATGCTTGTATGCGACTCTTTTCTTGCTAATTAACATGGAAACATTACATGAAATTGCTAACAAATTTTTATATACCATATAATTAATTAATTAGTATTTTCCTAAACCGAAAAACTTAAATTGACAAGTTTAAGCATCCAATCTATAGTATGTAAGACATAAGCTGTTGATATTTTAAACTCAAACGGGTACATTTATGTGCAGTGAGACAAAAGGAAAGCATTGGATAGACGTTAGACACCCCCTATTGTGTAACGTGTGCAATGAATAAAAATTCAGAAGAACGGGACTAAAGAACTAAAGAGATGATTTGAATCCGCAACCCTCGTGACTCTGATGCAATAAAAGTGAAAATAAACCGTACATTTCATTATGTACGTGTACATCGTGAGCTTATTTATAGGCTTTAACATACTAATCTCCAAATAAAATATCATAGATATGGACACTATCACATTAATGATACACAAGAATTATCTCATATCTCAAAAATATAGGGTAGCATATCACATATAACAGTGTCAATATTTCAAACTCTAGTGTGACACCAGTCCTCGACTCCTCGTGCCTTTCCCTGTGTACATATATGTATAAATATTTAGAGAATCGTATTTCAAAATAATATATATTTAGAGAATCGTGTAGTCTTTTTTATTTATCTTATCATTAATGAATTTACATTCATAGAAATTATCGGTCGTGAGATCTCATAATTTATTTTTCATATGATATCACTATTTATTTTATTATAAACAGTTTTGTACCATTAATCAAATGAGATGAACAGTGATTCCGTACGAAAAAAATTTAAACGATCCCACATTTAAACGTGTGTATATAAAGGCTCGTTTAGTGCGTCGCACTACATTGTATCGAGATTATGTATTAAAATAATACAATACAATATTTGGTTTGTTTTGTATTGTTTACTATATTGTATTAGCTAATACATTTTAATTGGTTTAATACGGTGTATTTCGTATTAACTAATACAGAATAGAGAAGTTGTATTAGTTAATACATTTTAATATAGTATAATACAAAATATCACCAAAAACAGGATTGTATGATCCAATATTATTGAATTCAATACAGTCCAATGCAACACAATACATTGTACTAAACGAGCCCGACATATATATTTCAGAGATAAAAACATCTATAAAATTAGGTTTTCAGACGTCTCCAATCGAAATTTAGATCCTTTACTGAGCTGATCTTTATCCTGACTTATATAGATCTGCTGACATGCGTAATTAATAGCTATAATTTATTTCATTTATTTAAAAATAATTTCATTATTTTTTATTGCAAGTAGTTCAGATTAGGAAAAAAATCAGCAAAGCAAAGAATCCTGATCGGATTGGAATTTGCGAGAAAGCAAAAGAAAAAAAAAATTAAAAAATCGTGAAGAATGTCAACGAGCAGGAAAATCACCCTGAAGAGCTCGGATGGAGAGGCGTTCGAGGTGGACGAGGCGGTGGTGCTAGAGTCGCAGACGATAAAGCAAATGATTGAGGATGGAATCCTTCTCCCTGAGGTCACCAGCAAGATCCTCTCTAAGGTCATCGAGTACTGCAAGAAGCACGTCGAGTCCCCCAAGTCAGACGATTGCGCCACCGGCGCCGTTGACGACGATCTCAAGGCCTGGGACGCCGAGTTCGTCAAAGTCGATAAGGATACCCTCTTCGATCTCATCCTCGTCAGTTCTTCTTTCTCTTTCTTATTTTTTTCTCATCTATATAACTTGATTCGATTGTTCGGATCTTTGTTTTTTCGGGTATTGATTTTGATTGTTCTTGTTCGGTGATTTGTTAGGGTTTTGCTTTTAAATGAATTGAATTAATTAATAGATTTCAGTTGCCTATCTGATTTTGGTGTGCTTTACAAATTGGTACATTCATTGAAGTCGAACAGTACTGGCAAGTTTTAATTCATCTGTTGTCATTCTTCCGTACATGTTCAGCCATTGCTGCCTTTTTTTCTGTGGCTTTTTTTTTTTTTTTTTTCTGTGGCTTTCTAATTATAAATTCTATGTCCGCATAACTTCACGTTTTAATGATTTTTAGGCTGCAAAGTACTTGAGCATCAAGAGCTTGTTGGACCTGACCTGCAGGACAGTTCTGGACTTGACTAAGGGCAAAACAGTAGGGGAGATGAACAAGTGGTATATACAACATCAAGGTTGATCCGGAGAATCAGAGTGGCCATTCGGGTGAAATGTTATTTAAGTGAACAATCTGTATTTCTGATCCTTTTTTTTAGTTTTCTTTTATTTTGTTGCTGGAAGACATGTTATGACTCGAAACTTCTTATGCTAGTTGAAGTGTTGAAACCATATATCTCTTAAGCTTCAACATTGCTGCACCCACCTTCATTACCAACTCTAATGTTCATTTGGTCTTGATACTTTTGTTAATATGGTACTATTTGTTCTTCGTAATTTTTTTTCTGCGCGTCTTTTGATCTGAAGATTATATGTATTGCTTTCCTTGCATTTACAAATGGATTGTGTATCCTGTATGGAATCGCCGTCCAGTTTCATCGGGCGGTGTGATTATATTGATAGATGTGGTGTGCACAAGAATGATGCTAGTTTAAACTTTTCATTAAAGCGTGTAAATATACAAGTTTTAGGTCAGTTGCCACTGCCCTTATTGCTTGTGCTGCTGCTTACCACAAAGGGGCTTCTCACTTTATATTTTCCGTTTGACCCGAAGAGATCTTCCTTTAGCAACGATACAGTGGAAGAGAAAGTCACTTGATAACTCAACTTCTGACCATTTTTCGAAAACTCCAGTTTACTCAGAATAACTTTAACATTGAGGCCTTTAGGTGCATCAGTACTTACAACATAGCTTGATGAGAGTTGTTTTTCATTTCACAATTGTTATAGCAGATGGTGGATTTTACCACTTCATCAACAATGGTGGATTTGTCTGCCTGTACAAAATTGAAATTTGAAGACACATTATAAAATGGTTTCAACGATATGCTTGTATGCGACTCTTTTCTTGCTAATTAACATGGAAACATTACATGAAATTGCTAACAAGTTTTTATATACCATATTAATTAGTATTTTCCTTAACCGAAAAACTTAAATTGACAGTAATTAAGCATCCAATCTATAGTATGTAAGACATAAGCTGTTGAGATTTTATACTCAAACGGGTCCATTTGTGTGCAATGAGACAAATGGAAAGCACAGGATACACGTTTAGGGGCAGACATGGAATCAGCCCAGGCTAGTTTTTTCAACAACAAAATAAATAAATAAATAAATAAATAAAGATTTTGGTTTTTTTAATTTTTTAATTTTTTTTAATAATGGGTATAATATAAATGAAAGACAATTACAATATTAACATTGCTTGATAATTCATAAAAAATAGTCTACTTTATAATTTAATTTTATTAAGATAATCTCATTAATTAGATTCATTAGAGTGATATATTTAATATTTTATTGAGATCCAAACACATTAAAGTTTCATTTTCCTCTCCATTCTCTGTTCTTCCATAGATAAATGAAACATATTTTGAATTCCTTACTTCGTATGCTTGTCCGAATAATTATGTAAGTTTATTTTGTTTGCTATTTTTTTTTTCTTTTAGGTTTGCTTTAAAGTGTGGCTTGGGAAGAAAGTTACGATAATTTAGCATGATAATGTCTTAGATTCGAGTCGCTGCACCACAAGCGGTGTACGGAAAAAAAAAAAAAGTAATTTAGCCCACCCGGACAATAAGTCCTGGCTTCGCCCCTGTTAACACATTAGACACCCCCTAATGTGTAACTCATTATTGTGTAACGTGTGCAATGAATAAAAAATTCAGAAGAATAGAACTAAAGAGATAATTTGAATCCGTGACCTCATGACTCTGATGCAATAAAAGTGAAAATAAACCATACATTTCAGAGGAAATAGGGGGAAATAGCATCACTTTGGATTGGTATTGTGGTAATATCACCAAGTTAATAACTTAATGTTTTATAGCACCAAAGTATAGAGATGGACAAAAATGCCCTTGATTTCTTCTTTCTTCTTTCTTCTTTGTTCTTGCTGGAGAAAAAAAAAGCTTTCTCTCTCTCTCTCTCTCTCTCACTTGTCTCTCTCAAACGGTGCCCTTGATTTCTTCTTTCTTCTTTGGAGAAAAACGAAGCTGTCTTCTTTGGAGAAAAACGAAGCCATCTATTTCATCTTTACGTTGACCACACAAACCTCTGGAAATAATCTATCTAAAAACCTCTCAAAATAATCGATCCAGTTGTTATTCAACCTCATTGGAAGGGCAACTTCTCTCCTCAATACGGATTGTACAAGCTCATCACTTTGTAAGGTAATTCATCTCCTGAATAAACCTTTTTTATAAGTTCATTCAAGCTCATTTGTTTTATAAGGTAATTCATCAGCCACCAAAAGGTAGGGATTTGACGGTCTAGGGTTTTATTTCTCTACTCTCTCTGATCTCTGTCAATGCCTTTCAATTACCTCTGAACCCTAACTCCATGGCTGTTGGGTACCAATTTTCTCCTTCTCTCTCTCTAAACCAACCTATTTGTTCTATTTCTGTATAATTTATTTATTTATTTTTATTTATGTTGTTATTTCAGGAAGAACAAGAGAATTTCAAAAGGAAAGAAGGGATGCAAGAAGAAGGCGTGAGTATTATTTTGTTTTTAAAATAGACAATTGAATGTGTGTTTTGTTGTGTTTGTTTTATTTGATAATTTTGATTAGAGCTGTGTATTTGGATTGATGTGAAAACAGAGCTGACCCATTTGCAAAGAAGGACTGGTATGACATTAAAGCTCCTTCTATCTTTGAAGTCAGAAACATTGGCAAAACACTTGTCACCAGAACTCAAGGCACCAAGGTATGCTAAATTACTTCTTACTTGTCTTTTATATTTACATTGTTGGCTATCAATATTGATCTTATTGCTTGGTACATTATTGTATAGTGATAATTTTTTTTTTAGTAGTTGAATGGTTTTAAAACAATTCGATGATTGGTAATGAATAGGAGAAAAATTTTCCATGTTGAGTTCGTGTGACGATTGAGTTTGGTATCTAAAGAAGTGAGTTAGTGTGAATGTATGCTCTACCAGGTCTTTTTTTGGATTCAATGCTCTAACGATTGTTGAATATGCAATTGGTTGAGACTTTGTTTCCTAAAAATTTTGTTTATGTTCATTCATAATTATAGTTGAATTTATGTTATAGACTTACAGTGCATTTGTTAGCTAAAGTTAATTGTACTTTGATTAATTTGTTTTTTTGGGAATCTGGAGGTAGTTTAAAGCAGATGGGAGAGCTTTGAGTTGTGAAAGAGTTTAGGCTGTGTATGTTTTTATTTAGTAGTTTTCATTGTTTGCAACTGACAGATTGCCTCCGAAGGACTCAACAGAGTGTTTGAAGTTTCTCTTGCTGATCTTCTAAAGGATGGTGAAGATCAAGCTTACAGGAAGATTCGTTTTCGAGCTGAGGATGTTCAAGGAAGGAATGTACTCGTGAACTTCTGGGTATGGAGCATTTTCATTTAAGTATAACTACTCTAGTACATGGAGTGAATTTGTGATTCCTCATTATTTTGTTTCGTTTGAAAAAAAAAAAAAAAACAAAACAAAACTATATAAAGTTGTTCCTTTTATCTTGGTGTATCTTAGGGAATGGACTTCACAACAGACAAGCTGAGGTCTCTGGTCCGTAAGTGGCAGACATTGATCAAAGCCCATGTGGACGTTAAGACGACGGATAATTACACTTTGAGGCTGTTTTGCATTGGTTTCAACCTGGTAGACTTCGTAACAGCTGACTCTGCTTAGTTTCCAAAAGGCGAAACAGCCAGAAATGTTCCTATTGTGGGGCACAGGGACACAACATTAGAAATTGTCCAAATCCACCAATGATTCGGAGTGCTGACGATGCAAGTACCAGCAACCCTGTCCCAGCCCAATACCGGAGAAAATGTAGTGCATGTCACAATGTCGGCCACAACAAACAAACTTGTCCAAATAAAGAGCAAAACGTTTGAGTTTGAGTTTAAAATGTGGAACTATCGATTGAAATGGTTGTATTATTATCAAATTGAACTACTGACTTTATGTTTTACTCCTTATGTTCAAATTATGGTTGTATGTTCGACTATATTTGAGTTTGAGTTTATTATGTGGAACAATCGAATTATGTTGACAAGTTTGGGGGCATTAAAACCAGATATTCGTTGTTTTTCATGATTCCGTTAAAGTTATTTTCTTTTTATCAAAATTTACCCAAAATTAACCCAATAAGGTGTGGTATAGGTAACTTTTTTTTTTTTTTTTTTAGTATTTGGGAAAATAAGTCTCGGCTAAACTTCCAGTAAGTCTCGGTTAATATGTAATAAGTCTTGGATCATTAGTCGAGACTTATAACATATTAACCGAGACTTAATGGAAGATAACCGAGACTTATAGCATATTAACTGAGACTTAATGGAAGATTACCGAGACTTATTGGACGTTTGGAAACTTACTGGAATCAAGAATTTGGAAATCAGATATCAAAGAATTTGGAACATAAGTCTCGGCTAAACTTCCAGTGAGTCTCGGTTAATATGTAATAAGTCTCGGGTCATTAGCCGAGACTTATTACATACTAACCAAGACTTATTGGAAGATAATCGAGACTTACTGGAAGTTAGCCGAGACTTATTGAAAGTTTGGAAACTTGGATATCGAACTTATTACATCACAGCCGAGATGTAACACACGTTTACACTAGACTAACAGTGAGAAATTAAAAAAAAAAAATCAAACCATCCAAAAAACCTTTTCACTCACATATTATCTGGTACTTTTTTAACTTATATTAAATAGACTTTTTTTTTTCTTTTATTTGATGAAACTTATTTTAACTATAATTTACATGTATCCACAGCCGAGACTTATATTAAATAGACTTACCGTCAAATATAGATGGAAAATTTAACTTGAAAGGAAATCTACGAAGCAGTAGACACAAGAATGTAACTACTGTCAAATATATTAAATAGACATTAACGTTGTGGATCCAAATCCGAAACTTATTATATTTACAAGTATGTCAAGAAGCCACTTCAATGGAGTTAGAAAAAACTTCAACAACCATCTTCAATCGTATCTGAAACATGTCTTCATCTATCCAACCAAACTTTTTTTCCTTTTCTAGTGCGTACTGGATAATTATTGGTTCGTTAATTACAGCCTCAATTACATTGAGCAGTTCAATGTGGTTGTGTCGAGTGATTGTTGCAGGGTACCAATAGCTCTCGGGAGTTTTCAACCTCAATTTCAGGTTTACCATCTGCAGTTCACAACTCAATTAACAAACAGAAGATAAAGGAAAAAAAAAAACAACACAAACCACCACAACACAAAACAACAAAAGCCGAACTTGAACCCACACAACGCATAAAACTAAACTTGAAAACAGCCACATACCACAAACACAAAACAGCAACACAACACCAAGACACAAAACAAAACAGCTACATATAATAATAAAATCAATATATTTAATAATTCTTTTTTTACATTCAAAACAATTTTACAAGTTCTAATCTTTATTCTCTCTTCCTTCTGCTGTTATATTCTTATAAATAAACAAGATGATAAGCAATTACGGTGTAAGAAAACGAACATAAGAGGAAAATGGAAAATGGAAATCAGAAATATAAAAGAGAAAAAAAACAGTTTGAGTTGTATGGAGAAGACAAACACACATGGATCATGATGTATGATTGATGGTTGGCAACAAGATTTGTACATTTATGACTTTGAGCATAGTTTGTTGATAAACACATACTACAAAATACATGAGAAGATAATCCAAAGATTGAACTCTTATTTTCCATCTCAAAGAATTAGTATGCCACTATCCCAATATGTTAACTAAAGATGAGAAAAGGATTGAACTCACGTATAAATTAGTCAAGATTGATTATAAAGATTAGAAATTTAGAATTCAATATCGAGCATGCATGATTCTCAAAATAACATGGAGATACACCAAGTTCATTAAGTTAAATACCATACTTCATTCTAAATCAAGCCTAAAAAAATATATGTACAAAGATACCAATCACAATTAGCAAAATAAAGTCCGGAGTCACCTCCCCAATGAGACAACCTGTAATCTCATCTGAAGGACCTTTAGCCTATAATAACTAAAAGCCAAAAACGAAAAACAAAAGCAAAGAAGAAGATCCAGTTATCCTAATTCATAAGCTTTTTGTACAACTCCAGCAAATGTTATCTTAATCACCTTCTAATCACCTGCCTTAAGACAACCACACAGGAGCAATGGAACCACAAAACACGAGTCTACTGGTATAAATAGAATTACCGGTAGGAAATAATTGGCTCACAGAATTTTTTTTCAGATCCTCTATCTCATCAGATTCTAACAGTTCCATATCTTTAAATTCTTCAAAAGACATTTTTCTTTCAACTTATTGTTGTTGTTGTGTGAGAATGACTCAAAGAAATGTTTATATAATGATTATTTCGGAGGAGTCATGAAAAATTAGGACCCAATGTAAGAGGATTAACACTGGGTCATGTTCATCTTCTCCACCACACATATCCCAAACCAGTAGAAAAGATAAAAATACCCTAACCTAGAATTCAAACCTTAGAAACTAAAATTGTAACTCTATCAACATCCAAACACTTCCAACCACAAATCAAACACAAATCAACATCTAATCTTTAGACCAAACATGTCCAACATACCTTCACTTCCTCGTCAACTTCATCTATTTCACAGACAATTTCAAGTTCGTCGTCGTCGTCGGCTTCTCCGATTCGTCGCTGTCAACGATAATGGTGGGTCTGGTGGGTCTCTCTTCAGACTTCAGACAGTCATTAGGAATTAAAAAAACATCCCCCCAAATTCAAAGCTCAGGTGTGTATTAAGGGTAAATTTGGCAGAGCACAATAATTGGTGCTATTTCCACAATTCTTAATAACTTGGTGACTTTTCCATAAATAGTCTTTGAAATAGTGCTATATAAAAAAAGAACCCTTTAAAGAATGAGATATGGTTCTCTAAATTTAAAGTATAAATGTAGAAACTATAAAATTTTCTTCGAAACATAATTTTGGAGCATGATAAGAGCAACCCATACTCTAAAATTTCCTAGAGACATAATTTTAGAGTATGGGTGAGAGATGCTCAATCAAAAGCTTTTAAGGAACCAAATCATGCTATTCAATCAAAAGCTTCGTGCTCACTAAAATACTAGATGCTTTACAGATGAGATAATATAATCAATATATAATGAAAAAGTTTAAACTTAAATATTTACACGTTTTAATGAAAAAGTTTAAACTAGCTGCACACCCTATCTATCAAATTGATATTAAACGGGCCTGGCCTAGGCCGTCTGATCCATCTAAAAATTGTCTATGAGGGTTTGGGGGCCTAGCCGTTAACATTGAGGGCAGGGCTTGAGGCCCCGCCTACAACATATATTATAAACTCTATTAGGTCCAAGTCCAAAGCCCATTTGAGACCCTTGTGGATCAGTTTTGCGAGCTGGCCCGTAAAAAAATATATTGTAGGACTTAAAAATAAACTCTACATTTGAAAGGAATAACAAAATAAAATCACTCATTAAAACAAATTAATTAATATTATGTTTTAGTTAGCAAATAGAGTAATTGGCACTGAGTGTACGTGAATTCACATTTTACCCTCTAAATATTTTTTTTTCGGCATTTTTCTTTCTGAAAAGCAAAATTTTATTCTAGGCCAACACAGCCAACAAGAAACACAATAGAAACAGAGAAAAGGATACAACAGAAACAGGGAAAACAAGGCCTCAACACACGCAGCCCAGCCAGAGCAACAAGCAAACAACAAGAAAGCAAAACAAAGGAAACACGACTGTAGATACCCCTCTCAATGGGAAATAAATCCAACTGTTTACCAATAAACGATAGTACGAGGGGTATAATGCCTAAAAAAAAGTTTAGGGGGGTAACATACGAATTCACTCCAGAGGGCATTGGTACCAATTACTCGAGTTAGCAAATATAATACAAACATTCATAAAATAAATACATTGTTGATTTAAATACATGGCATTTAATCTAATTACTTCAATCAAATGACCTTTTTCTTTTACATACATTTTATTAATCTTGAACAGTGAACACAACAGACAACACCCAACAAATTTAATAATCACCCTATCCAGCGGACCTAAAAGGCTTTAAACTATAGATCCAGCCCGGCCCTCAAGCTCGACTGTGAGGGCTGACGGGCTTAAAATATGTCCAAACCTACCCTGTAAACCAGGTGCGGGCCAAGCCCTGGCCCTCAATGTGACAGACTAGGCTTGGTGGGCTTGTACTGAAACAGGCAAAGCTCGCAACGGGTACAGACTGGCCTAGCCCTTTAGAAACCTCTACCATCAATATAATCACACCTCATCTATAAATATAATCAGACAGCTGATGAAGCTGAACGAGGATTCCATACATAATACACAATCCTTATGTAAATGCAAGGAAAGCATTATATATAATCTTTAAATCAAGTAGATGAAAAATCACGAAGAACACATACCATATTAACAAAAGTAACTACAAGACCAAATGAACATTAGAGTTGGTAATGAAGTTGGGGGTTTGCTTGCAACAATGTTGAAGCATAAGAGATATGGCTTCAACACCTAATCGGTATAATAAAGAAGTTCGAACATCCTCTTGAAGTCCTCTTTTGTTTTGCTCCTATTCATATCCACAAATGTCTTGCAGGTCAGTACCGACAAGCTCTTGATGTCCAAGTAGTGTGCAGCCTAAAAATCATTGAAGTTATGCAGACAATAATTTATAATTAGAATGCCACGAAAAAATGGCAGCATTAGCTGAACACATACTGAAGAATGACAACAGAAGAATTAAAACTTGCTAGTACTCTGAACAAGTAGTATTAGTAGGGGTGGGCGTTTTCGAGTTGGGTTGAAATCAATCCAACCCAACATAAATTTTAACCCAACCCAACCCAACCCAACCCAACCCGATATTTGTCGAGTTGGGTTGAGTTAGGTTGATCGGGTTGGGCTTCTTCAGCCCAATAAAAAAAATGAATTTAAATTCAAATTTTGTTATATCAAAATTCAAATCAACATATAATACAAATTGTTTAAATACCTGTTGCATAATTAAAAAATAAAAATATAACAATTTATCCAACTTGGAAACTCTCCATCTAAGCCTCCAATCCATTTTACAATTATAATCACTTCGTTGAATATCTCGTTGTTGGATAATATATTATTTATTTCAATCAACATAATAGTTTGTGTTTATATACAATTATTAGACTTTTTTAATACTAAGAAAAAAAATCATTTTAAAGTATAATCAAGATGTGTCAATTAATACAAAAGATAAAGACAATACAATTGCATATTTTTAATAAATGTATTATATATTATGGTATAAAATATTTAAAATCATATATTTATATTTGTCATTTATAATATTATAAATAGGTAAACATTTTAAATATTTAAAAAAAAATGAGATTTCATAATAAATCTAATAAAAAATAAAATTATTTAATTTTTTATTTATTTATGTAAGGGTTGTCGGGTTGGGTTATATTTTATTAACCCAACCCAATCTTAAAAGCAACCCAAACCCAATCTAGTCGGGTTGGGTTGGCGGGTTGATGCCCACCTCTAAGTAGTAGTTTGACTTCAATGAATGAACAGATAATAGGCATCTTCAAATCAAATTATATAGATGAAAAAAAAAATTAACAAAGGACTGACATGGATGAGATCAAATAGGGTGGCCTGATCGACTTTGACGAACTCGGCGTCCCAAGCCTTGAGATAGTCGTCAACGGCGCCGGTGGTGCAATCATCTGACTGGCGGGACTCGACATGCTTCTTGCAATAATCGATGACCTTCGAGAGAGATACTGCTGTCAACACAATCGCAGTCAATGTAGTACTGAATCCTAAGCGACTCCTGCGCCACCGCCTCTTCCACCTCGAACACATCACCGTCCAAGCTCAGCAGGGTGATTTTCCTAGAAGTGTGGCTTACTGCTCCAGGATTCTTTGGTAGAGTTTCTGGATTTCGAATCAATAAATCAACCAAAAGAAACATATCATCAATCAACATAGAAGCAACAAAATTTAAAAAGCAACCCAGAATGACATCAAAAATAAAATCAAACAAGAACAAATTAACCCATCTGGATCTAGATCGAGAGAGATACCAGCAATGCGTAGTTTGACGATTCTGATAGGACTCTTGTTAGATATGAATAAATGTTTTAATTATCAGTTAGATTTAGATAAGAGTTATTTAGGATTAGAGTTGCTTAGGATTAGAATTGTTTAGGATTATTTTGGATTAGTAATTATCTTTTAGTTGTAAACAACCACTATAAATATGTGGTTTATTTTAATAAAATACAACAAGAAGTTTAATCCCAAAATCCTCCTAATTCTCTATCTCTCTTATCAAATTCTATCATATCAATCTCTCTACTTCTACCTATTTCTCTTCTAAATTTCTATGAATCATACCTATTTGGGTTAGAACCCCAACAGATTCATAATAATATCAAATACAGCGATGTACACAGTGTTGGCACATGGCTCAACTTTCACTTTCGGCTACCACCTACAATTGTCTTCCACTTTCCACCTACAATTGTCTTCCACTTTCCACCTACAAGCAATTATTTAAGGGAAAGTGGGGGTGGATTGTCTCTACATTTCAGCTATAAATAAGACCCTTAGCAAAGCAAGAATATGCAAGCAAGGGAGAGCAATCAGAAAAGAAGCAAAGCTTCCTGAATCCAGAGAGAGTTCTAGAGAGAGTTGAGAGAAATTCTGTTTTTTCTGTATTTGTTTTAATTTCTCCAATAATATCAGTTTGCTGCCTCCCGTGGACGTAGGCAATTGCCGAACCACGTAAATATCTGCGTTTGTGTGTTGTGTGCATTTTTCTATCGAATTTCTGGGCATTTCCGCAACAAATTGGTATCAGAGCTTTGGTTTTTGATCAAGTCCAGAAAATTCGAAGTGCTCGAATCTTTGTTTGGAGGATACCGTTGTGTTCCTCTCGGAAATACGATTCCAACGCACCTGACCGCGTCTCAATCGGAGCTCTAACGAACTCTCTAGCTCCGGTCAAAGTTTGGTCAAACCTGGAAAATTTTCCAGAAATTTTCTGCAAATTTCTCAACGAAGAAGACGACCACGTCAGCGCCACGTCATCGCCCAGTCATCGCCACATCAGCGCTCAGTCAGCACCCAGTCAGCGCCACGTCATCGCCACATCAGCGCCACGTCATCGCTCAGTCATCGCCACGTCATCGCCACGTCAGCACCCAGTCAGCGCCACGTCATCGCCACGTCAGTGCCTGGTCAGCACCAGTCAGCGCCACGTCAGCACAAGTCAGCATCCCACAGTCAGAGAATATTCCGTCCATAAAGAATATTCCGTCAGAGAATATTCCGTTATCCTAACGGAATATTCCCGAGTCAACTCGGTCCAGAAGTGTTTTTTGCCCAACTCAGTGCAATTTTCACCCGTTTTCAACCGAGTCGGACCTGTTTCCAACTATTTCGACCGTTCCGGACGCAACCGTGCCATCAGTTTCTGCTAAATCCGCTTCTAAATACTTTTTTTAGAAAGACAAGCTTTAATAGGCACGATGGAAGATCCAAAAGCTGGAGAAATTTTGGAAAAAACAACTGAAGCTCAACCATCAGCATCAACCAGCAGTACATCAGCATCAACCAGCATTTCTTGGCAAAGGAGCTCGATGTCAAACGCGAAGTTTGATATTGAGAAGTTTGACGGCAGCAACAACTTCGGTATGTGGCAATGCGAAGTTATGGATCTATTATTCCGGGAAGGATCTGATATTGCCTTGAGTTCCAAACCCAAGGATATGTCTGATGAAGATTGGAAGTATGTAAATCGTCAAGCCTGTGGCACAATTCGGTTGTGTTTAGCCAAGGACCAGAAGTACTTTGTCATGAAGGAGACTATGGCATCAAGTCTCTGGAAAAAGCTGGAGGACAAATACATGACGAAAAGCATAGAGAACCGTCTCTACCTGAAGAAGAAGCTCTTTCGTTTCCAGTACAAGAAAGGTATTTCTATGATTGAGCATTTGGATAATTATATTAAAATTCTCGCTGATTTACAAAATTTAGATGTTGAAATTAGCGATGAAGATAAGGCACTACTGTTGTTAAATTCCTTGCCTGATACCTATGAACACTTAACCACAACTCTGTTATATGGAAAGGATGAGGTTAAATTCATAGACGTTTCTAATGCTCTGGTGAATAATGAGTATCGGAAGAAGGATCAGCTTGATCACAGAGACTCAACATCAGAAGCACTGACTGTTGCTCGAGGAAGGACAAACAATAGAAGATTTGGAATGCCTAGTGAGCGTGGTAAATCTCGCTCAAAATCAAGAGGACCATCTCACTCAAAGCCAAAAGGAGAATCATCATTCAGACGTCCTGCGAAGGATGAATGTGCCTATTGTCACCAGAAAGGGCACTGGAAGAAAGATTGTCCAAACAAGGACAAATCTAATGTGAATGTTGCAAGTAAAGCTGATAATGAAGAGGATTCGGCTTTTACAGTTTCATCATCAGAAAGCCAGTCTGATAGATGGATTCTAGATTCCGGCTGTTCCTATCATATGTGTCCCAACAGGCAGTGGTTCTCAAGCTTCCAAGAGCTTGACGGAGGAGTTGTGCTTATGGGCAATGACAACACATGCCAGACAAAAGGGATAGGAACTGTTCACCTAAAGATGCACGATGGTACAATCAGACGACTGACAGACGTAAGATATGTCCCTGATCTGAAGAAGAACCTCATTTCACTGGGGGTCTTAGACTCCAGCGGTTACAAGGTGACCATGGAAGGTGGAGTCCTGAAGGTTGTACGAGGTGCATTCTTGGCAATGAAAGGTACTCGACAGAGAAATTTATATTTTCTGGACGGGTACACAGTCACAGGAAGAGCAGCCGTCTCTAGCAGTTCCGACGATGAGGCATCTGATACTTCCCGACTCTGGCACATGCGCTTAGGGCATGTCGGGGAGAAGACTTTGCAAGGTTTGGTGAAGCAAGGTCTCCTGAAAGGTGCAAAGACCGGTAAACTTGATTTCTGCGAGCATTGTGTCATGGGCAAGCAGACAAGAGTCAAGTTTGGCACCGCTATTCATCGTACAAAAGCAACACTGGATTATGTTCACACTGATGTTTGGGGGCCTTCCAAAAATGCTTCATTGGGAGGTAAATATTATTTTGTAACATTTATTGATGATTTCTCCAGGTATGTCTGGGTATACACCATGAAGCATAAGGATGAAGTTCTGGATATCTTTCTTCAATGGAAGAAGATGATTGAAACTCAGACAGGCAAAAAGATTAAAAGACTCAGATCAGATAATGGCGGGGAATACAAATCAGATCCTTTCATGAAGTACTGTCAGGATGAAGGGATAATCAGACATTTTACAGTTCCTGGCACGCCACAGCAGAATGGTATAGCAGAACGGATGAACCGTACGTTGGTGGAGAAAGTTCGGTGTATGCTTTCTCAATCTGGCCTAAGGAAGGCATTCTGGGCAGAGGCTTTGATGTATGCCTCTCATATAGTCAACAGACTACCCGCTTCTGCACTTGATGGGAAAACTCCCAAAGAGGTATGGTCTGGACAACCTGTTTCTGATTATGATCGATTGCATATATTCGGATGTCCAGCATACTTTCATGTTACTGAATCCAAACTAGATCCTAGAGCCAAGAAAGCTGTTTTCGTGGGATTTAGTGAAGGAGTTAAGAGATTCAGACTATGGAATTCCGAGTCAAAGAAGATCATCTTAAGCCGAGATGTTACCTTTGACGAATCTGCAATGCTGAAACAAATACCTCGAGGCACAGAGAATGAGAATCCAAACTCTCTGCAACAGGTGGAGTTTGAAACTCCCAAGAAGTTAGAAAAGGCTTCTCCGACAGTTGATTGTCCTGATGATGATTTTGATAACCAGGACGAGATATCAGTTGAGGTGGAGGATTCAGCACCATTATCTAAGATCAGACAACAACCAGAGTCTATTGCCACTAGTAGACCGAAAAGAGACATACGGAGGCCTGCCCGTTACACAGACATGGTGGCATACGCTCTTCCAGTGACTGATGATGATGTCCCGTACACCTATAGAGAAGCTATGGACAGTACAGACAATGTCAAGTGGAAGAAGGCGATGGATGAGGAAATGCAATCACTTCACCAGAATGAAACTTGGAAGCTGACACAACTTCCAAAGGGAAAGAGAGCTATAGGGTGCAAATGGGTCTATGCCAAGAAGGAAGGTGCTCCTGGCAAAGACAACATCAGATATAAAGCCAGATTAGTAGCGAAAGGCTACGCACAGAAGGAAGGAATAGACTACAATGAGGTATTTTCACCTGTTGTTAAGCATTCGTCTATTCGGATCCTATTAGCTTTGGTTGCACAATTTGATCTCGAGTTAGCTCAACTCGACGTGAAGACCGCATTCCTCCATGGTACTTTGAACGAAGAAATTTATATGTCTCAGCCAGAAGGGTTCAAAGTCCCAGGACGTGAAAATTGGGCTTGCAAGCTGAACAAGTCCCTGTATGGTTTGAAGCAGTCACCGAGACAGTGGTACAAGCGGTTTGACAGCTTCATGATAACTCAGAAGTACACACATAGCCATTTTGATCACTGTGTATATTTCCGCAAACTCCAAGATGGTACATTTGTCTATTTGCTCTTATATGTGGATGATATGCTGATAGCATCTAAGAGCAAGGTGGAGATCAACAGGTTGAAGGCTCAATTGAGCTCAGAGTTTGACATGAAGGATCTTGGAGAGGCCAAGAAGATTCTTGGTATGGAGATCAAAAGGGACAGAGCAAAAGGTACCATCTGTTTGACACAGACTCAGTACTTGAAGACTGTACTTCAGAGGTTTGGCATTGATAGCAAGTCTAAACCTGTAAGTACACCGTTGGCTCCACATTTCAAACTGAGTGCACTAATGTCACCGACTACTGATGATGAAAAGAGGCAAATGGATCATGTTCCATATGCAAATGCTGTTGGTGCCTTGATGTATGCGATGGTGTGTACTAGACCTGACATTTCACATGCTGTAAGTATGGTGAGCCGTTACATGCACAATCCTGGCAAAGGCCACTGGCAAGCAGTGAAATGGATTCTACGGTACATTCAGGGTACTGTAGATGTTGGTTTGAAGTTCGAGAGAGATCAGACGGGTGACAAACATATCAAAGGATATGTTGATTCTGATTATGCTGGTGATCTTGACAAGCGTCGATCTACTACTGGTTATGTGTTCACTATGGCAGGAGGACCAGTAAGTTGGAGATCGACTTTACAGTCAACAGTGGCTTTGTCTACTACTGAGGCAGAGTATATGGCTGTAACAGAAGCTTTCAAAGAAGCCATCTGGTTTCGTGGTTTGATCAGGGATTTGGGCATTGTTCAGGAAAATGTGGAGATTTTCTGCGACAGCCAGAGTGCCATTTGTTTGGCAAAGAACCAGGTCCATCATGCTCGCACCAAGCATATAGATGTCCGTTACCACTTTGTTCGAGAAATAGTAGATGAAGGGAATATTCTACTCCAGAAAATCGGAACTGCAGACAATCCTGCAGATATGCTAACAAAGGTGGTAACAGGGATCAAGTTCCAACATTGTTTGGACTTGATCAATATCTCTCGAGCTCGTATCGCCTAAGGGCGTAATGGAGGCAGCATTGATCGGTGAATTCTCGCCAAGGTGGAGATTGTTGGCACATGGCTCAACTTTCACTTTCGGCTACCACCTACAATTGTCTTCCACTTTCCACCTACAATTGTCTTCCACTTTCCACCTACAAGCAATTATTTAAGGGAAAGTGGGGGTGGATTGTCTCTACATTTCAGCTATAAATAAGACCCTTAGCAAAGCAAGAATATGCAAGCAAGGGAGAGCAATCAGAAAAGAAGCAAAGCTTCCTGAATCCAGAGAGAGTTCTAGAGAGAGTTGAGAGAAATTCTGTTTTTTCTGTATTTGTTTTAATTTCTCCAATAATATCAGTTTGCTGCCTCCCGTGGACGTAGGCAATTGCCGAACCACGTAAATATCTGCGTTTGTGTGTTGTGTGCATTTTTCTATCGAATTTCTGGGCATTTCCGCAACACACAGGAAGTGAACGCACCTTGTGGACCCTTCTTCCTGCTCCAGGGATATCCCATGGCTGCTGGATTTCGATTTGAAAAATCAACCAAAAGAAACATATCATCAATCAACATAAGAGCAACAAAATTAAATAAGTAACCCAGAAAGACATCAAAAACAAAATCAAACAAGAATAAATTAACCCATCTGGATCTAGATCGAGAGATACCAGCAATGCGTAGTTTATTTTAGTCAAGGAATTTGGTGATTCATAATGATATCAAATACAGCTTGTGGATCTACACGGAAGAGAACGCACCTTGTGGATCCTTCATCCCGCTATGAGATGTTAGAAGTGACCTGATGGTTTCTGGATTTTGATTCGATAAATCAACCAAAAGAAACATATCATCAATCAACATAAGAGCAAAAAAAAATTAAAAAAGCAACCCAGAAAGACATCAAAAACAAAATCAAACAAGAACAAATTAACCCATCTGGATCTAGATCGAGAGATACCAGCAATTTAGTAGTTTATTTTAGTCAAGGAATAGGGTGATTCATAATGATATCAAATACAGCTATCTACACGGAAGTGAACGCACTTTGTGGATCCTCCATCCCGCTATGTGATGGTAGAACTGACATGACGGTTTCTGGATTTCGATTCGATAAATCAACCGAAAGAAACATATCATCGATCAACATAAGAGCAAAAAAAAATTTAAAAAGCAACCCAGAAAGACATCAAAAACAAAATCAAACAAGAACAAATAAACCCATCTAGATCTAGATCGAGAGAGATACCAGTAATGAGTCGTTTTTTAGTCCAGAAATAGTATCCTTTAACAAGGTATCTCTGAATGATATTAAATACATCATTCACCTTAATCATATGATCCATTATTTCATCACCCATCTCCGGAGTGTAATTTTGATTCTGCTCCTTAATGATATTTAATAAAGCCATCTTCCTACTCAATTTCTCCATTTCAGCATCCGTCTCCGCACTGTCATTTTGTTGCTGCTCCATTATGTTAGGTTGCGATTTTGGTAGAATTCTTGCTATTTTGGAAGGGATTCAAGGAAGGTTTTGTAGAGAGAAGTAAGAGGTTTTTTTTGTAGAGAGAGAGAAGGTGACGCTGCGTTTCAATTATGATTAATTTTGATTAGGTTTTCTAAGGTCCAATTTAAATGGCACCGACTTCCATTAAATTTACGCAACTGCCAGGAGAGATGTACAAGGTGGCGGATAGGGTAATTAAAGAGAAAAAGAGGGTCAATAGATTACATTTTGTTGCACGCACCATATTACGTTTTTTTGTATTGTATTTTTGTCTCTCCCTTTCTTTCGCCAACTTTTTTGTATTCACATTTCACAGACTCGTCAATTTCTTTATACAAAAAAAGAGAGAAAAAAAAAAAAAAAAAACCTATGTGGGGAAATCATAGTAGTGTTGATAAATGCTCTGAGGAGGAAGAAGATGAGGAACATGTTCTCTAGTCTTCATTCTTTGCCCCCTCTACTACCTCCTAAGGTATTATCTAACTATATATTTAAATTGACCTTTTTTATAAAACATTTTCATTGGTTTTTTTAATTTGCATGAAACATGATGGTGTATCGTGTATATATATATATATATATATTCAATTGATCTTTTTCAAAATTTTCTACAATTTCACTTTTTTTTTTTTGTTTTTGTTTTTGTTTTTTTTTGTTGTTGTTGTTGTTGTTGTTGTTGTTAACAGCAAAATTAGTGAAATACATTTGCAAATATAAATGAGAAGGGTATAGACTCGGAAGAATTCGATCCGATCCAATTTTTTTTTTTTTTTTTTTTTTTGAAGTATTGTTCGATTTGATTTCCAATAGAATTGCCAACACGGGTGTAGTTCAGCTGGTAAATGGACAAGCTTGAGGCTTAGGCAAATGATTTTCAGGTCAGCGGGTCAAATCCTACCAATTCATGATGAAAACTTTCAAAAATAAAATTTGGTCCCGGATCAATAGATATTGTAAAAAAAAAATTCTAATACAGTAGAACCTCTCTAAATTAATATTCTTGGGACCTACCCTTGAGTATTAATTTGAAGGATTTTACATTGTAAAGTGTTATTTTGTCTTAGGAAATGTGTGAATGTCGTTTTCTTGTTTAGGGAAGGTTCTTTTTCGGGATCTCTAGCTTGTTTAGTCAGTTTTCTTCTTTAGAAAAATTTTCTATTTTTATTTTTTCTTCAAGATTCCTTGTTTAGGAAAGATTTATTAAGAAAATTTTCAATTCCTTTTGGGAATGTGATTACGTAGAGACTAAGCATACTCACCCTATAAATAGTGAGGCTTATTCTTTGGTTATATATTACAAGAGAGATATCAAGATATACCTAAAAAATTTATTCCTAACAGCTCCTAAAAATTCTATATTTTCTATCTTCTTTGCTATAACAAGAGGACAATTCAAAAGATGAAGGATGAAGTCGAAAATATCAAATATGGTAGCCTTGTACAAACTAGCATCTTGAAGTACTTTTCTAGTTCTTGATTATTATGTAATATATTTTATACTCTTATGGAATTATTAATTTATGCGACAGTCGGGACCGAAATTTTACACTGGGTTTCTAAAATAAATTATTAATTATTACGATAGAGGGGTTTATTAATTTTTTATACTGGGTTTATTAATTTTTTATACTGGCCCGAGTCGGGACCGGGATTTTTTATTAATTTAGACAGGATATTAATTTATAGGAGATTAATTTACAGGGGTTCTACTGTAGAAGTAAATTAGTATCAGAGGTGCATCCATATCCTAAGCCATATATAAATGAAAACATTCATATATGGGTTCTGTTTGTATTTTAGTTCCAATTATCTATATATTTTAAAGGGTTGGTTTTTATAATTTTAATTGTTTTTAACATTTAATCCTTCAATTAACACAAAAGAAAGCAATAAAATATAGTTCATGTATGCATATGCTGCTCATGAACAAACCATAAGACTGAAATAATCTACGCTTGTTAATCAATCGATATATATATATATATATAGGCTATGTATTAATCAATTGTTTTCCTGTCTTAACTTGGTTTTGTAATGCCAGGCTAGTGGAGTTTCCAATCAATTTACTGAGGCATTGTAAGTGGAGGAAACCTTTAAGCTTGCAGTGGGAGAAATGAACTTGTGGCTCTTGACAAGTTGATGCTACAAAGTCCTGATCATATAAGTAGACACAATGATCTCAGAAAAAAGAAAGAGAAAAATTTCGTATGCTCCTTTTATTTGGATATGAAATTTCAATGTACATATACATATATATACAGGTTTATATTTAATTAGTTTCTCTTGTTTTGTAATTTGCATGTGTATCAGATTGGGTATGTTTGAATTTTTTTAATTTTTTTTAAAAAAATATTGGATTGTTGATTTGTTACTTGGGATTTCTTGCAAATTTCTAACTGGTGGGACAGATTTAACTTGGCTAAAATTAATGTACATCTCCTACTTTAGTATATATAGTGATTAGTGTAGAATCATTGCTTCTCTCTTTACTCTTTCCTCAACATCAAGATAATGTGGATATGATGATGGCAAATGGGTTGTGTGGTGTGTTGGAGGAAACATCAATCTGCTATATATAACTATTGTGAAATGAAAAACAACTCTCATCAGGCTATGTTGTAAGTACTGATGCACCTAAAGGCCTTAATGTGAAAGTTATTCCGAGTAAACTGGAGTTTTCGAAGCACGGTCAGAAGTTGAGTTATCAAGGAAGATCTCTTTGGGTCAAACGGAAAATATAAAGTGAGAAGCCCCTTTGTGGTAAGCAGCAGCACAAGCAATAAGGGCAGTGGCAACTGACCTAAAACTTGTATATTTACACGCTTTAATGAAAAGTTTAAACTAGCATCATTCTTGTGCACACCACATCTATCAATATAATCACACCGTTGATGAAACTGGACGGCGATTCCATACATGATACACAATCCATTTGTAAATGCAAGGAAAGCAATACATATAATCTTCAGATCAAGAGACGAGCAGACAAAAAATTATGAAGAACAAATACCATATTAACAAAAGTAACAAGACCAAATGAACATTAGAGTTGGTAATGAAGTTGGGGGTTTGCTTGCAGCAATGTTGAATCTTAAGAGATACATGCATGGTTTCAAGCATAAGAAGTTTCGAGTCATAACATGACTTCCAGCAACAAAATAAAAGAAAACTAAAAAAAAGATCAGAAATACAGATTGTTCACTTAAATAACATTTCACTCGAATGCCGACTAATTCTCCGGATGTAACTTGAAGTAGAACCACTTGGTCAACTCATCTCGTGTTTTACCCTCAGTCAAGTGCAGAACTGTCTCGCAGGTCAGTTCCAACAAGCTCTTGATGTTCAAGTAGTGTGCAGCCTAAAAATCATTAAAACGTGAAGTTATGCGGACATTGATTTATAATTAGAAAGCCACAGGAAAAAGGCATGTACGGAAGAATGACAACAGAACTGTGAACAAGTAGTAGTTCGACTTCAATGAATGTACCAATTTGTTCATCAACGAAACGAAATAACAATTCATATACACAGAGCCTCTCTCGATCCGACTAATCAGATAGAGATAGAAATAATAACAACCACATCTACTGGTCAATCTTTTAACAAGATCATATCATCTCAAATTTTACATATTTTACACGTAAAGCACGCACACCAAAATCAGATAGGCAACCGAAATCTATTAAATTCAATCAATTTAAAAGCAAAATCCTAACAAATCACCGAACAAGAACTATCAAAATCAAAACCTGAAAAAACAAAGATCTGAACGAATTGAATCAAGTTATATAGATGAGAAAAAAATAAGAAAGAGAAAGAAGAACTGACGATGACGAGATCAAAAAGGGTATCCCGATCGACGTTGACGAACTCGGCGTCCCAGGCCTTGAGATCGTCATCAACGGCACCGGTGGCGCAATTGTCTGACTTGGGGGACTCGATGTGCTTCTTGCAGTACTTGATGACCTTAGAGAGGGTCTCGCCGGAGAGGCCGAAAATAATTCCGTTGTCGGCGCTACCGTCCTTCATCATGGGCCTTATCGCCTGCATCTCCAGCGCCACCACCTCGTCCACCTCGAACGCCTGTCGGTCCACGCTCCTCAGGGTGATTTTCCTGTTCGTTGACATTCTTCTAGATTTTTTTTTTTTTTTTTTCCCTTCTGCTTTCTGAGACGTCTGAAATCCCTAATTTTATAGATGTTTTTATCTCTGAAATATATATTTATATACACACACGTTTAAGTGCGGTGCAAATTACAAAACCGTTTATAATACAATAAATATATCGCACGAAAAATTTATTAAATATTAGTGTGCAACCCATACAATGCACCAGTTCCGTTAAAAAAAATATGTATTTTAATTTTACGTACTCAATATGTTTCATATTATTAGGGTTCAAACCTTAACATATGTATTGAGTACAGACATGGTTTATTATAAACATGACTACAGTTGCCACGGTGTACAAAAATTCTGAAAAAAATGAACCTCTATGTTGTCTTCTTAGAAAAAACTTGTTTCCACTGTAAACCAGAAATTATAACATATAACGAAAGGAAACGGCCAATAAACACCACTACGTTTGCAAGATATTAAGCAAAGCATAAAAAATTATTGAATAGAAGAGAAGCACCGTCAAGGATTTGGGTCAAAACTCAAAAGAGGTTGCAGTCTACCATTCTCAGCCATTTGCCGCACATTATTTTCCAACTTCTCCAGATTTTCTGAGCAGTCAAAATATTTTCAAACAAGAATTGGTGGTCTTGATGCCAAAAGCGAAGGCACATACTTGGAAAACAACAATTGCAGAATATCTAAACCTATAAATATTGCAAGCTGAATGACAACAAAAGGAACAGTTTGAAGAGAAAAAAAACCTTCCATACTCCATCTGAGTGGCAGACTGGCAGGGAGGTTAGAAAAGCTATCGAAAAACTTATGTGTTCTTACAAGTATATGTTTCGAATCAACTTGTGATCATTTTCTAAATCACCCCATATCATCATCATCAAATTTTATGAGAAAGCACCCATTCGAACTCAAAATCATCAGGGCAGCAACTGTTGGAGTAAAGCAGCCAGCGGCAGAATTTTGAAACCTAAACAGTGAAATTAAATTTCGTTGTCAAAGGATGGTTTGGGACAGCAAATTCAAGCTCACAAATTCAATAAAAAGAACATCCTCTAAGTGGGCTCCTCAAGACTCAAGAGAAGCAGATTTTGATGAAAAAGTTGTTCTTTTTGGGCCATGTGACTCAAATTACTGATGTGTATCAAATACACAGCAGAATTTAGAAGAATTTAGAAGAGAGAAATAGAAAGTTTTGAAGGAAAGGTTATTTCATATAATTCAATATAATCTTAATCTGATTACATTTAGCTATTTATAAGCGTTTGTTCGAATAAGTGAATTACAATATTAGTAAGCAGTAAATTAACTAAACAAAGAAATAGGAACATGATCCATCATGTGTTAGTGGATGACTCCACTCACCAACAATGAGGCCATGAAGTTATTATGGGTTCCCTGTTATTTGCAACATTAACAATTAACTAACAAAACACTATCAATCAATTAACAATTCTATGACCAAGTCTTCTCCATTTGTTTGACTTGGATCATGCACATATCAATTACACACAACTCAGATTAGATAGAGAGAATCTGAATCAGGGTTTTGTGAATTTCTTCTTGTTGTTATTGTTTTTTTTTTTTTATTTTTTTTTTTTTTGGGGGTGGGGGATATTTTGTGTCTTGATCTTGAATTTAATTACCTTTCCAAATGAATGTATTTTGGCTTTTTTTTTTTTTTTTGATATAATGTATTTTTGAATTTTTGAATTTTTGATAAGACTAGAGTTTGAAATATTGACACTGTTATATGTGATATGCTACCGTATAGAGGAATTGGTGGAAAATGTCACATTTTTAAACTGATTTGGTGAGAAAGTCATCATTTTGATAACTTAAGTTTAAAATTTACTAAAGTAAGTGATTTCCACATTCTCTTTCTTACTTTAAAGTTTTCTGAGATTTTATTCTTTCATCTTCCTCTATAACAAACCTCCAATGGAGGTTGATATCATAACATAATCAATACATCTTCGTATGGAGGTTGAACATCATAACATTATCAATACATTTTCGTTGGATAATTAATATTGTGACGCTACGCAGACGCATTTGGGGGTCGGGGGGTGTCGGCCACAGAACCTTTTTTTCAATTTAAAACCCAAATTGAGTTCATTTTCATTTGTTCTCCGAGTCTTTTGTAAACCTTAAGCTGTTTGTGTGAATTTTGAATCTAAATGAAAAGGCTCGGAGAACAAATGAAAAGTCTCGAAGACTAATTGAAAAGTATTGGAGACTAAATGAAAAGGCTCGAGCCTTTTCAATTAGTCTCCGAGGCTTTCATTTTATTTTATTTTTGTTAATTTTGAATCTTCGAGTCTTTTCATTTGTTCTCCAAGTCTTTTAATGAACTGTCCGAGCTTTTCTAAGATCTGTCCGAGACTTTTCTGAGCCTTTTTAATAATCATTTTTTCTTCTTCACACAATCAGCTTAAAGTTTACAAAAGAGGGTTTTAAATTGGAAAAAAAAAAACAACTAACAAGAGGGTTTGTATCTCAGATGCAACTAACAAAGGGTCGGACATAAAAAAAGTTGCTATTGTGTTTGGTCATGGTCATCGACGGCGACGTACGCGTGTTCATGGTCCACTATTGTCCATTGATGGAAGATTTTGAAAGAAAAAAGAAAAAAAACCAAAATGGTGAAGAAGGTTACTTGGGGGTGGGGGGGCGCATTTTTGTTCGTTCACTATAATAGGTGCATTTTAAACTTAAGTTATTAAAGTGGTAACTTTCTTACAAAGCCTAGTTCAAATAGTGACAAAAAAATTTTGAGCCCTACCATATAGGCATATATGTTTGAGATGAGATAATTCTTGTGTATCATTAATGTGATAGTGTCCATATCTAGGATATTTTATTTGGAGATTAGAACGTTAAAGCCTATAAATAAACTCACAATGTATATGTACATAATGAAATGTATGGTTTAGCGGATACTCTTGCCAAAAAAGGATTAAATCCTGGTATCAATGATGAATGGTGGAGTGCGTTTTAATCTTGCTTTTGTTGTTGTTGTTAGGGATGGGTTTGTTGGCTTGTTGTCTGTGTTTGGGTTCCCCTGTTCCTGGGCTGTTTTTGTTTTGTTGTTTGTTGTTGCGTTGTGTTCGGCTCTTGGTTGTTTGCCTGGCTTGGTGCCGCTTTCTATGAATTTCGTTGCCTTTTAAAAAAAAAAGAAATGTATGGTTTATTTTCACTTTTATTGCATCAGAGTCACGAGGTCACGGATTCAAATCATCTCTTTAGTTCTGTTCTTCTGAATTTTTTATTCATTGCACACGTTACACAATAATGAGTTACACATTAGGGGGTGTCTAACGTGTACAGGGCCGAAGCCAGGACTTATCGTCCGGGTGGGCTAAATTAATTTTTTTTTCCGTACACCGCTTGTGGTGCAGCAACTCGAATCTGAGACATTATCATGCTAAATTATCGTAATTTTCTTCCCAAGCCACACTTTAAAGCAAACCTAAAAGGAAAAAAAAATAGCAAACAAAATAAACTTACATAATTATTCGGACAAGCATACGAAGTAAGGAATTCAAAATATGTTTCATTTATCTATGGAAGAACAGAGAATGGAGAGGAAAATGAAACTTTGATGTGCTTGGATCTCAATAAAATATTAAATATATCACTATAATATATGAATCTAATTAATTGTGGGGGGGTGCGCATTTTTGTTCGTTCACTATAATAGGTGCATTTTAAACTTAAGTTATTAAAGTGATAACTTTCTTACAAAGCCTGGTTCAAATAGTGATAAAAAAATTTTGAGCCCTACCATATAGGCATATATGTTTGAGATGAGATAATTCTTGTGTATCATTAATGTGATAGTGTCCATATCTAGGATATTTTATTTGGAGATTAGAACGTTAAAGCCTATAAATAAGCTCACAATGTACATATACATAATGAAATGTAGGGTTCTTTTTTTATATAGCACTATTTCAAAGACTATTTATGGAAAAGTCACCAAAAGTGAGAGAGAGAGAGAGAGAGAGAAAGCTTTTTTTTTCTCCAGCAAGAACAAAGAAGAAAGAAGAAAGAAGAAATCAAGGGCATTTTTGTCCATCTCTATACTTTGGTGCTATAAAACATTAAGTTATTAACTTGGTGATATTACCACAATACCAATCCAAAGTGATGCTATTTCCCCCTATTTCCTCTTCTTTAAATCCACTTTTCAATATTTTTTATTCTATTTATATCCTTTTACCATTTTCACTAAATTCAATTAATGTATAAAAAATTTTAATTTATACATTTTATTAACATAAAAATTATACCATTAGAAATGTCTTATCTAGATCTTTAAAATGAGTGTAATGTTGAATATTAATTAATAATTTTTTATTTACTTTAAAAAAATTATTTTATGTTATAAAAAAAAAAAATCTTTTATTACATATTGATAATTATAATAATTGTTGTATTTAATTGGTTGAGAAAGTTTGATACAGCAACGAATTAATAAGTGTTACAAATAAAATGAAATAATAAAATAAATAAAAGAGATGGATAAAGTGAGAGATATCAGAGGACGAAATAAAGAAGAGATGAGAGAGTAGAGACATCAGTAACAATTCATAAATGAAGTAAGAGAGATGAGAGAGATAGGATATTAATATGTGAAGATTTGTATTGATTTCGAGAGAGATCAGCTCATGCTTTACAAATAGAGAACTGAATATACATATATGTTTTTTTGAATATCAAAATTAAAATGTAGCCATATTGGCCAAACTAACGGAGATCACCACAAACCTCTCATGCATGCATGATGAATTTATGAAAAACCTCGCATGCATGCCTAATATATTTATGAATCCTGTGTTTATTTTGTTGAACCTGTAAGCAATATTTGGATTGGTTAATAAACTTTAATACGCTTAATGAATAGAGTGATCACATTATCTTATTATTTTCATATGTACACACCCTTTACCGTTTACAATTCAAAAGTTGTGTTATGATTTGGTCTGTGTAAAATAAACAATAAAGTTACAAATCCAAGTGAACACAATTATTTATAATCAATCATTATTATTTATATGCGATCACAATACAGTTACAAATCAAAGTAATCACAATGCTGTATTATTTTCATATGTATACACCCTTTACTATTTACAATTCAAAAGTTGTGTTATGATTTGGTCTGTGTAAAATAAACAATAAGGTTACAAATCCAAGTAAACACAATTATTTATAATCAATCACTATTATTTATGTGCGATCACAATACGGATACAAATCAAAGTGATCACAATACTGTATATTCGATCAAACATACATCAGTTTCATTTTATTTTTTGAAATTTTTACGCTGAACGTTTCGCTTATCTGATATAATCAGAGAGTGATCACGTTCTTGTTATACTAATCGCATATATATTTACGGTCGTACGTACACACCACATTCATCTTTATGATACATAAATACTGGGAAAATCCACGGTTTTCAATAATATTCGAAATTAGATACTTGTCAAATACGTACTGTGATGTCTTCTCTCGCATCACTCCTCCACATGCATTATCAACAATTGCTTGTGAGAGCCCTATCAATCCATCGTTATAGCAGTAAATTGTTTGTCAACTCAATCAATTTGTATTCCTTAAAAGAAATTGAAATTAGTGTTTAAAATAGAAGTTAGGGTTTGATAAAATAGAAGGGTTTTTATTATCATATCAAACAATTAATAGGAAACTTTTTTTTTCTTTTTTTACAAAGGATTGATATAAAACCAATTAATAATTATTGGTGTGTACTTACAGGCTATTTAATTCTTTTAAGTAATTTTACTCAAGAATAATATTGGATTTTCAAAAATATACTAAAATGAGGTGTACATAAAGTTTTTGAAGGGTGTAAATATCGTCATTCTTTCAAATATAAAGTTTATTTTTAAGGTCTAAAATAATTTTTTGTTGGCCGCTGGCTCACAACCCGTACCTGCCGTGGTCTTGAATGGGCTTGGGCATTAGACCGGGCAGGGCTCATAAATATGTTAAGGGTCCGACCAGCAAACCCTAATAGACAAATTTTAGATGGGCCAGACAGCTTGGGCCCGGCCCGTGTGCAAAGGCCTTAGAAGAACAAACATAATATGACAGGTCATCACTCTCTCCATGAAGGCCTGGATTTGTTAAAAGAATAAAGAGAGGCGCTGGAAATTCAATTGTAAAAAAATATTAAATTCCTTGTGCTGTAGGGTGCGTTTGGTACGCAGATGGGACAGAACAAGGTGGGACGGGACGGGACGGGACAGGACAGGACAGGACAAGACAAGTTGTTCTGTATTGTGTTTGGAAGGTCTGGGACAGAACTGTTAACTGTACTGTTATGCGTTTGGTATGACTAGGACAGGACGGGACAAAAGGTTCAAATGACTAGAGTGCCCCTATTATATATACTATAATTATAATATATATTGTAATATATAATGATATTATAATATATATTATTATGTATAAATATTATATATTATAATATATATTATTATAATATGTATTATTATATATAATAATATATTATATATTATTGTATATGATAATAAAATATTATATATTATATAATATATACGTAATAATATATAATATTATAAAATATATTATAAATATATATATTATAATATATATGTTAATATTTATAATAATTTATATTATTAATATATATAAATACATATTATATTAATATATATATAATAATATATAATATAATATAATATAATATAATATAATATTATAATCTATATTATTATGATATTATATATATATATATATATATTATATCATAATAATATAGATTATAATATTATATGTATTTATATATTTATATATTTATATATTATTATATTTTTATATATAATATATTATATTATATTATTTTAGTATATATAATAATATATAATATATAAATATATATAATATTATAATCTTTATTATTATGATATATTATATATATATATAATATTATGATATATATTAATATGTATATATATTAAAATAATATATATGATAATAATATAGGCTATAATATTATATATATTTATATATTATAATTTATTATATATTTTTATATGACATATTATATTATTTTAGTATATATAATAATATATAATATATAATATATATAATATTATAATCTATATTATTAATATATAATATTATTACAATAATATATTATATATAATATGTATTGTTATTATATATAATGATATATAATATAATATAACATAATATATAACATAATATATATATTATATTATAATGATATATAATATAATATAACATAATATATATATATTATATTATAATATATTATATAAAAAATATAATAATATATAATATATAGTATATATATAATATTATATTCTATATTATTATGATATATATTATATATATAATATTATGATATATATATTATAATAATATATATAATAGTATATATTATTATTAAACATGTTTATAATTTTTTTGAAAATTTAAAGGGTAAAATAGTCTTTTTGTACTTGTCCCATGTCATGGGACAACCTTGTCCTAGGGTTTTGGGTGGGACAAAATTTGGTGGCTTTTGTCCCACCTTGTCCCGTCCCGTCCTATGCTAATAGCGCGCCAAACGTGGGACAATAAGAAGTTGTCCCGTCCTGTCCCGTCCTGTCCCGCGTACCAAACGCACCCTGAATGAATGATTTGGTGCCACTTGAAAAGGATAAGAATTTAGTAATAAAAACATACTAAATTCTAGGAATATATCAAATGAATCATTCTTTGGTACGTGTGGAATCCAGATATATTTTTTTATCGGTCACATTAACCTGCCATTTACACACGTCTCTTATGGTCATTATATAATCAGTTTGAACTGTGAAAAGCACAACACATTAAAGCAATGCAAGATACTTGAAATAAGGCATGAATTCTACTACAGCAGCCTCAATCACTTGAGCTTCAAGAATTGCTGATAGTAGCCTCAAGTTCAACGTGTTTTCTTTTCAATGATATCTTGAGTCAAAGAGAGTAAAACATTCTCCATAAGCTTCGTAGAAACAAAACAAACAAATTAGCCTGAAAAATATATAGAATGAATACGTACAAAGGTACACTGAAGGATCAATAACAACACAATATGTTCTTTAAAAGTAAAATGAAATTAAGATTATAACCCTTATTTGTTCAATTGGAGACCTAATGGGGCTAAACAACTCTACTAATAGTTTGTACCAATTGAGCTACTAGTACACATGGACAAAATTGATGCGTGTGAGAGAAAACACTAACGACTAACGGGCAAACTATTCATATATTAAACTAACAAATGCAAAAGGAAATCCATTGCACTTGTTTGTCATATGTTCATTCACTCATTTTGATGTAAGAAATTTATGTCTACTGCTGCCTATTTGTCATTACATGCATGATGCATCCGTTACTAATTAATAAAATTTTGATGAGAAAGAGATGTGGGTCTAACAAGGCAGATGCTAGATGATGGCGCCTTTCAGCTAATTTTCTCTAGAGTTGTTAGTATTCAAAAGGGAGAGAGGAGGGACAGCCGCTTTGTGACACCCTTCCTAGAAGGGCTTGTAGCGGTTCTTGCTAGGGTTACATTTGTCTTAGCTGAAACATTGCCCTCTGCTCAGTTCATTGAATTGAGAAGGTAGCGTCGAGGCAGCATTGTCTACTGTGTTGGATGATGGGGTTGATGTTGAACAAGTGATGTTGGTGTTGTGTGAGGCACAGGGAGTCAAGCCTAGACTAGACGTCCTACTCAAAAAACAAACACAGAACCTGCGCCAGAGGGCAGTTTGGACTGTCGAAATAATCTTGCAGACTGATGAAATAGCAAATGAAGTTTCTGGAGACCCAAATGTGAGTACTGCACTTGTGGATGCCTTCCAGCATGTTGATTATCGAACACGCCAGATTGCTGAACATGCCCTGAAGCATATTGATAAGATACCAAACTTCTCTGGAATCTTTTCAAATATGGGATGAGCTTCTTTCAAATAGCTTCTAAAATTGTGCAAGTGCCGCTGACTCTGTGTAAGCCAGTTTTGAAATTACTGGGTATTTGCAAATTGTCGAGCTGCAGGTAGATATTGCATTATCGTCGTGTACAGATATAATCCCTGTTTGTAGAGAATCCAAAAAGCCATTCATTTGTTCTTGTATTGTTTTCAGTAAGTTCCACATTTTCAAATGAACATCATCACATTGTTATTGGTTATTTAGAAGAAAAGTTATCATAGGAATGTGTTATTGACATTGGAAAGAGCCTTGAGAGTGATTTCCTTTTGCTGTATACATTTGTATTAGTGAAGTTCTGATTTTCAGTTCTTAACAATAAAAGCCAGCTCCATTATGTCATTCCCTTCGAATGTGTCCGACAACCCAGAGGAGGATTGATACCTGTATCCATTTCATATAATTGGCTTGGCCTATTCTAATTTCTTAGTGAAACATACATATATACATATCAGTACAGATGGTTTCTTTGAATCAATTTTGACAATTCATAAATGCATTCAAAAATTGAGATTGATATCTGTATTTTACGTCTGCACCAGATAAGAATCTTCACTATCGCACATCAATTGAAATCATAAAGATGGTCAAGTTCTGTGACTTGCATATAAATATAAGTGCAGCAGCTCATTAAAATTCTTCCACAAAAGTTTCTGTAATTATGCATTTGATTACCAGGAAAAATTCTAGTAGAAAACGAGAAGCACAAAATTATTGGATGAACAAAACATGTATTCATTATCAGTGCAACATAAATGAAAATATTTTTCCCCTGGTGAATACAACATAAACAAGAGCAAAATACAGGATCAATTTATAAACAATGGCGGATAACTTACATGAATGGGCTACCTGAGGAAAACATACCTCTTATCAGAGCCAGAATAAGTTACAGAAACCGGAGGAAGTTGCCCGGGTACAAACTAATTGTACCGAAAGAATTCGATGTAGGTACCATTTTACACTCTGTAGCTCCTCGTGAGTGTATAATGATGTCTAAAAATTTCTGCATAAATAAAGTTCAAAGAACAACTTTACAGATGCAAGACTGCCAATGTTTTAGTCATGCATGAAGAAGAATCCAGTTCATTAGCCTTGTCATTCCTTGAAGTATGGCTCCAGTTCATCTCTATGTCAGAAATGTCGCATACAGTCGAGAAGTCCAACACCTGACCAAATATTTTGAACATTTCAACCCCAAATATCATATTTTTGTCGGCCACAAATATAGCGTTCCAGTCCATAGGAGCATCAGGATGTACAGAGACCTCAGCCCAGGTGAGGTACATGAGGTCTAGCTCCCACAATTTTCTCACTGCTTTGTTCCTTCGACCTATTTGACCGTCCCCTTCACACCAGGAGACAGAAAGCAAGAACAGTCGGCCACCACAAGAAACTAGTTTTGGGTAGTACTCATGAACACGGGAAGAGAATGGAGAGGTTTGAATTCCAATCCAAAAGCCCCTTTCTATGTCGTATCCAGCAAGTTTATCAGTCTCAGAGTAAACATAAAAAATTCCATTACAGACGACCCCAGAACAAACTATCCCGAAATCTACAGGCAACCTCGGGATTTCTGTCCATTTATTCGATACAGAGTCATAGATTTCTCCGGAATCCAGAGGCTCATCCCAGGATCCAAGACCTCCAACAGCAATCAACACAAATCTTTTGCCACCTTTTGTTATTGATTGATCACCTTTTTGTCTACTAAACTTAAATGACTTTCTGTTGGGCAATGATCCCTCATTTTCATCAAAAGCATTTCTGTATTGCCGTCTTAATGAAAGCCTGTGGGGATCCTCATAAACATCCGACACCCCACCAATTCGTGACCTGGGGAAACGCCTATCTTGCCGATTCTGGTGACTTTGAATGATCGAGAACTCTGAATTCACCTCAGATATTCCTAATACAGGCATTGACCTTCCATACCTCATAGATGCAATTTTGCGCCAAGATTTAGTTAAAGGGCTAAACACCAACACCCCTTTGTGTGTCTTGAATGAACTACGATCCACCCTTCCATAGCTGGTCAGGCTCGAACAACCTCCAACAATATAAATATCATCCAGGAAACTGGCAACAGAGAACATGAACCTTCCTTTGAGAATATCAGAACTAATCTTATGCCACTTATCTTGAGACACATCCAATGCATGTATCTCCCCAGAGCAATAGCCATCTTTGACAGTGCCAAATAGAAACAACCATGGATTATGATGTGATCCTTCTCGTCTTATCTGCAAGAACCGAGAAGTTGTAGTCAAGTATCTCCATTTCCTGCACACAAGGCGGGCACTCATGAGACTGGTCAACGGGAGCCTCACCAAACACATCTCCAGAATGTCATCCGGAAGAAAGATATGCATCCTGCTGTTCCGTACTGATTCTTCGAGTTCAAAATCCTTTCGGTTACTTTTCTTCCAAAACTTCTCCTTAACACCATACGAGAAGCAATCCACTCCAGTTTCCTCTGTGCCACAAAATGGTCTGTATCCCTTTCCTTCTTCACTAGCACTCGACCTCCTTCTACTACTCGGATCCCCGTATTCCTCACCGGTGTCAGCTCCTACTTTGCAACCGCCACCCCTTCCGTATATAGTAAGACATTTTAAAGAAACCCCCTTCACATCATCCTCATCGTCCCCTTCCCCTCTGAGATTCTTCTTTCTCAACTTTTGGCTAACACTTCGAACAAGCCGTTTTGACACACTCAAGGCTTCGAAATCCCCACGAAGAGACTCCTCCCTAGTCACTCTCTCAGAAAACATTCCTTTTTCTCCAGCTTATTTGCTAGCTAAAACATATAACCAACCACTATTCCAAAGCTTGCCTCTTATAATTCATCTACAACAAAACAACCCAGAAAGATTCAACCCCAAACAAACTCTCTGCAACCTAAAAGATGGCTGCTTTGAGTATGAAAAAACCCTAAACATCACAAGCGAAACATAACAAATCTTAGCATCTCAACAATAACAAAAACATAATGTCAACATAACCATAAAATGATATTCATTGAAATTGACTGAAATTACAAAAACACATCGAACAAAGAATACGAAAGACTTGATTTTTTTTTTCCTTTTCCTTTCTAGACATTTAAATTCACAACATCAAATAACCATCTAATTCCAGAAATGCAGAGCTTTGTCATCATCAAGAGACCAATGTATTCACCCACATAACAAAAACGTAAATTTATCAGATCCACAACACTAAAAATACAATTTAACCACACACAAAAATTCAACCTTTACAAAGAAACACAAAACTCCAAACACACCCATTTCCCCAGTTAAATATCAGAACCATTAGATCGAACATCATCAACCTTCCACCCAAAAAAAAAAAAAAAAAAACAACTCAACCCCAGAAAAAAGAAAAAAAAAACAGAAAAAAAAAGGATAAAAGCAACAAACTTGACAAAACATTTCAAAAACAGTGCACACACAAGAAAAGAGGAATCAAAAGTTTTGGGTAAACGAAAACTTACACAAATGTGAAACCAACGTGGGTTTGATTTGAAGTTACAGACATAACAATCTAAGATGAGATTCGAGATGGTGGTGGTGGTGGTGAGAGTAAACAAAGCATTCTAAAAAAGATTATATAAATAGAAAAGGATCGATCGTGTCAATTAAAAAAAAGGGAAAATAGTGAGTAATTAATCAAAGAAAAAATAGTGGATTGTTTTTGTGTGTTTTGTGTTTTGGTTGGTTTGGGGCTAGAATTAGTAAAGCGACACAACACTGATTAAATAAAGTGGGAATTAAACTATAAAAGCGACTTATCACCTCTTCGCTTTCTCTCCTTTGGCAATTCTATCTATCTCCTCTCTGCTGTCTCTGCCTGACTGACCCAGTGACCCTCCCTTTTTTTTATTTTTTTAATGTTTTTGTTTTTTGTTTTTCTTCTTTCTCATTTGGATTCTTCAACTTTTTTTCCTTTCGGTAATTCAGTCTACTTGCCGCAAAATTTCATTTAATTACAACTAATCTACTTGTCTTTTATATATATATATATATAAATAGTGATTTCCTTTACATTATTAAGCAAAATCGAAAACCAATCAGATCATGTATGCTATAGAGGATGAGGGTTCTCCTCACACTTTACCATTTAATCAATAAAAGTGAGACTCAAACATTTATAACATAAGTGAAAAAGAAATATTCAACGGTTATATTAGAAAGAGATATCAACATAATTAGTATAAGGTAAATTTATTTGTGTTTCGTATTTAGAAGGTTTGATCTGATATGACTCGTTAATCCGAATTGCAAGCTCTATTATTATATTTAACAGCTATCAACCGTCTTCCTATACATTTGGATTACTCAAACCGTAATTTTGTTTTCCAAAAAAAAAAAAAAAAATGCATTAACAAAATTTTGTAGTCACAAATTTTAAAATCAACAAAATCTAAAGGGGTAAAAAGAAATTTTCATTTTCCTAAAAATGATTTTCGTTACTATACAACCCGCTTTCCCAACGATTATGGTGCTATCTACATCATAGCCGCCCGATCATAAAAGCCGAATCTCAAGGAGATGTGTTAGGTTGGAAAAGTGTGGGCTCGGTTCTCGATGGATCGAATCGACCGGTCTGTGATATTTGCCAAGTAACAGTTACACGTTTTTTTTTTTTTTTTTTTTTTCTTTCTAAAATTCGGTTGCTTTGAAGTTTGAATAGGCGCGCACGTCGGCTGCACGTGCGAGGTTAGGTATTGTTTGTGACTGTGACGGGCCGGATTGCACGGCACCGGGAGTGGCTATGAATTTTTTTGATTGGTTGTTAAATGGTGGGACCCCATGCTATCAGCCAATCACATCTCTCTCTCTCTCTATTAAAATCAAAAGAAGATTATTAATTTTAATTTTAATTATATGCTAGCAAAGTAGCAAGTACCAATCTATCTATAGCTTTCATTTTATTTAGTGTGGTAGATGATGATGGTAATGGTTATCCTCCACTCCATTTGGGTTTTTCAATGCATTAAGATTTGAGAGCGATTATTAAAATTTAGGTAAGGTGTAAATTCGATCAGTATAAGAGATAAGGTGTAAATTTCGGCATAGTTAAGAAGATATTGATGTCAATTAGCCTAAAATTTATTTAGATACTATAAATTTTAGCTCAAAGTGGTTTAGGTGATTCTTGAGCATCTAATTCAATAGTTATTTTATTGGTTTTAAAAAAATATCACTATTGATGAGGGGTTTGTTGGGATTTACCGAAATCGAGTAATACTATGGTTACTCCAACAATAGCAAAAGGAGAAGTCTCCCTTCAATTGTATGCCACTCATACATAAGGAGATTTCACTTAACCCTGTATTTTTAATGAATATGCGATATTCGAAACTCTATCACGAGGGTGAAAAAATACAACAATATTATGATTGGTGAAGGGTTTGTTATCATGGTTAATTTCACAACATGGAGGAGAAGTCTCCGGTCATTTGTGTGTTACCCATGCAAATATTACACGGTATAAACGATGTAATGAATAAAGTAACAATTACAACTCACCATTAAACCTAAGGTATTTCCACTCTTTTCTATTTCTAAGTTTCATAATCAAATTCATTGCATTTGTAGGTAGCTTTTTTAGCTCTATGATTTTAGTTGCAACTTTGATGATGTATAACTAGCACCTACCAATAACAATCAAAGTAAAACATCTAATTTATTATGATAAAACACTAGAAAATGTTTCCAATTGAAATACATAATACATGTACCCCTTTGAAAAGAAAAGAAAAAAAAAAAAAAGTGAATGGGCCTCGCATCATTTGTGAATTTCCCTAACAAAAGCATAAGAAATGGCCTAACATATTGGGTTCATTATGACTTCCAAACTTGGCATACATTATGATGCACCAACTTAGGTTTGGACCACATCACCTTTAATTATTTATAGATATATACATATAACAATATGTTATAATTTTAATAATAATTCCATTGGTGGTCCATTCTCCATAGGTATTATATATTATACGTGGGAGTGTATTTGGTTAATTCTGTTTAATTATAGTTGTATTTATGTTCGGATAATTATATATCCACTAGTTTAAGAATGGATACTTGTGGGAAAATTATAGGTATCTAGAAACTTAACTAAGTTTAGAAAATGATAATGCAATTTTGATATCAAAACCAAAAAGAGGAGATTTGACCTAATTCTTTTGATCGCAGAGTTTAGATATTAGATCCGATTTAGGTAATTTATTTTAGGATTCGAATTTAGCTCCAACCTTAGATTTACTGATTACTATTCTAAATCAATCCGGTCCATATTATTATTTTTTTAAATAAAATCTTTATGAGACAAAGGTATGGATTCGGACTCTATTCGGTTGGATTGGATTTGACCCTTTAAAAAAATTCGGATCCGCCCCGATTACTATCTAGGTTCGAACCAAACCAATCTCAAATCCAAAAAAAAAAAAAAAAAAAAAGTTAGATCGGGCCGAAAAAAGTTTATGCACCCATAGAAGTCCAAGCTAATGGATCGGTCAGGAAAAGTTTCGACCCGGTTTAATAAGCCCAACAAAACAAATTTATTGAGATCGCAATTCGCACGTCACATTTCGAGAACAGTCGAAGGAGACGAAGAACTGAAGAGGAAGAAGAAGAAGAAGAAAATGGCAAAGTCAATGGCGTTGCTTGTTCTGCTATTCACCGTGTTCTCCGTCGCCGTTTCGATCGATGACAAGTGCGCAGCTTGCAATGCCGTTTCGGTAATCGATCAATCAATCGGCATATCTTCATGTTTAAAGCGTGATCTGAGCTCAAAATAAAATAAAACTGATTTTATTGTGTGAAATGTATTGCAGGTGGAGCTTGAGATAGGGCTTTCCAAAGTAAGAATTGTTTTGTTTGTTATCATTTTTGTTTGATTTCGATTTTGATATCGATATGAGATATTGAATTGATGTTTTGTTGTAGGAAAAGCCGAGGAATCATTTGGATATGAGACACCGCTTGGATTCTAAAGGTCAACGTAAAGGAAAGGTAATTGATTACAGGTATAAATTGAGTTTTTTGTTTACTTTTCTTTTTGAAGTTGTTGTTTTTCTGGGGGTTGTGAATCTATTGACATGTAGAAATCTTAATTGTACTTTTGTTGAATGATAATACTATAATAGTAATAAAAAGATATAAGATATTGATGTAGAAATCTGTTTAGTTAGTATTTTTTTAAGATACATATTGAAAGCTCTAGAACATAAGGTTAGAGTTGAAATGTTTTTTTTTTTTTAAATAATGTGAGGTGGATTATTGTTGCTGAAGGCGAAATGCAGGGCAACCATCAAGTTATTGCATGAAGTGATTGTATTTTAAGATTTTCATTGCTACTTATATTGCAATAACCTCCATTCGCTTTCAACGTCAGGGACTTGATATGACATCTTTGTAAATCAGTACACTGTACATATCATCTCTTATGAAATTGATCTGTCTTTGTTTTGTAAGGTATATTTCACATTTCACAAGTGGCTGATGGCTTATGTGATTGTTGCGATTATTTGTTCAGGGTCAGTGAACTTAGAGTTGTTGAACTCTTGGATGGGCTTTGTGACAAGATGCAAGATTACACTCTTGAGAAGGTATTCTTACACTGAATTTGTGTATCCGATGCATAATTTTCTTGCTTTTTTATTTACTTATTTAATGTTGTAGCCTCTAGATCAAAATAGTTAATGTGCATAATGGTGGAAATTAATTAAGAAATGGTTGCTCCTGGAAATTGTTACTCTTCTAGTAACTAGTTTGTGAAAAAAAAACTGTTTCTTTACAGGTGCTATGAAACGTTCTCCTCTTTAGCAGCTGTCTTTTTTATCAATTGATATCATGAAACATAACTTGTCTTCACATGTTGGTGCTAGTAAATCCCTTAGAATTACCTTTTCTTGCTTTTCAGATAAATTCAACTAGTCGAGAGTGGATCAAAGTGCATGACTGGAATATCCTTACAATTAGTAAGTACTTTGTAAATAGCTTTTGTTCTTGCAAATACAGTGTAAAGAATTTGCGCCGGGGGTGGTCATAACGCGTCTCTTTCATTTAGTTTAATGTTTGTGTTGGATGAGTTATTAGTTAAATGATTCCTAATACCTGATGTTATATCATTTTATAATTGCTGGACTGGTTGGATCTACTTTACTTGATCAAACGAAATCTTACTCATGACATAATTTATTTTGCTCTTGCTGGATTTTAGTACTTGGGATTTATCTGCTTGATAAGTTATCAGTATTCAATTGTTTTTCACTGCTTTCTCTTGACGGCAGGTTCTGCGTCTAGCATCTTCGTCACAACATTTCTTTTTCTTAATTCTACTTCTCTGTTTTCATTTGTTATTAGATAAGCAAGAAGCTAAGGCATATGCAAACGATATTGCTACTTATTGTGGAAGGTGAGATGGAAATTCATTTTCTACATTTTTCCTAATACACCATTTGTGGATTATTTTTTATGGTTTTGATTCATGTTACAATAGAGGATTTTATATGCTGTTAGTCTGTTAGTCTGCAATTTACCGAGTCTAATCCAGGTTTTTGTAATGAAACAGGTTACTTGAGGAAACTGAAGATGAGGTTGAATTTTCGTATTCTGCCTATCCACATCTAGATTGTTTAAAAATCGTGTTTTTGTCCATAAAATCAAATGTTTAACAACATAGTTTCAATGATATTGGGTTTCTCATGCAGTTGGCAGAATTGATAAAGAAAGGATCTGTTAAAGCAGGAGAGATGAGCAAGGTTCTATGTCAAGATTTGAGCAAGCACTGCAGCCCGTCAAGGTAATGTTGAATTTAAATCAACAACTCATCCCACCTTTACAAATTGAAGTTTGAATCACGTACTTGTCGTGCGTGAATACTCTAAACAATATACGCATTTTCCCTGTAACACCAGGAAATTAGCTATAAAGGATATAAAGTTTGTAATTGTTAAAAATAACTTATAAATCAATCTCCATGACTTGAATATTTGAGCATATTTCTTAAGCTGACACTTTTTTGTATTTGTTTTTGAGTGAGAGGTTATGCCATACGCTGATAACCGTATTGATTTTAATATTATTTTCGGGTTTTTTATATATCAACAGTGGCTTGGAGCAAGTAGACAATGACGATGATGACGATGATGAATCAGAGGATGATGATGAATCAGATGACGATGATGAATCAGCCGCAGAACTTTGAATCATCGAGACTTGTTTGTGGGTCAGCATGAAAAACAATCAAAGTAAACCAGTTGGTTGTAGAACAATAATTTTTTTAAGTCCGGCACCCTTCCTAAATTGGTTAGGTTATGCCGAAACGAGAACTACTTCTGTAACTTAAACAAGTTTTGATTCTAATTTTCCTAGCGGGATCGTTCAACATTCTCTTTTCAACTTCATACAAACTTTTTTTTTTTTTTTTTGGTGAAAAGGAGGGCAAACAGCCCGAGACAGAACAGAAAAAAAATTAAAAGCTAGACACCAGCCTAGCAGAGGAGACACCCATGAGATCATTCTCCAAACAAATAGAAATCTGGGCAGAGGGGTCTTCAAAAATAGTAATCCCCAACCCAAGAGCGTGACCCAAATTAGCAAGACAATCCGCCACTTTGTTGCTTTCCCTGTAGACATGCTGAATAATGCAGCTCCAATCCTTGGTCATAACCAACTTGCAATCAAGAATGATATTAAGAAGGGGGTGATTCGGAGTAACATCATGATTGAGAAGAGAAACAGCAGTCATACAAACTTTTATACTATCGAGTAGTTATCACAAATCTGCATCAATAACATTTTTCATTTCGACGGTTATGATAATCGTCGAAAACAATCAATGAACAAATACATCAATTAATCGATTCAATTGATAGTGGTAGAGTATACCCCTTGTTTTCATATTATATACAACGGAGAATCGAGGAACAAGTGGGTTGGATACATGCAACTTAGATGGTTGAAGTGTAGAACAATGGGTTCTCCAACTGGTACAACAACATAAGTAATCTGAGACTTACATATACAGGATCTGTAATTCAAAAGAATCACATTCTACACGACATTTATTTCATCTAACAAGGCTGAATGTCAGCCGCGGCCAAGGTGGGGGCTTCACAGCAACAAGACTTTTTTTCCGGGAAGAATGCCGTCACCTGCTGGAGCTTACAATCTGTTTATACACTCATTTTCGAACCATTCTGCTATCTCTCATCAGTTACAGTCCAGCATGCCCTTCAATAAATGCAGCCCTTCTGCTGATATGCTCCTCCGAACTCGGGTTGGCAGTATTTCTATCCGAGGGGGAGGGTCTGGTGAGAAACAAATCACTATCACTGTTAAATTATCACAAGTGTTGCGCTTCAGTGCCTCCCTCACGAGCTCTCTCGAACATCTTTCAGGATCATTATGGAGCATCAGTTCTTTCCTTGCAACTGTCACTGCACATTGGCTACTCATCACATCCCACAGGCCATCACAACCCATAATCAAGAACTCATCTTCTTCAGTCAAAAGTAACTCATGCAACTCCGGCTCTGCGCTTAATGGACAGGCAGAACCTTTGGGACCCTTCATGTGCCAGTCCCCAATAGCACGTGCCACAGATAATTGGCCGTTAAGGTAGCCATCATAAACAACTCCACCAAGTTTCTCAATTCTTATTTTTTCAGATGTGCTGTTGGGTTTATGGTCATTCGACATCTCAAGTGCTCTACCTCGCCTTCCCAGCACAGCACGGCAGTCCCCAGCATTTGCAATTGTCAAGGTCCTGTGAAGAGAAAATTAGGTCAGAGGTAATCCAACCTATCGGTTCCTGTCAGCTATAGTGTAGTAAAACATAGATACAAACTGTACATTTTCCATATTTGATTCTCAACCTTTTGTTTCCTCATATTATTTCCTTACATCTAAGCATTCTTAGTGTAAATATCAATATTATTAGGCAGTATTACAGCACTGACAATATCCAGCAGGACCAATAATAAGGTCTGAGGTGGCGTATGAGCTTACTTACCTTCCGAAAAAAAGGGCCGTTAGAGCAGTGGTGCCAGATGATATATCAAGAGAACTAGCATCTGCAAATGCATAATCAGCTTGCACAAAAGCACTCTTAATCGCCTTCTCCACACAACTTGGAAATTGGGAGTCCTCAGCTATGAACCTAAGGATGTTATTTCTAACAAATGAGGCAGCATCTGTTCCACCATGGCCGTCAAACACCTGTCCACATGTCAAAACATGTTAGTTCATGAAATTACCATAATAACTTAATAATCGATACATCCTCCTGAATAAAAACATACAGATTATATTCTTGAGAAGTTTTGAGCTGTTGACACATTAACTCACCCCATAAAAAGCTCCCGGAGAAGGGAACTTTGCAGTTGTACTTAGATGATCAAGAAGATTATCTATACATATGTGCTCATCCTCCATATACTGTTTAGGGCCCATCTCAGCACAGCTTCCTGCTCGGAACACGGGTAAAAACTCCGATTTTTCATCAGAAGATGGTTTATTGACATTAATGTTAACATCTGTTGCCTTGAGAGTGATAAAAACGAAATGTTAGTTATAGAGCATTTCTGAGGATTAGAGGTAATAAAAATTGTACTATGATTAAAAAAAATGGGGGAAAGGCAGAATTGTCACATCTTTTATCTCTTGAATAACAAATCTAAGCTTAAAATACTATTTTGGATTAAATTAGTCATAAAATTATCCAAATTGCTTATTATTCATGATAAGAACCAGTAAAACGACCTAAGAACAAACGTTATGCGAGCTCTTGCACTTCAGATTTGATTTCTAGAACTTCTAAGTTCTAATTCTAACCAATATGCAGAAATTTAGTGAAAGTTCAAACTATAATTGAGAGATTTTAACTACAAACTTACAAAGACATGCCCACTTAACAGATTCTAATGATCCAACAAAAATTTAAACTTGGATTCAGTTCAGCAACCCCATATGACAAAATATTGATTACAGAGGACAAACTTACCAAATCAGCTGCAGCAGCCAGCCTTGTGGAGCTCACACAATGCCGCATAGCTGAGAGATGTCGGGGAGGTTTCCCCAATGTCATCTGTCTGATGCTATTCAAATCATCCGAGTTCTCATTCTCCATTGCCGATAAATTATCCTTATTGCGACCACCTTCTGTTACCGTAAAGGGAGGTGAAAGATCCATACCCGCTGCCATATTTGCCTTTCCGAATCATAAACTATTCGCCTTCTTAATACAATCTCTGAACTCAAAACAAGCCGAACCTTCTTCTAATGAACTGTAACTATCACCTCTGATGATAATAGCAACTTTTGAGAATGCTTAAACCTACCAACTTCACTTTCTGAGTTTAGACTTCAGATTTCCTTTAGATACCAACCCAACAAAAGTGTTTGAAGAAATGCCTGAATGAGTAAAACTTCAATCCTAAGCAGAGAAAACAATGAAAAACACACCTAGTAACCGTCAAATTCGGTCTTCGATCACCGATCTCAACTACTCCCAGCACTTGAATCTCAATCTAAAATTCTAATCAAAACAATCATCAAACCATAAAAAACCAAACTTGACAGTAATAATTATATAATTATCCAAATTCTCCAAAACCCAGATCAAACTTGCATGAATTCAACAAGAAACAATCAAAAGAACTTCTCTAACAACCAAAGAAGTAAAAAACAAATGTGATCAGAAAAATCACAGGGCAAGGAAGTTTTGAGGAGTTTCTCTTGCAGACGACGATGAAAATTCTTTGCTTTTTTATCTTTCTTTCCTTTTCTTCTACTTTATTTAATCATCAAAAACAAACCCTAAAAAAAGTTACCTCTCAAATTGATTGTCAGACAGAATCAAAAAGCTGTTCGAAAAGCGAAGAAATGGACGATGATTGAAGTGAGAGAGAGAGAGAGAGAGAGATAAATTGATTGAATTGTGTAACTTGTTGATGTTGGGTTGGCTACCGGCGATTCCAAGTAATGCTTTTGATCTTCTAGCTGTAAGAGAGAGATTGGGGAACCGACACGTGGTCAATTATTGTTGGTGGGTGCTCTTGTTTGACCGGATGGTGTTGTTAATTGTTACATGTTAGTTCACGGTTTGGTGCCGCCAGCGAGTTCTGGCCGTTAGATCTACGTGATCAGGAAATCGGACGGTTTGGAGTCGCTTAAAGGGATTAGGTTCGATAACTACCGTGAAGATGGAATGCCTTGGATTCCTGCTATACACTTGTTGAATTCTAATTGGAGGGAAGTTTGGTATTATCGGCTAAGATGGACGGACAACAGTTGTGGAAAGTTGGAGTTTTGGTTGGAAATGATCGTTCACACGATAAGATTTGTAAAAACTTGTAATCAACCGTAGGAATGTCTATGAGATGGGTACGGGGTGGGGATACCATCCCCATTCCCCAAACCCAAATATAACTAGGATTCCTGTCCACCGACTCATTCCCCATTTGGGGCAGAAATGGGGAATCCACATTTGGAGAGAAGGCTCCCAATACCCGCTCTTTGATTAAGACACTATTAATAATTATACACCTTATATTGTAACGTTCACAAGTATCAATTATTCCTTAAAAATATTGAATGATCGTTGAATAAAAAAAATTAATAAACTCTAATTCATAGTAAGTCGATCAAAAAATAATCATGCATTAGTTGAAATATATATTACATTGGTTGAGTGCCATGTCAATATTAAAATGGAGCGAAATGGGGCGGGGACCAAAACATCATTCCCCGTCTCAAAATTAATTAAGTTTTAAAATCAAATCTCATCCTCGCCCCATACCCTAATTAACATATACCAAACCTATCCCAAACGGGGTGGATCCTTGCGAGGCCCCATACCAATGAGGATTTTTGACATCCCTAATCAACCGTTTGATTTAGAGAATGATCGCAGAGGAGTTACAAAATGAACGGTCAAGAGATCGAATCGATCGAATTAGGAGTTTATTGAGAATTAGAGAAAATAATTGCTCTTATAACATACAGAAATAAGCTATTTTGTCATTGCAATGACACGTGTCTTGTTAAATTGGGGTGCTCTTTTGATTTAAACTCTAACATGCAAAAAAAAGACGTTGTAATAACACGTTAACATTGTTTAATTATTTTATATTATGTTTTTCAATCACAAATAATAAATGTGTTAGGTGAAGAATAAGATTACAATAGGATTCATTCTGATGATAAGTAATTAAAATGGTATTTAATTTAATTATATTAAAAACTGAAGCCCAATAGTTATATGAATTTGATATTGGGCCGATTTCAAAAGCATGCAAACCCATGATCAATATTGTTTCTAACTTTCTATCATGTCATGGTTTGTGAATCATGAAGCACTTGTGACGTGACATCCAACGTGGTCACCACTAGAAATTTGATTAAGTGCACCTATCCAAAATTTAATGAAGAATAGATAATCAATTTGTATATAAATTGGTTTACCTGAAAACGACTTACATACATACATACGATATGTACTAATTAGTTTAGTTGGTAACAACGATATTGAATTCAAACTCCTTTCATATTACGTCTAGGATTTGACGTTCGGATAAAGGAAACATATATACAAGGTGTGTTGTGTCCCACAGCCGGGAGGAAAAGATTTTGCTTTAGATCACAGAAAAAAGAAGGGGAAAAAAAAATGTTAGTGGCTGTGTATGGAAAGCGGAAAGTAGAGTGGATTGCACTTGAAATGGATGAAAATTGTGTGCGGTGATTCGGTGAAGGCAGGCAAAAGAAAAAGAAAAGCCAAAATCATTTGCATGGTTGCTGGGTTACTGAGGCTGTGTTATTATTCTCCCATCTACTTTATTCTTTACTTCCTTGAAGCAAAAAATATGGCATCATCTCTCTATCTATTCATGTATCTATATATTGCTTTGTGTTAATTTACACGTCATCTTCTATGTAATTGATAATCTTCTAAATATATAAAACGAGTGTTCATTTAGTTTGATAATTTTTCAGTTCGAGATTTGAGTAGACTAATTAAATGATTTCTTTCGGTTCCATTTAATTATGGTTTTGAATATGAGATAGGATTTTTTTTATATTTATATATATATATATATTTTGTTGTATATGATAATTTAACATATATTCAATGTGGGCATCATCACTTCTAAAGAAAGAAAAATCAATTATACATATCTTCTTAACAGATCTAGTCCCTTCCATATATAAGTAGTGAGAGATTCAAATCCCACCATACATATTTTCTTCCTAGATTGTGAGTGGCCGGATGTCCTCGGAATAAAAACTTGAAAGAAACAAACAATTGATTTTAGACCACTTAAAAGCTTTGTTAATGGTGGCCATGAGCATCTCTAACCATGCTCTCTAAATTTTAGCTATTTTAGCTATCAACTTTTTATAAGATCATTCCGACCATCATTTCTATTATAGCTAGTCATTAATATTTTAATATTTTTTAAATTTCAAATATAAATAAATTTATTTTGTCTTAAATTATAAAAAATAAGAGAGAAGGGGTGAATCAACTTAGAAATTAAAAAAAAAAAATAAGTGAGAGAATATATGGAGCTTCAAATGGCTCCCTACATTCAGAGAGCCTCTTGGTGGCTCTTGGTGGCTCTCTAAAATCGGGAGCCATTTAGGAATTTCATTTGGAGTGTTCTAAAACCAAGTTTACTCCCTATTTTAGTTAAGGATGGGATTGAGGAAGTCCCTTGAAGATGCAGATGCTGCGGGTGGGAATCGGACAGCGGATTAGCATTAAGCCTCCCTTTGAAGCACTTCTAATACTTTAAAAAAAATATAAAAAATCTCAAACATGTTGTCTAAAGTCCAAACTACATCGAAATTCTAGTAAACAGAATGAATTCCCACCAGAAATATCTCCAACCAACTGCTTGAAGCTTCAAAAAAAATCCGGTCAGCTGACTCTTTAGAATTTATAGATTCTTCAAAAAATCTCCCAAAACATAACCCAACTACTTCAATTTACTTAGATTCTTTTACCCCTCGTGAAAATTGTTTGTATTTAGTTTTGTCAGCCGACTCTTTAGAATTTATATCTATTGTTCCTCTTTTTCTGTTCTCTTTATCAAGAGTCAAGTCTAGTCCATTTTTGCTCACCCCGTCAAAGCGGGGTAAACTCAGTCTTAAATGAGTCAATAATCTGGACTCTTTTTTCTAGATGCCAAAGTGACTATTCGTTGCAGATTAAAAGTCCTGTATTAAATTCTCATGTTAAAATTTTCTTTTTTCAAGTAGGTGAGAGTTTTTGCAGCTTTAATCTATCTGGGTTTTTTAAAGCAGCTCCATTTTTTTGCTGTTTTTTTTCTTTTCTTCTTTTGGTGTTTTGTGAGAGATGGGGGTCCATGTAGCTGTTTCATTGATTGTATTGGAGATAAGAGCTGCACTAGAAAGAACTACTTGACTTTGATGGAAACTATTCTTAGCGTCAAGGACATGACTTTCCTGGTAAATAATTATTTTTATAATATCATGTCCTTGTTCTATATTCTAATTCTGATGTGGGTTTTTTGATTTTTAACTATTCTTAGCATCAAGGACATGACTTTCCTGGTAATTTTTACTTTTATAATATCATGTCCTTGTTCTATATTCTAATTCTGATGTGGGTTTTTTGATTTTGAGCTGTATGAAGAATCTGATTCTTTTTTCTATTGCCTCTTATTTCGATGCCATCGAGTCACATTTATTGTATTTATGTTTGTTTGGTCAATGAGACAATTCCTGCTAGAGAGATGAGAAAAAAATAAATTCTGAAGCAACCCAGTTTAATTGCAGTTCTGATTTCTGAAAAAGTTTGAAACTTTTATTGTATTTGGTAAGCTTGAGTTGTTAATCTTGTCGGTGTTTGATGATATTATCTCTAAAGTTTTCTCTTGTCGGTGTTTATGTTTTCTCTGTCTTCCATTAGATCAAGCTAAGCTTTCTTGCTTTTGGTGCTTGATAATAATAGAAAGTTTTTGATTCAGTGTTCGACAGAGAGTTTTATCTACCATTTACTTTCCAAATTGATGTTTTGGCTTTTGTATCTGTTTTGCATACTTAGTTTTCAATTACATATTCTCATAATTTGCTTGTTTTGATTCATTTTTCCAGAGGCCAGGAATCCACAGTGCACTGATTCACTAATAGAGGTGGTGAGTGGATTCATTCCGAGCACAACAAGATAATTGTACCCTGTATTTGGCATGAAAACGGTTTGGTTTCTTCCGTTGCTGTTTCTCTATTTGGTTGTGTTTTCAAGTGGGTATGGTAAGAATGTTTCCTCAAGGCCAGATGTTGTTAATATTGGTGCTATATTTACGTTTAATTCTTCCATCGGTAAAGTTTCTAAGATTGCCATTGAAGAAGCTGTGAAAGATGTCAACTCTAATTCTAGCATTCTCCATGGAACCAAACTTAATCTAACAATGGCAGATTCCAATTGCAGCGGGTTTCTTGGCATGGTTGAAGGTACTTCAAGTCTTCAATTACCACTTTCATAGTTTAATTTGAAGTTAGTTGCTTACTTGGTTTGGTCATGATTCATGTGCAATGATTTGTTCTCACATAAGATTTTTGTGAACACTTGTTAATTATGCTTATTGTTGTGTTGATTACAGCTCTGAAATTCATGTGCAATAATTTGTGCTCACATAAGATTTTTGTGAACACTAGTTAATTATGCTTATTGTTGTGTTGATTGCAGCTCTGAAATTCATGGAGACTGATGTTGTTGCGATTATAGGCCCGCAATGTTCTACAGTTGCACATATTATATCCTATGTTTCGAATGAACTAAAAATTCCTTTACTGTCATTCGCGGTGACAGACCCCACTCTCTCTTCCCTTCAGTTCCCCTTTTTCGTTAGGACAACACAGAGTGATTCATACCAAATGGCTGCCGTAGCTGAGACTGTTGAGTATTTTGGCTGGAAGGCTGTTATAGCTATATATGTCGATAATGAGTATGGACGGAATGGTGTATCTGCATTGAATGATAAACTTGCTGAGAGGCGCTGTAAAATCTCTTACAAGGTGGGGATTCCCCCGGTATCTGGAGTGGATAGGGGTGACATCATGGATCTTCTTGTTAAGGTTGCATTGATGGAATCTCGAATTATTATTCTACATGTCAGTCCAGAGTTGGGTTTCTTGGTTTTCTCTGTGGCACATTATCTTGGGATGATGGGTAACGGGTATGTTTGGATAGCTACCGATTGGCTAGCTTATTTTCTAGATACTAATTCTCCACTCTCTGATGAGATAATGGATACAATGCAAGGAGTCATTCTTTTACGTCAACACACACCTGATTCAGATAACAAGAGAGCTTTCCTTTCTAGGTGGAAGCAGTTAACTGTTGGTTCTTTGGGGATGAATTCTTATGGTCTTTATGCTTACGATTCTGTTTGGATGCTAGCTCATGCTATTGATGCGTTTTTTAACCAAGGTGGGATTATTACATTTTCTAATGATTCTAGATTACATTCTCAGGAAGGTAGTAATCTTCACTTTGATGCAATGAGCGTTTTTGATGACGGAAGGCTATTGTTGAACCACATATTACAGAGTAATCTTGTTGGGTTGACAGGTCCTCTCAAGTTTACTCCAGACAGATCGCTTGTTCATCCCGCTTACGAAATTATTAATGTGATTGGAAATGGGATTCGAAGAATCGGCTACTGGTCCAACTATTCTGGTTTGTCGACTGTGCCTCCTGAGACACTTTATACAAGGCCACCCAATCGCTCAAGTGCAAACCAGCAACTGCACAATGTTCTCTGGCCTGGAGATACCTTGACAAATCCCCGAGGATGGGTTTTCCCAAACAATGGGAAGCTATTGAAAATTGGTGTACCTGTTCGGGTCGGTTATAAAGAATTTGTATCACAAGTCAGAGGGACAAACACTTTCAAGGGTTTCTGCATAGATGTGTTTACAGCCGCGGTGACTTTGTTACCATATGCTGTCCCATATCAGTTTGTTCCATTTGGAGATGGTCGTGATAACCCAAGCTACACAGAACTAGTACAGCGGATCACAACGGGCGTGAGTACTAAATCTTAGGTTCAAATCATTCAAAGTCGATTTTCTGCTTGCTGATTCTCTTTTTATCTTCACACAGGAATATGATGGTGCTGTTGGTGACATTGCTATTGTCACAAATCGAACAAGGATTGTGGATTTTACACAACCATATGTTGCTTCTGGACTGGTGGTTGTTGCTCCATTTAAGAAATTGAACACCGGAGCTTGGGCTTTTATGCGGCCTTTTAATACATTTATGTGGATTGTCACCGCTGCTTTTTTCCTTGTTGTTGGAATTGTTGTGTGGATTCTGGAGCATAGAACAAATGATGAATTCAGAGGACCACCTAAAAAACAATTTATAACCATTCTCTGGTGAGTTGATGAATTTTTACATTACATCACATGAATCCATTTAGTCTGTATATGTTTGAAAGATAGGCTATGTCAAAATCATTTCGATATGTTTCTGATTGATAATATACAGAGAGATTAGTTCAGTGGATGACTCTGACTGCATTTTTGCCGCATATACCTATCAGCACGCCCTTTCTGCTCGAAGAATTTTTCAAAATTTATTTAAGAATTCTCTTAAAATTGTTTTTTTTTTTTCTCCGGATATTTTCTGTTTTATAAAATTTTATCTGAAAATCATTGTTGAGGTTGAAGAGCAAAATCCAAGAAAAAAAATAAATACTGATGATTAGTCTTTAGTTGCTTTGAGAAACTGAGGTTATTTCTGTGCCTGATGTGTTTCTAAACTTGTACCCCTGGGAATATCACGATGAACCCTTTTTGTTAAAAGTTTTGAGAGCTGTATGTCTCAAAACATCTCTAACTAATCGACTTTTATTGCTGATGTTGGTGAAGCGGGAGAGTTGTGTGATTTTTGTGTGTTTTCTTGTTTTCCTTTGTTGATTATTAGATTAGTTTGTAACAATTTCCAGTCACACCAACGTCATACTTGCCGATAACATCTAAAAAATGATAATGGTGATACTTATCTGACCATATCTCATTTGCCAATCTTGCAGGTTTAGTCTCTCAACTATGTTTTTTGCCCATAGTAAGTGAAAATCAAGTTCTTGCAGAAAAAAATTATTATTACGACTGCATGTGAAGGATCGGTGTTGATTTATTTGTTTGTGTTCTATTGTTCTTCTTGCAGGAGAGAACACTGTGAGCACCCTTGGCCGACTGGTGCTAATCATATGGCTCTTTGTGGTCTTGATAATCAACTCAAGCTACACTGCAAGTTTGACATCAATTCTCACAGTCCAGCAGCTATCTTCTTCTGTTAAAGGAATTGAAAGCTTGAGAAATAGTGATGATCCTATCGGATACCAAGTGGGTTCATTTGCTGAACATTATTTAAGTCAGGAACTCAACATATCTAAATCTAGGCTTGTTGCCCTTGGTTCACCCGAAGCTTATGCGAAAGCACTCAAAGATGGTCCGAAAAAGGGAGGTGTTGCTGCTGTGGTTGATGAACGTCCGTATGTAGAACTATTTCTCTCAAGCCAGTGCTCGTTCAGGATTGTAGGTCAAGAGTTCACCAAAAGCGGCTGGGGCTTTGTGAGTATCATCTTATTCTTTTTTTTCACAGACGACACATTTTTGTTTCCTCTTCCTTATACTTTACTATTTTTCTCTTTCTAGGCATTTCCACGGGACTCTCCGTTGGCTGTTGATTTGTCGACTGCAATTCTAGCGCTAGCTGAGAGTGGCGATCTTCAGCGGATTCAAGACAAGTGGCTGTTGAAAAGCTCTTGCACTATGGAGAGTGCTGAGCTTGAATCAGACCGGCTTCACCTAAAAAGCTTCTGGGGCCTCTTTCTTATCTGTGGGATAGCTTGCTCCATTGCCCTTTTCATATACTTTATGCAGATTATGCACCAACTACGCACTGCCGACCCCCCTGCTGCTATCTCAAGTGAAGCAAGTAGTGGTCGTTCAAGGCATTTTCATAGATTTTTATCATTAATAGATGAGAAGGAGGATCCATCGAAGAGCAAGAGTAAGAGAGCGAAAGTGGAAAGATCACCATTCGAGAATGACAGGGACGAGGAGTCGGGAAAGCATTCTAACAGGAGACAAACAGAGTTGGCAACAACTTGAGCAATTAACTCAGTTTTGCATCCCCAGGTGACTCCAATGTCCTCACAATCACCATCTAAACTCAATTTTTAAGCATTGCAACTGTTATATATGTATGCATTTTACTAAATTTTCACTATACACCAAGTAAACTTATTAAATTCATAATGTAAAGTCAATATTGAAGTATATAATGTGAAGTCAATATTCAGCTCATGCATTTGTTTCTAGTGCAAAAGTCTTCTGTGCACATCTGCAACAATAAGAGCAACTAAATACATAGTAAATTAAACAAAACATTTTTTAGCGTCTGTAGCTAATGGTTGATTTCGTCGGATCCCTATAGATTTCCGATTGATCTCGTCAAATCCCGATGTATCTCTAACGGATGGATAATAGATTTCCAAAAACAAAAATAAAAGTACATAAGATATAGTGGTGAGTGTGGAGCCAATTTTTTTAAAGTGTAAGGGTTGGACCCATCTAAGATGAGTGTATTTTTGCTCACCCACACTGACTAGGGTGAATCATTACCACTCACTCCAAGTGTGGACGTGTGTCCCAAACTTTGGGTTAACTTTGGACTTTGGGTTGAGTTTAGGACATGTGTCAACACCTGAAATGGGTGGTAACACGTGTCTCAATCAAAGGCTTTGATTTTTTGTTTGAAAAAGTTCTCTTTTTTCTTGGAGGTGGAATCTTATATGAGTGCATTTTTGTTCACCCCACTAATTAGGGTGAACCATTACCATCCACTTCAGGTGTTGACACATATCCCAAACTTTTAGTTAACTTTGGGTTGAGTTTATGACACGTGTCAACATCTGAAGTAGGTGGTAATGGTTCACCCTAATTAGCGTGGGTGAACAAAAATACACTCATCTAAGATTCCACCTCCAAGAAAAGAGAGAACTTTTTCAATAAAAAAAATCAAAGCCTTTGATTGAGGAGACATCAATTATAATCTTACCATGTGCTACACTGCTACCTCATCTTTTATCTTCTCCCCATGAAATTATAAAAAAGAATCTTTATCAAGCCACAATTTTTCAAACCAGGTAGGGTCAAAAACTTCATAAATCTCATTAGTTTTATAAAGTTGTTCACACACAAAGCCAATATCAAAAAGATACTTCACATTTAATAATCAATGCCACTACAATACAAACAATACAAAGAAGCTGTCAACCACATGTTCACAGGTCGAGAATAGAGCTTGTACAGATACGATCAACCCTTTATATGACGTGACAGATTAGTTTGGATTTATACGCCAGACCAGACGTACTGAATCACTGCTGGGAATACCGGCAGGTCCCGTAACTTGGATCGCCGAAGGTGACAAGTCCGGTGCCTTTGAAATCACAATTCCAGTAGTTCCTACCATGCATTTGATAATAAGCATTCATGGCATACGAAGCATGAGCATGAACTTTGTCCGGGTTGAAACAATCACCACTCTTATCGATTTCTCTGCAATCAACACCACCAGGTCCACAACAGAAATCCAACACAGCTTGAAGAACCTTATCATCCGAATGCGGCTTCGCAACGCACCAAACGGAAGGCCCTCTCATAGCTCCACCACCACCACCGCCACTCGAGAATTTCCCAAACGACCCCGCCGTGGTGGCGGCTCCGTCATTACTGCAAAACTGACAACTCAAATCCATTTCATAAACTTTCGATCCATCTCCATTGAAAATCCCAAAATTCCTCTCACTAGCATCCCCTGTTTTCTTGTTCTCGTTAAACAGAGAAAAAACAAACACTTCTATGTTGTCTTTCAGCTTCATCGGCGTCCCTTTACTCGACTGTGCACGTTCGATGAGTCTAGTGTTATAAGTCTTCGCATTTTCCAGATTCGCCGCCATGTCACCGGCGACACCTTTCGACGGCCACCCAGATTCAGAAACCGTGATTTTGATCGACCCATTTCCAAAACCAAGATTAACAATGGCTGATCTGATGGCATCAATTTGTGCATCCAACATGTTTGTATAAATGTAACCTTTCGGGTCATGAACTCCGGTTGCATTACCCAACAAAGCATACTGTAAATCAACCGAATTAGAGTTTTCTCTGTATGCAAAATACGGGTATGCGTTTACCATAAATGAAGCTCCAGTATCAACCAGAAACCTTAAAATGGAGGTCATGGTGGGAACCAGATCAGTAGCAAAAGTGGACGACGAAGGAGGAAATGAAGATGCCAGAACCGCCATGCTATGCGGTGTTGAGACTTTGATTTTACGTTCGAGTCCACGAGACACTAAAACTCCATGCAAGTTTTGCATGGCTTGAACCAGAGCTTCTGGGTCTAGTTTTTCGGTTGTCAAGTACTCGTTGCCCACCATGATGCCTACGACGGAAGTGGCAGGAATGAAGGGGACGACACGGGTGGCGAGCCATTCGTCGGCGGCGGATGTGTCTTTGCTGATGTTTGACACGTGATAGTTCTCGACGGCTACGATTATGTCTATGCCGGTGTTGGAAAAGGCCTCTAGGATTTCAGGGTTAGTGTCGTAGATTTTGACCTTGTTAATGAGTGTGGATTGGAGGAGTTGAGCTACTTTTTTCGGTGATGGGAGGTTGTTCCCTAGTGTACCGTAGTTTATGCCGACTCCAGCAACATATCGGGATCGGCTGAGGAGGAGGAGGAGGAAGAGAAGTGAAAAGGAGAGGAGCTGAGAAGCCATATATGCTAACGGTGTCAAAGTTTTTGCTTGAAAACTGGTCAGATATATAGACACAGTGTGACTATATATCTATATGAAATGGTGTTTAACAAAATTCATTACACAGATAATTTTTTTTTTTTGAAATACATTATACAGATAATTAACATGTAATTTAAAATTTTGTATTAGAGACTTTTTGAATACTTTTCGGTGGAACAAAATCTGCGTTTTTTTCAATGGAAAGGTGTGAGTGTATTTTGTCTCTGATAGACTGATACAGATCAAAAGGTGACTAGTGGGCCATCTAAGTTGAATTTGAATTTTTCGATATCATTGACCCCGGACATTATGAGATTGGACCCTATAAGCAGTAACACAGTCCGAAATGTAGGAGAGTGACAGGACTTATTAATCTTTTAGGGTCCCAAAAAAGAAATAATCAAAATGGTGCCAGCGTTTAGTTCTCCCAAGTATATATATATATATAATCAAGTACTACATATGTCACTTAAGATTTTATTATCCATGAAATCAAAAATGTTTTTTTATTTTTTTATTTTTTTATTTTTTTATTTTTTAATTAAGGCAGGCAGGTCGGCAGCTGACAGCGACAAGAAAGGTAGTGATGCTATAGCTTAGTTTGTAATGTAGTATGTAAACTATTTACAATTACAAATTTACAAATGTTAATATGTTATCAAATACATTTAAGTTAAGTGTAGAAAAAACAGATGAAAATAGATTATAGTGGATCACTTCTTATGTATTTCTGCAAGAACTCCTCTTCGTTGCAATACCTGTAAACCACATTGTAAACCTCCATCAGAAGTTTCGGAAATCGGCTACTGAAGTAGTCGTAAAACCCATCTGGAATTGTCCCCAATAATTCCTGGATGTCTTGAGGGAGTTCTCTGTAGTGGTTTGACTTGTTTCTTATCACACGTAGCAAGTCGCGAATGCTGTCGTACTTGTAACGCCTGTAGCGCCCAATGTTATTTATGAATGCAGCTTCCATCTTTTCATCCCATTTCCCGTTCAGAGCCAGTGGTGCAATTCCTTCTAATGCTTTTAGGAGTTCTGAGTCGCCCTCTCTATCTTCCAATTCAACTCGATCACTAACATCTCGGAGAAATGCGAGTCTTGTCTCCGAAGCCCAAAACAATGGATGATACAAAACGTCCTGGGCTCTCGGCCTACAAAATATTGCAGTCAAGTCAGGGACATACTACCTTTCCGAAATTATTAAAGCTATTGGACTGGATAACATCCGTTAAATTGTATGCAATTGTATGCAAATGCAATTCAACAGACATCTAATTAGTGAATCACCTCTTAAACCAGATACTCGATCGACAAGACAACAAACATCTAATCTACAAGGACCTCAAAACTAAATTTTTGTGCGGTGTACAACAGACATCTAATCTACAAGGATCTCAAAACTAAATGTTTGTACGGTGTTCAGGTGCAAAAGGGATTCATGAATTTTCGAATTTATGGAAAATAATTGCCTGATAGTAACTTCTGCAAGACTTGGAAATTGTTATAACAAAACCTTACCTCATATCTGGATTGGTATCCAAGAGATGAGAGAAGAGATCCATTGCTTCTGGTATATTCTCTACCAAGAATAGGTCTTTCCGGTCATTCACAATATTGACATCTCGTTCGAAATTATCGCCATAAGGGTGTCTACCACCGGTCAAACAGAAAAACAAAACACAGCCTAAACCAAATATATCTACTGCACGTGTTTGGCGTCCATGGAGAAGTTGTTCAGGAGCTTGCCAACCTGAACTCCCATAACCTACAATCAAGAGCAAAGTAGAATTTTAAGAAATGATTTTTACAAACTATATTGTACATCAAATGTAAAAACAGCTAGTTAGTGACTTTTGAAAAATCATATATGCTGATTATCAGATTGTTTCCAAACAAGTGAAACAACCGATAATTTTGTTTGCCAAATTGTAGATGCAAATAACATCCAGTGGACGTGTATGCTTCAAGTGTTGACATACAGTACCAAATAAGCTAATATAAGATATATACCAGTAGCATTCTGGGTTAAAGAAGACATGTCACCGAGCAAACGCTTGCTGATACCCATATCTGAGAGCTTTGCACATAAAGCTTTTTCTGTTTTTATCAACACATTATGAGGCTTCACATCCCGATGGATAATTCCAAGCTCATGTAAATGGGAGACCCCAGAGACCATATCCCTGCATATCCCAAAAACGTAACATCAATGGCAATATCCTAAGGCGGTAGAAATTACGCAGTTTGCTGACCCAAAAAAGAACAAAAAAAAAGACAATAGCAACAAAAGCAGCTTCAACTTACCTCATCAGCTTTAACAGTTGGGCTGAAGGATGCCCATTTTCTTTCCACAGCTCAACACTTTTGTTATTTTCCATTACTGAACGTAATCTGATAGTAAACTCATCTGACAAGTTGGAATCCCGGTACTTTGTCATTTCTTGACTTTCAAAGGATCCAGAGAATACATAAATCAAGTCACTTAAGCTACAAGTACACCGCTCTAGAGAGAGATAAACAAAATCTTGATCAAACTCCACCCCATACCATCGAACAATATTAGGGTGTAGATCAGAAGCAATAAGATTTTGAATCTCTTTCAAAGCTACATCATGATGAGTCTGCACAAGGCGTTTAACAGCTACAGGACGACCATCATATATACCCTCAAGTACAACTGTACCATTGCTCCCTTTAGCAATTTCTTTGTTGGAAACAACCAACTTGCCAATTCTACGCCCATCTAGACGACCATCAACAACATTATTAAATGTTAGCAAGAATTTCTTGTCATTTCCTTCAAAGTGAGGAGGTCCACTAGGGTCACCACTCTTAGACTCATGAGAGATAGATTTCTGCATTTTCTCACTTTTGGCATTGTTCTTATTGTTCCCTAATCTTCGAGATTTCTTCTTCTTGGACATCCCTGCTTGCACTTTCAGTTCCTCAACCTGCTTATTCAACTTACTCTGTTTTGAACGGGAAAAGAAGACGCCGATGATGGACAAAAGAGAAATAAATAAGGCTATAATAGATTGTACATAGGATGCTTTAGTTATTTCAGCAAATGTGCTTGGATTATTTATTTCACGAACACTTCCACCTTCCAACATCCTAGGGCTTTCCAACAAAGCAACCATATGTCCAATTTGACTATCTGGAGGAGCGGATGGCAAGGTTTTATCATCAAGCATCAGCGGAGGATACTGATTGACAGCAGGTGGAGGATAAACGAATCCACCTAATTTTCCAATAAAATTGTTATCTCGGAGCTGGTAGACGGGAACTTTTGTTTGACATTGCAAAGGCAATTCATCATCACCAAAGTTCTTCGCAGTGAGTTCATTTCCCAATTCAAAAGGATACCTAATTAAAGAATTCTCTGTTCCTTGGCATCGAAATTCAGCCTCGATATGTGCAAATTTCACATTCCATAAAGCTTCTTCAGAATTAGGAGAATAATACAGCAACTCATAATCTGTCCTCATTACGTAAACCAAGTGCCGAACTTTCTTCAAGTTTTGGGAAACAGACTTCACCAATGCTTTGGAACTGTTAACATTTTTTTCTTCAGCACTCTGAAACCCTACTGTCGATCTGGAATCAACAGATCCATAAGTATAAACTACTGTCCCGGACTTGGCATCAACAACGAACACCGTAGTGTTCTTTGCTCCTACAATGACTCCACCATCCTCGGTTATATAAGGAGTACTTCTAATGTACTCTTCAACACTCAAAGGCAATTTCTCCTGCATCACAAAAAATTAACACATTAACATTCAATCATGATAAAAGTAGACACAAAAGCACAATATTTCGTATTCGCTTACCACTTTACCAGAGCGATTGCTATGCCAATAGAGCTCCCAATCTTTACCAACATCAATATAAAATTCAGAGTCATTGTTCTGGTTTATGGAAGCTTGATACGATGAATAAATCGGCCGACCAGACGAAAACGACCACCTAATTTCCCCTAATTTAGAGTCCACCAAATATATAGTTCCATCCAAATCAGCCACAACTCCTAAATCAGCCTTACTGGATCTAAACAAAACACGATGATTGAATCAAATCAACAAACCCTTCGAATATAATTAAACAAAAAAACTAATAAATCTCATGTTTAATTAAAGATTTGGAGTTCCCTAAATCTACTGTAATTGCATCTAAGTCCTAAATCAGCTCCAGTGAAATCCAGAGTCCACACACCAAAACAGAATACAATAATTGAATTAACAAACACTTCTAAATTCTAATTTGATTGAACAAAAATCTAATTTCCTCATCTTTATTCCTTTACAAATTTCTTTTAAAAGGAAAAAAATACTCACGGTTGTGGCAGCGGCGGCAGCGGTGATGGCGGCAGAAGAGAGCTGAAGAGTTTAGAAACCCGAGGATTCGGATAGGAAAGCGAGGTCTCTGATAGCTCTGAAGAAGATGAGAGGCCATGTAATATTGGAGCAAATAACAGAAGGAATGCAATCGAGAGTCTCATCTATTATCATAAAATCATACAAGAGATTCTTCGATTAATTGATTTTCGAATTTCTGATATTCAAACGCAGGATTTGATTTTCAGCATTTCGTGTTTTGGATGCGTAAGCCGTGACGCTACGTCGTGGACGGTGGATCTACCGAATTTTATCACTTATTTTAGATTGGACCGATTTGGGTTTGTTGACGGATGGATATGGGCCTTTTGTCCTTGAATTCTGGCCCAACGATGAAAATATGAATCGAGAAACAATTCGTGGGCCAATATTCTCCACCTCTGGCCCAATATTGATATCCAAAAGGGCCCAAATATTTCTCAGAAGTTTATTATTCAAAAACACATCTTTAAAAATTAAAATTTAAAAGTTGGAAATAATATAAAAATAATAATATTTTATATATAATATGTTAGTATTCATACTATTATAATCATAGGTTATATCATGATTTAAAATAAATAATAAATTGTAAAATTTTATTGTTAGATTAATTAAGTACAATGTTAGATTTTCGTTTTGGTTATTAAATTGTTGCAAAATATGTTTGGGAAATCAGAAGAAATTTTTATACTAATATAGACTATTATGATTGTTGTTTTGTTGTTATTTTTATTGAATTGTTTTGAAAGTAATCATGCTCATGTGCATGATTTCATACTCATAAAAATGTATCCAAATAAAACATGAAGTTAGGTTGTCCATTAATATAAAATTAGAATGAGTTTTAGAAATATTTATACAAACCCAAAAAAATTTCACTCCATGATTAAAAATAAATATATTGATGAAATTGGAGATATTATCATTATTAGTAGAATATTGGAGGAAATTAAAATGCTATTCAAATTTTTATCAAGGAAAAACTTGGTGATTCTATAGGATTTTTTTTGGGGGACGTATGAGGATCCTGTTATTTAGAATAGCAATATTACTATCAATGAAAATATAAATATATAATAGTCAATTGATAGTCAAACTTGGTCCGAGGTGGGATTGGTCGAGGAGATGACATTAAGGTATCAATTTTTATATGTAAAAGAGAAATGATGTGGTGTGTAATTTGCTCTTAAAATTAATTTACTCAATTTAAAAAAGGAAATGAAAATTGTTTAATGGTAAAATTAATAGTTACAATATAACAAGTCGCAATTGGCATAGTAGTTATTCACTCTAACTTTTCCTAATATTTGCATAGTTGCCCTAACAATAATTTGATCACTTTTCTTTTTTATTAAATTACATTTTTTTTTTACTAATTTTGTTTATATATATTTTAATGGGGTGAAATCATAAAGAGCCAAAAAATTTATGGGTTTATTGTTTTTAGCCACAAGTTTATTTTTTATTGTTTTCGTCAATTTTTACCACTTTTAGACATAAATACCCTTAAATTTGAAATTAAAAAAAAAAAAAAAAAAAAAAAAAAAAAAAAAGATGTCAGTGGTGGGTGGTAAAAACGAGACAACATTTACTAACTTGTTAGGATTGAAACCATCCCTAGCAAAACGATCAAAAGTAAAACTAAACGAGACAACATTCCAACCAATGTCGTCGTCGCTGCCGCTCGCCGTTTTGTCGCACCTCTGTCGCCGTCGCTGCAGAGAGAGAAGAGATCGCATCACTGCCGTATGGGGCTATTGACACATTTGAAGAGAAGAGATCGCGTCGCGCCACTGTTTCAGGGATATTGACAGAGAGAGTGGGTGAGTGGAAACATTTGAAGCTAAATGGAAGGAATAAAATCAGACAGATGGGGCTATCAAGTTAAGACCTCTTCGGATTCTTGCATTTCTGCTATCAATGCGTATTATCATCAGGTGGGCCTTTGAATCCTTTTCTCCTTCGTTTATAATTTGCAGAGGTTTTTGTTTTTCTTTTCTGGGTATTTGAAACAATGATTGATTTGAGTTATTTTAATGTTTTGATGAACGAAGGTGCTTAGTTATGGGAGAGAGAGGCGTGTGATTCTAGAAGCGCCAAAACATGATAAAGATTGCGTTTTGGGCAATATATTGGCTGCTCATTTTCTATCTTCCAGTGATGCTTCTACAGCTGATTTTCTTATTCAAGCAGCCAAGTCGCCTTGTAAGTTTTCAATCAATCAAGGTTGCTTAATGTAATTGTGCCTTTGTATTAAACATGTTGTTTATTGGGGTTTCATTTTTTTCATGATTGGATTTTGTTGTGAACAGGAAGAAGCTACTTCATACGAGAAGGCAGTTTTTGAATCTGTCTCTTATTTGATTTCTCAAGACAAAGACGATGATGTGGCTGTTGAATTACATTCTAAGGTGAGCAAGTGTTTAAATGTTTCTGGAGTTGACACTAATTTGCTTGTGTATCAATATAGTTACCCATATATTCGAAATGTTAAGAGGTACTGTTGGTGGTGAAGTTCAAGATATATTCTCATTTGCGAAACCAATAGTTATGATTTATGAATGTTACATGTTTTGTAGAAGCATTTCAGTGACACTTCAATCTTGTTCTGTTATTTGCTTTCACTTTAGTCACTAGTGTTTGTTTGTACAAGATTTGTTGATTGCATTTGTCGTTTGTGTATTTTGCAGCTTCTAAAAAAATTCCCAAAAGATCTGGTTTCTCTGAAAAGGGCCCAAGTGCTCTGCTTCTACATGGGTCGCCCTGACCTGTCTTTAGATCTTGTTCAACAGGTTACATGCTATCTATTGATTGAATTATGTTCCTAGTTCTTAGATGAGAGTGGAAGAATGAATATCGTTTACTAATGCACACTTATTTAATTTTACCATTGATTTGACATATTAAATTGTAAATAGACCTTTATCGCATAAACTTGATTTATTAAAGAAATCCACCCTAAGCTATGTGGTCTCATTTGGTTTCTGTAATTATTTGAATTTCAACAGGTTCTTCCCTATAATCAACAAGAAGACTATGTATATGGCATGCTTGCATTTTCCTTACTAGAGCTTGGACAAATGGCAGATGCAGAAGAAGCTGCTAAAAAGGGATTTGAGATCAACAAGAAAGACTTTTGGTCACAACACGCTGTGAGTTGTAGTAGCTGTTGTCTCCTTTAAGGAGCATAAGTTTATATTATGTCTATATTTGACATCATTATTGGTAAATTGTTTTACTATAATTTCTGATTTTGGATGTATGGATCTCTTGCCTTATGAGAAACTGTCTGAAGCTGGATATAGTATCTTATTACACCTGGTCAATCTCCAATCAGAAAAGTCCTACTTCATATATAAATTTGTTTTTAATTTTATTTTTCCTTTATTCTTGAAAGATTTATTAGATTACTCTGTGCTTGACATCCATGGTTACGAAGATATTAATCTTGTTCCAAATTTTGGATCAACAGGTACTGCTTTACGATACCAAACAACTATCCGTTGGCTTCAGCAGCACCGTTGCTTTGTGCTAGAATAACTGTTTATAGTTCAATGATGCAGCACAAGATGAACCAACCTGGTAAGTCTCTCGGAGTGATTGGGCTTGGTGGTCTTGGTCACATGGCAGTGAAATTTGGCAAGGCTTTTGGATTGAAAGTAACAGTTATCAGTACAAGTACTTCCAAGAAAGAGGAAGCCCTGAATCAGCTTGGTGCAGACAAATTTGTCCTCTCATCTGACCCAGATCAATTTATCAGTATCGATTTGTGATCAATTTAGAAAATTCTTTGAAATGACAATATGGCAGACAACGGTATTTTATCTCTATTATGATTTTGTAATTCATATATGGGAGCACAAATCATAATTTGGAACCATTTGTGATTAAGCGAGTTTTATAGATAAAAATTGGGCAATATAGCCGATATATGTTTTGCTCTCATGCTGTGAATCTCTTATTATTATTCTGTTTTCATATATTAAGGATTTTAGAAGATCTTATCTTCCTCGACTACTTTTGAAAAATGGTTTTAATGATTGATAAATAAATCAGAAAAAAAATGGCATGAATTGATGATCCAGTTATCATATTGTTTTCGTGGATTTGTGAAATAATTCAAGTGGGTGTCTTTCAAGTGGGGAAACAAGAATATCTGGGCATGTAACTTCAAAATAGAATGGCATGTAATTTCGAAATACACTAGCATGTAACTTGTGAAGGTCCCGGCATGTAACAATACTGGAATGTTTAGTTTTGCAACTCAGTCATTCAAATAGATAAATCATTAAAAATACACTAACATGTAACTTCGAGATACACTGGCATGTGACTTCTAAAAACACTGGCATGTAAGTTTTTAAGGTTCTGGCATGTAAAACTACTAGAATTTGAAAAAAAAAAAAAAAAAAAAAAAAAAAAACATGAATTCAATGCTGTTATTTGGTCTTCACTCAATATTGATATTTGATCACTGAAATAAATTCATTCAATATTGGAATTTGGTCTTCAAAATAAATTCATTCAATACTGAAATCTAACTGAATAAAGTCTACAATAAGAAATACATATAAGAATTAAATCATCATTGCTAATACCTAAGTTGTACAACCAACTTCTGATGCCAACGGACATTTCTGTGAATTGTGGCATTCTTCTTTCATTAAACAACATTAAAATTACAAGAAGAAAAATCCTTATTGGCCAACTAACCAGACCAACCACAAATCTAGCTACAGATGTGCTACACTGTTACAAGCTCTAGGAATATGAACAAATTTTATATCGCAAAAGCTATGCAACAACAAAACATAAAACTTCTATACACAAAGGAAGTCGCCCTAGTCTGACAGGTATAGCCAACCCTTCGAAACTAGTCTTTGCTTCTACTATCTCTTCCTTCGCCGCCCTCCATAGATTATCCTTCCACCGTGATAGATGACCAATCTCTTTGTATCCATATTCCTGCATGTCAAGTATTTCACTATAAATCATAATTACCAAATCACATGTAAGTTATAAATAAACTGGCATGTAACGTTAAAACAAACTGGCATGTTAATTTAAAACTACCTGGCATGTAAATTTAAAACAAACTGGCATGTAAATTTAACACAAACTAAAAAAATCTGGGTTTCACTAAAAATAGAATCCACTCTCTTAATCTTCATATCAAACAACATATAATTATAAAAAAACAACAGGAGATTGATTTCACTATAAAACAAAATTACCAAATCACATGTAAAATAAAAACAAACGGGCATGTAAAATAAAAACAACGGGCATGTAAAATTAAAACAAACGGGCATGTAAGATCGTAACAGAAAATAGAAAAATTCTGGGTTTCACTAAAAATCGAATCCACTCTCTTAATCTTCATATCAAACAACATATAATTGTAAAAAAACAACAGGAGATTGATTTCACTATAAAACAAAATTATCAAATCACATGTAAAATAAAAACAAACGGGCATGTAAAATTAAAACAAACGAGCATGTAAGTTCGTAACAGAAAATAGAAAAATTCTGGGTTTCACTAAAAATCGAATCCACTCTCTTAATCTTCATATCAAACAACATATAATTGTAAAAAAAACAACAGGAGATTGATTTCACTATAAAACAAAATTACCAAATCACATGTAAAATTAAAACGAACAGGCATGTAAAATTAAAACGAACTGTCATGTACAATTAAAACAAACGGGCATGTAAGTTCGTAACAGAAAATAAAAAAAATCTGGGTTTCACTAAAAATAGAATCCACTCTCTTAATCTTCATATCAAACAACATATAATTATAAAAAAACAACAGGAGATTGATTTCACTATAAAACAAAATTACCAAATCACATGTAAAATAAAAACAAACGGGCATGTAAAATAAAAACAACGGGCATGTAAAATTAAAACAAACGGGCATGTAAGATCGTAACAGAAAATAGAAAAATTCTGGGTTTCACTAAAAATCGAATCCACTCTCTTAATCTTCATATCAAACAACATATAATTGTAAAAAAACAACAGGAGATTGATTTCACTATAAAACAAAATTACCAAATCACATGTAAAATAAAAACAAACGGGCATGTAAAATTAAAACAAACGAGCATGTAAGTTCGTAACAGAAAATAGAAAAATTCTGGGTTTCACTAAAAATCGAATCCACTCTCTTAATCTTCATATCAAACAACATATAATTGTAAAAAAAACAACAGGAGATTGATTTCACTATAAAACAAAATTACCAAATCACATGTAAAATTCAAATAAACAGGCATCTAATTTCGTAACAGAAAATAAGAAAATCGGGGTTTCACTAAAAATCGAATCCACTCTCTTAATCTTCATAACAAGAAGCTATAATTGTAAAAAAAACAATAGGAGCTTGATTTCATTATAAAACAAAATTACCAAATCACATGTAAAATTAAAACAAACGGACATGTAAAATAAAAACAACGAGCATGTAATATTAAAACAACCAGGCATGTAAGTTCGTACCAGAAAATAAAAAAATCGGGATTTCACTAAAAATCGAATCCACTCTCTTAATCTTCATATCAAACACCATATAATTGTAAAAAAAATAACTGGGAAGGGGATACATACATTCTAGGTCACGAAATTAACTTCAAGAGAGAGAAAAGACTACAAAATGGAGGTCACGAAATGGAGGTCGAAGTCCGTCGGTGCTGCCGTGGCCGTCGCCGGGTCCACCGTCGCCGTCACCGGATTCAAGTCGGAATCCGTTTGGTTGTGTGTGTGAGAGAGAGAGAGAGAGAGAGAGAGAGAGAGAGAGAGAGAGAGAGAGCATCTTAAATGAAAAAAAAAAAACTGATGGGATTTCAGATATAAGAGAGGGAAGTTTTGGGGGGAAATTTTGGTTGAAGAAAAGACAAAAACAAGGGTATACTTGTCAGTTCAAGGCTAAAAGTGACAAATATAATCAAAAATAAAGTTGTGGCTAAAAACAATAAATCCATAAATTTTTTGGTCACTTGGTGCAATTTCCTCTATTTGAATCTATTTTTAAGTTAGAATTTGGAAAATTGAAAAATAAGAATGCAATTATGCAAATATCATGAAATTAATTGGTATTTCGCAGTTCATAAATTAATATCGATGATTTCATTTGACAAACCTATTCAATCTCACTCGATTGTCATTACAAAATATGCATTTGGTGACAATAGACGTTGAAAAAAAAAAAAAAAAAAAAAAAAAAAAAAAAAAAAAAAAACCTTGAGAGTCCTATATAATATAGCAAAGCAAAACAAACAACTTCTAAGCTTCATAAACTTTGCACTCCTCATCTGCTGGGTTTGTCTGGCAAAAATCCTCCAAAGGGTCTCCGCTTCCTCCTACAGCCACACCGGGCCATTTGCTTGCCACCAAATGAGCCAAATCCACCACCCTTTGGCTGCAAATTCACAATTTCGTTATCGTTAACAGTCTATTAATTGAAGTACAAATGTAGCAAAATATGTGCATATGGTAACAATGAGCATACCTGTATCCCCATTCGTTGTCGTACCAAGCTACCACCTTGACCATATCATCTCCCATGACCATGGTCAACGAAGAGTCAATGGTTGAAGAAACATCAGAGCATCGGAAGTCAACTGACACGAGAGGAGCATCACAGACTGCTAAAATGCCCTTCAATGGTCCATCAGCAGCCTTTCTGAAGGCTGCATTCACATCTTCAGCTGTGATACCTTTCTTCGAAACGTTCACAACGAGGTCAACAACAGACACATTCGGTGTTGGGACACGGAGTGCAATGCCATTGAGCTTCCCCTTTAGCTGGGGCAGAACAAGAGACACAGCCTTGGCTGCACCAGTGCTTGTTGGCACAATGTTCAATGCTGCAGCCCTCGCTCTCCTCAAGTCCCGGTGTGAAGCATCCAACAGTCTCTGAACAACACAAAAACGATATTAATTTGGCGTGTAATAGACTAATAGTGAATCATTTATATAAGTTTTTTCCATGTTCGATTACCTGGTCTCCGGTGTAGGAGTGAGTAGTTGTCATTGTTCCCTTGACAATGCCTGCAAATGTAGTTAGTTGGTAAGATTTTGATCACATTTTCCGAAAACAAGTCCTTAATTAACATATAGAGTTTAATCGATTGAATGTCTCTGAGTGCATACCAAGTTCTTCGTCCAAGACCTTAACAAAAGGAGCCAGACAGTTCGTGGTGCAAGAAGCATTGCTGCAATTTCACCAAAATGTCAATCGCTATGTTGTAAATTGTAATGCAAATTTCATGTGAAGATCAGATCAGTCACTCACCTCACGATGTTTGCAACATCGTGACCATAATCCTTTTCGTTAACTCCAACAACGTATGTTGGAATATCTGCACCTTTTGCTGGAGCAGTGATGATAACTTTCTTAGCACCAGCTTGGATGTGTTTCCCAGCGCCAGGACCATCAACAAAAACTCCTGTTCCCTGTAGAATTTACGAAACCATATCTCAAATCATTTGCTCTAATAGGCATCTTGTACGTCAGGGACTGAAGGATTTCACAGACCTACCTCGATAACAATGTCGATACCAAGCTCAGCCCAAGGAAGTTTGAGAGGGTCCCTGCTAGAGACAACCTTGATTTTTTTACCATCAACACTAATGGTCTCATTGTCCACGATTTTTACGTCCGCTTTGAAAGTTCCGAGCATTGAGTCATATTTTAGCAAGTGAGAAGCCTGTAATTTTATATCAATCAATTAAATGAAAATTTTCAAGATAGCGAATATCTATTTACAAGTATATCAATTCAGAAATCAGAAGTTCACTTACATTCTTGACACCGCCACTGTCGTTGACAACAATAACATCGAGGGGAGAGTCTTTCCTCCCATGCCAGCATCGGAGGAAGTTTCTGCCAATACGCCCGAATCCATTGATTGCCACCTTCAGTTTGGCCACTGCTTCTGTCCTTACAGGAGTTGATTCCGCAGCCTACGTTTAACAATCAAAATTTCAACATATAAGAAGTTCTATGATATCTAAGATTATATCAGTACCCTGCCTGATCTATAGAGACAATCTGCTTTGTATATAAATTTTGAAGTGTTATGTTATGTTGATCATCAAAAACATATGATAATCTTTCGAAAAAATAACTGCTTTAAAGAAGAAAATTGATAATCTGCCATATCTAACAAGGGGTGGATCCAAATCCAAACTATTACTGCAAACCGTCATGACTTGGCAAAGATTTTACAAAACTGCAAAAATCGCTTAAAAAATCATCATAAATGGATTAAACATTAACCAAGTCAAAAGAGAATTCTGAGAGAGATTAGGAAAAGTGACTGACCTTAGATGTAAGTTGAGCAGCAACTACATCAAAGAAGGATGAGTCTCTAGCACCACTGGCATAGGTCACACAGGCGTTGGATCGCAGCCCGGAGAACTCAGTAACTTCCAGCCTCTGCAGGACCAAAACAAGAAATTGAATTATAGTTATATAACACCTAGTTAGATATATAAATAAAAGTACATTAGAGAGAGAGAGAGAGAGAGAGAGGAACCTTGGTGGAGCATTGAGAGGGAAAAGAGTGAGAGGTCTTGGAAGGAAGCCTAGTGGAAGCTGGAATTCTTGAAGAAGCAAGAGCTGCATGAGTGGTGGCCATTGTTGCTTAGCTTAGCTGCAACTAAATTAGCTGTGTGACAAAGTTGTGCCAAGTATTTATACAGTTGAATTCTGTTTATTTAGTTGATCATATAAAAATATTATGGTTCTAAGAAAATTAAAGAAAATATGTGGTGAATATGGTTGTGTGTATACTATGAGATAAGATTATGTTTTCAGCTTGCATTTGCAACTTCATGATTTGAGCCACAGATTGTTCACCCATTTTTCTCTTTCCCTGAAATGCCCTTGCTTGTGTTTAGTAATCACAACAAGAGTATATGTGCCATGACTAGTGTGGCGACTTGAACCTGGGATATTGCCTGGTTGAATGAACGCCCTTTATTGCCAAGTCACATGTACAAAGAATGAGCCAAACGAGTCCATTATCAATAGTCTCCATGTCTTGGATTTTTGTTTTGTGATTCTCTGGCTGAAAAGAAACCATGATGGATGGTGGAGAACCTCCATCAGACAATTAAAATCTCTGTCAAAGTAATCATCTTTGACTCTTTTCGGCCACCACATGGAAGCAATCATGTTCATAAACAAAGTAGTTCTTATAAATTTGTGGTACCACAACAGTGAACAAGGGAGTAGTTCAAAATAACAAAGGCAAGAGACCCGTGTTCTAGATGGAAACAAATTTTATAAAAACAACAGTTATCGTGGAGAAAACAGATCACCAGATATTACCATATAGAACTCAGTCAAAAATAATCAAGTCTATGATTATATAAGGTAAAACGATATGTACCCAATCAAGTAACCATACAGTAACCGAACAAATGTTTTCAAGATGGATAGAACATTACAACAAATTCGACTATTATTTCTTGAACATGAAAGTTTCTGGTAGCTGAGGCCAACATGAGATATTTCATATGTTTGCTTCGACTTCATCAGTGCCCACAGCAACTCCATTGGGAGCATCATCTTCAGTTCTGAGCTGAGAAGAAACATCGTCAATAGCAGAGTTGAGTTGGGCAATCTTTTCAGCTAGCACTTTTCGTGTTTTCTGTTGATCAAACAAGTCAAGTACGTTGCAGTCAGTATGTTATGTATTGATAAACAATGATGCATAAAATATTTATTATTCAGCACACAGATGTTAGTTTACATGTGAAGTGGCTTCTGGGGTTGGTTATCATTATCTAGTCGATTTTGAAAGAAAATGAAATCAGCCAACATTATTGGAATATCAGAAATTACACCTTCAGGAAATTTAACCAAAACAAATTAGGCAGGGAAGACATGGCTTGAAAGCACATTACAATTGAGGACAACAAACTCAAAATCCAACACCAAATGAAGGGAGCCAATATTTACAACAAGCTAATAATTAAGCAAGACCCTCCAATAATTTATGCATCTTAATACCCTAAACTATTAAAGCCACTTTATGAAGCTAATTCTACTCTAAAACCGTTATCGTGCCAAGAAATATGGACAAACAGTTAAAACCAATGCCTCACCTCCAAAGCTTTCTCTTCATCGTATATGAACTTAGGCAATTTCCTCATTAGATCCTTCTTGTCAACAGCAGCAGCACCAGCTAATGCCCTGCTAATCTGTAGAGAACATCAGAAGAAAGATTTCATTGACTTGCACAACAGATATCATATAAAAGACAAAAATCCAGGGCAAGTCAGGTGCAAGAATAGTCAGTCCACACCAACTATATATACTCTTTCATTACTGACAATAGTTTCAAATCATCTGAAGATATAAGACCTGGTGGTTAGGATGAATCATTTTAATTGGAAATAACATGGATTAAAAGACACTAGACCCATCCATTAACAAGAGATAATTACAGTAGGTAATACTACCTGAGGTGCATATACACATCCAAGTGTGCCAACTATGATTCCTCCCAGAACAAACCCACCAACAAAGATGCTTGCACTGTTTGACCTTCCACCATCGCTGTATAAACATAAGAAGGGTGACTAACATTAGGATCGTTCAGGTGTATTTATGTGTGCTTAGTTAGTGTACTACATGTGATCCCGGGATGTTGGGGTTGGGGGCAAGGGGGACCACATTTGTACATGCAGGAAATATGTTTATCTCTACATATATCATATCTTTGAAATACTGCATGATCAAAGAAAGCACACCTTTTGACTAACATGGATGAGACCAAACAAATACCATTTAAAAGCCACATTGCTGGTAGAAAGCCAAAATAACTCATCTGCTAATATAATTCTAACTTTTCTTTTCTTTTCATCTCAAATTTCCAGAAATTGCTCACTTAAAAAAGTTGATTGATGCTGCCAAAACTTAAATTTCAAAAACAAATGTAGTGCGGGCCACTCACATTTGAAGCAATGCAAATAAGTATAACCAATTGTATGCAATTCTACCTTATTATGATCACACATAAAGTCTTCAAAGAACTGGCGTCAAAAAGTAATGTTAAAGTTGATACCTATACTCAGCTTTGACAGCAAGTGACCTTCTGGAGGTAGAAAGTTGTACTTTACACAGACGATTTGAACTGAAGGACAAGTTGCTGGGGCCAATACTCCCAAGACATTGGTCCAATGGCTTCAGAGGAGAGCCTAGCAAAATGGGTTGAAATAAAAAAAATAACAAAAAGAATATAAAAAAGAAGAAGAATAACAGTCTTCAGAAAGCAAACATGGTTACTACACTGAAATGCACTCAGAAACGTGCCAGAAGCAGCGAGCAGAGATGTACTGAGCATGTTTTACACTTTTACACTAAGAACATATGCAGTTTAAATAAAACCCAGATAGAAATTGGAAAGACAACCCAATCGTCCCTTTTCCAAGGAAGACAAATGAGAGCACAAGACTAGAAAAATAAAATGATTGCATCCCCTAACATATGGTTAATGTAGAACGTAGACAGAGGATTTGAAAATGCATAACCTAAACCAAGTGCAAGTTATTTAAATTACTCCATAACTTCACCATCTAGCAAACAGTAAAACCGAACAAGTTTATAGAACTTGAAATGCACAACCTAACACATCACTCTTTCTCCTGAACTTGAAATGCACAACCTAACCATCAAAACAAATAACTGCACCCCCAGACATCGTCTAAACCGATATAAAAACATGGAGAATTGGACTACTATATAGAAAAAGACACGGGAATATTACAAATATAAGGGGAAAAAAATAAGGAAACACAAACCAATCTTCTTATTTCTGAGGACGAAAAAATGATGGCATCCCTTGACAAGCGTAGAACCTACACAAGTGGATTTGAAAATGCAGAACCTAACCCAAGTGCAATTCATTTAAAATCACTGCCATAAATATGTTTGTAATCCCATATTTAGAGTTCCGAGTTCTGACAAGACACGGAAGAAACGGTGCACCATAACAGCAAAGTGAGCAAGTAATTAGCCTAAGCTTTACACCAACCCACAAAACCTAAGACATCACTCTCTTCCTCTCGAACATGAAATGCACCAACCACTGAATCATCAAAACAAATAAATTGCGCTCTTCGACATCATCTAAAAGAGCACAAAAACACGAAAAAAAGACACGCGAAAATTAAGAATCCTGAAACCCCCATATAAATCATAGTTTTAGTTGTTCAAATAAAGCAGCAAATTCCTTATCAGATCAGCTACACAGATAAAACAAATATAATATATATTTTTCTTCAGAGCTCCACAAATTTAGACAGTCAATTAAATCTATTACTAGATTCAATAAACGAAAAACCACTAAATATCAGCAAAAACGAGACATATATTGATAAAATATAAATAAAAATCAGATCAAATTCGAAATGTAGAAGAAAATGTTTACCGGAGAGACGAGGGCTTTTGGATAAGACCAAAGAATTCGAAATTGCAGTCATTTTTAACAGAGCGAGAGAGAGAGGGAGAGAGAAATGGTTTGTCGTCAAATTGAGAGTTGAGAGTGGAAAAAAGAAACGAAAAATAAAATAAAAATGAGCTTTGAATGATTATCAAGTGAAGAAGATGTCACAGTGTGTTCGATATTATCTATGCAAATTTAAGAGTTGATTAACGATTCCACCCCAAGAGCTGGTTATTAACTTATGGACTCTAGCATCCACTGCCGTTGATTAATGATTACCACACCTGATCTGATAGTGATCATTTTGATTGGGCCTGGGCCTAGTCCATGATTGGGTCGGCCCAATAACGGCCCATGATGGTTAACTCCAGAACATGTTAGATCATTTTACACAAAAGAAATTTTAAACCGATGTTAAGATCGGGAACTTATCGAGATTAAACATTATTTGTATTATCCAGATAACTACTCTCGTGACACAAATAGAGCTCCATCAATCTGGGAGGTTAATTTGAAAATTTGTTAAAATTTTATTGGAAAAATGCAAATAACAATAAAATTAGTTTAAAGTTAAAATAAAATTTTACTATATTTAAAAAAATTAATTCGTGGGCCTAGTCACATGACCCCCTTAGATTGTAGCATGTAACAATTCATGTTATACAGGTAATAAAGGTTAATGGGATAAAACTCGTATAAACTTGATGGTAAATGGCGTTTTATCAGCCTAACAATAATATTATATATTTGAGTCGAATCCACAAAGTAGCATAATCGTTGTATTTCCTTATTTTTTGGTCAACACAAGGTATTTTTATTTCCGTAGTAACAAATTGGTATTGATTTATCTTGATCTTAGTCGTATTCATACCATCTACTCTATTCTAAAAGTGTAATGTTTGAGAATTTTGACGTCACAAAAACAACAAACACAAGATTCCAAACTTGAAAAATTCTCATTCTTCGATTGATTCCAAGCAAGTAAAAGAAACCTATTCAAAAAAAATATATATATATTCCAAATTCCAAAAGTTGAAATATAATATTCATTGGCTCTCAAATATCCAATTGTCACGAGGCATCTAATCTTATTAATTCATGCATCAGCATAATTAACATTAATTAAGAATTAACTTGAGTGCCAATCATATTAACACTTGTGAACAAATACTCATCCATCGATGATACAAATGCTTCCATTTGTCTCCATGAGGAGAAAATCTTGCCTGGGACAGTCCCACATGTATAAGACCGTCCTAGGCAAGATTTTCTCCTCCATTGGCCGGCATCATATATTATGATTTATGAGTCTTGTTTTTTTTCTCAAGTAAACCGGACCTCTACTCAGAAGAAGACGACATATAAATTATAATAGAGTTTCAGGTTTGCATGGTGAGACCGTCTCATATGTAAGCTTTTCAACGCAAAATTAAACCTTCACAAGAAAACAATCCACCCACATTGATACAAGATTGTGGCCTGTATCATGGTCATTATTTCAAAACGCGTTTTTTTCTTTTTTATTTTTTCCTCGAATCCGAGACATTGTCAGGCTAGATCTTACTTATATCTCTCTCTCTCTTATAAGTATATTTGCTAGAGAAACTAATGCTAAGTTTTGTTAGGCACTATTTGTTACCTGAGATCAGAACTGTACAGTTAAACCATGGCTGGTGCTGCCACCGGAGAACGATCGCTGAAGGAAACACCAACATGGGCAGTTGCTTTTGTCTGTGCACTCTTTGTGATTCTGTCAATTTTAATTGAGCATGGAATTCAATCTCTTGGCAAGGTAAATACATATATACATATATATATTCAATGTCTACGGATTAATTATACGAACTCTCTGACGATTTTCGATCACATTGTTGTGTTAATTCATGCAACAGTGGTTTCAAAAACGCCAGAAGAAGGCCATGATTGAAGCATTGGAGAAAATCAAAGCAGAGCTGATGCTTTTGGGATTCATATCACTACTTCTAACAGTTGGTTCGACATTGATTTACAAAATATGCATCCCTGCTCGTTACGGACAATACATGCTTCCATGCCAGTATTATAAATCCGACAATAGCTATGATCAGGATGATGGTGGTGATGATAAAGGAGGAGGAGGAGGAGGTGGTGGTGGTGGTGATAATGAGAGAAAGTTGCTTTTCTATGCCGGAGATATGACTAGACGGGTTCTTGCAGCAGGCGCGGGTGGTGGTGATTATTGCTCTAACAAGGTGAATATTTTTCTAGTCAAGTCGGTTCTGAAAACAGAAGTTACCGGAAACGGTATGTACTGACTGACGACTGGTTTTTAAATTACAGGGGAAAATATCACTGATTTCGCAGAGTGGAATGCATCAATTGCATATATTCATATTTGTGCTTGCAGTTTTTCATGTTATATACAGTGTTGTTACAATTGCACTTGCCAAGGCCAAAGTAAGTCAAAATTGCTCTAGCTAGCTATCAACTATTAATTATTTAATTTTCATGGAAAAATTAATTAATTGTTTGATGATGATGGTGTGTGATCAGATGCAGAAATGGAAGGTTTGGGAATCCGAAACGTCTTCCTTTGAATATCAATTCACAAACGGTGATTGATTCTAGCTAGCTAGTGTTGATCTTTATATTTTTCTTTTCACATTCAAAGATTTTCATCCAAATTTGATATTAAATTTTTTTTTTTTTTTTTTACAGATCCATCAAGATTCAGGTTCACTCATCAAACTTCCTTTGTCAAGCGTCACTCTGGCATCTCTAGAACTCCTGGAATTAGATGGATTGTAAGCCTAAGAAAACATATATGTTTAACGTTATAACATGGTATCAGAGCCAGTTTTACGAAGAAAAAAAAAGAAGGTTAAATCGTCCCAATCGAGAGCCTTATTTATTTAATTGTTTATGTAGGTGGCATTCTTCAGGCAATTCTTGGGTTCAGTAACAAAGGTGGACTACTTAACAATGCGCCATGGATTTATCAATGTAAGTTGAGCGTTTCAGGTTTATAATTATTCTCTTCAACTTCAATAAAATGAATATTAATGATTGGTTTTTGTACATTTGAAAAATGTAAAATTTACAGGCACATTTGTCTCAAAATACCTCCTTTGATTTCCACAAATACATCAAAAGATCCATGGAAGATGATTTCAAGGTGGTTGTGGGTATCAGGTCTCTCTCTACTATTCATATATACTTTGATCAATATACATGATCATCTCAAAGCAAGAAAAACAATTTTTTTTTTTCTTTTATCGATATATAAATTATCAGGTGCGAGATCCCGTATATTTTTTCCACTCAAGATTATAGTTTGTCACATCTCACATGCACTATCCCATACGAAAAAAACGTGCAGAATCCTGCACCTGACACAAAACGTCCACTTTATGAATATATATGCCATGGAGATGCTATTGTTTGTCTAGTTTAATGATTTTTTTTTTTTTTTTTTGCAGTATACCTCTCTGGATTTTTGCTGTACTCTTTTTACTTGTAAACGTATACAGTTAAGTCTCTCTCTCTCTCTCTCTCAGACATTGTTTACAAACATTTTACATACAATTTTCAGTTCACATTATAGATCACATTTAATTAATTTTATTTATTTATATGGTACAGGATGGTACACTCTCTCCTGGTTGACATTGGTTCCACTGATTGTAAGACTTTTTTTTTTTTAATTTTTGTTATTAGTTCTTGTAAAATGTAGAATAAAATTATAAGAATCATTTTGGTGTTTGAATTAATATATAATATTATTATGTACAGATACTTCTGTTAGTGGGTACAAAGCTTGAACTTGTAATCATGGAAATGGCTGAAGAATTCCAAGAAAGAACAGCAGTTGTTAGAGGAGCTCCAGTTGTTGAACCAAACAACAAGTATTTCTGGTTTAATCGACCCCATTGGATTCTTTTCTTAATACACTACACTTTGTTTCAGGTAAATTAACGTCCATATCATTCATCCCTAAAATATCTTATCGTGTAGTTTATAATATTTTGAACTGAAAATTGATTCGAAGAATTACTGCTTGTACAGAATGCATTTCAGATGGCACTTTTCTTGTGGACTGTGGTGAGTGATTGATTCAAACTATTTAATTTTTTATTCTTCTCTTGATTTTTTATTTTTTTTTATACGACTTGTTTTTAAATTCCTGTACTATCAAAGTAACATTTTAATTACATAACGAGTTAGAGCGCACTTCTCGATCATATGTAAATCACCAACATAATTTACGTTCGGGATCACTGATGGTCAAAAGTGACAAATAAACCGTCTATAGTGCTACATACTGATTGTCACATCTCTATATGCAGTATGAATTCGGACTCACATCTTGCTTTCATGAGAATTTGGTGTCGATTCTAGTGAGGGTTTTTCTTGAGATGGCTCTTCAGATCCTCTGCAGCTATATCACTTTCCCTCTCTATGCTTTGGTAACACAAGTAAGTTCATAATCAAATAAAAATTATCAGGTCTAGACGTACATTTTGATGTGGTTGAATCGGTTTTATTTTATATTTTTCGTTATTCTAAATAGGGTTATTAATCAAACTTCGTTTAGATTCAGGATTACGTCCTGTCCAGAGAAGGACCACCGTATATAATCGAAAATTCTCATAATATATGTTAAATTAATTGTCAACAGATGGGTTCTCACATGAAAAAAGCAATATTTGAAGAGCAAACAGCAAAAGCTATAAAAAAATGGCAGAAAGCAGCAAAGGAGAAAAGGAAGTTGAGGAAAGAAGGAGGAGGAGGAGGAGATCATAGTAATGTTAATGGCTCCTCACCGTCATCGAGTCAGGGAGGAGCATCACCGTTGTATCTACTTCACAACCACCAGCACAGATCTAATCAACCGGCCTCCGCCGACATCGAAAGTGTGCCAGCTTCACCAACAGCTGCTTATTTATATAATAACCCTTCTGATACTGAGCTCTCAGAGATTGAATTGGGTGATCAACCAAGAAATAATCATGAAGATCATCATCTTAATAATATTAATCATAATTTCTCATTTGGAAAACGTTGAATTAATGTTACAGATTCTGATCAAGTAAGTTGTGAATAGAGATACATGTATACCACTGAATATTTGTACTTTCTTTAGGCAAGAAAATATTAATTCAAATTTAATGACATTTGAATATTGATCATTGTTAATTTGTTATTATTAAGAACAATAAAAATGGTTGCATGCTAGGTACTATTACTGGTAATTTTCATGTGCGGAATTCGGCACATTTTTATACGTGATTTAATTTCTCATATTTTAAACAACTCATAATAGTATTTTTGTAAATAAATAGAAATCTATTAAATTTTATTGTTTATATAAACAGTTCAATTTTAGAGCTGTTTTAATATATATAATAATATGGACAGAAACGTTTTTCAATGATTTTAGACATGTCGAGCACTCTTGAGCTATCGAAACTTTAATATTATATTCTTGCATTTCTATGGAATTATAGACATAATAAAACGATCTCGACTCGAAATTGTAAATAATCATCAATCCATCCGAAGTCCAAATGAGAGACAACACTGTATACGATAAAACCTCAAAAATTTCCGCACTACTATAAATTAATGGAGATAAATGATGTCATTGATAACGTACATACAAAATATTGGGAACTTAATGAAAATTTCAACAACTTCAGGGGGTTGAGTTCAATTATTGTTATTATTTTATAAATATATATATATATAAAGAAACTTTAAAGAAAATAAAATATAAAGATTCCCCGTTATAGTTTTAATTAAGACAAATGGAGAAATATTTTAAACAAAAAAAAAAGGTATTTATAGAATCTTCAAAAAAAAGAATACAAACTTTGGGACAAGTATCCAAGTTCTTTGTTGACCAAAACAGTAGAGTAGGGTAGCTCGCTCATCATCTAAGTAAAGTCAAATGTGTTTATGAATTTTTTTTTTAATTGGCCTTGTCAGCAAAATCAAAATCTCTATTTTTGTAGGATTTGTTTTCTAATTAGTGTTTGAAATTTGATTCTCATTAGGTAAGTTCATAATGGGGTCGTGTATTGGATAAGATTATTATAAATAGGGTAATTATTTCCTTTTTATTTGAATTTCTTTGATTTTTATTAATTAAAATAATAAATAAAATAAATAACACTACCTGAGTTTTACTATTTTACACGCAAAAAACAACTTATGATGGGGTTTAAATTATTGCATGATCTTGGATTTTTGACAAATCGATATTTGTGTGATTCGATATATGTGTCACTTATGTATTACTTAATCTCGTTAGACCCTTGATCCGTTTGGTGTTTATGAGAGTAGATATTCAGATTGCTCGTGTATTACTCAATTTTTGCGACCTTTGCCCAGTTGACCTGTTCAAACAAAAATAAAATAAGATAAAATAAAATAAGAGAAAAGGACCTATTTGCAATTTCAAAAACAATATCTTTCTTTTGCAAATTAAGCATTATTAATGACACAAAACAAGAATAAAATAAGCTAGCTTGCCGGCACAAACAGTGTGAAATAGTGAATATTTAATTGTACGACACCGAAACGTGAGACAAAAAACGCTGAGGTAACAACAAAAGCGTTTTTCTTTTTTTGGTTAATCGAACGAAACGTGGTCCAACACAGTCCTTTTTTATTCTTCTGCTGCTGCTGCTGCTGCTGCTGCTTCCACTACTTCTTTTTAAGGCTCGTTGATCCATGAATCGAGCTCCACAAACAATTAAACTCAAATTCAACTTGTCGGGTCGTCTCAAACCCACTTTTCAACATCTGGGTCGAGATTGAACCGTGTTTTTTTAGTGACCAGTAGAGAGAGAACAAGAGAAAGATAAAAAAAGTAAAAGGGACTTTGTGTTCGAAACAAAGTTTTTCTTTGATAAGAGATCGTAGATTTGCATTATGGGTTTGGTCGAAACTGGTTCTTTTGATAATGTGTTTTTGAAGTGTTAGTGGGTGTTAATTTTAACGACTCTGGACTTGCTAATTCAACAGCTATGGCTAGACGTCATGGATGGCAACTACCTGCTCACACTTTTCAGGTACATTCTTCGATTTTTTTTTTCCTTATTTTAATGCACTTGTTAGTTTACCGTCTCTTTTAATTGCATTTTGAAATGTAGGTTTTTGCAGGGAGTTTTTGAGTTGTAATTGTTGTTAGATTATGTGTATTAATACCTTAAATTGTTGATGTTCATTGTGCTTTGTTGAGTCTGATTTATGTACATTTTCCTACAAATAGAATTTTTGTTAGTGTGTTCGGTATTTGGGATGGTTTTGTTGATGGGTTATTGGGTTGCTCTCCTTTTGTGAGTTTGTTTATAGCTTTAGATGTTCTCATCAATTATGTCGAAGATAAACGGAGAATATTGGTCTATTGAAATTTGAGCGTGCCTGTGTTTATATTTTGAAACAGTGGAGATGAATGATTGACCAATTGGGCAAACCAAGTAAATTTGTATGTCGATTTTTGGTTTAAAGTGTAGTTTGATCCCTCAGTTCTTTGTCGAAAAAAAGAAGCAGAAATGACATCAAATAAGAAGTTAAAACTTATAAATAGATGATAATTAATGTTTTGTTTGTGTGGATAGGGAAACAGATAAGGGATAACAACTTTATGGTCTCAATCAATCATTAGAATATTTGGAGGAACGATGGTGTGATGTTCTGTCATTTTTATTATTGTTCTGAGCGTCATATACTAATGGCTCATGCTCAATTGTTCATGGTGCACAGGTTGTGGCTATAACCGTTTTTTTCTTGCTATCCGTAGCATATTATGCCTTCTTTGCTCCTTTTCTTGGAAAAGATCTGTATGAACTTGTGGCTGTTGGTGTTTATTCTGTTTTGGTAAGCACAATCAAAGCCTTCACTCTCCCTCTCTCTCTCTCATTCTCCCCCCCACCTCTCTTTTGTTGTTATTTTCTTTTAACAATTCTTCAAATTTTGCATGTTCAGGCATTCTCTGTATTTATTCTTTATGTCCGCTGCACTGCTATTGATCCCGCTGATCCTGGAATTTTGGTTGAAGCTGACAAGACATCTGTGCATAAATCACAGTATGACACAGAACTGCCTGGTAAGTGTTCTGATAAAGAGTGGGGAAGTGCTTAATAGTTCTTGGTTTACCATCTTATGGGTACTTTAGGGGTATTTGATTGACAACTAAATGTGACAATAAGTAATAACATTTTTTCACATGTCTATCAGACCATCAAAAAGATAAAAAGGGATTAGAGTGGTCCTAAGAAGTTGTCTTAGGATGTTGTAAGATCCTAGATGTCTAAAATCACTTTGTCTAACCTGAGAGTTTCTTCAATTCTTCAAAATGTTCAGCCTCTAAGATTTTGCCTGGCGCTGGTGTTCATCTTCTTTAATAAAGTGAAAATGATACAGTTTTTTCATTTTTTAAAGATGGTTCCTGCTTTGTTTCTAATCAGGAAATGCATCTTCTATCGGAGAACCTAGCAGGGTAGGAATAAGGAATGGCGGAAAGTCTGATAAGCATGGTTCTGGTTGGTGTTCTAAAATTGGAGTTTTTTTGTGTGGCTGTATTGTAAAAGAAGATTGTCGCAAAGATGATGATCTTTTACAACAATTTGGAGATGAGGATGCTCTGTTCTGCACATTGTGCAATGCTGAGGTATGGGATTTATAGGGGAAGTTCTTTCATTGCATGTAATGTTGTTTGCTTCACATGGCAAGTCCAGCACAGAAATCAAAAGCAAAAATGTTGAACAAAAAAATATTGAATCAAATTTTACTGACTCAAAGTTGTTCCTTGTAGGTAGGCAAGTTCAGCAAACATTGCAGGAGTTGTGACAAATGTGTTGATGGCTTTGATCATCATTGTCGGGTGAGAGTTAAATGTTTATTTTTGTTAGTCTTCAGTCTTACGAAGTTTCAAATCCTCCCGGTATTTGGAACTATGTGAGGAGGAATAATGTAGAAAGGACACTGGAGCTTAAATAAATGCTAGCATGCCATGTTTGAATATTATCTTGCGGTTTTCTTGGTTCATTAATAAGAAATCCCAATATTGCCATGCTGCATTGCTGTGTGTCCTGTGATAGAGGCTCAAATAGTTTTGTAATATATCACTTTGATGTGTGGAGACAGGCTTTTTTTTTTTCAAACCTTTTTCTTTATATGTTGATGTATTATCAGGAAGGGCTAAAATTATCTGTGTTCATGTTACAGTGGTTGAATAATTGTGTGGGAAGGAAAAATTATATGACTTTTGTGTGCCTTATGGCAGCAAGCCTTGTGTGGGTAAGTTCCGATGATTGTCTGGACTTCTTATTTTCCTTGAATTATGTGGTCCATCATTCATTTACGATCTTTCCATTATGTGGCTCAGCTTATTGTCGAATTTGGGGTTGGTGTTGCGGTCCTTGTTCGATGCTTCGTTGATAAAAAAGGTATAGAAGCTCATATAACTGAGAGGCTTGGAGTTGGATTCACTCTTATTCCCTTTGCCACTGTGGTGGTATGTTTCTACATTCTCTGATTTTAGTTTAGATTGTTTCTGCATTATTCTGATTGGAATACTGAAAGTGAAAATGATCTGATTTGGCAAATAATGCCCATATTTCAATTTTTGATAATATATTAAGTCACTAGTTTTTTTTTTTTTTGTTAAAAATAGGACAACTTTTTTGACTAACTTATAATTTTGAATTGTCCTCCCAATAATTTGCTGCTTAGCTTTTGTGTTGATCTGTTGCGTAATATTGATTACAGGCCATCTGCACATTTGTTTCTTTCCTTGCCACTGTGCCTTTGGGAGAACTGTTCTTTTTCCATATGATTCTGATGCGAAAGGTATGCTCCTGAAACGACTCCCCTCACCTTCTCTTCTATCTTACATGTATGCTAATACTGAGCCATTGTTGCTTCTCGATGCAGGGTATAACAACATATGAGTATGTTGTTGCTATGAGAACACAAAGTGAACCTCCTGGACCTTCTCTTGATGGAGGTGATCATCAAAGTCTGCCTACATCTCCAACCAGTTCGGCAGTGACTGCAATTAGTGGAAGAAGCTCTCTTGGAATGAGTTTGCAATACAAAGGTGCCTGGTGTACCCCTCCAAGAATCTTCATGGACCACCAGGTACCACTAGCTCTATTTAAGCGTAAATTATGTTGGGAACACAATACAGGTTGGCAGTTTGATGGATTTAAATGGTCATAACTATCAACCGTAACTGGCAAAGGTTATAAATTAAAAAACTAATAATGATGTGGGTATAAGTATTAGATACATTTTAGGTTTCTTTTACTATGTAGTTTTGTTTGATTGGCACATGTTGGCGTGTCCTGTTTTACATGGATGACATGTTCACTACAAGCAACAACCGAGAGTTTGTGAAACCTTCTAACATAAAATTTTTAAAAGTTGATTATGTTTCTGTTTTTTATAAGCAGGATGAAATTATCCCACATCTAGAGCCAGGACGGTTACCATCCACTGTGGACCCAGACGCCACAGGACCTGCTGATAAGGGGAAGAGGTTGCCGCAGCGTCCAGTGCGAATCAGTGCGTGGAAACTTGCCAAATTGGATTCCAATGAGGCAGTGAAAGCTGCTGCAAAAGCTAGAGCATCCTCATCCGTGTTACGTCCACTTAGTTCTCGACATCATCCATATGATGCCGATCATTTATCCAGTAGCAATGTGAGTGGTAGAAGCAGCCCTATGAGCAGTAACCAAGGGTTTAGAAATGCTAAAGGAGGGACGTCAAAGAAGAGCTCATATCCACCCAGTCGTGCTAGCAGAGAAGATAGCGAGACATGCGCTCACAGTGTTAGTAACTTCAGCAGTCCCCAGGTCTCCAACCTGTCTCCTTCTCCATTGGAGCAGCAACAAGATCACTTCAACCCCATGTATTTATCATCAGCAGATCAGTCTCCTTGGTCAGCTAGACAAACGCAAGCTAATGAACATGTAGTAGCCCAAGCTCCTCGTACTAGAACAAATCTGGGTACTACTGAAAATTCAAGAACTTCAGTTTTTTGGGATCCCGAAGCTGGGCGTTTCGTCTCCTCTACTTCTCGAGCTGCCGGTTCTTCTCAAGCTCCTGGGCAAGAGCTTTCATACACAGGCCAATCTATATTCTTCGGTGGTCCTCTTGTTAATGATCAGATGAACAGAGGGGTAAGAACTGTCAATCCAATGACCACAGCTCTCGACAGAGGTTCAACGTCGAGTTATTATCAACAAGTTAGATCACAGAGGGGTGGGCAGCTTCCTGTGTTTGTTCCAAGTGATTCTCATCAAAAGCAGCAATTTTCTTCTTCTAGATTGCCTTGAAAACTAACTAATGTTAAGAGACAAGGATTTGTTTTCTTTTCCTTAGATAAATACAGTCAGGATTCATTTTTTCTTGTCACGTTTGCATATATTATTGTTACTAATCCGTGCTTTGCTGAAGAAATCTCATACTTATTGGTAATTTCAACACAATAATGATAGTCATTTTATGAATGTGCTTCAGGATCCGTCAACCGTTGTTGCATTTGCTTGGAAATCCTTTATTATTAACATGTAGTAGAGACATTGTACGTATAAATAAATATATTTTACAATATTGAACAATAAAGTCGTTGTAGTATAGTGGTAAGTATTCCCGCCTGTCACGCGGGTGACCCGGGTTCGATCCCCGGCAACGGCGAAAATATTTTGAAATTTTTGAGAATTTTGTTTAACGTAAATTACTCTTCTACCCTTCACGTAAATTCACTATAAAAGAGGAAATTAATTAATTAAACAAACACTTTTGTACTCCAAATCTACTTCTGCAGTTATGATGACAGAGTCAACAAATTCTCTAGCAGATTTTCCAGAAGATTTGTTGGTGAAAATCTTTGATCTCCTCCGGTCACAATCCGACGTCGTTCGATGCAAAGCCGTCTGCAAACGCTGGTTCTCTCTCATCTCCTCCCCACACTTCATCCACCATTCCATCCACCGTCACCACCACAGCAATCAAATCCAAAGCTCTTTCACTTTCTTGGTACAGCCTCCACATAATCGTCATAAGACGACGCTGTTTAACACGAACTTCGAATCCAAATCCATGCAACAAAATCACGTAGTAGTAGTAGCGTATTTCAACGACTTGATACTCTGCTGCGAGACTCTATTTTATCAAAGCGTTTACTATCTCTGCAATCCGCTCACGAATCAACTATTCAGTCTTCCTCCTCCGCCGCGTCGCCGCCGCCGCGACGAAGAGGCCAAAGTCGGCCTCATCTGCTATCCCTCCCCCTGCAACCAAACACGACAGTGTTTTAGCACCACCAACGCTGAATACACCTTCAAAGTCGTACGGATTCCGAGATTCGTAGGCTCTCGGAAGAGCTTCCACGTCGAGATTTTCTGTTCGGAGACGGGTGAATGGAGCAAATCAACTGTGTCGTCTCCTGATAGGCGGGTGAGTTTTTTTCATCGGTCCGATCACATGGTTCCGTACAAAGGAATTCTACATTGGATTGATGAGGACGGCGAAGCTATCGTCGCGTATGATCCGTTAAACGACCCTAAAAGATGCCGTATCATTGATTCTCCGTTATATAACGGGAGAGATTACGTAACGGTGGAACGTCTCGGTGTTAGCAGAGGGAGGCTGAGGGTTTTACAGTTTGTCAATTTGTTCCCGGTCCGTCCATGCTTGGGAAGCAAGCTGTGTGTTTGGGAGATGGAGGATTACTATTCCGGGAAATGGGGGTTACCGGAGGATCAGGTTTGTTTAAATGAAGCAGTGGTTCCGGAGGAGGAGGAGGAGTCTTGTTTGGCGGAGCTTATGAGAGGATTTCAGCATCGGGTCAGTTTGTTAGGGTTACATCCTTACGATACTGATGTTGTATACTTAGGTCTGCCTGGACGTGTTGTGATGTGTAATGTGTCCACACAAACGTTGCGAGAAGTCTGTAAGCTTGATCAATTGGGGATGTTTGGACATGGGAGCATAATTCCGCTCGTTCATCTTTGGTGGCCGACACCCGTTCCTCCTCTCCCAAAGAGTATTGAACGAGAAATGCTTCAGTAAGAATGTAAGATGAACGCCGACCGCCGACGTACATTTTAACCATAGCTATTCTCTTTGTTTAATATCGGTTTGCTTCTCGTTTGTTAATTTTGACGGGCTAATTAGAATTTATATTTGTAATAATTAATTAATCTTGTACTTGTTATAACTTTCTTGACATGGCCAAGATTTTATGTAGATTGTCATTGCTGTTAACTCTAATGAAATTAACATTTGATGAAACGATAGGTTAGTAGAATCAACATAAAGAATATTCCTAAACAAACTTGATGAAAAAATGGACATTCTCATTATATTCTGCATCTGTAAATTACTAAGAGACTAGGTCGTTTGTTTTTTTTATCTGAAAAATAAATAGTGCTGAATTTTTCTGAATACTGAATAGGGATTGAAATCTGAACCTGAATCCTGAATGACATGTTTTTTTTTACATGTTTGTTTAAAAGAAGTAACATACAACATTCTTTATAAGATTTCGTATGTTCTTCTATAAACAAAGTTCAATTTAACAAAACAAAATAATTTATCAAAGAATATAATTTGCATGTTTTGTAGACAAAATTCGAGTTCAATTTATTATTAAAAAGAAGTTCAATTTCAATATGCACCAGAAGCCAAATAAAAAAAAAAATATTCTTGATTTTTTTTTTTTGAAATTAGTTCTTGAATTTTTATTTTTATTTTTTTAAATTAGTTCTTGAATTATATGCATCTCTCTCTCTCTCTCTCTCTCTCTATATATATATATATAATTATTCTATAACATCTTCAAGCCATGATATCAACTCAATATGATAAACAAATTTATTGAACATTACATGAATAGTTAGATAAAAATAAATAAAGAGTTCTTATCGGGATTTAGTAGGAGCTAAGAGAAATTCAATTGTTCAATCCCCTAGAAATTTCAATATGAAAGTGAATATTTTAATTGTAATTCAATGATTTAGAATTAAGTGTAAAGTCATGATTTCTTACTTTTCATTTAAAGTTGTTTTTTGATATTTTTAAGTTGTTTAACCACTTAAAAAAAAAAACAAACTTAATTACATCCACAAATAATTATTAATCGGTTTCCTATTTTAATATTTTGAAATAATGGATTCCTATTAATCTTTTTAAGAAGTTTCCTATTAATGGTTTGATATTATAAAAACTCTTCCTATTTCATTAAACCCTAGATTCTTTTTTAACAACTAATTCAAATATATTTTATATTTCTTTTAAAGAAATATAAATCGATTACTAAGAGCATCTCCAATATTACAAGATTACGTGAGCATCTCCAATGCAATATAAATATATATTTCTTTTTTAATAAATCTTTCTTCAATGCAGTTATTCTTTCAATTGTCTCAGCAAGTGTATATATATATAATTATATATGCATATATCTGTATGCATTTACATGCATGCATATGATTACCAACTAATAGCCTCATCATCGAACGAAAATCAACATGCCATTTCAAAAGTGATGCCAAATACACAGCTCATGTTCTTAGTATGATAATTAAGTTAAATAAAACATAAATCAATTTCATTTTTCACTGTTTTTTTCTACCTCAATAACAGTAAGAGATTACAACTTTTTGTATTTGATAAATAAAATAAGTTGTGATTCTAGAACAACAAAGTCGTTGTAGTATGGTGGTGATTATTCCCGCCTGTCACGCGGGTGACCCGGGTTCGATCCCCGGCAACGGCGAGTTCTTTTTTCTTTTACAATTTTATTTATTTTAAAATTTATTACAAAATAATCAGATGGCAAATATCGTAAATAAATCCTAAACCCAATGGCAAACTCCAACACCAACCGTTAGTAGTTCCTCATCCGTACATTTTCCCGGTTCAATACCGTTACACAAGTGAAATGAAAGCAATTTAAACAAACACAAACAAAAAGTTAAAAAAAAAAAAAAAAAAAACACCTCCGAGTCTCCGACCCACCATCTTCACACAACAATCCATCAATTCATGAAGCCTCCCATTATCATTCGATAAGAATTTTTTTTTTTTTTTTTTTTTATCTACGAATTTTGTTTTTTATTAAATAAAAATATGTTTTTATTGAGTTATAGATAAAAAGCTAGATTTCTATATCAAACTTTTATTTATTTTTTTATTTATTGAGACGTAATGGCAAAAGGAAGAGGAGGTGAGGGTGCGAGAGAGCTTGATCATACACCAACATGGGCTGTGTCGACGGTTTGTTTCACCATTGTTGTAATTTCAATTTTTTTGGAGAAAGTTATTCACGCCTTTGGAACGGTACATTTTATTTTATTTCATTTCAATTTGGTATTGTTTCTAAGTTTTATTATTGTTATTATTATTATTTGATTTCAATTTCGATATAAAGATAATGAATTCTCCATTAATTTGTGTTTTAGTGGTTTAAAAAACGACGCAAAGAATCTCTATACGAAGCTCTAGAGAAAATTAAATCAGGTATTGCAAATTATTGTTGATTTTGCTCATAATTGGGTTCAAAAAAGTGACAAGTTCCTGTAACTCTTTGGTTGATTTTTCTGCAGAGCTTATGGTTTTAGGATTCATCTCTTTAATCTTGACAATTGGGCAAAATTACATTGCGAAAATTTGTATTCCATTAGAGGTTGCGGATACAATGTTACCATGCTTGAAAGAGGAGAAGAATAAGAAATTAAAGCATGATTTAATCGAGGACAGGGCAGACTATTTTCACAGGCTTTTATCGGACAAACGAAGAATCTTAGCCGGTGATAACACTGGTTCTGGCTGCAAGGAGGTACAGTACCTTTGAAATAATATTAAATTTCATCAACAGGGCTTATCGTTCGTTCGTTTATTAATAATCGATCGTTAATTAATTTTTGTTTGTAGGGATATCTTCCGCTTATATCATTGAATGGTCTCCATCAATTGCACATTTTCATTTTCTTCTTGGCAGTGTTTCATGTGATGTACAGTGCAATAACAATGTTACTTGGAAAATTGAAAGTGAGTGTGCAGGATCCCGTACCTGATTAGTTATAATTTGGTTGCTTTCATTTACCATCTTTTTCTCTTCGTATGCAGATACGGGGATGGAAGCAATGGGAGCGGGAAATTGTCACTGACTACGAAATGATGAACGGTAGGCGATTAGATATGTTAACGGTCACCGATTCTCTTTCAATTTTCGCGAGTGAGATTATTTATCTGTGTTTTCGATGTAAATTTGTTTCAGATCCGAGAAGTTTTAGGCTCACTCATCAGACATCATTTGTTAAAAACCATACCAGCTGCTGGATGAGAAATCCATTCAGCTTCTATTTTGTAAGATGTTACATAGCAGCTCTATGTATATATATTTATTTTCGTAACATTTATATCAGATTAGTAACAATGGTTGAATATTTGATCCTGTGTAGATATGCTTCTTTCGACAATTTTTCCAGTCGGTTCGCAAGGCTGATTACTTGACAATGAGGCATGGATTTATAACAGTGAGATTTCTTGATTAGAGACACTAAAAATCTATCTGAAAAATCAGTTTTTGCAATGTATGTGTATGGAGCTTGATTGTTTGTTTGTTGTATTCTCTCCAGGTTCATTTAGCTCCCGGAAGCAGATTTAACTTCCAAAAATATATCAAAAGATCCTTAGAAGATGACTTCAAGGTAGTTGTAGGAATCAGGTAAAGTTCCGGTGATTTCTTTCCTTAATAGAAAAAAACATGCAGGATCTCGCACATGAGGATTTTCCGTGTATGTCTAATGTTATCTTGTTGATGTTGCTGACAGTCCAATACTATGGGCTTCTGTGGTGTTGTTTCTGCTTCTTAATGTTCATGGTTTGTCTTTCTTTTCTCTTATTGTGGTTTTTCGTGTTTGAATTCGATTGATATAAGCTGTGTAGCTCTAATTATTGAGTTCATTGGTTTTCAGGTTGGGCTATTATGTATCTCATCACTCTTTTGCCTCTAATTGTAAGAGATTTGTCACACAATATTTTCTTTTTGTTCTTTTCTTTGGCTTTTGTAATTTAAGGCAAAGGAAGAGAACTAAATAAATTCTTTTTGAAGGTAATCTTATCGGTTGGAACGAAGCTGCAAGGAATCATATCGCAGATGGCAATCGAAATCATGGAAAGACACACCGTGATACAAGGGATACCTTTGGTGCAAGTCTCGGACAATTACTTCTGGTTCTGCTGGCCAGAATTGATTCTTCATCTCATCCACTTCGTTCTGTTTCAGGTTTTTTGGTTATGATTTGTGGAAGATTTACTCGGAACATTTTTCGATCGAAAGAAAATGTGTAGTTGTCAAGATTTTCTGACTAGCTGTTAGTTTGTGTGTTGTTACATTTGCAGAATGCTTTTGAGATAACATATTTCTTGTGGATTTGGTATGAGTATGGGTTGAGGTCTTGTTTTCACGATGATTTCGTACTCACAATCACCAGAGTTATTCTCGGGTAAGTACGTATAATATTAGTATGAAAACTTTCTCCATAAGGGGGTTCGTTTCTTTCTAATTTTCAGCAAATTTCGATCCTGAAGAACAACGTAGTTTACAAAATCATAGAAATCTTTTTAGTGCAACATTTCAAAAAAAAATTGGACTTATATTTCTGACACGGAACCCTCCTGTGATATTAAAATAATCATTGGAAACGGGCAGGGTAGGCGTCCAATTCATGTGTAGCTACATCACACTTCCACTCTATGCTCTTGTTACTCAGGTACACTATGTACTACTTATTGTTCTTATATATTTTCATTATTGATTTCAGGATTTATCAGACTCAATTTTTTTTCCCGTTTTAAAATGCCAATTTTTTTCAGATGGGGTCAACCATGAAGAGATCAATATTTGATGACCAAACTTCCAAGGCCCTAAGGCAGTGGCACAAGAAGGCTGTGCTCAAGAGGAATCAAAGATCACTAGACAGTGCCTCTACTAAATCATTGGGCAGTGTGGCCAACTCCCCTGACGTTGAGCTAACAGCGAACATCGTGGCTAGTATCGATAATGGAGATCAACGTAATGCTGCACCCTCCGGACAGCAGCAGCGCGATCTCTTAAGTAGTTGATCGTGGTCATAGTCAGCAGCAGGTTCGATATTCGAATGGGAAAGAATTGTGAGAAAAAAATATAGATGCTGTGGTTTTCCTCTCCATTGCATTCAAGCATTTGATCAAGAACAGATTGTTGAGTGTGGTCCAGCATTTACTATCAATTTTGGGGCCAATGTCCACCACCCATTGCCTCCTGATTTTGTACATTACAACACAAAAACTGTATGTAATATTTTTATTTTTGACAGTTATACAAATGTTGCGGTGTGATATCTGAAATCAGATTTATATATATATCGTTGTGAGAGTAATTATCTGAATTATTTTAGCAGTGGTTAACATCAACAAATCTTGTAAGAGTATTTACCTATCTGAACTTTTTTAATAGCCGTTGATATCAGTAAGTCCCACCAAATTTTTCAATAAATTTTCCAGAAGGATTGACATATGACAATCACAAATTGGTGACAGTAGGGCTAAAACCGTAATTTCCAAAAGTGGGAGTGGATAGAGTCATATAGAGATAGAGTTTGTGCTCCAACGGCTATGGCTTCAATAAGGAACTTAAACAGATGGACCATTGATCACCGTCATCATCTTCATGAATTTTCAAAACAAAAAACGCAACCCACAAAACATGTAGTTTTCTCGATACCCATCTCGAGAAGATCAGCAACAATTCTGATATCTTCGCTACCTTTGATCACTCTCATTTCACCACCACAACATGCAGAGGCCAGAGAGAGACGCAACAGGAAGACCATCCCTCTTGAAGATTATCTAACAACTCGTACCCACTTTAATCTCTCTTGAATATTACATAATAATGTCGTATTTGCTTTCAACATTTTGTGTTTCTGTGGTTGGTCTTGATATCCAATGATTTACAATCTTGGATTGCAACAAACAGTGATTTGAATTGTGGGAAGTGGTTGATGAATTATGTTGATTTTATTGTTATTGAATTTTGAAGCTGATGGATTGAAATACTATGATGTTGTGGAGGGCAAAGGTCCAGTAGCTGAAAAAGGAGCAACAGTTCAGGTTGGTTGTCAATAGAATTTGGAGATTGATACAAAGTTTTTCTAAGTTTTTAGGGACTAAATTTATTTATGTTCCTGATATACTTGTTTATCAGGTTCACTTTGACTGCTTATATCGCGGTATAACTGCTGTGTCAAGCCGGGAATCTAAACTTCTGGCTGGAAATCGTGCAATCGCGCAGGTTTAATCCCTTTTTATCTGAACCTGATGCCTATGTGCCTTTGTGCGTTTGTGCGTTTTTTTGGTTTTACTACTGATTTGTGCATATATTTGAGAGTTAAGGGACCTGCTGTCTTTCTGTATGTGTGTGCGTGGGCGCGTGTTTTATTAGGTTTAGTACTGATTCGTGCATATACTTGTTTCGAGAGTTAGAGGGACCTGGTGTCTCTGTGTATGTGTGCGCGTGTGTGTTTTATTGGTTTTGGTACTGATTCGTGCATATACAGTACTTGTTTCGAGAGTTGGAGGGTGGGGAGGAGTATTTCTTACCATGATTATGTGTTTTATGTAATTAGGCCTAAGTGGTCAAAATGTGTATCAGCAGTGTAGCCTTATAGTGTTCTTCATCCAATCAAATAACATTTTCTGCTCAACATAGGTTGAATTTTTACATCAATAAGTGATTTGCTTATGCTAATGCTCATTTCATCTTGCATTGTTTAGCTATATGAGTTCAAGGTTGGAAGTGTCCCGGGCAAAGAACGAAAACGCGACTTTGTAGACAACCCAAATGGTCTTTTTTCTGCACAAGCTGCACCAAAACCTCCACCAGCTATGTATTCAGCGACAGAAGGAATGAAAGTAGGGGGAAAGGTAATAACATTTTGTTTTTCTTCATGTCTCTTTATATTATGTGCGATTAATGTTGTAATTCGTTTTAGTTTCTCACCCTCGTTTTTCATCCTCCTCTGTCTATCTTTATGCAGAGGACTGTGATTGTTCCTCCAGAGGCCGGCTATGGCAATAAAGGAATGAATGAGATCCCGGTAATAGCTTGAAGTTTATATATTTTTGAAGTTAATTATTTGCACATCTATTCTCATTTTCTGCTTTCAATTTCAATGTTTTTTTATCAAACAGTTTGTGAGTCTACAAATTCTGAAGCTGTTAAATGTTCAATCTTGCAGCCTGGGGCTTCATTTGAGATGAATATCGAGCTTTTACAAGTAACGCGACCTGAAGTAAAGTAAAAAGAATAATCTGGGTGCTAACCGTCACTGCGTAAATGAATTTTTTTTTGCTGTCTACATATTTCTCAGACTTTGATAAGAGAATGATAGTAGCTGCTTGATTCATATTCAGAGAGCGATTGCTTTCACCAAAGCCCTACATTTTTACAAGAGCTATTCATTGTAATTTTTTTTCGAATCATATCGAAACAAAGCTCTGCTTTTGTTGTTTCTTCATTTATCTATGATGCAGTAAAGCAAGCGGCGGAAATTCAACTTTATCGATCAGTAGGGTTTAAATATCATATGCGAATCTGTCACTACACACTACGGAAATAAAACATAGAATTGAAGTTGGCACAAAAAATGTTCCTTAAATAACAAAATTCTGGCGCGCACCTCCACACACCCCCCCCCCCCCCTAGCATTTGACTTCATTATAAGGTCATCAAGCTCGGCGAGGGAATTATAAGCTTTAAACCTATTGTTAGGTTTTATATCTCATCGATGATGTCCAGAAGATTGTCAACCTCCTGCCTCAAAGCTGTAATTTTCTGCTGCTGTAAAGCGATTCGGCTTTCGATATCACGTGCACCGGTCTTCTTCTCATAGCAGTCCACCACAGTCGAATGTTTGGCCATCACCTTCTCTTGCAATTCTTTCTCCTTGGTTACCAGCTCTTCCACCTATTTATACAGCTAGTATTTAGACAATATATTCATAGCAAAGTGGAATGCTGCAAAAAAGCAAATTAGCAGTGAATGGTGATCGAACCTTGGGCAATATTTGAGCAGCTGTGGAGGAAGATTGCAGGAATGCTAGCAGGGGCTTCAACTCCTTGGAAAGCTCTTTCAACAAAGCATCGGCTGATTTGCGAGTGGCTTTGCAAGCTTGAGCATCCCCTGTTCTAGAAAGATCACGCAGCGATGCTTCCAGCTTATCGTGTGTTGTTAAGCATCTGTTGACTATATTTTGGACCTGCTGAATTGTTGCCAGGACCTGAAATTAAAGGAATCAAAGCTTATATTAGATAAGATGTGGTATTGTTATATATTGACATATTGTACATGTTATAGATAGAACAGAAGTAAATGACGTAACAACACACACTAGTTACCTCTTCCCACTGCAGTCTGGCCAGATAAGAAGGAGAAGACTTGGAGATTGACATGTCAACGTGCATACATACAATGCCAGCAACAAAAAGACAGAAAAAGCCGACAATCAACATCAATGGCTCCCTAAGCATTGAAAGACTGTTGAACTTGTAGTGAACCTGTGAAATAAACAATAACCATGACATTAATATTCATGATAACTTCCCTAGAAGATGATAATGTTATACACGCTATTGAGTGAAACATGAAATGGTAAGTAATAATACAGATTAACCTAACCATGTAACAGAAATGAAAAATGGATTGCTATGTAATCCACAAAAAGGATCCTCGCAACAATCTTTCTTTTGTTTTAAAAAAATATATTATTCATTGGTAAAACCCAAACACAAGCCATCTTTTGATAGGAACACTCGTGGTTGCCATTATTCTGAAAAATACCACTTCTGGCATTAAAAAGCTGTAACAAATTAGAATACATCTCTCTTTACCAATCAGTATAGTTGATCACGGATCCCTCTCAGGAATTCTAAACCTTAAATAATGTGTTTCGGGTGGTTCTTCTATTGTCAACAGTTTTAAACTAAGCTCATTCTCTCACTATTTAAAGTAAACTGCAAAAGTTGATGTATGAAAGATACTCAAGCCTACAAAATGCTAGGAATGAGAACTTCATTCACATTGAATGAGGTGATAAAAATACCTGGAAGTATTGATTCAGCTCTGGCACAACATTAGTCTTTTGCAGGACAGCCACTGGTCTACCAGCGATGTCCAAGTGTGATACTTTGGTCTGCATTAAAGCACAAGCATGGTAAATACAAAAGGACTACTGAGTTCCAAATTCAAGACAAAAAACAAAAACAAAAGATTTAATTTTGGAATTGAAAATGATTAGTGAATATAATAAGCAATGAGTGAAATATGACATGAAAACCTAAGTTTTTTAATACCTCTTGTGACTGTTCTATGGGAAATGGAGCAGAGACAGATATATCTGTAGATCCCTCAGGCAAAACAACCTGTAATCCGAAAGTAGTGAGTCAAAGATAGCAAGGATGAACTTTCCTCTGAATCAAGGCTGCAATTCATGCTTTATGGCACACATAAAAAGAATTTGAATTACAAGAAACACATTGTGGGTTCACTTTGGACGGCCATTAGGCTATTTGCAAATTGGTCCTATTACCAACCTTGACAATGAGGTTATCAATGATCAATTCATTCATAGGGCTTCCAAAAGTGATGTTAAGGAAACGTTTCCCCTCGGACGCAAATAAAAAGTCTTTAAGTGGAAGCCCATAACCGATGGTAAATGCAGTTTTCCAACCACCAAACATTGGATATCTTGGTTCAATCAACAATTCTGTCTGCAATAAATGAGAACACTTGAGTTAAAATCATGAATTGCTATTTGAACATCTTAATTCACATAATTTAAAAAATCAACCTTCTTGGAATCACTCCGGAGATTAGATGTTGATATATTTCCAATTTCATCTCTATAGTAAACTGAATGAGCTCTCGGTGGCAATCTTGCTAAGAGATTTCTAAATGCTGATGCACCTCGGATGTTGGGTCTGGCCTGGAAATCAAGCCTGAATTTAAAGCCATATTGCAAAGTCAATGTTGTAGCAAGCACTTACAATGACAATCCCAAGTAACAGGAAAAAAAGAAGAAGCACGAAACAAAAGAACAAACCTAGAAAATTCACCCTTGCTTTGTGCACCTCCGTGGACAAGCTTGTAATGCTCAGTGATCTGTACATTACCCCAATGGGAAATTTCTATCTCTCGCTCCAACTCTTCAGCAACCGCAAAAGGCTGATTACTTTCAAAATGAGCGACTATAGGTGAGTATGAGAAAGAAGGGAGATTTTCATAAGGACCGTATTTGATCTCTGAACCTTGGATCTTAGTGTTCTCTATTTTTGTATAAGATTCAATTCTAGCATCCGGTAATTTAACACTGAGCGACTGGACCTTGACAATGTATGGTGTGAGGTAATGAGCACTGTCCTGGAAAACCACAAGCTGAATATCAGCCTGCGTAATTTTCTCAGGAAACGGTCGCAATGCATGAGTGAATACAGCCAAGACATCGAAAGTAAAGCTATCCCCCTTTCCCAGTCCCTTAGGTAATGATACTGAGTAAAAGATCAAGGCCGCAGGCATTCCTTTCGGGTTGACAACTTTGATAGGGAGACTAACAGCAGAACTTTTCACTTTCCCTTTTCCTTCACTAGTTGTCGCCACCAAATGTGCCAAGTTTTTCGCCTGGACCTCAGGAAATGCGAGCAAAACTTCGGAGACCACCTCGGAACCAGCATTCTCAACCTACAAAATCCAGTATGAAATTATGTGAGCATGCTTTTGTCCACTAACCCTAAAAAAAATAGGAACTTTGATAAATTCAAATTTCAAAAACACATCAAGAGATTTTATTAACAATCAAGTTCAACATGTTATAAAACCAGCTTTATAGAACTGAGCAGAGGGTGTATTCGTCACGCACCTTCAGTGTCGAAGTGATTCGAACAATTTGTGAAGTCAAATCAATCTGCAACAGAGAATTCGGAAATCGTCAGCACCAGCAATCATTTCTACATCTAAATCCTTAAAAAAATTGAATTTTGAAAAACGTCTCCTTCATTTTCCAACTTCTGCTAAAAACTTACACACAAATATGAAATATGTAAAAATACATTACACTAGACAAAACTTTCAAACTTAATATAAACCATAAATGCTAAGGTTCTACATTTTCATCGAATAATTGTGAACTGACTTCGAAATTTTACATGAATTGATACTCCAAGTAACATCACAGATCGATTGAAATGAAACGAGACACTTACGCGTCGATCGACTTTGGAGATGATCAGATCGGAGAGCGCAGGAGATGCGAGTACGGCGAGTGTGAAGACGAGCAAATCGAACCTGAATCCCATCTCGATACGTCGTCGCATTTACACGGAATCAATCCCTAAACTAGGACTTCAGCAATCCTGACTTCAATTTTCTGTCTCATACACAAACATAAATACGATGACGTTGGGAAGTTGACCAGTACTACGTCGTTTTAGGTACTTTAATTGGGTAAATCTTGGGTTTAACCGATTCAACCGAAACCTTCGAACCCGAACCTGAACCCGAAACCATTTATGGAAAATATAATCGGGTATATGGACATGACGTGGATTGTTGCGATTGGATCACCATGATTGAGCCTTAAAACGTGGATTTTAATTGGGCCTAGGCCCAATATCACTATTGAGGAAACACGACGTGGAGTGCAGTGATTGGACAAAGAAGTTGGACCCTGATTCGATACGACCCTTGTGTTATTTTTGGTAATTATCTTCCCCGACTGCATCGGTGCTTCAAAACTTGGAAGATAACGGTTTTTACAGTGAGAGAGAGCGTGAGTTTCTCTTCTCTCTGTGAGGTTTTTGGCTAGGGTTTTGTGCGCAGTTAATTTGATTTTTTGGATTTTTTTTTTATTTCATTCGAAAAAGAAAATAAAAATGGAGACGTCGTTGAGGTACGGGAGAGACACGAAAGCTCTGAGAATCCATGCCAAGGAAAAATTCCCTTTTGATTCCAAAACTTTCTTGCAAGTAAGTCAAGCTCCTTTTTATTTTATTTTTTAATTTTTTTAGCGTATTGTGTTATCAATTGTTCAATTTTTGTGTACTTACTAAGTATTATTGACTGATATTTTTACAATGCTGTAATTGTTGCACATTCTGTTGGATTTTTATTTGTTTTATTCGAAATTCTATGGGCTGAGTTTGTTAAAGTATATTAATTTTTATTGGCACTCAATTGCTATAGTGTTATTGAGCTTGGTTTTGTATTTGATAGTTTAATAATTGCGATTGTGCTATTGTTGGAGTTATGGTTGTTGAGTTAAAGTTTGGGGATTGGGTTTTGGATGACAATGGTGTGTTATTGGAAAATTTATGATATAAACAGTTTCTTGACACTGCCGTATTTAGACTTATTTCTAGAGCAGAAGTTAATGCTTGGTTACAGGCTTGTAGCATTATTGTCTTGTAAACCGCTGTGGCAATTTCAATATAATTTTTTGTATAATTTGAGTCCTATTCTTGTGAAAGCGTGCTTTGCACGGCGATGGAGCTGAATTTTAATGAAAACGCTTTGTATTGTTGTGGAGTGAGCTCATGTTTATTTGTCATGTTTGGCTTTTGTTTGTCTGAGAATTATTTCATATGGTTGAATACCTGAATATTTTTTATCTGGACAGTTTCATTCGATATTATCTTACAAAGATTTTTCAAGTTTTTCTACATTTGTGTTTGTGTTAGGTTCATGGAGAGCTTGATACACGAATTGGAACTCCAAGTTATATTGGTGCAATGCTAAGGCATTTCTACCCAGACGTATGTTCTCATAACTTCACAGTTCTCCTGTTTTATTTATTTATTTATTTATTTATTATTATTTTTTTATGATGGCATGTTAACAAAATTTGATTTCTCTTCTCACTGTATATTTATATATCTAACAACTGTCTGTAGTTATCAGCAAGCCTTGGAGTGGGGTTGCAGTATGATAGACATGAGAAGCTTAGGTACACGGTACGTGGTAAAAAAGCATTTCCTGTGACAAGCAATGGACTTTTAAGCTTTAATATCAAGGGAAGATGTGATGTTGACCAAGAGTTTAAACAGGTTAGCCTTTCTTTGAGTTTTGAGAATATTGCTAATATAAGTAATTGGTAGATTAAGATCAATCCTCATACTATAGTGCTTATGACTCATTTTCCTCAATATAAAAAGTTTCAGCAATTGTTATTGCTACTTTTCTATTCTTCATTTTTTTTTCTTCATTTTTTTTTTCAGTTGCAGTTTTATTGTGTTTGTAATCTTCTTTTTGTTCCCATGGGATAGATGCCAAAGAATGTAAATTGGGATCCTTGTTTATATTTTTATTTATTAATGTTTTCTTCTGCTGTTATGTACTACTATCATCACAGAGAAAATCAAGAGGAGCTGCTGAATTTTCTTGGAGCATATTCAATTTTCAAAGAGACCAAGATGTTCGAGTGAAACTTGGGTATGAAGTGTTTGACAAGGTATGTATAGAAAATATTTATGTTTTGTTTTTGGTTGTTATAGCTGATCTCTTGTGTCTTTCTTCAATTGATATTGGACAAAGAGAAGAATTTTTTGCTTTCTCCATATTGGTTCAAGATGATTCCTGATTTGTAGTGCTTCTTAATTTCATCCCTTTTTTCCATTTCTATATGATATTTTCCATAAAATTAAACTGTATTATTTTCAATATTGGACTGTACACTTTCTAAGTTGAGAGGTAGAATTCAACGTCAGTATATCCCTCTGACAGATTGCTGTAACTTACAGTAAAGAGATTTGCATAACTTACACAGTTACACTTAATGAAATTTTGAAGTTATGAAATTTCCTTCAGTTGTATCGATGAGTGGATTAAACTTCAGATTGGGGCAAATATGGGATCAAATTCAACTGTAGTTGGCTTCCCTTTTTAATCAACTATTACCATGTCTTCAGTAGCTATTAACTTAGTTCTGCTGTGGCTATTTTTCATTTCAGGTTCCATATCTGCAGATTAGAGAAAATAATTGGTCACTCAATGCTGACATGAATGGTCGGTGGAACGTGAGATACGACTTGTGAGGAAGACAGACTTGAAACTTCTCTAGAGGTGATACGGTTCACCGGAATTGATTTTAAACGTTTGTAATTTAATTTATTAAACAGCTTCTGTCATAAGTAAAAATCCTATTTAGCAGCTACTTAGCTGAGGATACTTTCTGGAACCGCAATGGTATGGATATTGAATCCTTAATTCATATCTCCATTTTCTTTTCTTTTTCTTTTTTGGCTTCCCTAAAGCATCTATCTTGCCTTTTCTATGCGGGGAAGAGTCTGACCTGTATCACATATCTCATTATGGATGCCGTTTAGCTTTACTTAAAAGATAATTCACTGGAAATCGGAGGATAGATGATATAAAGCCAATGAGAATTACTCATATCATAGGGAAAATCTTGCATATGAAAGTGGTTTCAGATAGAGAGAGCAAATCTTGCCAGTCAATGAAAAGCTAGAAACAGTAGTGAGGGACCATTTTTGAGGGGAGCATGGAAGAGAGAGAGAGAGAGAGAGGTTGTTTTGTTCTATGTCTCCAATCCTTAATGTTTTGACTTAGTTGGCATTTTGTCTCCTCTCTTTTTTTTTGCCTAGGTTTTGGTGAACTGTGAATATGCTTTTACTATTGAGTTGTGTCATAAAAGATGATCTGTTAATGACCTTTTTTTTTTCATTTGATACCCTCAACCTTGATTGATTGAATCTATTGACGCCAAAATTTAAGAAATTTCTCACTTATTAGGCACAAGAGACTGCCACCCACGAGGTGTTAATAGGGTCAGTGTCCTTAAAAGAGCCGTAGTAGGGTTAAAGCTAGTTGATGTGGTTTCCATCCCTAACAACAGAATCTTTACAAAGATCAAAGTGTTGTGTTTGTTCTCATAGTAACAGTTGACCAGGTAATGGTTTTCTGAGGTTGGCTAGATTTGGCAAGTGGTTTTGGTGGTGGTGGGCAAAATTTGGTTTGATGAATTGTAATGTGAATCGCTAGCCACCAAGTTGGAAAGAAAGCCGAAAAAGTCTCTCGTAAGGTCAATAAAGATAAGACAGAAAACGTGTAAAGAGAGTTTGTTTAGACTAGGATAAGAAGAAAACCATTAAATAATGGTGGCTGCTGCTTTGTGTGTTTGTGTGTATAGTTGTCAAGTTTACCAACAAAGTAACCAAGACTTGACCCACTCACATGATATGGCCCATACCACATGCATTTAACATGTTAGGCTCCTCACTACTGCCCCTTTGACATGCCTCTTCTGATATTTCTTTATTAATCGCTTACTTTTTCGATGTTTAACGGTAGAAATATGATATCATATCTGTTTGTAAATAACTCGCTAAATGTATGTCTGTGTTTGAAACGAATTACTAGTTTAAGTCGAGTTGATGCTCTAATTATTCGGAAAAAACTATCGATTATCGATTTGTATTTAAAACGAATTACTACTATAAAACTGTGAATTGAGTCGATACTTTGTTTGCAACGTGTACGGGTAAGTACATATGGGGACCGACAACTTACAATGTTTGTTGGTCATCATCCATTTTAGTGAGCTAGGTTTGGGATTGGGGAGACCTTTTAATTATACGATTGTTGAAAATATCGGTTGTGATTGTGATATTGATACATGCTTTGATGTATTGTGCACCCACCCTCCTCTTTTGACTTCCTTTTGCATTCCTGAAAATAATACGAAAATAATATTAAAAAAAAACCCCACTAAAAGACTTGAAAATTTGGACATAGTTTTTTTACATTTAAATCTTTTACGTGTGACACTTGGGCCTCCTGCCAATGTGGTCGGACTCTCCCCTGGGAGCCTCTACCACCACGGTTCAACGCCCAATGTGTACGTGTATATATTTAGATTATTTGTCCCTCTTGACCACTAATCCCAAGGGTGGTTTGGTGTCCCACCAATTGTGGTTGCTCTCTCCCGCTTGTGGCAAAATATCTTTTACGTGTAAAGATTTAGACACCGTTGTCCGTGAGTGCATCTACCTCTTTCCGCCTTGAATCATGATTGCTATCTAGACTTAAATACTCTCTTTTAATGTTATCTATAAGAAACATTTAATGCTATCTATCCTGTAATTCTTTTTTGGGTTATTACCATTAGTCCCCGAAACTTTACATAAATTTACATTTTACCCCTAAAACTTTTTGTTTGTAAGCATTAAACCCCTGAACTCCCATTTATTAGCAAAACCTGACTGTAGATACCCCTCAAACAGGCGTCCAAGGGTAATAAACCAAACTGTTTACAAATAAATAAGAGTTCAGGGGGTTTAATACCTTAAAAAAAGTTGAAGGGGTAAAATGTAAATTCATATAAAGTTCAAGAGGAACTAGTGTTAATAACCCTTTTTTTTTTTTGTTACCATAATATTCAAAATAACATAATAAAGTGATTTGTAATTACTACATTATCATATCATTGATTTGACAAGTAATTTTTAACCTATCACATCATGTTACGACTATATAATAATTGTAAATTTCGATGAAAGCATTCAATAATATTAGTATTTCCTTATACTTCAAAACATTGGTATTTCTTTCCCTCAATTCGAATTTTTTTTTTTTTTTAATGGAAATAGCACCTGAAAATCTGGAAAACCAGATCCAGGGTAAGGTTACAACCAAACTGGGACTCCACAAATAAAACTAATTGAGCACAAACCCAGATCAGAGTCCCACAACGGGAGAAAAATGCCCACACAAGAGTGGGATTACAACCAAAACTAAACTAAACACAAAAAAACACACAAGCTGAAACTGATCAGGAGGAGAGACCCAAGATGTCGCCGTCGGAGATGCCGATCAAAACCTCCAAATCACCATGCCGATCAAACCTCTATCAGTAACAAAGCCTGACTCCGCAAAGCAAAAACCGACTGAGATACTGAGATACTATGTTGGACTGAATGAATTTTTTTAATTCACTTTATTCCATTTTTAATTATTGTAAATCTTGTTATCTTGGATTTGGGTCCCCCCATTTTTCTTCTATTATAACTTTTGTTTTTTACCGTAAGATATTTAGATGTCCAAGATTCTACATGAATCATGAAAAAAAAAAAAGGTGGTGTCTCCACTTTTTTATGACAAGTTAATCAAAGACAAAAATGATTTACTTGTAACTTTTTTCCAACACCGTCACTCACTGATATTGATAAGTTAATTTGAAGAAAAACAATAATTTAATAATTGATTAAACGTGTACAAATAGATATATGCCATATTAGCAAATACCATCTACCAGAGCCACCAGACTACCACCAACAAACATGGAAAACATATAAAAATAATTTGTGAAAAAGTACATAAGCTACCTCATTTATAGATATTTGTTGCAAATAATTAACTCCATTCTTTCTTCTTTTCTTTTTTTTTTGGGGTTAAAATAATAATTATTTAAAATAGAGCTTTAGATCTTAAAAAAAAAAAAAAGGAATTATAATTGAAAAACTCCTCCTCATGAGCTTTTGATTGGTAGAGGTTTAAACTCTACTAGTCTCTATTGAAATTATAATATACAATCTCAAAAGCATAACCAAACAACTCTAAAAAAACTCAAAACTCTAAAAGAACTCAAATGGAGGTGTGCAGAGCTTTTGAAGTAGTAGAAAACTCAACCAAACAAGTACTTAGAGTGTGTTTGGTATGACTTTTCAAGTAGAGCTTTTAGAGTAGATCTTTTTGTAGTAAAGCTTCTAACAAAAAAAGTTTTTGGTTGTGTAAATTAAAAAAATGTGTCGACAATGTATTTTTAGAAATAGTTTTTGATTGAGTGAATTATAAAAATAGTATTGACAATGTATTTATAATGAAAGAGTTACGTGGAATATCCAAAATTTATAAAGAGTAGTTAAGACAATTAATATGTTAAAAAAAAATTAAATTAAAAAAAGAAAAAGAAAAAAAAGCCAAGTAGACATAAACTAGCTTTTATAGAGGGTAATTGAGACAATTCATATATTCAAAAGGTTGTTTTGGGTTTTACCAAAAAAAAAAAAAAAAAAAAATTCTAAATAGCTTTTAGCATTAAAAAAGTGCTTGTGATCTTTTCAAAAGTCATACCAATCATAATATAATTGTCAAAGTTGTATACAAAAATTGGGATTTAAAGTTAAAAGAATGACAATTTATAGAATTTGAAATCCGATTGTTTATGCATCTCTACCTCTATATTTTTTATGAAGTTCGAGTCTCATCTTATGCTAAGGGTGTCAAATTTCCGTTAAAGAATCATTATTATGATTCCCGATTAATAAACAAGTGGTGTATGATTTTTTAGATAATTGATTTAAGATTAGATGACTAGTAGGTGAATATCCAAAGAGATAAGGCCAGTTAAAACGACTTGGCTTGGCAGTTTCTTTTAACAAAAGCATGACTTGTGAAGTCTTTGTCATTCAACAAAAGAGAAAGGGCAGAGATGTAATCAATCCAAACAAACAAGGTTATTTACGTAAAAACGCATTAACAAAATTTACTTAAACAACAACACTTAACTAAAAAAAAAAATAATTAATCTCCCAACAGATTCTCTTATTATAAAAAAAAAACCTTTAAATACACACAACACAACACACTCACATAGTCAACACTTCAACAACAAAAACAAAAAACAAATTTAACAAAAACAAGAACTTTCTCTCTCTCTCAAATTTCACATGACTCGTCCTTTACGGTTCCTAGGCGGCGCTGTGAACACGACCGCAGTCGATCCTCCGCCGCAGCCTCCCGGTGTCGACTCCGACTACGTCGTCATCCTCGCCGCCCTCCTCTGCGCCCTTATATGCGTACTAGGCCTCATAGCGGTGGCTCGCTGTGCCTGGCTCCGCCGTCTCTCCGGCGGAAGCAACGCCAGCGGAAACAACAACAACGGAGCCAACACGAACTCCGCGCGCGCTTCTTCCTCAGCTAACAAAGGACTTAAGAAGAAGATCCTCCGCTCGCTCCCGAAGCTTACCTTCTCAGCCGAGCTCGCCTCGAAGCTGTCCGATTGCGCGATTTGCCTTACGGAGTTCGCCGCCGGAGACGAAATTCGCATCCTGCCACAGTGCAATCACGGATTCCACGTGGCGTGCATCGACACCTGGCTGGGATCTCACTCCTCTTGCCCTTCCTGCCGCCAGATTCTCGTGGTTGCCAGGTGCCAGAAGTGCGGTGGCTTCCCGGCTGCCAGCTCCAGCTCCGGCGCTGGAGCTGAATCCAGCGAAGCCAGATCGAAGGAAAGAGAAGACGACATTAATAGGTTCTTGCCCTAGTTTTTTTTTTTTTTTTTTTAATTAGGGTTTATCTCAGTTAATTGTTGTATAATTAAGTATATATAGAAACAATGTTCTTGCTTGTTAATTGTATAATTAGATCTTAATTAATGTTTGTTTTAGGCTTCATTAATTACTTCTACTCCCATTTCATCTGAATTCTGCAATTCGGATTTGTAATCAAGAAAAAGTAAATACTGGGTTTCGATCGATATATCAATGGTTCAAATTTATCAATGTTGAGGTAATTCATATTACATATCTAATTAACCATTATTAAAAGTCAATAAGTCAATGAGCTGAGTTAAGGGTTTGTATATCTAGGAGAAACGACCGAATATCTACTTTGACAAGACGGAGAGAAAACTCATCACACATATACTGATTTAAACCCTACTTAAACCCTACCACCAGTAACATCACTAACAAGGTATGGGAATCCACCAGATAAAAAAATGATAATACGAGAAGAATATTCCTCACACATACCTTTAAATGCAAGGACCGAATAAAGCAATCGTGTAAGTTTTCTTTTGATATATATATATCAATAGCAATGCAGCAACAATCAAATATTGGCGGATGCGTGTAAGTTAATAGAGGATCTAAATAAGCACATTATGATTCCTTTTGTTATTGTTTCGAAAATTGATAAAAACAACTCTGTTAATTACTTGGGGGGGGGGGGGGGGGGGGGGCCATGGAATCGATAAAAAGGAAAAAAGGGGTCCCTGTAATCTCTAAAAATGCAAGCTAGTCCATTTAATGTGAAGGAAGGAATCCATTAGTGACGGCTTATCAGTCCTTTTATTTTTCTTTCTTTTTCAATTCTTACTCCTAATTTAATCACTAGTCTAGGTCAAGGTCTTTCTTTCTTTTTTTTTTTTCCTTTTTTTTCTTCTTTTTTTTTTTTGATAGGAAGGTCTTGGTCTTTCAAATAGGGTTATTGGTCCTTTTTTCTTTTTTTCTTTTTTTCTTTTTTTTCTTTTTTTGCTTTATTTTTCAATTCTTGGTCCAAATTTAATCACTAGTCTAGGTCACTCAAGGTCTTTCAAATGTCAATACAATCTCTTCGACACGACAAATCTCATGAAATTTTTTTGAGGTTTCAGGTACAAAAGTTTCGTACATTTTTTTATAGGTGCCTTACGGATAATTTTGTATAAATTTTTAGGAGATTAGTAGGTGAATTTTGTCTCTACTCTCAAAATTCCAAAATCATTGAATAAAAGAAAACTTATGGTTGTATGTAAACATTAACTTGCCACCTACCCCAAGATGCAAGGAGTGTGGAAATATACATAATCACTATCAAATATACAAGAAAACAAAAACTTAAAAGGGAGAGATGTAATCTTCTTAAAATATGATTGCTACTTGTGCTATAAATGGAAAATGGGTTGGTTTAAGTCACTAACAAAGAAAAAAAAAAAAAAAAAAAAAAACAACTTGTTCTCATTTTTAAACAAGAGATAGAAATCAAAAGTTGGTAACCCACTAACTAAAAAATTTAAATTAAACTAATTTACAAGATATGATTAAATATTCACTTAAATAAAATAAATGTAATTAACAAAACCCAATTTGAGAAAATTTAATCCTCAACTTTGGTTTCTATATATTCTTCTTTCTTGTCTTGACCTAACAAAGATTGTGTTTGTCCACCTTATATGCTATTACTCTAGATTATTTATTTTAATGTTAATGTTCTATTCCTTTTTCTTTGGAGCCGTTCAATAAAATAAGCAACATATGGTCCACTAACAAAAAAAAAAAATTAGCAGAATAACACTATATATGGCGGCTTCCATATATTTTGTCTTTTGTAAATTAAATACCACTTTCAAAAAAAAAAAATTAAAAAAAAAATCATTAAATACAAGCAATCTGCCTATGAAGCTGTGGGCAATACCGACAAGGAAAATAAATTAAAATAAAAATACCGACAAGAGAAAAAGATTTGTGATAAACATGCTCTGTGATATTTAATTGAAGGAAAAGGAAATAAGATTTTCTTATGAACTTTATGACGATTACGAATTATCCCTACTCGATGATATTATGAATTTTATCTTAACATTTTAATAATATTTTACCGGTTAAAGTTAATATGTAACGATATTTAAAATGATTCATATGAAGTGTGTGACTAGATAATACATGATAAAAATTACGTTATTACAGATATTTATTACTTTCTGTTTAATGGTAAGCATAAATAAGAAACTCAAATCAAATATGAATCATCAATGATGACTAACACTACATCAATTATTTGATAGCTGATGCTAATATTTAATTAGGACCAAACCGAAGGCCTAAACCACTACTAATCAAAGAATTCATGAGAAAACTTAAAACTAGTAAAGTGAGATTTGTTTAATTAGTGATCAAGTTATAGACCAAATCACCCAAACACACTCTAATAATAATTGACAAGTGTTGAAGAGAAAGATGCAGTCAAGCACAATACAGGTTTAGTGTTCATGCATCTTTGACTCCAGAATAAATTCTGTAATCTTATTTCTTAATTATTTTTTTTCTTCTTTAGATAGATAAATTAATTATAGGCTTTGCTTCAAGATGCCTATGCCTTCAAAATTTAAAAGTTTTTTTTTTTTTTTTATAATTATTATTAAATTAAATTAGTGGTGTTGCCTTGACAGTCCACATCCCTGTTTAAGTTATATAATCAAGTAGACAAGTTGTGAAATATAAAAAGACAATTGTATAAAATAATACTGTTAATACAGTAAGAACTTTGTACTAAAAATATTATTTTTTATTCGTTCAATACATTCTTGTATAATTAATCGTATTTAAAAAAAATCATACAATTTTCCCCATGTCTGAGAGTTTGAGTTTTTCCATAAGTATTTTACAAATATATGTTAGGGAGTTTTATCCCCGTTGCTTATAGTAAATATCTTCTGATTATGGTAGTGAATATTCGGGTGTGTTTGTAGTACTTGATCTCGACAAATCCTAGCCCGTTTGAGGACAATTTTCCCCTTCCACATTAGCGATGAGAGTTCGAGTTTTACAATACCTATATGTGTGAGGAAGTTTTATCGCCGTTGCTTGTAGTGAATATCCGGACACGTATGTAGTATTTAATCTCGGCAAATTATGACCTGTTTAGGGTGAGATTATTTTAAAAAACACTAAATGCTAGACAACCTAAAAATTTAGTCCAAATTTTAACTCAAATGATGTGACAAGTGGATTTTTCATTAACCATATCATCTTATGTTGTGTGTGGAAATGACAACTCACAATTTGAGTTAATTATTTGTGTTGTATAACATTTTCAAAAAAATCATACATAAAAGCAAAACGACAATTGAACAAGCGTATTGATCAAAAAGATGGTTAAAAAGGACGGGGATTGAACCCGACGTGAATCGAACACGCAACCTTCTGATCTGGAGTCAGACGCGCTACCATTGCGCCACGGATCCGCTTTGGTGTCAGCTCTGTCTTTATAGTGAGTATAATCGCAATTAATAGTCAGACTTTCGAGCAAAACAAACAAATGAGAAACATTTCGATAGAAGAACACAAAACAGCCGCGCATCACTGAGCTGAGGACCGTCAAATACTCAAATGTTATCAATAATCTTCTCGAAATGGCATCGATTTGGAGTCTCCAGTTTCACTCCCTCTGTTTTCCGGTAATTACACTAATCTCTCTTTCTCTCTCTGTGATTTTTTTGTTCTTTCAAAGTTTTGACTAATTGACTCTGTATTTTGATTTTTAGGTTTCGAAGCATCATCGAGTATTTCAATTTCCAAATGTAGTGAAACTTAGAAATGAATTTGCATTAATTGATGCTCAGCTGAACTCAAACCGGCTTTCGATTTACCGGAATTTTCAATTGAGAGCGGTTGGTTCTTCTGATGAAGACCAACCGGTCAAGACTAAAACTTTCGCTGTTGCTTTGAACGCAAAGGACCCAGTTTCCGAGATGCAAGGCTTTGTCACTTCTTTACCTCCTGTTGTATTTGTGGTAATGTCAATACTCTTTTGTGAAGTGGGTTTTGTGAAATTTATATTCTTGCGATTGATATTTGCTATATGTTTGATTCTACTTGCGTTTGAATTGTTGAATAGTGTTTACTAAATCAACCAATGCCTACCCAATAAAAGTAAAGTTAATCGTAAATTCTAGGAAGATATTTAGGTTTCAATGGATATATGGGGTTCAAAATTATGGAATCATAGGTTGGAAGATCGAAAATATCTTCAGATTTCTGATATTGCAATGATATTTTTATTATTGATATTTACATCATTGACTGTAGTGAAGAGAAATAGTTTAGTTGAAAACTTCAAATGTATTAGTTGACAGTCTTCTATAATTATCAGTAGCAATGATGTGAGATTTTTAAGTTGCATTTGGCTTTTTGAAGCGAAATGATCCAACTTTGTATGGATTCATGGAATTGTGTTATTCATTTTTTTTCAGATGAAAAGATATGGTGGGAGAAATATTGCAATTGGGTTATGCTTTGCAGCTGCATTTTTGGTTATTGCAGTCAGGGTGTTTATGGCAAGGAAGTTGAGGTACAAGAAGCCTGGCTCTGTAGCCGATCTTGTAAGACGTGGCCAGCTGAGATCTGATAGAAGAGGCATGTATGATTCCAATCCTTGAATCTTTTGCATTTTCGCTACAATTTTGTTCTGTTTGATAACTATATACCTCATGTGTGGTAAACTTGGTGATTTATGGTTACATTACATGATGATCTTTATCTACTGTAGTTTTTTTTAGATGCCTTTGACGTAACAAATACATTGGATTTTTCATACATATGAAGCTTTTAATTACAATATGTTCACATGGTGATGTAATTCTCTTGTAAATTCACCATTTTATTTTACAGCTCAAGACCTCTCAAGTATGAGGATCCTTTCAATAATCCTTTGGTGAAGGTTGGTAAGAACAATTCAACTGTAGAGATGTGTGGAAAGGTTTATCGCTTAGCTCCAGTTACTCTTACTGAAGAGGAACAAACTATCCATCAGAAAAGGAGGTCCCGGGCATATCAGTGGAAGAGGCCAACAATTTTTCTTAAAGAAGGTGACTCGATACCTCCTGATGTTGACCCAGATACAATCAGATGGATCCCCGCAAATCATCCTTTTGCAACCACTGCCAGTGACATTGATGAAGACTTGGCCCAGAACAACGTGTATCAAAAGCATGGTGTTCCTTTCCGTATTCAGGCTGAGCACGAGGCACTTCAGAGAAAACTTGAAACACTTCAAAGTGTAAGTGGTTTTGAAACCTTGAAATTTAGCATTTTAAAGATAGACCTTACCGCAATCTGAGTATTAAGTACACCTAATTTTGAAACCATGCTAGTAGCTCCATCGATAAGACGATAACAATAATCTAAGGTGATAATGCTCTAAATTTTACTTTCTAACAGCTGAGCAACTCAACCAGTTTGTGTTTGTTTTTGGCAACTGTACTACAGAATTAGTAGCAATATGAAAGTTTAAATAAGTTTATCGTTGAGAATTTTTATTGTTTGTTTGCAGGAGCAGAAGCTTAATAATTTAGTGATTGATCCAAGCCATGCTAAAGATTTCGAGAGGCCATTCAAGTTAAATCCGAAGTCACAGGAGCCCGTAGAACAAAACCCTTTCATTAATCAATCTGGTAACTCAAGGCCTCCAAAATCAGATGAAGTCCCGAATGCATTCAGAAGCAATTCATCCTCCTCAGAGGAAATGCAGAAACCCTAAGTGCGCCAAGCGGCTTCATCAAACAATGTTATCATCATTTTAATGATATTGCTCCGAGGAAATGCAGAATCCAATTTTCTTTTTAACAATTGCTGATAAGTCCAGATTTTGAGTCGAAATTGGCAGTACAATGTTAAATATTTAGCCCACTCCAAACATTCAGCTGTAAAATCAAAGGCCAGACTGTAAATAGAATTGCAGTGTTTTACTTTTATATATTCAATTTATCTTATGTACCCTGAATTTTTCATATCAGTATATGATTAATATTTTTTGTTGTTTGAATGTAATATATGTAGTCTTGCCGATTTCAGTTGAAAAGGTGGACACTTTCTGGGTATATCTTCAAGAAATTTGATGTAGTTGGACAGACCAAGTTTTGGTTCCGTCGGGTACATGTAAAGCATGTAATGTGTAATAAATCATATGACTAAATCATAACCACTCATGGTTAATCATATTAACTTGTAAACAAAATTTCCTTGCTTAGCACGAAGAGAATGAATGTGAATCATTTTCGTTTTCTAAAAAATATAAGGAACATTTACTAACCAGATAATTGAGAAAGCTAACTTGATTCCCAAGGGTTTTTAGAAATTCAGTTCCCTTTCTCTTATTAGGATTCCTGATTAGTAAAAATGTGTCCACCCATAAGGCGTTGAAATATTAATATAATATTTCAAACCAAATCTTTTGAATCTTCAATGCCCAGATAGGGCACAAACGCCCAAAATCAAGAATAGAGCATTAGACTCATCTCTATTTGAAGCAATATTGACTATGTAACTACTAGAATGCATTTCATTGCAATGATAAGGCCCCAAAATCTTTCCAGACAGGTGAATTACATTATTGCAGATAAAATTGCTGAAGGATTGGCTTAGTCAAGCCAATCGAAGCTTTGAATCATTCACTCTTGACGGTAGCTGCTTGTCTTGACCCAACAGCAAAGAATTCAGTGATAACTTCAAGAGGCATGCCTTTAGTTTCTGGTACTTTCAAGAAAACAAAAATCCATGAGATGACACACACGACAGCGTAAATGCCAAAGATACCGGCTAGGCCTATTGATTCGAGCAGCACTGGCAATGTATAGGTGACGATGATGTTCCCAATCCAGTAAACTAAGGCACAGATTGCAATGCAAAGGCCACGGACCCTTGTTGGGAAGATCTCTGAGCACAGAATATTTGGTATTGGTCCATAGGCAGTAACAAAGACACAGAAGTAGATCACAACACAAGTGGTTGAGACAGCCGCCGTGACAATTGTGCTAAAATTCACCAATTCACTAATGACTAATATGATCAGTGCAAATATCAACACAGGAATTGTCGTAAGCAGAAGCGTCCTGCAAGTTAGGGATAAGTTAAAGACAGTTTTTCTTGAAGAGGAAGAAGATAAAAGTATTCTGTCAAGGTTACTACTATGCAGTATTGCAGCAGAAGCAGCATGTTTTCATTTCCTTACAACATACCCCATCATCGATCCATTTCAACCTTTACGGTAACATTGTTTTCATTTTAATTATATGACAAAATCAGACATGCACTAAAAGCTGAAAGGCAATATGAACAAAAACAGAAAGGTTGTGTGATCCTACAGATAAAGGTTATGCCGTTCCAATGGAAATTATGTGAGAGACCTGAACTTAAAACACCAAATGGAAAGAGAAAAATATAGAACATAATTACCGTCTGCCTGATGTATCCATGAGCCTCATGCCTATACCTATGCAGGGAAGCATCAGCAAAGTTGTGGCTGCACTGATAAGGAATGATGCAGACTCTGTACTCAGGCCGAGGCTTGCAAGAAGAACTTCCACTCCTGCATCTTCAAGAATTTGAGGAGTGTAGTATAGGACCCCATTAATACCTGAAAACTGCCCATATGTGAAGAACATTTATATTAATAACTTTACCATTGCAATCAATCCAAGCGACCAAAATAGAAAAAATTTTAAGGTGAGAAGACTTAGACGAATGACTTCACACAAGTTTAGTGTATTCGAAAGAGGATGAAAACAAAAAGACAACTAAGTGAGTGTATTAGAATTGTGCTAACAGGGTCACCGCTTTCAGTTTAATTCAACAGAAACAAAAGCAAAGCAATGAATATGAAAAAAAAAAAAAAAAAAATTGTTTACCTGCTGTAGAAGCTGTATTCCAATCCCAACAATCAGTGCATGCTTCACTCCTGGATCATGAAGAGCGGCCCAAATTGGCCCCTTCGAAGCTGTTTCCGACGGATGAACCATTGCAGGTCCAACTGCATTCTTATCAATGAGTTGCCTGGAATACAGAGCGGGCATGCTTACAAGGGCTGCAGCCTGAATATAACCTTCCTCAGATGCGTCATGACCGGGAAGTGAAACGAGAGATCCATGCCGGGAACCTGGGACTCCCTCCTGGTGCAAGTAAATCCTTTTAAAGCCTCCTTCTTTCTTTCCGTCCTCGCCTTCTTTCTTATCCCATTGCCATGCTAATTGCCAACCGCCGCCAATGCCTGTACTACCAACTGCATCCCCAGTTCCTTCAATGAGACTGCCATGGCCTCTCATGCTCAGAATACTACCATGGGAAGGAGGGGGGGCCATATCCTTCTCTAAGCTTGTTGTCTGGCGAGATATTAAAGGACTGTGCAAATTGTCATCAGAATCCTCCCCAGCAGCAGCCTCCAATTCATAATCATCTCCTCTATGTAGGCTCTCCTCATCCCACTGCTCGTCTTTAACATGAGCATCTGCTGTACTGATCATGCTTCCAAAGTTCGGAAAAAGCATACTTCGCATACTTCCCATCTCTGGGAGTTTTTCATGGACACTACCAAATAGAGTTACAAGAGGATCCATGAGTGAGACACTTTGGTTCGCCAGGCTTCCCTGGCGAGAGATATGCGCCAGAGAACTCTGTCCAGTAACAGGTTTGGCAACCCACGAGAGACCCTCTTGAGGTCCATATAACCTGATTTTGTCTTTATCAGCGGCATGTTCTTGGCCATCAGCAAGTTCATCAGCTGGACCTATTATATATTCTTCTATAGATGTTTCACCCCCGAATCCAAGACCTTCGACCAGCAAAGCCATCTCACCTGTGGATTAAATAAACTTTAGTTAGACCCTCCAAAATGGTGAAAAACATCAGGGGTATAAAGTTTCCAGCTAAAATTTTCAGAAACAGAAAATGGGGCAAAAAAGGAGACTTCAAAACACAAATCAAAAAATAAATAATTATTGGATTATCTTCTTGGAGTTAATTTTCCCTTCCTTATCAACTGTAGTAACATTGAATAAATTAGAGTACACGGTATTGTACTATCACTGTCATTTAGTGTAATATAGACATTGAAAGTTTTGCATTGCTAAATATGATTTCTATTGGAAACTATCCTTTCAAACTCAGGATCACGAAGGAAAACAAACATAAAAGCAGAACATACTAAAATTTGAGCAGTACTGAGGAGATTGTATCTAAGCTTTCGATCAGTATATAAAATATCAATTGAGCCCTCTTATTTATTAATCAAAGGCAAGCAAACAAGAGTGTAATAAAATAAAGCATGGGCAAGGCCATCAGTACATCCATTAAAATCAGCAAAGAGAGCAATCTCTTGGCTAACGAAAAGTATCTAATCATATACCGGAAAAGGAAAAAAAAAATTCACAATAAAAAACAAACCTGAAACATCTTCCCTGCCGCGTAATTTCTGGAGAACCCTTTTAGCTTCAACCATCTTTCCTTTACTCACAAGCCACCGAGGAGATTCGGGCAGGTAGAATACTGTTAGTGCAAAATAGATAAGGGAGGGAATGGAAAGAATCCCAAGCATCAACCTCCAACTAGGTGAGGCCTCCAATGACATACCAAACACCATACAATACGACAAAAACATTGCAAATGAACCAGTGAATTGCGGAAGGGTATTTAACAATCCCCTTGTCTCTGACGGAGCAGTTTCAGATATATAAATTGGAACAAGAGTAACTGCCAGACCAATTCCAAATCCATCTAACAGTCTCGCTATGAGCAGGACATAAATATTGGGCGACCACAACATTATCAAACCACTAACAAAATAGAGTATTGATGACATTATTAGCATTGGACGCCGACCAATCCAATCTGATATGGCTCCTGAGCATGTGGTCACAGCTGTGGCTCCAATGAGCGACATGGCCACAACAAGAGCTTCTACAGTAGTAGTCAAACTGAGGTCCGTTTTGATGTAAACAACAGCCCCTAAAATCATAGAACAAATTATCATAAAAGTGCACCGGTTTACTTATCAACATGAAAAAATTGACATTCAGTACCAGCTGATTTAAGCAATTAAATTACCAGTGGAATCAAACCACACACACTCGTGAATTGAGGAAAAAAAAATAACAATCAAAACATGCTAAAATAAATTTGTAATCAGTGTTGATAGATTTCAAATGTGGAAATCCACATCAACATATCTTGATCACATTGAACAACAAACAAATAGATAACAACTAAAAATCTATAAGGAAGAAGTACCAGCAATTGTAGCGTTATCCCATCCTTGCAAGAAGTTACCGACAGCAGCAGCAATGGCTACAAGTGCAGCTCCGTGCATCTTTCCACCAATGAATTAATCTCCAAATACTTCAACAAACCTGCACAAAAAGAAGATCCCAAATAAAAAATCGAATAATCAACCATTCCATCATTAACATAATTCCAATTCACTGACCAATAACCTCACTATCACTACAATAAAATACTTGGTTCCTATCTATCAATCAATCCTTACAAGAAAACCAATGACCACAGAATCAAATCCATAGATTCACAATACCAAAATCAGCATATCCACATCCACATATTAACAATGACAAACACTACAATGATAATAGTACTCAACTCAGCTAATAAGAAACTAGAGAAACCATCAACACCACCAGATTGAAAATTTAGATCTCTTAGATAGCTCACCTATTGTAATCCCCAAAAAGGGTAAAAATCAAATGACCCTTATAGCCACAAAGACAGTGAATTTATAGTACACTCACAACCCACAACAAGTACTCTATAGCATGTACCGGTTAAGAGAACAGTTTCATGAACAAAACAGAACAAAAATCCGCAAACAAGTGAATCGACTTGCTTCTTGGATGGAATCTAAATGCAAGACAAGAGAGTTTCTCATGAGCAAAACAAAAGCTATATATATTTTTGCCAAAGATACGCTTCCAAACTGAAACAACACCCCACAAACACAACACAACTGCCTTTTCTTTTTATCTCTAACAACCCTTCAAACAACCATCAAACACTCGACAAGTGAACTCACTGCACTCGTTCACTGACTCGGAAAAAAAAAAATTCTCTTTTTTTCCTCAGAAACTCAACAACTACAGATTATAAATTATGGGTCCGGACACAGAAGTCCTACCGGATTCGATTAAATACAATAGATCAAATTTTTAACATGAAAAACCTCGTGATTCTGTAGAGAGAGAAAAAAAAAACAAAAAAACAAAAAACAAAAACAAAAACAAGCCACCAACTCACCTAGTATCATACAATAATTAACGTTAAAAAATCATGGGAAATAAAGAGACAGTAAATACAAACAGAAAATATGAAAACAATAATTAAAGAGATTGAAAGAGAGTATCAGGAAGCCATTACTGTTTCAAATCTATGGCCACCAAACCAACCAACCAACCAATTGTGACGGGACGGGTTGCAGACTTGCAGTAGATATTGTGTGTGTGTGTGTGTTTTTTTTTTTTTCTTCTCTCTGATTAGTGTTGGTTTAAATAATAATTGAAGGTGGTGAGCTATGGCTGGCTGTGCTGTATTTGCTTGCTTTGTTGTCTTTTGACAGTAACCGTTAATATCGAAAATCTGCCAGGATTTTACGGAATCAGGATTCTTTTCTTTTATGTCCTGTTATAGTTTTTTATTTTTTGACGGATTTATGTCCTTTTAGGGTTAAATACAAACACTGTCCTTGTACTTTTAGATATTGTTAGATTAGCTAGAGTAAAAAATGTGTTCATTCAAAAACCTCACTAAATATGTAAAGTCGTTAAGATTTCATTAGAATCGATTTTGAGTTGAACTTGAAAAAGACCATTATTACTGTTAAATTATTTTTTAATGAAAATCTAAAAATATATAAACATTACAAAATAAAATAAAAATGGAAAGCTCGATGGTCGTATCCAATTCCTCCACGCTCTCCCAACAAAGGTTTAGCTCGGTGGTTAAGATTTCGTAAAAAATTATGCCATTAAGATTTCGTAAGATTGAATTTTAATTGAACATGAAAAGATTGTTATTCTCGTTAAATTATTGATCTTTACAAGTTTGCCCTTACAACTCTAACAAAATTCTACCTGTCATTGGGGAAGTTTTTAAATAAACACATTTTTTTTCTAGCTATCCAATAATAGTTAAAAGTAAAATTAGAGTTTTTGTATTTAATAATCTTTTATTTTATTTTGAAACTAATTTCGAGACCACTTTTATTAACTGCGATCCATCTATATCAAGTAATAGCAATGTATAATTCATATAGTTACTCTCACGATATGAAAAGAAATTTCCTTGCACTTATATTTTTTAATAAGTTAGGCGTTACTCTGATACCGTCACATATATGGAAGAAAATAACTTTTAATTTTTTTTTTCCTCTTATGTAACATTGTAGTTAGGGGTAGAACTAGGAAATTTCATTTTGGAAAGTCAATATAGTAAATTACAATATTTAGGAGTAGGGGTGGGCCAAAAACCAATAAACTGAACTGAACCGATTCAATCGGTTTTTTTTTTTTTTCCGGTTTTTTTATGTTGGTCAATTTAGTTCGTTTCATTTTTTTTTAAAATCGATTGGATCAATTTTTTTTTTATTTGCTATTCCAAACCAGAAAACCGAACCGAAATCCAACATATATATATATATATAAACCTAGTTTAATGTTTAACGGTCCATGAAACTATAAAATTATGAAAGTGTGTCATATAATATATATATATTTTTCTTTGTTTCTTTTGCTAAATATTATTTTCTTTGTTTCTTTTGCTAAATATTATTTTAAACTAGTATTTTCAATTTGTTCATACCCATAATTTAATTTGGTCAAAGGCCCAAAAGGATTAAAATATAAAAATATGTGTACTAATTAAAGTCCATGAATTTGGCCCAGTAGGACCAAAATCGAAAAAACCGAACCGAACCGAATTGGTCAATTCAGTTGGTTTTTTATCGGTCGACATTTGTAAATTTTATTGAATCGGTTCATATTTTTAGAAACCGAACTTTATCGGTTTTTTATCGATTTTATTAAAAAATTAACCGATCTATTAAATGCCCACCCCTATTTAGGAGGGTCAAACAAAATTCTACAAAATTTAATATTAAATAATTTATTTTTAAATAGTTAAAATTATTTAATAATTTTGATATGAAAAAAATATATATATGTTTAGTAAAACTTCCAAAAGTGATTATTTAATCATCTATGTTGATTTGACAACAAATTTAAGAAGAAGATAATGGTTAATTTTAGAAAGTGATTATAAAATAATCTTCTATGAGATTTAATACCAAATCATCTTTGTTAATTTAACATAAAATCATTTTTATCCCAATATTTATTTCATATAAATTTATTGCTATTACTAATTATTATAATTTGAGTTTTTAAAAAATAATTATTTTTAAATAATCATTTTAAACAGTGATTATTTTAAAAAGCTTCATCAATATCAAATTGACCCTTAGAGCATCTCCAATGCAATGCTAAATCATTGTGTTAATGCTATAATTTAGCATAAAGTAAAAAAAACATGCTTTAATGCAGTGCAAAAAGCTGTGCCAAAGAGGATCCTCATACTATTTTTTATGTCAAATTTAGCATTGGTTTTGATATTGGTATATGCATTGGAGATGGTCTCCTTACTGTGCAAAACGTGATAAGTATGTTGAAAAAAATAAATTATTATTTTAGTTACAGAGAATGATAAAATAAAAATATGAAAACAAAAATATTAAATGAGTTTTTTTTTTTTTTTTTTTTTTAAAAAAAAAAAAAAAGACAACAAATCTTTAAAAATTGCATCTTCTTTGATGACTTTTTTCTTCAGCTACAATCTATTTAGGGCAGGCAATTAAATTCTGAAATTTTAGCTTTAAATGTAATATATTTTATAGTATATAATTAGTTGTAACACAATAGACTAATTAATTGAAAATAATTTTAGAATCCTTAATTTCTTTCTATATAAATGATTGTATCAATTAAATACTAATTTTTTTTTTTTAAAAAAAAGATAGAATTAATCAAACCGCATGATCCTTATTCATCTAGCTAGCTAATCACAATAGATGGCAGTATAGAACGTGTTTCTTATCCATTTAACTAATTGCGTGAATCACATTAAACGGTAGTATAAAATGAACATCTAGCTAATCACATGAATCATATCATATACATATAATGTAATTGTCATTATCTAACTAATAACATCTTTATTTAAAAAAAAAATTAAATTCGGATACCGTGTTTTATGTAAAATAATACAAAAGGGTAAACAAATTTCATCTTTCAGTCACATAACAGTTGAAATTCCAATTAAAAAAAATAAAAAATTGATGGTCACGATTCATACTTTATATATATCTATATAATGTCATAGAGAGTATATTTTTAGTACAAAACCTGTCAACTACAAGTTTTTTTTGTCTAGGAGGAAAAGAAAGAGACAAGTGTTCATGTGTTTGTTGAAAAGTACATATAAAAAAAAATTGAAGCACGAAGACTTACAGACATGATACATGAAAAAGATCAAAAAAATCTACCTGTCAAAGAAAAAAAAAAATAATGTAAAAAAAATCTACCTGTCAAAGGAAAAAAAAAAAAAAAAAAAAAATCACGTAGAGGGTTGAAAAGAAGACCATTAGCTAAGGCGCATGTGTTGGTTTTCAATTTTGTCAAAGTTTATTTATATACGTATTCTTTTGCATGTTATATTATATGACTTTGATATTATCTCCAATTAATTTTTTTTTTTTTTTTTTTTGAAGGAATATCTCCAATTAATTAATCATAAAACAAACATCTAAATTCTTCTACAATTCTCGGATCTCTAAATTCTTAGTACTTGTGCACGTGTCCCACCCAAATCAAAATCAATTTGTTAATAAATAACTTGTCTTTCACTTTATATTAGGTAATCATTATTATTAGGTATGGTCGTATGGGTCCTATATATATATATATTTTTGGGTAATGCTACTAATCGCAATAAATTGTCCCAAAAAAATATATAATTATATGTGGGACAATATTGTCATACATAGACAATATATGCAATCCTATGTATGACAATATTGTCCCATATAGGATTGTATATTTTTTTGGAACAATTTGTTGGGATAAGTAGCATTTTCCATTTTTTTTCGTACAGGATCCCACACATCTGAAACCTATTATTTTTATGTTTATATACATATGGAGAAGAAAGATGTCAATGAAGTTCCTAAAAACTGGGAAAAAAAGAAAAATGTATTATAATAGAGGCCAACAAGAAGAAGTAGGATATGGAAAAAGAAGAATATTTCAGATAAAAGTGAGTCCCAAGTTCGAATCCGGCTTTTATTAGGTTCCAATGATTTTCGATTTACGTGTAGTTTTCATTAATAAATGATATTCGTACCCCCTAATGTAATTTGACGGTTTTCATTAATAAATGATGTTCATATCCTCTAATGTAATTTGACGGTAAAAAAAAAAAAAAAAAAAAGCTCATTCAACGTAACAATCACATGTTAATTTTCCGAAAATCGAAACGGTAGATATTTTGGTGAGAGTAAAGTTAATACTTGCGGACCAACTAACATTTTGGTGGTGAGCTAGGAGAGGTATGCAAATTTCCAACCATATGAGGCTAAATAGGATGCCGTTTCGTACAAAAAAAAAATCAAAGTGACGTCGTTTTTGTTCTGTTGAAAAGTTAAGAACTACCTACCATTATTTTTACATTGAGAAACCAACACAAATCAATTAGTTACCCGCGCAAAAAAAATCAAAATGAAACCTTGCATTGCATCAACAAGAATCATCGACTTCTCATGGCTTCAATTGAATCACAACCCTTCATTTGTTTTCTCTCTCGCTCTCTCATTCTCAGTCAGTAATCTATAGTGATGTTGGGTGTCTTACTGTTTTTTGTTATAACACAATGATTAGTGGGTTGGTCCGATTCTGGTCGGATTAATGAAGCTGAAGAAGTTGTTCGACGAAATGCCGGACAGAGATCCCATTTCTGGGATTTATTTTTATGTAATGGGAAATTTTAGAATTGTGTAAAGATTCTTGCTTCAATGATTTGAGATTCTAGTTGTGTTACTAATCAATATTCATTTTCTTGTGTGCAGAGATGAAGGTGTCTTGTACGGTGTTATTGAGCATTGTTTTCATCGCTTCAAGAATCGGATCCTGGTATGGAATTTTAAAGCTAAATTGCATTCTATATAGTGTAATCATTGTATTTGAAAAACCTATAACCAAATTCAAGTAATAATAGATAGGAACTTGTACTTTATATTACAAAAATATCAACTAAAAGCTCTTTTACAAGTGCATCGGATCTCATATAGGCATATATTAAATTTATTAGCTAATGAAAATTAAATCTTGATTATCTGGCATTGGTTCTTTGCATTTTCTACTTGTACCCTTTTGTATTTATTGCCAGGAAGGAGATTTGCAGGGGCATTTTCTTACCTTGAAAACTTTATGTCCGGATTTCTCATTGGTTTAAGCCACATATCAGCCATGACTCGCGAGGAAATGCTCCATAATAGGTCTTGTCCCTTTATAAACACACGTTTTCCCTTTTTTGTTGCCTTTCCCAATCCATTTGCCAACAGCCATTGCATAGCAGTTAGTTTCTGCTTCTCGGTATCCCATACATTCCTCTTCTCTCCTGATCGTAGCTTCAGACCTCCAACGTGCAAACTTGCCACCTTGAATCTCTTTTCTTCATCATACTTGTCCTCGTTGATGTCTGCACGCGCTGCATGAATAAGTGCTACTACAGGGCCCCCAACTGCCTCATATCGCCTTACTGGATCCCGCAGCTGGACAACCACTGCTAGTGTTATTGTTGCTGGGTCCTCTGGCTCAGCATCAGAAGTAGTCAAGCTGTAATCTTTGGTCCAATCCTCAAGTGAAACAGCAGGAGCGAGGGGGTTGGTCTTTCCATTGAGTGGAGAAACATCGAAGGGAGCATCCTCCTCGGCCATTTCTGCCTGGATTTTTAAGGCTTCAACTGCCATTGTCTCTATCTTCTGCAAGGAGAATGCTAAAATCTCCTCTGCTACCAATGTATTTTCATTCACATTCCAAATTCCTGTCGAAATCCTGTCTTTCCTGCCTGTACTCATAGCAGTTGCCATGGTTTTCACTGCGGCAATGGTACGTGCAGCACTTGAGCTGGCACCTTCTTTGTTTCTCCCTTGGATGATTGCTGATGCAATGCCTTCGAAAGCTATCTGTTCTGCAGTTTTACCCATTAACTCATCCATGGGCATCAACGATAAGATTTGAGAGCTGAGTTCTTCAAATCCTTCCGCTGCCATCTTCTGAAACATTTCAAACCCACTTGTGGATTCATTTGATGGAAGAACCAATGGTTTTGACATCTGCATTGCTAGTTTTGGAGTGTCTTTCCTTGCGATTACAGTGTCCAGAGGATTCATGGCAGCTAAATAGCCTCCATCCCTTGTTTGCACCACGCAACCTAAGCTTTTTCCAAGATCCGGGAGGTATACTTTGGTTTCAGTATTCGTCGAATCTTCAGTTCCCTCAAGCTGTAGAGCAGGGATTTCAGGCTGATCAAATTTGAATTCATTGCTATCTTCATTCTCGAGCATTTGAAGAAATTCCTTCGTTACAGTTACTTCCTCTGCATCTAGTCTTTCTGATTTAGTTTCTTCATCTGCTTGGGCGATTTTTTCCTCAACCATCTTAGCTTGAAGATATTTAATTTGCTGAGTGATTGAATCAAGCTCCGTTAATCTTGCCAGATGTAGCTGAGCATGCACGATCTCCTTAATGACCTCGCTTGACACTGACCTTCCTTCAGCAGTTTCTTCAGATTTTCCTTCCTCAGCCTCTTCTTTGTCTTGAATCTCAATTCCTTTTTCCACAACTTCGAAGTCTGGGAGATCAAGATCTTCCAACTTTGATTCGGGTTCTTTGGATTTCTGAACAGAAGTAGAGGTTGAAGGAACTGGGCCAGGCTCATCAAGATTCAAGTCATCAATTCCTTGAAGATCTATGGTTGCTACTCTTTGTGAAGGAGTCCAAGCTGTGCCTCGGCTTGACATCTTTGGACTAGGGACACTAAATGATGTTTTCGATTGCCTACGAGCAACAGATGAAGAGAAGTTTCTAGCTTTGTTTGGCTTCAATCCCTCAGCTTGACTATAGATATCAATCCCTCCATCTTTTTCCATAGTTTGAAACCCCAACTTTAGAACAAGCTCTCCTCCTTTTGCCTTTCCTGATAAATTGAGACTTGTGTTCCACCGTCGAACACGAGTTCCTTCAATGCTCTTCTCTATAGATTCCTGAATAAGCTGGCTCAAATCCACAGAATTTCTACCAAAACTAAGTTCCTCAGCATCAACTGCAAACGCGTAAATCCAAAATGGACGGGGCTCAAATTTGATCTGCTTACCTTGTCCTGTTGTGTAATACACATGACACTTGACAAACAAAGTTTCCTCAAAATCAGCAGCTCCCTGTGAAACTCTTGAGGGCATGGCGTGAACTGCTCCGTCTTTTGTTTCCTTCTTCCGAACACAAACAGAAAGCCGAAGACCATTCATAGAAGCCGGAAGGCCTTGGACAGTTACAACTTCAACAGAGAACAAACAACTCAGCTTCTGCATTCCAATATGCGAAAGAGCTCGAATTGGTTTCCAATTCCAAAATCCTTTCTTTTCTGATGAAGCTGCTCTTTCTTCATTGAATTTCTTGATTTCTGGCTGTGCTGACACCTTCCCTCTATCACTCTGCTGATTTTCAATTTCATCATCAAGCTTTGGCCTAGAACGCCACGGGGACAAGGACATGCGCATGGATCGTCCTCTAGTGTTTGATTTACCATCAACTTTAGCTGTAATGATCTCATCATTATAAGTGATCGCGGGAATTGAAGTTCGAGGAAGAGTAAGTGAGGCAGTTCTTCGATTGGTTGTTGTAGGGTCGTGGGATTGGTAGAGAGACTCACTAAGTGCTTCAAGCTCTTCCAAGAGCTGACTACTGGAATTTCTCTTGTTAGAGTCTGCTGCCATTATCAACAACAAAACAGAATTGTAAAAAGAAAGACGGTATTGGTATTGACACTGAGGTTACTTCCAGGAAGATGAAATGAAGATGGAGGAGTTGTAGTACTGTGCATAGTTTGAAGGTTTATGACTTTATGATTATGAGGTCCAAAAAAGGCCAAAACTGATTATTATAAACGCAAACGTTGGTGCTACCAAAACCAGGAAACTTGTTGAAAAAAATGTGTGAAGGATTCAAGAAGAACGTTAGTCTTCTCTCTAGAAAAGGATAGGATTGAAAACGTGACTTGAGGCAATGTGTGGTCCCAGAGAATTTATTGTTTTTCTCTGGAAATTTGTATAGTTAGCTATTAATTTTCACACACTAACACAATACCATTTCACTTTCTGTAGTAGTTTGGGCAGTTAAATATGATATTGACATTAATGTGCAGGTTTCTAAGACGTGTTAGGTGTATATGGTACGTGTGGCTGGTTGTTTGGTATAAGTCAATGTCAACCTGTTGCCTCTTGTGGCCTTGTTTTGATCTCATCTAAGGTATTTAATGTCATGGAGTTGGTTTCACAACGCTACGAAACTAGATTAGTTTCGTAATATTGTGGAACCGATTCCATAAGATCACAACATTACGTAGCTTCGGTTCTAAAATTATTTTTCAAGATCGATATGACCAGAGAATTATTATATAATAGCAACCCGGCAGCTATTAGGGCAACTTGAATCCAATCAGGGAGTTAGGATCAAAGCTGGATTGGACCTTTTCAACTGGGCTGCACTGAAACTGTACGTATTATATTTGTGTACCCATCTAATAAAAATTTGGGCATTTAGCATTTAACATGTACATCCTTCTAGTAGGTCCACTGTCTACATTACTGTAATCAATGTTGTAAAATGTACAGTAATTGCTAGAAACAACAATTATATACAAATCTTTCATCTTAATTGCTGCATCATTTCATTTTTAATGGTCGGTTCTTTTAAGGTATGCCTTTTTTTTTTTTTTTTTGATACAATAATCTATTACACACAAACGCGGCATTCAGCCGCGATAACGGAATCAATACAGGATGGGAACTCCTCCAGCCATAACAGCCTCTAACATATCCTCTACACAAGAGAGGCTGTTCTTAGCTAATATGTGAGCCACCTGATTTGCTTTTCTCGGGATGAACCTAATCGAACCACAACTAGCTTGAACCAATAAAGCATTGATATCTAACGTTCTGAATTTAGATAAGAATATATTTTTTTTCCAGCAAAACAAATCAGTGTGTGCAATTTTGTTTTTATCCGAATTTTAAATTTGATACGTTATATGTCTCTTAACAAATGTCCAAAGGGTTCATATAAACAATTTTTTTTTTTTTTTTTTAATATTCTTGCGACATTAAAATGAGACAGGAAAAAGGAACGATGTCCCAAACATGTAGGAGAGAAAGAAGCTTGAACAAGTCAAAAATGTGACTGAATTTTTGCAAGCTCTTGGACACAATTCCTTGCATGCATGTATAAAAAAACTATTACATTCAAAGCTCATAACAACGAAACAAAATAAAACACAAAACACAGAGAGAAAAAAATGTCGAACCCGAGCGAGCAGATGTCACCAAGTGCAAAAACCCAACAACAAGAGAAAAATGAAACATTGGAGGGGTTGCCAATGGAGAGCAGCCCTTATTTGAAGTACTCTGATTTGGAGGATTACAAACGCCAAGCTTATGGCACACAGGGCCACCTTGAAGTCAAGCCTAACCAAGGTGGCGGCGGAACCGATGCCCCCACCCTCGCTGGAACTGGCCTCTCTCAGGGCCAAGCCGAGGCTGTCGATGCCGCCAACCGCCAAGGCATTCCATGATGATGATGATGATTGATGATCTACTGGAATTGTTATTTCATTATTAGATATATACATACATAAATATATGAATCTTCTGTTGTTCAAGAAAGATTACATCAGTGGATTGTTGTTCTTTTTTATCTTCTTTTTTTGATGATCATGAAGTTTGTAAATCTCGACATATGTAGAACGATTTGTATTATTATATGTGCAGATTTTACTCATTTCAAAGCAAATTTTGCAAAGCATATACAAATTAGAAGGTTGGATTTGTAGTATAAATTAGCAAGTTAAAAGGGTTGTGACAATTTAAATTTGATTTACAGCTTACGGTCATGCGTTGAAATTTGATTGAATCTGATAAATCTAACATGCATATGATTCTTAGAACGTAATTGCAGAAGTTGAGACTATGCATATGATCATTCTTGTCATATATCTATAATAAGCTACAATGGTGTTTTCTTTGGGACGATGCAAGAATGGTGATCATGGGATTCTACTTCTTGATTGTAAATTTGTAATGGGTGGACTGTATAACATCATCAACAATATGGCAAGTATCAATTTTCTTATAAAAGAGACTTTATTGCTTCCAAAAAAAAAAAAAATGGTGTTATTGTTTTTCATTCATAGAATTTCCAATTCAATTTAATACTTGATTAGATTTTTAACACTTATATAAACTTGACGAGATGAGGTTGGTCCGGTGGTAAAACCCTTCACACCTGCACTATGAGATTGCGGGTTCAAGTCCTCCTCCCTCCCCAAAAAACCCGATTTATGTAAAAGTGTAATATTTCTATATAAAAATAAAATAAAAATTATTATAAACTCTTAAGGATGGATTTTGCTAGTATACATGACCATTAATATTACTGGGTAGTTTAACATCCTTTAGATTTCAATCCAAAGATTGAAATAAATGAGCAATTTAAAAAATAAAAAACAAAAACATAAAAATAGATAAAGTCTCTCTTGCAACTATTGTGGTAGCCAAAAATGGTCAAGAGGCCCAAAGTTAAAAGCTCAGGCCTTTTTATAGACTACCTAAGCCCATAATAGCAGAACGGTCCAATATGAAGGTCAAATGTAGAACTTGATCTTGGAGGGACCAAGCTAGTGGTCAGTTATATCAGGTAGATGGTTGTGGGAGAGATTTTCTCCTGAAATCTCGCCCATAATCAAATGAAGATCATGTGAACGTTAAGCAAATGAACCCCTATAAATAACGAGGCCTTTTTTCTATCATGCTCTCTCTGAAAAATTACTGAACAAAAAACTATCGAAATTCTGTTCAGGTTAATCCCGACCACCGGAATTCAACTTGATTCACAATTACCATGAACGATTGCTCAACCCAAGCATACCTAAGGCTAAAAATCCAACCCCACCTTCCTTGTTTCATTTTTATCTATATTTCTGTTCTTGTCATTTTTTGCAGGTTCAACGAAGAAGATAGCTACATAAGGTCAATCGACCAACCTTTTTTTCAGGATTATCGAGGAAACGACAACCCTCAATATAGGTTCAACCAAGTTGCTTTGGGCCTAATGTAACTCGACCCGATCCTCATCGATTGTAGATCGACCATCTACAACTACCGTGTATAGTTAATGTTTCTGTATAGTAAATAACTTATTTAAATTTTGATCTATGTTGAGCCATCTTTCCATATATATTTTTATTTATTACAAATTTAATAAATGAAGGAGGGGACATAACCAGAACCCAAATCATTTAATAATCGATTACCGATTATTGGATCAACTCAACTTTTGTTCGTAGCCGTCCGATTATTTATTAGTTTTCATCTAAAAAAATCATGGGCCTCTAGATAGTATAATGGGCCGACTCATTCAGGCCCATAAGATTCGTGTAGAAAGTAGAAACAAACACTCTGCAGAAGAAAAAACACAAAAGAAACAAAAGCTTGGTGTGAAAATCAGGAGAAAAAAAAAATGACGTTCATGAAAGGAGAGCCGTTGGTGGCGAAGCTAGCAGCGTTGGCCAAGTACGGGGTTCTTCCTGGAGCCATGATCGCTGCTCTCTTCTACTCGCCTCCTGACTACTGCGAATCGTTTTTGAAAACCGATAAAGATAAATCTCCCAAGTAGAAACTCGGTTCGTATCTCTATCTCTCTCTTCTAGGGTTTTTTTTTTTTGTTTGTTTTGTTTCGTGTTTCGAGATTGAATTTGATTATTTATGTTTCTTTTATTATCTGGGATTTGTAATTTCGATCGTGGGTATTGGTATTGATTTGTAAAAAAACGAAACTTGTCAACGATTTATTTCTGTTTACTGCTGCTGCTGTTTATTGTGTATTGTACTGCTGAGGTTTATTTCGTCTTGGAAGTTATAGGAAGTTGGATCTATTTGAGGGAATTGAAACTTGTAAAATGCTATGTGCATCAACGATTTCTAATCTGTGATGCGTTATTAGTTCTCTGTAGGGCCGCCAAGTAGGAATATCATTTATGTATGACTGATGTTGTTGGGCTGGTCTAAGACATTTGTACTCTGGATCTCTGTCTAGATTAAAAATTGCGATCTTTGGACTTGTGCATTGTTGGTTAGCTCTCTGAAACCTTGAGATTTTTGGTTGTATTGTTGCTTCTTAGATTTTTCGAGTCGTTGATGGTAATTGATGCCCATTTAGCTTATATAAGAGAAAGATTTATCACTTGAGTGTTCTATACTACCCTGTTAGCCTATAACCATCACGGAAGTTGGTTGCTCATGAATTAGAATTAGAATTAGAGGTTCAGGCCTTGAGTCTAATCTTTGTTTTCTGCTCCAATTAGTTTATAGCTTATCACTTTGTTTAGAGTATTTAGTAGACAGTCAATGTGTATGCATATATGTCCAGGTTATTTTGAATTTTTAGGATCTGTCTGCAAGTGTTAAATGTTATCTTGTGAATTCATATTTTTGACACTTTTAAATGTAGTTGATGACTTAAAATTTCGTAGCAGCTGAATGTTATTTGTATTTTGGCCGAGTTTTCTTATTTCCGGCCCCTTTTCCTAATTATTGTATGCAAAGACAGGCTTCTTTGGTTTCAAGTTTTTAACTGAATGGGGTATTTACATTTACTGAACATCAAACACCTGAATGTCCTTGAGAAGGCTCTACCTTTATCAACTAGAAATTGTAACTATCTAGCCACAGGCCGCTAAATAAGTTGTAGGGATTCTCTTGAATTTGCTTGTTAAAAGAAGATTGATAACTGTTGTAATTAATGTTATGGATACTATAAACTGGCAATGCTACTGTTTTGTTTCTTGTGGACTCTAGCGATTGATGATATATGGATTACCGATGTATTATGACTAAATTTTGATTTTTTTCGGCTTGGTACAGGGGCATCTTGAGCGCATAGTCTTGTATTTTAGATACGTGCACTCTTGTTGATGTAATTGGGTATGTGATAACCCCCATGACCAAATAATCGCAAGATATGTTATGTAGTTTTCTGGGGTTGAATGTTTCCTTCGAAGATTTTATGAGTTGTGATGCTTTTTTCGTTAGCAGACTTTGTTGAAATAAAATGTCATTCAATCTTGCAAGGTCATTTTTACATTTGTGGAATGTATAATGCAGAATACTTGAATCCACTAGTTTTGTTAAACATCAAAAACTTTATTTCATGTGCATTTTCTCCTTACATCAAGTCCAAATCAGATATTGCAAATTTCATTCAGAATCTTAACCCTTTGTGATAAGAGTTGCAAGAAAGCTTAAAATTTGAAGAACTGGTATTGAACCAGAGATTGTGCTCTGCATTTGAACAATGTATGCGAGGCAGTTTTGATGAATCTGATGATTAGTTAATATTATTATTATTTTTTTTTTTTGTCACGGATCTCTGGATTGAAAATTGAAAAATGAACACTTTGATTTGGATGGTTGTCTTTTTTAGTAGAGTAGTATAGTAGTAGCTGTCATTATTCGTCCGTGAACATGGTAGTGGGCATGATTAGCTTGAAAAATATGGCCCCTCTTGAATGACTCCATGTCAGGAACTCAAACCTAAAATCCAACCCCAACAAGTCTCCTCTTCTTGCTTTTCCAGTCTTTCTTTGTCTCCTCTCCATTTTTTATACACCAGAATGAAAAAAGCTTTATACAGAAAACTGGAGATGGTATTATTGTACGAATATCTTCCATTGTTAACAGGCAATGCCATCGTAACATGATCATCACGATCATGACCGTCCATCATGATCATGATTAATCATGATGACAAATATATCTCATGTGTGTATGCTTTTTTGATACCAAAATCTAAAATCAAAATTCTTGTCTCCCTACTAAAACAGATGCTCCTCTGCTCTGATCTGCTTTTATATATAGGGCTAGGGACTAGGGTTGGCAGGCAGAGGCCCCCCCGTCTGAGCCAGCCATGCATGCAAAAAGCGGGGCCCAATCAAAATACCATCTTCAATCATAAATATATAAAAAGGGTGACGTCAAAATATCATCAAAATCCCATCGTTAATGTCACATCAAACGGTGAACCTTTTTCTGCTCACATTTCTTCTCTCACAGTCGCAAAACAATTATCGAATATCCAACTCAATCAAAACCAAAAGAAAAAACAAGCCACCTTTGTACAACAACAACAACAACAACAACTCTTAAAAAAAGCCTTAATAAGATTGCAGAAAATCTTCAAAACACTACTACATAGATAGATACGTGCATGGATATATTGCACTTACTCTACATTTACAGAGACGACAGTGGACGACAACACATAATAATAAGAATAAGATTCTATATATAAATATATATGCATATAATTATTTGAATAGAGAATAATAATATATATATAAGATCTTCTAAGCATCCAACGGCCAAGATTCTCTGATGGGTTGTTGATTATCAATATCAAACATGACTTGAAAGCCAGCGGCTCTGTTGAAAGCGGCGAGTGAAGTGGACATGTCATTGACACCACTGCTACTAGTCATGGCAGCTGTAGTAGTGAAACCCTGTGATTGTGAAAGCCCTGTAAAACTAGAATTGTCCATCTCAAAAAGCATCTGCTGGGGATTATTGTATTGAATTTGATATGGGTTTGATTGGATTTTGTCCATCCAGCTCAAGTTGGTAGTAGTAGAGTCTAATGGCAGTTGAAATTTGGAAAAGTTGGCCTCTGTTTTACAGCAGTGTTTGGGAATACTACTACTATTAGTGGCTTGTTGTTCTTTCAAAGTGAAATCTTGATGTGAAAGGAGAGACTTGAAGAGCATTGATGATGGTGATGGGTTGCTGTTTGTCGTTGTGTTTATTGGGAAGAGTTGTGATTGGGAGACAACTGGGATCAAGCTTTTGAGGTCATTTTCATGGTGGTGGTGAGGAATCACAAAAGGGTTTTGAAGAGGAGTAGTCTCCATTATTGAATGATTTGGGTTTTGAGATTGATGACATTCCAATAATGCTGTTGTTTGTGTGTCCATATCCAGAGCAGCCTCAAACAAGTAACTTTGTGAAATATTCATCTTCTTCTCTCCAGCTTTGTGAAATATCCTACAAATCACCCATTCCTCCTACAACAAAAAACAAACTTGATTAATTAAATGTACGTTTTGCTTCCAGTTCCAGAGATTGAAATGAAAAAACAGACAAGCCCTTCACATCAAACCAATCACATCAAAAACTACCCAAAAGGTTAAAAAAAAATAAAAATTCACAAATAATGGTGTAAAATAAGTCAACTCAAAAAACGACAAAAACACCACGTTTGCACGTGTGCTGTTGGTGGTGGGGTCCAATTATTTTACCTTACACGTGTGGCGATAGGAGAAGTCGCCATCGAGACGGTACTCATGCATGACCCACTTGGTTTTCTCGCCACGTGGAGCTCTACCTTTGTAGAAGACAAGAGTCTTCTTCATGCCTAGTAGAGCTCCATTGGAGGCACTACAAACTTCTCTGTCTTTCCCTGTAGCTTTCCAGTAACCAGCTCCGGTGGCTCTGTTTGTTCTCAGACCAGTTGGGTACTTCCTGTCTCTCAAGCTAAAGAAGTACCACTCTCTCTCACCCATTTTCGCCACATCTATACAAAAACAACAAACAACAAGCAAAGAAGTAAAGATCAGATTTTTATTTATGTTTCGTGCTCTATTCTGCTCTGCCAAAAATTCAGCTACATTAAAATCTTAAAATGAATGCGGTTTTAATTGTTTGTCAGGAAAATGGGTTTAAAAAGGAATATTGGGTGTATCATACTCAAGTGATTGACAATGACAAGAGCTCATGTTCTATTATATTTGTAACTAATATAACATGATTTCAAGTTCCTTTCCAATTTTTTCTCTTTTTTTTTGGTTAAAAGCTAACCAGAGACTGTTAATGTTCAGTTTGGGATTTCTGGGTCCTTTTTGTTTTTTAACTACAGTTACATGGAGTTTGTAAGAACCTGGAAATTAGTACATATCAAATGGACTTAATTATGAGATGATGATGATGATGATGATGATTAGGTTAAAGTTTTGTCAAGTTCTTTAATTTCTACAGGAATCAGGATCATTTCAACTTTGAATCATCATAGTTGATTTATAAAAGAGAACATGCATGATCTTCTCAACATATATAAAAGAAACGAAAAAAGTGCAAACTCATGATGATTATGGAGGTGTAGAGATTTGCAGGTGTTTGATAAAAACACTAAAGTGTTTGATGAAATTACAAAAGCAAGAAAAACAGATTGGAGCTTCAGGTTTTTGTTTTTGTTGTTAAAAATGTGATGATGATGATGATCAAGTATGTATGTATGTATAAGAATACCTGGAAGCTCCCAAGGCTCGCATCTGTTGAGGTCAACTTCAGCAATTTCAATACCACAGAAGGTGCCATTGAAGACCTTTGAAGCCAAATAAAAAGTGATAAGCTCTTCATCAGTTGGGTGGAATCTGAACCCAGGTGGTAAACCTTGCTCGTTCACATCTTCTCCACTCAGTTCACTCAAAATCTCTTCCAATGCCAACATCATTATATATTATATATGATCTCTCTCAACACACACAAACAAACAGAGAGAAAATTAGAGAAATGTTTTGGTTTAGAAACTACAAAGAGAAGGTTATTATTATTGATAGGGTTTGGTTGTGGACTTGTGGTGGAAACAAGTAGTAAATATAAATATATATATAGGAAGAGAAAGCTAGCACTGAAACCAAAGAAGAAGGAGGCAGCTATTGGATGGATGGATGGATAGATTTGGGATCATAAATGCGATTGTGGAGAGAAGAAGGGGACCTACGAAAGTGCACCTGAACGGGCTTCTCTTCTTCCCAAAACATGCAACAGATAAATTTTGTTTATATTGATGTCTTATAAAAGTGATGATCAGATCAGAGATATATATTATGTAAATATTGTTTTGTTTGTATTTAGTGACAAGTGAGAGTGTTGTTTTGTGTGGTTGAGAGATGGCAGTACGTAAATGCAAAAAAGTTGGTTGTAGAGTGATTTATGCGTGCGTGTGTGAGCAAATTTTTAGAGATAAATGATAAATATTGATGACTCAGATTTTTCCCAGATATTAATGGATAAAATTACCACCCCTGTAACTACTCTCTAACAGTGAGATCATCACCTCTAATCTCTAGGATCAGATAATAAATATGATAGAAGATATCAAAACGGTACCGTTCTTACAAATCAAAATCTCTCCTTGTCTTGTTTTTCACTTTTCATAATCTAATGATATATAAGCAAAATAAAAAATACATGGTCAATATTTGATCACTTTTTTCTCTCTCATGCAATTTGATGTTTTAATTAAACTTGAAAAATACCAAGAAAAAACATGGACCAAGAAGAGGATCCTGATCCCCATTCTTACATGGTTATAAAATGTGTATGAAGAGACTCGAAATTCCTGCCAGTACGCCCGAAAGGACCTTCCGATACCCCACCCATTTTTTTTTTTTCTATGTGTAAAATATGAAGTGTCTATAATTTTTTGAACAAGATTTCCTATATATAATTATTAAACTTAGCTTTATCTCATGTTTATTATATATAAAATATACTCAAATGAGAGTTTAGAATAAGTAAAATTGAAAAGGAGAAGAAAATCTAAGCTTTGGGGATTGTTGTACAAGTTTCCTGTTACACACTTTGACAGATTACACTTTTTTTCTAGTCTTTCATGTCTTTAGTAATCCTATACGTTGTAAACAGCTCGACCTTTCACTTTTACTAAAATGTTACCATTTCAAGTCTTCAACAACATCAATTACCCAACAGAGGTAAATCAAGAACCATTGTAGCTTCTTCTTCAGTCTGCTAGCTAGCTGTGATTCTTCTTTCCTCAAAATATTAACTTTCAAAAACTAGCTTTTTTAAAATAAAAAAATTGCCTGCTTGCTGTATGGTCTTTTCTGTCATATATATTTTCTTGAATTCACACTTCTCATATTCAAGAATGTCAGCTGTACACACCATTCATTTCCCATATCTTACAAAAGAGACCGGTTTTTTTTTTTTTTTTTACTTAATAATTAATTAATCTTTCAAATAATCTATCTTATTACCATCTTCATTATCGAAAGAGAATTGTGGTGGGTGGGACCTTGGTGGTGGTCGGCATTAATTGAATGATAGATGTTAAAAAATAAAAATGTCGGCGTTGCACGTGTAATATGATCAGGTAATAAAATGGAGGTTGTGACTTGTGTCGTCCTAGTAGCTATATAGCTAGAGATGGACCAGTGATCAGAGTTGGTGCATTATTTATATGACATGTTTAACAACTAAACGTCCATCTTCTAGATCTTATTGACTCTTCCAAGTAAAAGATCACAACACTCTGGCAATCTCTCCTCCACAGATCTACTATTCTATTATTCATATCTACTCTTTTTTACACCCTACTCTTTTTTCTAGACTTACATAAGCCTATACTACTCTATATTTTCTTCTTTTTTATAATTTTTAATGTTACCTTTTCTATTCTGAGGAATCTGTATCAGATTCTCAAGATAAAATTTCATCAATTTGTATAGTATGTATTTTTCAGACGTATCCACCAAGATTAAGCAATATTAATCCGACTTAAATAGTTATTCTTAAAATACAGGTGAAAATTCTCTCTACAGTTTCACATATACAGAAGGAATTAAAGATGTACAAACAATTAATAGTATGTGGATGAAGACTGGAGAGTATATATATGTACCTTGTAGCTTAGGTTTTGGTGGTTCATTAAATTGATCCAATATAAAACCTGTAAACTTTCAATATTCTGATCATTTTTCTGACAAATTATTAATTAATAAGAGAAGAACAACAACTCGTATATAATCATACGCAATAGATTGCCTCTGCTGGTGCATGCTGCCTCGTTACACCAAACCCATCAATCATGGCCGTCCGTTCATATGGTGATGATGATTCTCAAAATGCAGATTAAACAATAATATTTACTGGGGATAGGAGTAAAATAATGATCATAAATAGTATAATAAACAATAAAAAAAATAAATACAAAAGAGATAAAAATTAAAGAGGAGGGAATTAATTATTAGGTGTGTGTGGGTGGATAAGGTGAGAAAAATAATAAATAGCCTGGAATTGGAAGGACCTGCAAGCACCGACCTGTACCACCACCACCACCACCACCACTCTCTCGACAACAACGTCGACCCCTAGGACAAGGAAACTCTCTCCTACGACAGGGACATCTCAAACAACCAAAACTCACTACTCCTTCCATTATTATTATTATTATTTCTTTCTAGGGTTTGGAGTAATACGTAAAAGATCGATATCCACATTGGGTTTGTATAGTCGAAACGTTAGACTTATGTATCAATGATCCATAATATTGTCTTGGTGGTTGGAGAATGAAGACTTCAAACTGAAACTCTACCACCAGTGTTCAAACCTTAAAAGCGGATTTCTGATACACGTACAATGGTGTTAGCTTAAACAAAAAAAAACCAGACATATGTTATACATTTACAATGATAGTTAATGTTCAAATTTGTGTGTAGCTGGTTTGATGGTAAGTTTCTCACACTCGATATAAAATTCGTACAATAAAAGATATGATTCAGAGATCAAAGATATTATTATTATAGGAACACCATTATTCAATCATACATGTATAGGAGGCCTCCAAGTAGATGCAGACTGCTGTGGACCCAAAACGCCCACTTTTTTCTTTATTGATCACCGTACAGTACATGGTGTATTTATTATTTGGAATTTTCCATAGACTCAATTTACTACTACAAAGGTGGATGGAAGAGGGGACCAATATCATTGTGGTAGTTATATATATGATAATAACTACTACAACAGTTTTTCAAGTAAATAAAAATTTTCTTGCTTATAATTAATTGCAATATGTTATGAAAACAATATATAAATACCCCAAAAAAAGAAATATTGTTTATGATGTTGATCTTTACAAATTAATAGCGATAACTCCAAAAGATGTAAAACCGAATTTATTATGTGTTTAGACCGTTAGGTTAACATAACTTATATTTTATTGTCACTTATTGTCAAAATAATTATCCAATATATTTTTATATTGTTTGATCTAGACAGATCTCAATAATATACTGGTAGATTAACCAATGACACTTGTCTTGTGCTATAAATATATTATAAGTTGTGTGTGTACCAAAGAAAAACCGAGAGATTAACATACTTTCTATTATATTATCAAAGTAATTATCTAATATATTTTTGTATTATTCAATTTAAATAGATTACAACAACAAACCGTTAAATTAACGATTAACAATACCATTTATCTTATTATTAAACTGTTAAAAAAACTATTTAAGTATTTATCATATTTTTTATATTGTTGGATCTATTCAGGTGTCAATATATATAGCTTTGAAGGTATTAAAACCCTAACCCTAATATACAAATAGTGTATTGACCGACTATAGGGGAGATAGGAGGAGGAGGACAACACAGTCACTCACACTCGTGGGGCCTATGTATATAGGCAGGGACCAGGCTATAATTCGTCGTTTTATGGAAAAATGATAGAGGTTTGGCGTTATTAGCTATGTATATATTTATACTAGACTAGTGTGTTGTACAAAAATCTATACAAATATAGAGGGACCAATCACCAATGATAAATTTGGTTGCTTTACATTTTGCATTTGTGTGCAAAGCCCAATGAAATGAAACCTATTTTTCATGGCGCAATTATTATTTTTCTCTCTTGTAAACCGCCAATCAGTTAACTGTTTTAACCTTTTCTCTGTCACAGTCAGGTACACGAGCTCTCTCTCTTCCCTGTCAAATATCAATTATGTATTATTGCACCATCTAAATAATGTGCTCTCTCTGTAATTTTAGACTAGGGTTCAGCCTATGTCCTACAATTAATGCCAGAGGTGCTAAATGGGCCCGACTCTATTTTGCGGGCTTTATCTTGTTTACGAGTCTGGCCCTTTGGGCTTGGACGTAAGCTTAGCCCTAAATTTAAGGGCTAGGGTGGGCCTGAATCGGGCCACCCGGCCCATTTGACTTTTCTAATACTATCAATATATATATATATAAAGAAATGTTCAAATCAATATACACTTATGTAAATATATGATGACATTAAATGCAAGTCACTCATTTTCCATGCTTTGACTTAGTGTATATGTACTTATCAAAACTTCTTCATAATAAGTGGCTCACATTCAATGTTCTTATATATTTACACTAGTGTGCCAACCCGTGCGATGCACGGACTTTGTTAAAAACATTATCAAACTGGATAGTTTTTTTTTTCTTTTCTTTTTTTTCATACCGTAATTAAAATATTCGATATGATATGGAGTGCTTCTTGATTTTCACCAACTCGTTCATATTTTAATTAATTAATTAATTAATTAATATTAATGTATTTTTTTTAGTTGATTAATAATAATGTCTTTTTTTTTTTTTTAACATGGTTAATAGGGACTCTATTAATGTCTTTTGAATATGGAAAATAGGGACTCTTAACATCATTAGACAGTGACATTTCATATTATATAATCATATTATCATATTATATAATACTATATAAATATGATATAATTTTTTATAAATAATAAATAGGATATAATTAATAAAGACACTCCTAATTATCATATTATAAATTGCAATCAATAGGGAGACTCTTCATATTTTATAACTAATTAACAACATTAAATATATTATATATGATATCAATTTTTATAAAAGTATCTCCAACAGTCTCCCTTAGAGGCTCATTTAAATGTGTTTTGGTAGAGTTTAAAACTTTAATATTAAGAGGTGGCTTTAAGCACTCTTAATATTAGTTGTTATGATATTTACATCACCTAATCAAGTGGTCTTTTGGCATTCCTACAATTGATATGCATTGCATGTCTAAATGTTTTACTATAATTTGGAATTAATGATTACATTTAAATGTTTAAGAATCAAACATATTTCACGTTAAGGTTGAATAGGAAAGGGTTATTATTTATTTGCTTTAATTATTATTATTATTATTATTATTATTATTTACTAATTTGATTTAATTGTAGCATTTAGGAATATTTCTTTATTTTATTTTTTGAAGAAAGGAAAAAAAACATTTAATAATAGAATATATTAGGAATATATGATTACATTTAATTCCAAAACCCTTACGGCGACATGTGACGCTGATGAAACTCTATTATTATTATATATATATATATGATTAGTGCGCACTTGTGAATTAGACCCCATATATATATATTATTGGTTAAGTGATTATACGATTCATTTTCCGTGGTTTGGGTTACGTTTTGATCATAACATAATATGACGAGACTTCTCTCGTATATTATAAAAATAATTACCTGTATCATACTAATAATGTTTGATTTTGGTAGATCTCGGTATAATTTTAATCCAATCTCCATCACCCAATCTAATAGAGATGTGGTCCGAATTGCTTGTTTGTTTGGATTAGGTGGCCTCAAATCTCAATAGTACCACAAGCTCCATACTTGGGTCATTAGATACTGCCCAAGTTCTCAATAACATTAGCCTGTGGGCTGTGATCAATAATGATGAGAAATCATTATATTTGAAAATTTTCAAGACTACAATGAATTTCTTCATCATTCTTGAAAGTTTTATACGTGTACTACTGCACCACCGAATATATATATTATGTCACACACCACATTATATAGAAAATATATGTTAAAGCTTAGATTCAAAGCGATATAGCTAGAAGAAGAACCAAGCTTTAAGACTTACTATATTCATTAAACAAATAATTCCCACTAACTTTGCTTCAAAGGAATGCATGAAACACAATCTATATAAACCACTTCATGTCTCTCCTCCTTTTCATATCACAAAAAAGAAAGAAAACAAACCCTAAATGAAAATGGCTCTCTCATCATCTTCTAAGTTAGTTTTCATTGCATTTTCCATTTCTTTGCTTGCTTATTCATCTTTAGCTAAAGATTTCTCCATTGTTGGCTACTCTCCGGACGACTTAGCTTCGAATGATAGGCTCTTCGATCTCTTCGAGAAATGGTTGTCGAAATTCGAAAAGGCTTACAAGAGTCTCGAGGAGAAGTTGGAGAGGTTTGAGATCTTTAAGGACAACTTGTTGCACATTGACGAGACTAATAAGAAGGTCGAAAACTACTGGCTTGGATTGAATGAGTTTGCAGATTTGACCCATGAAGAGTTCAAAAGGATGTATTTGGGCTTGAAGATTGATCAGAATGACTTGTCTAGAAGAAGAGAATCCCATGATGATGATCAAGAAGATGAGTTTACATATGAAAATGTTGCGGATTTGCCCAAGTCAGTTGATTGGAGAAAGAAAGGAGCTGTTACTCCTGTCAAAAACCAAGGTTCATGTGGTAAGCCTTTTATAAATACGTGGATCCGACTAGTTTATTTTTTTGAATATTTAAAAAAATGTTTATGACGAATTTCAGAACCTTGTACGTAAGTGATTAATATTATACGTAGTATCCTAAGGGTCTACGGGATGGAATCGGCAAAATTTAGGGTTTGAATTTTGATTGATGAATTTATGTATGTATGCATGCAGGGAGTTGCTGGGCATTTTCGACTGTGGCTGCAGTGGAGGGCATTAACCAAATTGTCACCGGAAATTTGACTTCATTGTCCGAGCAAGAGTTGATAGATTGTGACAAGATCTACAACAATGGCTGCAATGGAGGTCTGATGGATTATGCATTTGCTTACATTGTCTCAAATGGTGGACTTCACAAGGAAGAAGACTACCCTTATATCATGGAAGAAAGCACTTGTGAGCTCAAAAAGGTACAGATAATTTATGCCACGAGTTAAATAGATCGATATAATTTTTGTTATTAGAACACATTTAAAACTCTCATGAAAGAAAATTAATCTGAATCATCTTTTGATACTAAATAATTAGCTAGTGATCAATCTTAGATATTGATTGTTTGAATTATTTTTTTCATCATCTTTATTTATTTATTTATTTATTCCACAGGATGAATCAGAAACAGTTACCATCAGTGGCTACCGTGACGTGCCCGAAAACGATGAACAGAGCCTCTTGAAGGCACTTGTAAATCAGCCTCTCAGTGTTGCCATTGATGCCTCTGGCAGAGACTTCCAATTTTACAGTGGGGTAAGTTAATTAATTAATTAGCATATCCACGATAAAATTATCAAAATATACTGACTATTCTGACCAGAGAAGTACTTGTACTGTGCGATGAACATTTTTGTATATAGGGGGTTTTCGACGGGCACTGTGGTACCAGTCTAGACCATGGAGTGGCAGCCGTTGGATACGGATCAACGAAGGGATCGAATTACATCATAGTGAAGAATTCATGGGGGCCGAAATGGGGAGAAAAGGGTTATATAAGGATGAAGATGAAAACAGGAAAGCCAGAAGGACTCTGTGGAATCAACAAAATGGCTTCTTATCCAACTAAAAAGAAGTGAAACTGGACTGGCCCCAACATTTGTGCTTGGTTTCTCAGCTGTCTTGATCATTTTCTGGTTTCTATACTATGTTAAAACAATATGATTTCTTTTGATATTCTGATCATCATTACATCATATATATATATATATATAAAATGTCTTTATTTAGTAGAATTATGTCTCAATTTGTTTCTTAATTTGACTCTTTTATTCGTGACAAATAAAAGATTGTTACAAGATCTCTTACAACACAAAAGGGTAACACAGCCCAATGTGGTTTGGTGGTTTTTAAAGAGCTCATTCAACATGAGAATGTCTCGGGTGCAAGATGATCTTACCCTAATATACACGAGATTGATGACAAATCAAGTAATAAACACATTACAAATTTTCACTATCTATACACAAAGTTGTGAAGCTCTAGTGCTCTACCATATTTAATTCTAACTGTATATAGGGTTCTTATTCTCTGATCAAGTTGAAAAAAAAAAAATCACAACAGAAGTTACACATATACTAAATTAGCTGATTAGCTACATAACATTATGGAATCGGTACATCATATTATTGACAACTCACGTACCATTTCATTTGGAAATGAATTTGGATAAATTTTTTGGAAAGCCTAACATTACTTTTATATATTATTATAGTCAATTTTCCACAATTGTAATGCAATCATAGATATATTATGCATGAAATCTATTTTTTCTTTTTTACAAAAAATGGCTAACACGAAATGAATGCATAGGAAGATGTATTAATAAATGATTGCCAACTCTAGATATAATGTTCATCTCTAACTCAGTCTGCAGTTCTTTCAAAAAAAAAAAAAAAAAAGTCTGCAGAGGATAGATCACATATTTTTTCAAAAAACTAAAGCAAAAAAAACCTGCTGTTAACTTTGTATTGAACTTTCTCGTTTTGTGAAATTCATGCATTCTATTGTCAGGAGGGTAGAGTGGAAGATTTATTAAACTTACGGGAGAATTTGATTTCCAAACAGTATAGGTTATTTGGGATTTTTAGTAATGAATGGTCAATTTTTTAATTTTTTTTTCAATTGTTCTTTTATTTGGGTATAATAGTAATTCTGTTATAAGTTATTTTAGTAATAAAAATATTTTTTAAAAAATGGGTATGAGTAGACATTTTGTGGGCGGCAATGAGCCACCCTTAACCTTTTTATTAAATCTTTTATAACATGATATACTAAATTTTTTATCATTTTAAATATATATATTTTTGTCAAAATTTATTAAGTAATTTGCAAGTTTAAATTATTTTTTAATTTTAGGCAAAAAAAAAAAAAAAAAAAAAATTTACCGTTTGAATTACAACAAATTATACAACTGCACCCATACTTATTTAGTAATTTTTATAAAAAATAAAACTGCAATTATAATAAAATTTCAAAATGGTGTAATAAGATAATTTATGGTGTGAAAAAGCATGATTCAATTCTTTTTTTTTTTCTTTTTTTTAATTGTTTGGATATCCAATTGCTTATTCAACCAATAAGATGTTGAAAATTACCGATTGCTAGCTATGAAAATGTTATATAAATACTCATCTCATTTCAATAATCTCAAATGGCCAACAAAAACAAAGGGATGGTAACTCAAGTCTCGAAAGAACAGAAAAGGAAAAAATAAGAAAAACAAGAATATCTGGGAAAATTATAACTGATAGATGGAAACTATTATTACTTCATGATCAAATTCAAACTCAATTCAATTACAATAAGAGTAACGATATTTACACCCTACTAAAATTTTATGTACACCTCAAATTAGCAAAAATTTTAAATTTCCAATATTACCCTTAAATAAATGGGGTAGATATTGCCACCCAACATGCTTTTTCGCATTTGTATGGGAAAAAAAAAAAAAAAAAACTTATTTGGACACAACATTTTAATTTTTTTTTTGAAAGAGCATTTTAATTTTTTTAATTATACTAATGTCCGTATATTATTTCTTAAGATAATAATTTCCGTTTTTTTAAGATAATAATATAATGTATTTAAATTACTTTGGAGTTTGGACAATAAGATATCAACTTTAATTTTATTAAAAAAAAAAAAAAAAAACTTTAATACTTACCTAATCCAAAATAATTCTTGACGGAGAGGCAAATGAACTTATTTTTGAATTCATCTAAATAATTCTAAATTTTCTGTAACAAAATAATAATAATAATAATAATAATAATAATAAAAATACTTTGCTTTGCTTTTCATTCAGTTTTATTGAACTATATAATTGGTTATTATGAGTTAAATCTCTAACAACCAAATGGATTAAACAAAAAAAATCATTGTGTTGATTGAATATGAGATTTTCTTTGAATATATATATATATATATTAAATATATTCGCCTAATGATTTATCATTTCAAATTTTGTTATATATTCTTCAATTCTAATATCATATTATTTCTATTTTTATTATTTTATATTATTAGCTTACGGTATTTAACAAAAAGTTTAAATAAAGGATATTTCTGGTAATAAGTGGGGTGTGCTTACGAACTATACCATTTTAAATTTTTTAATGGGGGTATAGATACAAAAATGGGTGTACATATGATTTTTCAGGGTACAAATACCGTCACTCTTACAATAATACCCTAATAACTATGTCCAATCCAGCCTAAAGTTAAGGAAAAATAAAAATAAATATACAACAGCCGCGTATGTAGTTGATAAAAAACATAGGAATAGAGATGAAAGAAAAAGTAGTGAAAACGGTTTGATAAAACTAACAAAGTGTTGTTGGATGAAAAGCAATTGCAACCGTCAAATTAACTAAACATTACTATATGCAAATGTGTTTTTTTTTTTTTTCACTTAATTACCGATGAATGCAAACCACAATTTGACCATGTAACGTGGCCATAGTGAACTTAAATGAATTGGCGTAAGTCTAAAGTTTCCGTCTCGAGTGATCAGAAACTTTAACTCTATCATAAGCTGGGTTAGAAGAAGATTGCGAGGAGCAAACCAATTATGCAAGTAAAGAGAGCAAGATTTGAAGCAGACGACAACCCATTTGGACTGTGAGTAAGAGAACAAAAAAAATAGATAAAAAAAACCTTGTAAGCAAACTAAAAACCTATTTATATTAAACTAATCCTATAAAGATTTGGATTTCCTATTAAACTAAAGAAAACCTTTTTTTTTTTTTCTTTTTTTCTAAAATCTAATTAACATCATAACTTTTATACATTGGCTGGGATCTATCAGAGGAATCCAAACATCCCATTATCTATTATCTATCCATCTTTGAAGCATAGAAAGACCTTAAACGACATTACAACATATAGAGGTGATGGAGAGATGCAGCATCATATCGTTATTCTTCTCCATAGCCATGACTAATGCTTTCTTCACTACTTGATGCTTTTTTAACCATTTTTTTTCTAATCCAATTCTTCCTGAGTCCTGACCAACCAACACTGAACAAAATGGTCATTAGCATGTCACAGTCACAGGCAACTTCGAAACAACCAATAATATGGAGAATTGCCATTGTAAAAAAATCTCTAATTCTTCTCAATGTATGATTTAACAGTTTTCCATCCATCTGATGAACTCAGTTTTGTCTTTGTTCACCGTGTATTCATGCAATAACTCAGCAAGTTTTTCATCTATACCTCTTTCCCACAAGAACTCATCATACAGTAAGTCTTGCAGCTTATCATCCAACTCCTTGGTCTAACAGTTTGCTTTAACTTTATTAGCAACCAAATAGTGTATGCAAAGGAAACTCAAAATAGGTGACCATAATTGAATTGATGACTGAAATGAGGCCGAGAAGGCTTCTTATCGCTTCCTTGCACAAATAGAATTGTAATTTCTATGCTATCTGGCCAGGCGCAGAGCACGAGGACTCCAACACCTCACCATCACCCTTGTGGATACTAACAACCAAACTAATGTGAAGCTTAACATCTTGACCTGGGCCACCAGATTTTGAAACAGGAATCAACCCTTCAAACATGGTGGCCTCAACCTTAATTTCTTCATTTTCTCCAAATTTTCCCTTCAATCTAATCCGTTGTTCTCCAGGTCATTCATCGACTGTGAACAACTGAATTTGATAGCAGGGCCTAATGATGGTAGTTTTGGCCTTTCATAATAGTCCATGACCTATAAAGTTGTTCCATGAGAACAAGTAACGCAATTTGATGATTTTAAACCATTGAAGACAACTTGATTGACATGTTAGCACGTTCTCTCATTTGTGGTCCATGACCATAAGGTCCACCAATGCAAAATGATAACCTTGAAGCTCCTTTAACGAGGAGCAGTCCTCACTATATTCCCTGCATCCCCAACCAACTCAGCCATCTTCTCGGACCCAATATCTAGTCCATTCTCATCCAACAACATCACCACTCAATCACCACCAAAGAAAACCTCTTAGATTAGGAACAACGACAACAACCTATTTTGATGGTCCTTGTAAGTAAAAAGTAAAAACCTATTTATTTTAAATGCTTTGTATTTCCTATTAAACCAAAATAAACCTCTTAGATTAGGGAAATGGGAAAATCATAACCGTTTCCGGTGATTTTGTTCAAGCCCAATATATGGAAACTATTATTACTTTCTTTTTTTGGAACCAATTTAATGACCAAATTCAAACTCAATTCAATTACATTAGTACCTTGATAACTATGGTGATTTATGGTTACCATAGTGGAATGGTAATGAGAATGAGAATGAGAATGGAAAGGAAAAGAAAACTGATTTTTTTGATTGGTTGAGACTTTATAATTAGTCTCTGAATCAGTATTATTTTGTTTGGTTAACAACTGAATAGAATGGAATTAACTGTATTTTGACCAAAATACCTCTAATTATAGAACATTTATAATAACATAATATAATATTATATATATACATATTAATATATTATTATATATAATATATATATATATAATAATTTTCAAGTCAGCACCCTCTCATTGTATTACTATCAGCACCTTTTAATGAAAACCATTGGATTTAAATGCTTTGACTCGGTTGCATGCATTTATCAAAATATCTTTTAAATTCAATAGCTTTCATTAAAATGTGCTGATAGTAATACAATAAGGGGGTGCTGATTAGAAAATTACTGTATATATTAATAATAATATATATTAAGGGATTTTAACAAAAAGGCCCTATTTGAGGGTCTAAATTGCAAATATACCCCATGTAATCAAAAACTTGCAAGCCCCAAACTTCCAAAAATGCCTCCACTTAAATAATAACCACAACATTTATTACCATTATTACTTTTTACTAACCAATGAACAAAAATGGATAATTACATCGGTGGCCATCAATTTAAGTTATCATTATCAAAATGGTTATTAGATGAGGAACTAGTTTCAAAATGACCATTTTTGACGAACATTGTCACACTAATGGTCATTCCGTGAAACCCCGTTAAGTTTATTGTTAAATATGTGAGCATTTTGGTAACTTTCTCTAAAATTATAAATTGTATGCTAATTTAATTTCAACAAATAAAACTTAATTGGATTAAACGAGGAGTGAATGAATTCATAAAACCTAATTGAAGCTGTCATGCAATTGGGTTCGAATTGTAATCACAGCATTTGGACTTCGAAAGTACTTTCTTTCGCTTCCACAATCAGAATCCAGAGCAATATTTTAATTTTTAAATTTTGTTTTCAAAAGCAACAATGCAATCGAAGTACTGAACGATCTCATTAGCTAATAAGTAAACCTACCGATAAAAACAAGGCTACTACATTTCACTAACCGCAAAGCTTTTTCAAGATCAGCTCAAGGTTGGTGGTTTGGAGATCGATGGATTTCTATTTTCTACTGTAGGTCAGCTTCAGATATCCACCGTTGGATCATCCATAAAAATAATAAATAAATAACTATATAAAAAGCAAAACAGTAACCAAACGACGCCGTATTGTCGAAAACATTTTCTTCATCAAAATAGAGAGACCCACTGTTGAATAACAACACTAAAAGCTTAGGAATAGTGGTGGTGGGTTTCTTGGCTTTTAGTTATTTAAGCTTAGAGCTTGGAATAGCGAGCTTTTGAGAGAGAGAGAGAGAAAGAGAGAGAGAAAAAAAAAAAACCTCTTTTCTTTCATCGCAATCCATATATTGATAGAAATAATATAGGTAGCTTTTTTTTTTTAGGGTTAATTTGTAAACGTTCTTTGTATCAAGGATGTCCCGATGTCGGGTCACAATTGACCCGAAGAACAATTTTTGAGCTTCGAGTTGCTCCCTACCCGAAGCTTAAAAATTGTTTTACGGGTCAATGATGACCCGATATCAGGTCACACTTGACCCGAATAACAATTTCAAAGCTTCGGGTATAGGACAACCCGAAACTCTAAATTTGTTCTTAGGATCAATGCATTATGCATTTAATAAGATCTTCAACCAAAATAAATTTTGTACTGGAAAACACATTTAAAACTTGTAATTGATTATTAATTATCACAAAAGAAAATTAATCTGAATAGTCAAATCTTATATATTGATTGTTTGAATTATATTTTTCATCTTCTTTATGTATATTTATTTTTCCACAGGAAGAATCAGAAATAGTTACCATCAGTGGCTACCATAACGTGCCCCAGAACAATGAAAAGAGCCTAATGAAGGCACTTGCAAACCAGCCACTCAGCGTTGCCATTGATGCCTCTAGCAGAGACTTCCAATTTTACAGTGGGGTAAGTCAATTAATTAATTAGCATATCCGTGATAAACAACAAGTGATTCTACGTAAAATTATCAAAATATACGGGCTGTCATGACCTGAGAAGTTGTACTATACGATGAATATTTTGGTATAGGGGGTTTTCGACAGGCACTGTGGTACGAGTCTAGACCGTGGAGTGGCATCCGTTGGATACGGATTACATCATAGTGAAGAATTCATGGGGACCGAAATGGGGGATAAAAGGGTTATATAAGGATGAAGATGAAAACAGGAAGCCAGAAGGGTTCTGTGGAATCAACAAAATGGCTTCTTAATTGTCCAACTAAACAGAAGTGAAACTACTGACCCGGCCCCAACATTTGTGCTTGGTTTCTCAGCTGTCTCGATCATTTTCTGGTTTATATACCATGTTAAAACAATGTGCTTTCTTTTGATATTCTGATCATCATATATATTTATAAAATGTCCTTATTTAGTAGAATTGTGTCAGTGTGTCGACACAAGTTTTCTTTCTTAATTTGGTACTATTTCATTCATGACATATAAAAGAATGTTACAAGATATTTTAAAACACAACCATCCGATATGATTCGATGGTTTAAGGAGCTCATTCAACATGAGAGTGTCCGAGTGTCAAAATGATTTTACCGTATACATATCGAAGACGAATCAAGTAATAAATTAAACCCATTACAATATCTATACACAAAGTTGTGAAACTCTAGCATATATAATACTATACTATATATCTAGGGAATTCTCTGGTCAGGTTATTTCAAAAAATAATAATAATAATAAACATAATATAACTTCAATTTTGATTTTTTTTTTTAAGAACAACCTGACTAGAGAATCATAAGTATTTATAACCGTATATATCAAAAGTCACACAATCTTACAAGCATCACAATATTTGTTCTATTCGATTTATACAAGCAAAGATTCAGATGCAGAACTAGCTAGCTAGGAAGCAATATTTTGTTCACTGCGGGACGAATTTGTCCGCAGACCAGAATCTGTAAGACATCTGAGAAAACAAAATTGACCTGAATCATCGTCTTCTTCGTTTTCATTGTCTTCCAATGACCTCCCCATGGTTTCGAACGTGAAGAAATATGTCACCATGAATCCCACAACACAAACCCCACCAAGAAACATTAACGCAATCGTCATTCCAGTTGCATTCGGTTTCTCACTATGTTTGTCTTGTGTAGCCCACAAGAACCCTACCGACCCAATTATCGCACCGACTTTCCCGACCGCCCCGGAGATTCCGTGACATGTTGATCTGAACCTGGCCGGGAACAGCTCTGCAGGGACAATGAAAGTAGTCGTGTTGGGTCCGAAATTGGCGAAGAAAAAAGTCAGGCCGTAGAGGACCATGAAACCGTTATTTGTGTTCTTGTCCCAGTAAAACTTAAAAGGTATACCTGATAAAGAACCGACATGTGAAACTAGAAAATATAAGAATGAATCTCATATCGATGGACGTTAGACTATCCACACCGATATATATATCACTTCCTATTAAAAAAACACATGCACAAAAATATAAGTACGAAAAGTTAACAATACCTATGGCGAAGTACACTAACGACATGAAGAAGAACCCTAGAAGTTGGATTTTGACACGTCCGATGCGATCAATGAAGTAGACAGTCACCACGTAGCCCGGAATCGTGGAGCAGGCCGCAACGATGGCCTGGAGTTTGGCGACTTCGAAGGCTTCGTCGTAGGCATTCAACTTTTTAGTCCCGTCGTGGTCAATGAAGCTGTGGTAGATTAGAGATTGGAAGAGGTTGCTGCTGTAGAAGACGATGTCGACTAGGAACCAGGCGGCGGAGCAGGAGAAGAGGTCGCGGCCATGGCGGTGAAGGAATTGTCTAGAGAGAAGAGAATACTGTGGTTGGTTTGGTGGAAGAGGGAATTCTTCTGCGATTTGTGACAATGAAACGTCCAACACTTTCTCCATGTCCTTCGCTGCTTGCACCACATTTCTCTCCACCAGAGCTGTATATCTAGTAATCATAACGAGAGAAATGAAACTTAATTTATGATTTTTGATTTAAGTATTTACTAAACATAATTTAGAATCAAATACGTGGACCTCACACAAATCAGGAATTAGTTTCAACCGGAGATCAAGTGAACTTGATTCCTCTCATTTCACTTATGGGATTAAGTTCTCTTTTTAATGTAACCAATTCCTCCGGTTCTAACTATTTGACATAATAACAAGATTGTGTAAAAAGTAACAGAAACAGAACATACTAGGTAATAAATTAGATGCAATCTCACACCAACAAGGCAACAAGAACGCATATATGATATACAAATTACAATTTGGAGCAAAAAATTCGATGAGATATTTTTGGTTGAAAACATAATCTCACATTCACACGTGACGTGTGAAAGGAGAAAAAAATAAAGGTGACGCACAATGGACCCAACAATGGACTTATTGGGTAGTGTGCCACCCAATAACTTTTGCTGGTTAGTTCCCATCACGGTGATTCATCCTTGATCGTCTCTTTTTAGTTTTCTTCTTCTTCCAAAAAAAATATTAATCAATTACTTCCTTGCCTCACCTACTCTCTCAAACAAGTAGAAATAATACTTTTCAAATAATTATTTGTATTTTTAAAAAAATCTATTCGAATGCTTTCACATTTCTGATTAAGACAATTCACTACTATTTGTAAATTTTGTGTACACTAATAATTTTGATGATATTATTAATTAAAGTTCCTGTTAATTAACATGTGTCTAGAGATAACTAATTGATGATGACTATAATTGAACTTGAAGAAAATACCTTGCAGTTTCAGGCATCATCATACGCCAATAATAAGTCAAAGCTGCCGGAATAGAACCCAACATCAGTATCAACCTCCATGCAACGTCGGCCTCCGGCGGCGTATGATCTTCTGACACGGTCGTCGACGAATTCTTGAATATCGTACAAACAACCATCGTCACCCCCGAGCTCGCCAGAATCCCAAACCCTTGCATGGAAAACACGGCAGCTATGAACGCGCCACGCGTCCTCTTATTCGCAAACTCCGACATGATCGTTGCCGACAACGGGTAGTCCCCACCGATTCCGACACCCAACAAGAACCTGAAGAACCCAAGACTTCCCAGAACACACCTCTTCGTTGTACATATCGAGAAACCACACCCAACCGAGCTCAGCACCATAAGCATCAATGCGAGGCCGTACACGCGGCGCCTCCCGATGAGGTCACCGAGCCGGCCAAAGACCAGTTGACCGATCACAGTCCCCAGAAAAGCTAAGAACAACATGGTGGAAACGGCCGTTGGGTCATCGTCGTGGTATATGCGTCCGATGAGTCTCATGAGTGGAGGTATGCAAAAGAGGTCGTAAGCGTCGGTGAAGAGGCCCATGCCGGCGATGACGATTGCTTTGAAGTGATAGTACTGTGTTTTCGCGGTGTCGAGGGCAGAAAGGACTTTTAACGCCATTGTTGATTATAAATGTTGGGTTTGTGAAGTTGATGATGTGGGTCTATTAATTATATATAGAGATTAGAAAGAGAGAGTTTATTAGGTAACTATTTCAGGTTTTTTTTTTTTTTTTTTTTTTTTTATATTTTTTTTTATAAGAGGCCAAAGTTTAAATCGATTAGTTTAAGCATTATACATGCTGTTTGCTTCCCACGCAAGTATATGCGCAAAATGAAGGTTATAGTTTATCGAGACTTGACGAGATTAAACATAATAATTATAGTCTAGATAGTTAGAAGTAAAATATAAAGGAAAAGTTTGTCTCTAATGCCGGTAAGTGAGAAAAATGAAGGTCAAAGTCTATCGGGACCAAATGAGATTAAGCATTATAAATAAGATTTAGATAGTTAGATGTACAACCTAAATGAAAAGTTTGTCTCCAATATGAGTAAATGCATAGGTGTTTGTCGGGACCTGATAAGGTGAATAACAATAAGTAAGATTTAGATAGTTAGATGTACAACATAAGGAAAAAGTCTGTCTCCAATGATAGGAAATACGTACTTTGATGAGGTTAATTACGGTAGTTACGGTTTAGATATTTAGATCAACATAAGGGAAAAGTCTGTTTCCCACACCAATAAATGCACAAAATAAAACCCCAACAGTAACCATAAGTCTAATAAAAATGAAAAAGTTTGTTCCCTTTCCTTCAATTTTTTTTTAAAATCATTTAGGAAAATATAAAAAATTGTTAATTCTTTACACTTTGACCCTCTAATCAATCAGCCAAGACAACTACTCACTGAATTGTTAGTACTAAAGAATTTCGAAGGTTGTTAATGTTTAACAAGAAATTCTTGAAGTAGTTTCGTTGATGACGAGGAAGTTGATGTGATGGGAAGGTTGACCAAAGAATTGAAGAAATATTGTTTGAGGTTTTTAGAATACATGATTCATCATGATTCTATGAATATGCGAATCAGTTTTAGTTTATTGACTTGTTTTCGCACAAAGTCTGTCTTGTCTCCATTTGTTTATCCAAGTAAGTTGGTTTTTTTTAATGTTTTGAAGAGATTAGATTCTTAGTAAACTATTCTTCGTACAATGATTTTATTTTATTTGTTGTTTCTAGTTTTATGACAGCTTTTGTTGCTTGTTTTAGGACGATAGTGTTCTTCCCTTAGGTAAATGACACTGTAAACGTACATGAATTATCAAACGCGGTTTCATTTAGATTTATTGAAATTCGGATTTTCGTCCATTTAGATGAAAGTGATGAATTGAATGTTTATAAATACTTTCTACAAAATAAGATAGAAGAATCGATTCAGAATATTCTTTATATCCGAATGTCCAAAGGAGATAACGAATCCAGACGCCTGAAGGAGATAACGATCCATACAAGAAAAAACTTTCAAGTGAACTTGTCAAGAGAACAGATCTTAGTAAATATACGACAATGATCAAACGCGGTTTCATTAATTTTTTTGTCACTTATGTGGTTGGTGTGGACTGTGAACACTTTACAAATGTCACTTCACTGGACAAGAATTGAAATTATAAGAGGAACAGAAAATATGTTAAAACAAAAAGGAAAGCAACCCATCAAAGACATTCCAAAGCACAATTACTCTTATAGTTGACTCTAAAAGAATAACCTGTGCCTGTAATATCAACCACAAGGCAGCTATAGTTTTGCTGAAAAATCAATCACAAAATATGAGGCTTGAAACCAACAGCAAATCAGCATCAGTTGTACAAAATGAATAAACAAAAAAAGAAGGGGTCAAGATATTCCTGTATTCTACCTTCTCTATGTATTTTACGGAACTGTATGTTGGATTGGCCCCTAAGTCCTAACCGAACATCAAATTTCATTAGTACCTAAGAACATTAGTACATTACACAACTGAAACTTACTCAGAAATTGCAAACTGATGTGTACATACCGATGTGTCTACACACATTCTATCCCTAAGAAAATGCTCACAATATTTGGTGAAGAACACCTCTACAAAAAAGGGGAAGGACGCTGGATACCAGCAGCCATCTCAGGAGTATTATAAGGAAATTTACGTTTCCTAACAATTACCTCCAGGATACCGTCAGGGCGGTAGGTGGAAGAAAACATGCGGGGGTCAACTTGACCTGGTAAGGAGAAGGAAATATTGAATGGTCCCGGTGGGCACATTTTCTCGACTTTCATCTGGAAGACAGTTGGTGAGTTTTCCAGAAAAACACAGTTCGCCATAACTCCTTCAATGTGAACCTTTCCATCCCGTTCGATCTCCAACTTCAAGTTACCTGTCAAGACAGGCATTATCTATGTTGGTCATCTCCTACTTCTTTCTATTCAACAGGTAAAAACCTAGTACATGACACTACAAAGTATATATTTAGAGCAATTACAATAAGATTGTTATTTGTGGTTTACGAGTTTCACATGCATAGTCCATCTCACGTGCCAAATGGGCATTTATTAATTATAACTAAAGATTGGAAACTTTTAATCCTATTTGATTCAAGGACATACCCTTTTGAACTCCAGGAAGCGCAACCCGGAAAAGGTAAGCACCTTCACTAACCCCGATGTCAACAAGACCGACAGGTGGGCCACTGCAACTTGTATTTGCAGTTCCATCCAAAGCAACGAATGGCTTAAGTTGTGGATGAGCAGCACGATTTCCCGCATCCATGCCTTCAAATCTTGCTTAACAGCCTACAAAATGACAATCCCACAAACAGATGATAAAGCTTAATGAGGCATAATATCTTAATTAGTGTACTTGTGCCATCTACTGATCAAGAAAACTTGCTTCTAGCAAGCACTAGTTGCCACATACTTTCCGTGTTCACTAAAGAAAGAACTTCCAAACTTAAAATCTGTATGGTTAATCCACCAACCATTTAAAACATGCTAACGAAAAAAACAATAATTACTTATATTAGCATTCGGATTAATAACCACATAGAATACTTCAGAAAAAAGAAAACACAAGTAATCAAAACAGAATCCATTCTGTAGCTACAACACAATTATCCAAGTGACTAGAGTTGTTTCCACATCATGTCGTCAACACATTTCACCATAGTTGGAGTTTGAGAACACTCTTAGCCAGTTGTATTAGAATAATTGATAGATTTGATTCTTCGATGTTCATTTATATGGAACGATAAATCTAAGAAGTATTGTCCCACAGCTTCCTTAGGAAAGCATTACCATAATTTCCAAAGACAGATAAATCTTCATGATTAACTGATTAAAACTAAAATTTCATTAACATGTAGGACATATGGAGATGGGTATATTAGCTTAGCTCCACAATGAGATTTGTCATCAACCACAAAAAAAGACATGAAATCTTTACACAGCCCATCTACCCTATCTTTCTCAAGAATCTAATCGAAAACTTTACGCAATTAACTCATTCTAAGAAAAGCTAACTACCTTAATAGATTTACAATCAATGCGAGAAAGATTATCTGTTGGGTGCAAGAGCCAGTCCTTTATCCTCTAACTGCTGAATCCTTTCCTCCACCAGCCTGATTTTCTCCAAAACTTCCTGCTTGCTTTCCTCATGTGGAGATAAGGAAGCGGTTCTCCTTACTGTATTCTAAAGTTCTCACGTTTTTTTGCACACCACCACCACCACCACCAGCGGTTATGGAAGAAAGTCAGAAAACGCAGAAGAAAACCACTTCCTCATCTCCATATGAGGAAAGTAAGCAGGAAGTTTTGGAGAAGATCAGGCTGGTGGAGGAAAGGATTCAGCAGTTAGAGGATAAAGGACTGGCTCTTACACATGAAGTTGACAAATCTTCGAAAACGAAGTTGAAAGCTGTATAGCTCTGATACCAAATTTGTTGGGTGCAAAATTAGGAGTGGTGAGAAATTAGAAGAAAATGAAAAGTTTAAGTAGAACAAATTGTAATTTGCAGAACTGCAACTGCTTGTTTATTTTCTTGCTGTAATTTTTTTGATAATACTAATTTTCATTACAGAGTACATCAACAATTTTATATGAAGAAGATGAACATTCTAAAGAAATATTTAAGACACTTATAGTTTCAATACAAGTGCTTGAGAAACCAAAAGATTAACTGACATAGAGCCCAGCAACATTTATTCTGTTTAGAAAATATCATGCCAGCTGCAACCAAACTTACATTTCCAAGATTGCAAGTTACTTTTCAACATTATCTATATCAAAATAAGATAACAGTCAAACATAGATTACACTTTGTTCGAAACTTGTACATATCAAAAAACCCATTAGCAAGAAATCAAAATCAAACCTAAAGAAAATAATAAAAAATAAAAATCAGGCAGCTCTTCAATACAAATGTAGAGATAATATCAATTACTAAAATTGAGAATTTAAACAAATAAAGTCAAACAATGAAGTAATAAAATTAATAAAAACAGAAAATCGAGAGAGAGAGAGAGAGAGAGAGAGAGAGAGAGAGAGAGAGTTATTACCAACAAGGGTTCTGGTGGAAAAACGACGCCGTAAGTAAAAATCGAAGCTTCTCGTGCTCTGTCGTGACGGTGGTTTGATTCTCTCAGTCTCAGCTCGCAGCTTTGGTTTGTTCTTCTCTATTTTGAAAGTACTCTACACCTACAATGACAAAGGTCAGTGAAGTAATTGCAGACAGAGAATATCCAATCAGGAAATACCACGTTTCTAACAAAATGACAAAATCACCCTTACATTTATTGGATGCAGGCTTTTTTATTCAATTGGGCCGACAATCATTACTCCCCATTGGGCCCACATTATGACACTTTCGAATCTGGATTTTTTTTTTAAATTTTTTTTTTTTTAAGGTGTATAAACGGGCAAAGCTAGCTAAATAAAAATACAAAATGAATAAACAAAAACAAAAGGGGTCAAAAAATACTCCTGTATTCTCCCATCTATGTGTATTTTACTGAACTGTATGTTGCATTGCTAGCAAACGAACATCCAATCTGATATATAGTACCCAAGTACATTAAAGGACATTATTTCATAAGAAGTAAAGTACATTAGAGGACATACAACTGAAATTTATTCAATAATCGAAACCTGATGTGTTCCATCCCTAAGAAAATGCTAACAATATTTGGTGATGAACACCTCTACAAATAAGGATTAGGACGCTTGATACCAGCCATCTTGGGAGTAGTATCAGGAAATACGCGTTTCCCAACTGTCACCTCCAGGATACCGCCAGGGAGGTAGGTAGAAGTAACCATGCGGGCATCAATTTCACCTGGTAAAGTGAAGGAAATTTTGAACGGTCCAGGTGGGCATATTTGTTCGACATGCATCTGGAACACAGATGACGAGTTTTCCAGAATACCACTGCTTGGCATAATTCCTTTTATACAAACATGCCCATTGTGCTCCATCCCCACCACCAAGCCATCTGTTAGGACAAGCATTATTGACTTGGTCATTTCCTATTTATTACTATTCAATAGGTAAAACCTAGTACATGAGAAACTACAATAAGTTTGTCATCTGTGCTGTAACTAGTTTCACATGCATACTCCTTCTCACGTGTCAAACACTCAAACCGACATATATAAGTTATAACTAAAGATTTGAAACCTTTAATCCTATCTGATTCAAGGACATAACTTTTGTAACTCCAGGAAGTGCAACCCGGAACAAAGTAAGAACCTACACTCTCACAGACGTTAAAAGCACCAACAGCTGGCCCAATGCAACCTGAATTTGCAGTTCCATCCAGAACAACGAATGGGTTCAGTTGTGGAAGAGCAGCATGATTTCCCACATCCATGCTTTCAAATCTTGCTTAACCGCCCACATAATGACAATCCCACAAACAGATGATAAATCTTAACGAAGCATAACACCTTAGTTGAGTGTACATGTGCTATCTACTGATCAAGAAACATGCTTCTAGCAAGCACTAGTTGTGAGTCTTGTGACATACTTCAAGAACACAATCCAAGTGAATAGATTGGCTTCCACCAAACGTGTAACGACAAAAACAATAATCACCTAGATTCGCACTTGGATCAATAACCAGACAGAATACTGCTGAAAAAGGAAAACACAAGTAATCAAATCATAATCCATTTTGTAGCAACAAACACAATCCAAGTGAATAGATGCGCTTCCACATCAATACATTTCCACCATAGTTGGAGTTTGAAAACACTGTTAGCCAGTTGTGTTAGAATGATTGATAGATTTTGTTCATCAATGTTTATTTATATGGAACGATAAATCTAAGAAACAATATTACATATAAGTTATTTTCATGTTCCTTGTCCTACAATTAATTGTTTAAAACTAATATTTCATTAGCATGAGATTCGCTAGCAACTACAAACAAACACAAAATCTTTCTCATTCACTCATTCTAAGAAAAGCTACTTACTTTAATAGATTTACAATTAATGTGAGAAAGATTATTTATATCAAAATAAGAATAAAAATCAAACATAGATTACACTTTGTTTGATACTTGCAGATTAAAAAAAAAAAAAAAAAAAAAAAAAAAACCATTAGCATGAAATCAAAACCAAACCTAAAGAAAATAATAATAATAATAAATAAGGTTGTTCTTTAATAGAAAGATAATATCAAAACCTAAAATTGAGAATTTAAATAAAATCGAACAATGAAGTAATAAAAAGGAGAAAAAAAAAACAGAAAATTCAGAGACAATTATTACCGATAAGGATTCCAGTGGAAACGGTGCCGTAAAAATCGAATCTCTCAGTCGCAGGCTCGCAGCTACCAGTGTTGGTATTTTCTTCTCAATTTGAAGGTATTGTAAACTGATAAAGGCCAGTGAAGTACTGGCACGACAGAGAATATCCAACCAGAAAATACCTTGTGTAAGAAAAAAAGACAAAATCACCCCTGACATTTATGGGATGTTAGGTGAACTTGAGCTGGTCTGAATTGAGCCCAAACTAAGCCATTGTTACAGCCCAGCCCATGTCACCATCAAGACAACAGAGTTTTCTCTGCAACCAAACACAAAATTAATAATTGAAAACAAGAGTTTGTGCCTTTCTCTCTCGGCTCCAAATCAAAAGGAATTTAAAATTTTCTAGATTAAATCCAATTTCATGTAGTACCTACGGACATTACACGACATACAACTAAAACTTACTCAGATATTGCAAACTGATGTGTATATACTGCTATGTCTGCACACATTCTATCCCTAAGAAAATGCTCACAATATTTGGTGAAGAACACCTCTACAAAAAAAGGGAAGGAAGCTGGATACCAGCAGTTGGGAGTATTGTAAGGAAATTTACGTTTCCTAACAATTACCTCCAGGATACCATCAGGTCAGTAGGTGGAAGACAACATGCAGGGGTCGACTTGACCTGGTAAGGAGAAGGAAATACTGAATGGTCCTGGTGGGCACATTTTCTCAAGTTTCATTGGGAAGACAATTGACGAGTTTTCTAGAAAAACACAGTTCACCATAACTCCTATATGAATTGAACCTTTCCATCTCATTCGATCTCTGACTTCAAGTTACCTGTCAGAACAAGCATTATCTACTTGGTCATCTCCTCCATCTTACTATTCAACAGGTAAAACCTAGTACATGACATTGTACAAAGTATATATTTGCAGCAATTACAATAAAAATGTCATTTGTGGTTTACTAGTTTCACATGAATAGTCCATCTCACGTGCCAAACGGGCATTTATAAGTTAAAACTCAAGATTCGAAACCTTTAATCCTATTTGATTCAGGGACATACCCTTTCGAACTCCAGGAAGCGCAACCCAGAAAAGGTAAGCACCTTCAATAACCCCGATGTCAACAAGACCAACAGATGGCCCACTGCAACCTGCATTTGCAGTTGCATCCAAAACAACAGATGGCTTCAGTTGTGGATGAGCAGCATGATTTCCCACATCCATGCCTTCAAATCTTGCTTAACCGCCTACATACTGAAATTCCCACAAACTGGTGATAAAGTTTAACGAATCATAATAACTTAATTGAGTGTACATGTACTATTTTTTAATCAAGAAAACATGCTTCGAGCAAGCACTAGTTGCTACATACTTCAAAAGTTCGTGTTCACTAAAGTAGGAACTTCCAAACTTAAAGTCTTTATTTTCCATCAGATTGCACTATAGTATGGCTCATCCACCAACCATTTAAAACGTGCTAACGAAAAAAACAATAATCACACAGAATAATTCAGAAAAAGGAAAACACAAGTAATAAAATCAGAATCCATTTTGTACCTACAACACAATCCATCCAAGTGACTAGAGTTGCTTCCACCTCAACACATTCCACCACAGTTGGAGTTTGAGAACACTGTTAGCCAGCTGTGTTATAATAATTGATAGATTTGGTTCATCTATGTTTATTATATGGATCGATATATCTAAGAAATATCGTCCCATGGTTTCCTAACATTACATTAATTTCCACAGATCGATAAATCTTCACAATTAACCGTTTAAAACTAATATTTCATTAATATGTAGGGCATATGGAGATGGGTACATTAGCTTAGCTCCACAATGGTATTTGTTAGCAACTACAAACAAACACACGAAATATTTACAATCAATGTAAATATTACTTTACAGTTTACACAGCCCATCTACTATCTTTCTCAAGAATCTAATAAAAAACTTTAAGCGATTAACTCATTCTAACAAAAGAGCTAACTACTTTAATAGATTTACAATCAATGTGAGAAAAAAATATTTATATCAAAATAAGATTAAAAAAATAAATAAATAAAACATGGATTACACTTTGTTCGATACTTGTACATATAAAAAAACCCATTAGCAAGAAATCAAAATCAAACCTAGAGAAAATAATAATTAAAAAAAAAATCAGGCAGTTCTTAAATACAAATGTAGAGATAAAATTGAGAATTTAAATAAAGAAACTCGAACAATGAGTAATAAAAAGGAGAAAAACATAAAATTGACAGAGAGAATTATTACCGATAAGGGTTCCGGTGGAAAAACGACGCCGTAAGTAAAAATCGAAGCTTCTCGAGCTCTGTAGTGACGGTGGTTTGATTCTCTCAGTCTCAGCTAGTAGGCTAGCAGCTTTGGTTTGTTCTTCTCAATGTTGAAACTACTCTACACTGACAAAGGTCTGTGAAGTATTTGCACGACAGAGAATATTCAATAACGAGACACCACGTGTACTAACAAAATGACATAATCACCCTGACATTTATTGGATGTGGGCTTTTTTATTGAATTGGGCCGATTATCATTACTCCCCATTTGGCCCAAGTTGACTCTGAGCCATAGGGATTGGCACTCACTCAATGAGTTGACTAGTGACGCATCTGGCATGTCACAAATCGACTCAGTTCCCAAATAATATTAAATGGACAGAATGATCAACGGTTAAGAGCATCTTCAAAAGACTCTTCTATTTTCACTCTTCAAATGTTTATTTGCTTACCTATGTGGAAATTTGAAGAGTGGAAAAAGAGAAGCCCCTCCAAAAGATTATTCAATTAGAAATAGGTTTATATTATTTTAATGAAAGCACTCAAATTCTTTTGACTTTAACAAATATCTCATTTGAAGAGCCTTTTGGGGTTACTCTAAAACAACATCCATTTTGCATCATATCTAAGGGATTACTTGTTTTGGACCGAAGATGCAATGTCATTCCATCATTATCAAACCAATTACAATCTTTTTTCTGTCCGTAAGGGCCGAATTCAATGGAGAGTATATGGTGTTTGTTTTATTAAAGGTATAAAAACAGTCAAAGCTAGCTAAACAAAATGAATAACCAAAAACAGAAGGGGTCAAAAAAGTCCTTTATTCTACCTTCTCCATGTATTTTTACCGATTTGTATGCTGCATTGTTCCCAACCGAACATCCAATTTGATATGTAGTACCCAAGTACAATATTACACGAAATACAACAGAAACTTAGAAATCGAAAACTGATGTGTATATCCCGCTACGTTTTACACACACTTTCCATCCCTAAGACAATGCTAACAATATTTGATGAAGAACACCTCTACTAAAAAGGATTAGGACGCTTGATACCAACCATCTTGGGAGTAGTATCAGGAAATCTCTCGGGAGTAGCATTAGGAAATTGACGTTTCCCAACTGTCACCTCCAGGATAGCGCCCGGGAGGTAGGTAGAAGTAACCATGCGGGCGTCAACTTCACCTGGTAAAGAGAAGGAAATACAGAACGGTCCAGGTGGGCATATTTGTTCGACATGCATCTGGAACACAGATGACGAGTTTTCCAAAATACCACAGCTTGCTGGCATAACCCCTTCTATATTAACATCCCCATTGCGATCGAACCCAATAACCAAGCCATCTGTCAGGACAAGCATTATCAACTTGGTCATCTCCTATTTCTTACTATTCAATAGGTAAAACCTAGTACATGTCACAATTCAAAGTATATATCTACAGAAATTACAATAAGATTATCATTTGTGTGCTTTACTAGTTTCACATGCTAGTCCATCTCATGTGTCAAACGGGCATATATAAGTTTTAACTATAGATTTGAAACCTTTAATCCTACTTGAATAAAGGACATACCTTTTGGAACCCCAGGAAGTGCAACCCGGAACAAGTAAGAACCTACGCTTTCACCAATGTCAACAGTGCCAATAGGTGGACCACTGCTACCTGTATTTGCAATTCCATCCAAAAAGACAACGAATGGGTTCGGTTGTGGATCAGCAGCACGATTTCCCGTATCCATGCTGATGTAGGACGGTTTTAGGTGTTTTCTTATTTTATTAATTTGAGTATTTATTTCTTGTTTACCAAGTTTATTTACTTTAGTTTTATTAGGAATTAAATTTAGGTTTTATAAATAAATCAAACTTACCTTTTGGGTAAGATTTGATCTTTGTTTTTCAGTCAAGTTAGGAATCATGAATCTTAGAAGATTATGATTAGTTTTAATATTTTTCCTGTTTTAATGTTTTTAGGAATGTCGTATTCGAGTCGTATTAGGATTAGTTTATTATAAATAGTCTTATTATTTCCAATTATTGTAACTTTTTGATATTCAATAAAATCGTTCTTTGGAACACTTATCTGTCGTGGATTCGACATGCTCTTTGAGGATTCGAGAGCGCCATTTTCTAACGAAGATTAGGGAATGATGGCCCCTGCATGGCGATCCATGCTTGGGTAACTACCGGTCGCTGCGTCAAGGTTCGTCTGAGTGTGCCTCAGGGTTCAACAAAGTGATCATTCTTATTTTCGTCAAACCCCGCTGCGTCAATTGGTATCAGAGCCATTGAGTCTACCTCTGTGCTAGGCTCAGCGTCCACATATCACAACCAACTACCTTCCTAAGCACCATATTCACCTTCCATATTTCCCCATTAAAAAAAAAAAATCGAAAAAAAAAAAGAAAAAAAAATGTGTGTAATAGTCCAAAGAACTCACAATTACCATTCGGCCCAAGAAAAAATAGACCCATGTCAGAGTTATGCGGATCATTTGACTCAAAATTTATCCAATTCTTTGGATATTCCAACTTTTGATGGTTATAGTGAGCACATTGATGATTTCTGTGAGTGGATGCAATTGGTGGACCATTATTTTGCCTGTGCAAATGTGGAAAATGATCAACAAATTAAATTGGTAGTTTGCAAACTACGGGGTCGAGCTCAAGCTTGTTGGAGTCGAGTAGTACATCAAAGAAAGAAAGAGGGCAAAATTCCGGTGCAAAATTGGGTGATGATGAAGCAACTTTTAAGTAAGCAATTTCTTCCCACTAACTTTGATCTCATTTTATTTCAACAATACCGTAATTGTGAACAAGGGAATAGGACCGTCTTAGAATATGGTGATGAGTTTCATAAGCTAAGTATGGTACTTGATCTTGAAGATTTGAGATTCAACAGGTTGCTAGATTTATTAGTGGACTAAGGCAAGATATTCGAGATGAAATATGTTTGCTCTCTTTGAGGGACTTATCAGAGGCTATTAATTTGGCTACTAGAATTGAAAATGATCTGGTGAAGGAGAACGAGGACACTCAAGAAGAGGATGCTAAAATGGGGCAAGAATTTCTTGATGTTGACTTTTCTTGGGATGGATTTGAGGTGAAGAAAGACCTTGCCGGGTTCATTAGCACTCTTGATCCATTCCATACTTATTTTGTGGGCAAGCTCCTTAGTCCGATGAAGGTTGACATGGATGGCTTCAAGAAAAAAAGGGCAAGGCGGTGCCAATGGCAAATAGCTTGGGCATTGTCAGCATTCCGTTGGACAATCGTTTTGGTACCACTTTGGATTTGGGATGAGCTACGAAGAGAATTTTCGGTTGGGGTCTATCACTCCCACAAAACGAATAGGGGTTTTCTCTTCGATGACTTTTCAGAGCTTCATTCCTCATTTCCGCAGATTGTGTTGCTTGCTACAAGATGTTTAATTTCCATGTGCTTCAACCGAACTCGAGATCGAGTTCTTTTCAAAGAAGGGGTGACTGATGTAGGACGGTTTTAGGTGTTTTCTTATTTTATTAATTTGGGTATTTATTTCTTGTTTACCAAGTTTATTTACTTTAGTTTTATTAGGAATTAAATTTAGGTTTTATAAATAAATCAAACTTACCTTTTGGGTAAGATTTGATCTTTGTTTTTCAGTCAAGTTAGGAATCATGAATCTTAGAAGATTATGATTAGTTTTAATATTTTTCCTGTTTTAATGTTTTTAGGAATGTCGTATTCGAGTCGTATTAGGATTAGTTTATTATAAATAGTCTTATTATTTCCAATTATTGTAACTTTTTGATATTCAATAAAATCGTTCTTTGGAACACTTATCTGTCGTGGATTCGACATGCTCTTTGAGGTTTCGAGAGCGCCATTTTTTAACGAAGATTAGGGAATGATGGCCCCAGCATGGATATCCATGCTTGGGTAACTACCGGTCGCTGCGTCAAGGTTCGTCTGAGTGTGCCTCAGGGTTTGATAAAGTGATCATTCTTATTTTCGTCAAACCCCGCTGCATCACATGCCTTCAAATCTTGCTTAACCGCCTACATAATTACGATCCCACAAACAGATGATAAAGCTTAATGAAGCATAATATCTTACTTGAGTGTACATGTGCTATCTACTGATCAAGAAAAGACGCTTCTAGCAAGCACTGGTTGCGACATACTTCAAAAGTACGTGTTCACTAAAGGAGAAATTTCCGGACTCAAATTACTATCTCAAGTCATATTAAACGAAAGCAAAAAGAGTACGGATAAGACAAATAAGTACTCGGATTCCCACTTGGATGAATAACCGCACAGAATACTTCCTAAAAATGAAAACACAAGCCATCAGATCATAATCCATTTTGGGGCTACAACACAATCCAAGTGAATAGATTCGCTTCCACATCAACACATTCCGCCATAGTTCGAGTTTGAGAACACTGTTAGCCAGCTTTGTTAGAACAATTGATAGATTTGGTTCATCGATGTTTATTTATAATATATATATATATATATGTTATTTTCATGTTCCTTGTCCCATGGCTTCCTATGAAAACAATAAGTACCTTAATTTCCACATATCAATAAATTAATCTTCACAATTAACTGTTTAAAACTAATCTTTCATTAACATGAGATTTTTCAGCAACTACAAATAAACACACAAATTATTTCTCAAGAATTTCATCGAAAACTTTATGTGATTTAACTCATGCTAAGAAAAGCCATTTACTTTAATAGATTTACAATCAATGTGAGACATATTATTTATATCAAAATAAAAATAAAAATCAAACATAGATTACACTTTGTTCGATAAAAAAAAAAAAAAAAACCATTAGCAAGATTCAAGAAATCAAAACCAAACCTAAAGAAAATAATAATAATAAATCAGGTAGTTCTTTAATACAAACGTAGTGACAATATCACTAACTAAAATTGAGACTTTGAATAACGAAATTCGAACAATGAAGTGATTAAAAGGACAAAACAAACAGAAAATTGAGAAAGAATTATTACCAATAAGGATTCCGGTGAAAAAACGACGCCGTAAAAATCGAAGCTCTTTCGTGACGGTTGTTTCTCTCAGTCGCACCTAGCAGTGACACTGGCACAACAGAGAATTTCTAATATACAACGTGTAATAATAATAAAATGACGAAATCACCCCTGACATTTATGGAATGTTAGCTGTACTTGGGCTGGTCCAAATTGGGCCCAAACTTAGCCCATTGTTACGGCCCAGCCTATATCTCCGTCGAGACAATACAGTTTTCTCCTCGTCCAAACACAAACAGCTACAAAGCAAAAGAAATTTAAAATTTTCTCGACGAAGTTATCAAGATCAGTGAATGGTCTCTCTTGCTAACCAACTCTTGCACCCAAATCTGAACCAACAAGTCTTGTCAATTATCGAAAGATGCATCCACTTGAACCATCTCAAACAGCTCCAATGCTTCCTCACAACACTTGGTCACAGCCAAAATCAACTTTACGCATTCAAGCTTGTCCGCTTCTGCAACCTCAAGCTCTCAAACTTCACATATGCACGCCATATTTTCGACCACCTCGTCTCTCCAAACATCTACCTTTACACTGCCATGATCACCGCCTACGCCTCCCATCCCGATCACCACTTAAAAGCTTTGTCTTTGTATCGCGACATGCTTCGTCGGGGATGTCCGCAGCCTAACCAGTTTATATACCCTCATGTGTTGAAGTCCTGTCCTGAGGTTTTGGAGCTTTCAGGGACTAAATTGGTGCATGCCCAGATAGTGAAATCTGGTTTCGTACAATACCCAGTTGTTCAAACGGCTATCGTGTATTCTTACGCGAGATTGAATGATAATATTGGGAGTGCTAGGAAGATGTTCGATGAAATGTCTGAGAGAAATGTTGTGTCGTGGACTGCTATGATTTCTGGATATACTAGAGTTGGGGATGTTGATAATGCCGTTTCTCTTTTCGAGGAAATGCCTGACCGAGATGTTCCTTCTTGGAACTCTGTTATTGCTGGTTTCACGCAGAATGGGCTATTTCCAGAGGCGATTTCGTTCTTCAGGAGGATGGTGGTGGTGGGGGGTCAGAATAAGGACATTAGGCCCAATCAGGTTACAGTTGTGTGTGTGCTCTCGGCTTGTGGTCACACAGGGATGCTTCAGATTGGTAAATTGATCCATGGTTATGTTTATCGAAACGGGTTAGTTCCTGATTTGTTTGTTTTGAATGCTTTGCTGGATATGTATGGGAAATGTGGGAACTTGAAAGAGGCAAGAAGAGTTTTCGATAGGAGTTCGAAAAAGAATATGACTTCGTGGAACTCCATGATCAATTGTTTTGCACTCCATGGACGAAGTGAGAGCGCAATAAGTGTGTTTGAGGAGATGAAGCAGTGTGAAGATCCTGATTTGAGACCAGATAGAGTGACGTTTATTGGATTGTTGAATGCTTGTACACATGGAGGATTAGTCGAAAAGGGTCTTGCTTATTTTGAGTTGATGACTAGAAAATACCAGATTGAGCCTTGCATTGCACACTATGGATGCTTAATAGACCTTCTCTGTCGAGCAGGAAGGTTTGAAAAAGCCTTGGAAGTTGTACGAAATATGAAGATGGAACCCGATGAGGTTGTTTGGGGTTCTTTTCTTAACGGATGTAAAATACACAGTCGTGCAGATTTGGCGGAGTTTGCTGTGAAGAAACTGATTGAAATTGATCCAAACAATGGCGGCTATGGTATTATGTTAGCGAATTTATATGGGGAATCCGGGAAGTGGGATGAAGTTGGGAAGGTGAGGAAGATGTTAAAAGATCGCAATGCGAATAAAGTACCTGGTTGCAGTTGGATTGAGATTGACAAGCAAGTTAATATGTTCTATAGTGTCGACAAAACACATCCCAAAACAGAAGAGATCTACAATGCCTTGGAAAGTCTCATTTGTCATTTGTTTCAATTAGCCGAGAGCTCATATCATGAATACAATTTTTAGAATTACTCAGTTGAGAATTCTCTCTCAATTTCCAAATTTTCTTCGGTGTGAAATCTGATAAAGTGAACAAATTGTACTAATTCAAGATCATTCTTTTTGTTTCTGGCGACTGAGGACTACTGTAATCATGATGTAAAATATTAGAGGGATATGGGAACATTGATCACCATAAAACCTTGCAGATCTAAAAAAAAATTAAATTGGAGAAAATATAATGCAACCAAACCAATTCCAAAAAAATAAAGTTTTTAAAAATGAACTTGAGCATATATAATACAATAAAGAATTATTTTTTACCTCTTGCTCTTAAATTTAATTCATCTTAATTACGTAATCTTTTGTTTGTTATTCTTTTGGAACCGTTATTATGGAGTAGTTTGTATAGGTTAATTGATTATTGTTTTTATAAAAAAATAGCTATTTGCAATAATTATATTTTATTGAATTTTAAGTTAACCGATTATCATATAAAAAACTCCCCATACATACTTTTAAAATGTATATAGTAGGATTTGAATCCTTCGTTACTACAAAGGTGGAAGGGAGGTGTAGTATTGCCAATGTTATGAAGTGATATGAAATCAAACAACATAATTAGAAATACATAACTAGAAATTATAACTACAAAAAATATGAAATATGAATACATATCAAACACATGACATGCGCATGAGTCATGACTTGATGTGCCACCCAACCTTGTATTTTAACCGGTGTTCGAAAAAACGGTTTATGCTGCCGTCAAGACGTTGGGCGGCCTCTAGTCGTTCCGTTTTCAACAAAATCAGCCAAGAAAAAATTGGCTGAGTTGGATGATTTTTCGGCCAACTTGGATGATTAATCGGGCTTGGCGGGGTCAAAATCATTGACCCACCTAACCGAATGTTAAAAATCGGCGGATTTTTTTTTTTAAAAAAAAAAAAAAAAGGGGTACACAAAATGTTGGGTTTTAAATTGTTTTAGAGGCCCATTTTGACCCAATGTTACCCAGCCCCCAAGTGCGTCAGCGTAGCACAACTAAACATCAAGTCTTCACAACCCAACATGAAGATGCATTGATAATGTTATGAAGTAGGTTTTATTTGAGTTGGGAATAACTATATACTAAAACTAATTTGAACATTTTTGTTTTTAGTATGATGATTGTATGTTAATTATTTTATGAATTATGCAGTGTTATTAATTGTTTGTAAAGTTCTAAACCTTAGCCTAACATGTGTTTTATGCTGAAATTGACAATTTATGATTGACTTTTTTTGTGGATTTGAACTAGATGTTGATGATTTTGATATATTGAATTTGTTCATAATACATAATATAAGTTTTATTATTGGATTTATGGGTAGGAAAATAAAAATTAAAAAAAAAAAAAAATTCTCACCGCCTAGAGGCTAGACGTTGGTTTGCCGTCCGACAAGCACCTAAAGTTTATTAGAACAGTGATTTTAACAAACCAAGTGAATTATTAAGGAAAAAAAAAAGTACAGAACTCTGGGGACATGGGAGTAGGTAGGGTCCCTACATACTACAAAGTAAATAGCTTTGTTTGGTAATGGTAGTTAAAGTACTTCAAATCATATCAATGGAACAGTCTCATTGAGGGCAAATGAGAGGTGCTTGATTGAACGTAGTTAAAATTCAAATCATATCTTCTCAAAAAGCCAGGGAAAATTAGAGGTTCCATGATAGACAATGACAAGTCATCAAAATTAACTTGTTAATCAATTATTTTTCTAATAAATTAAAACTCATATTTCATTAATAATATAATTTTTTTTTTGAATTATCTTAATAATATAATTAAGATCCAATATATATATATATCTTCATAAGATCTATAGAATAATAGAAAGAATATTAATTTTTAAGGGAATAGAAATACCTTTTTCCTCGTAAAAACAAAAAGATAAAGCTGATGAGATCAACAGACAATCTGTCGATCAAAATTCAAAACAAGTGAAAGCAATGACAAACAGTTAAACTATTTTCCTTTGAAGGACCAAGAAGAAGAACTCCTTCACAACTCACAATCTCATCACATGTTTGATATTCCTCATGTTTCAATATTGTCAATTCGGCATTCCCACCCATTCTTCAGAAAATAGAAATTTGCTTTTCTGGAGAGTGGAGGCATCATCATTATATTCTCTCAATATGCTTTCCAATATTATATATATATATATATTTTCCTCATATATGTTCAAACATGCATTAATTTCATGATTTCATCACACCTTTGATATATTTAATTATTAGCTAATTAGAGTGAGAAATCACTGGTTATAAAACTTTCTGCTACCCATCCAAAACGAGGAAATCGGTTGGCAAATCAATCAAAATTAACGTTGGATTCGCATTATGTAATGGTTTGTCATCATGCATGTAATAGCTAGGTCTCTACAACAGCATGCATGCACAACATCCTCACACTTAAGACAATCATTTGGAATTTGGATTCTCATTAGGGTTTTGGTGGGGAAGGAGAATTTGTTAAGCACGTACAAATGACATGTTAACATGATGTCCTAATTATATTATCATATATTTGCTTGTTGGTGGACTAGAACAGTAGAGATAACAGGGACCGAATCTTAGCATGGAAAAAAAAAACACGATGATCTCCATTTTTATCATCAAAAGCACACAATTAGTTATTTTCTTTAATACTTTTGAGATGACGGTTGTATAAGGAATATCAGTCTTAAAAAAGCAATACATAATATTAATTAATAGCAAACCCTAACAAAAGCAAAGGTACTAAAAAGATAATATATACCCTTGGTAATATTATACCCTCAATCCATAATATATTAGCTTGCTTGTGCACTAGAACAATAGAGATAATTAATCTACTAAAAAGATAATAGAGAGAAAATCTAAGCAAGAAAGAAAAAAAAAAAAAAAAACTGATGATCTCCATCTTCATCAAAATCAGACAGTTAATATATATAATTCTTTTCTTTATTATTACTTTTGACTTTTGAGATGATGATATAAATTATGTATAATACATAATACTATAGTGTGATATACATTATGTATATATATATATATGATTTATGTGTATTACTATAGTGTGATATAACAAAATTATACCCAATATTAACTAGAGAATATATATATATAATAGGTAGCGGCCGGAACCTGATTTTTTTAGGGTTTAACTAAAGCAAAACACAAATCATCTCCCTTTCGGAAGCTCCACAATGTTACCTTGTCATGTGTCTGAAGACGATTCACTTTATTTTGTGCAATGTGAAACCAGTTTCCAGTCAGGACAAATTCAAAGTAGCGGCCGTTCTTGGTCCGCTTCCTCAACTCCACTACTTTGGGTGTTATTTCAAGGCACGGCTGGATCACGGTGACTTGTAAACCTCCAGGTTGATTTACTTTGTCTATTTCTTCTTTTGTGATGAGGAACTGGTTTTTTACCTTATCCACGCCGAATGATAAGCGGTTCTGATTCCTATCTAGATCAGACTTCTTGAGTATCTTCTCCATCACCAGAAGAATATCAGTACCGTTGAAGCTCTCAATGAGAATTCTCAGCTCTGGTGGAACTCTCTCACTTAATAAAACCAACGCCATTGCTACTTCTAGCTCCTTTTGCTTCATAAGATCATACGAACCGTTGTCTAAAGTATCCGAGTTGCTCAAGGAAATCGGCCGCATCTTCGAGTTATTGCTAGCTATTCTCTCTTTCTCTGCAACAAAAAAGCCAAGAGTAACCTGGTTAGAGAGACAGAAGCAATACCCAGAAATGAATTTGACATAAAGTGGTGTAGAACTAAACTCACCCAAATAAAACAGCAGAGAAAACAGCAGAGTACTCTATATATATATATAGAGAGAGAGAGAGAGAGAGGCTGGTAGTGTTAAGTGCAAAAGAGGGTGTGAGGTTTGAAAGAACTTTAGTGTAATTGATTCCACTACTACTATTATGAAGAATAATAGGCAGAAAAGCTTCTATTTTCCACAGCAATCAATGTGCAATTGATTTGGATAATTTTTTTACCTTGTCTTTTTTCTGACCTCACCTAATATCAATTATAGATGTGATTGGTTTCCATAAACAATTTATCAACAACAAATCACATCTTTAAAAAGGTAAGGAAAAAAAATGAGGTAAAGTGATGATCATGTCCGCAAGAATATGCATGCATTCGTCTTAATTTGTGCATTCTCATAATTTCAAGAGTAGAACTGCGCAAAAGAAATTTATTAACACATTATAGACATAGTTATAAATAAATAAAATCCAAATGCTGTGAATTGCTCTTTGGCTGAAGATATTAAATAGGGCTGATTTTGAAATTACACATTAATTTGTTTTAACATGTAATAGCACAATCTAACGGATGACCAAATTTAGGATATTAATTATCTATTTAGTCCATTTTCATATTTTACTAAAGAAAATATAATACTAATTATAAGATAAGTATACTATCAATCAATCTCTAATCTCTAGCTAAGAAAGACAGGAAGAGAGGAATGATTCCATTCATGTTTGTATAAGGTCACAAGTAACCTTAAGTTCCAATTAAAAAAAAAAAAAAAAAAAAAAAGGGTATCCTCTTAAAACAAAACAAAACAAAACAAAAAATGTAACTCGACAAGTATTAATTCTTGACCTCTTGTTGAATTTGCTAAAAGAAAAAGAAAAAGAAAACTTTGGAGATATTATTCATTTATTCCTCTCTTTTTCTTTTCTTTTCTCTTTTATTAAAATGTCATTACCCGTATGAAATTTTTTAGTTTGATATAGATCTAATTAATAAATCCTAAAATCTTAAATTCAATTTATCTTATCAAAATTGTTCATCTCTAATCTAGAACTACATAATTTTTTATTTATTTATTTATTTTTTTTCATTTTTACTATCTTTCACATGTTTCTGATGCTTCATATTTTAAGTTAAACCAACTTAAATTTGCGATCTAAAATTTTGACTTCAACATCTCAACCATCCTTATGATCTTAATTTAGAATATTATTATCTATTTAGTCCATTCCGGTGTTTCAGTAAAAAAAAAAAATATAATACTAATTTAGTCTAATTAGCCTCATTGAATTAAAATTAATAATAAGATAAATATACTACCAATTAATCTCTAGTATATATAAAATCTCTATGATGCATGTTTTTTTATCCTTAATTAATTTTCTCTTCTACTACTTCATTATTATTATTTTTATTTTTTATAATATATAATAAGTTGGTTTCTATTTTTAAAATATTTTTTTTGGGATAAAGTTTGTTTCCATTTGTCATAACTCATAACTGAAAAAAGTGCTTTTATCTAACTAAATATGTATAAAAATTAGAATTTTCAAAGAAGAAACAGACAAATGGAAAACGATATGTAACACAAAATTAGCACATGGCGTTGCTAAAAGTGGGAGAGTTTGTCTTGGTGTTGGGGAAATGTTTATCCAAAATCATTTAAATCATAGCTTTTGCTCCTTTTGTCTTGGGAGATTTTTTTATCCCAATTGGCTGAGGTTGATTGTCAATTAAGTTGTTATTACTTATTACATATATGTAAGTCATGCTATAATTTATACGGTAATATCAACTCACTTTTAGAAATTGTGTAAATATCTATCTCACTTAAAAAGAAGACGTGTATAAATAGAAATATTATTTTGTATTATAATATATGTGGTTTAATTACCACATGTGTCAACACAAAAACCTTCCACAACCCACCGCCTCACTCTCCCTCCCTTATATCACCAACCTTTGCCTATAAATACAAGTTAGTCACAATTGTATTAGACTACTGAAAAGATCATCAATTGAAAGCACTCTCAATTCAAACAAGTAATTCTCTTCTCTCAATCTCACTCTCTCATCTCTCTTTTCTCTTCATCTTATGGCATCACTTTCTTTCATTTTAAATTGTTATTCAATTTACTATTTTGTTCTTCATCTATTTATTTCAATTATTTAATAACATTTTGAATGTTAATAGATATATATAATTGTGTTATGGAATCTGTCTGTTAACATTCGGTAATTCAAATTACCCCACACATCTTTTATACCAACAAAAAAAATTAGCTCAAGAACAAATCTAAATGATTTGGAAAGTGAGTGGTTATTACCTTGTAAATTATATCATGATACACATGTAATAACAACTTAATTGACAATCAACCTCAGCCAATTGGGATAAAAAAATTCACAAGACAAAAGGAGCAAAAGCTATGATTTAAATGATTTTAGACAAACATTTCCCCAACACCAAGACACACAATCCCACTTTTAGCAACGCCATGTGCTAACATTGAGGAGTGCAAAAAATAGAATGGACAAAGTTTTTAAAAAATATTCGAATTTTTGCATAGTGTATATATATATAGATGATATCTTAGTATTTAGCAATAATAGATACATTCATACAGTCCATATTCATAAAATACTTAACCTTTTTAAAAATAATAACATAATTCTTTCTAAGAGAAAAATAGAACTTTTTAAAAATAAGATAGATTTCTTAGGACTTAAAAGATTGGTAAGGGAAAAATAGATCTTCATGTAAGCATTATATTTAAATATAATTAGATCTCGTATTGTATGCATAAGTATGAATAGACGCGTACCTGAAAGTCCAGAATCCATGATATCACAAGCATAATAACCTGAAAAGAAAACAAAGAAAACAATAGGAAATCTTCTACTCTCTTCTCACCTTACTTCAGATAACCTAATGGGGAGGCTATTTTTATTCTGAATCACTGTGTGATACATGAGCGAGAGTAGGGACCCCCTATAAATAGTATAACTTACTAGAATCCTAACCCATAGAGGATTCTTAACCCTAATAGGATGGCTAGTCCCAAAAGGAATACTAGGCCCACACATATACAATAGTCCATACCATATCCTACATATATATATAATGTAGTTAAGGTGCACCAAGCCCAACAATATTGATCACATTAATAACGGGCTTTATCCGGTCAACTCTCTCTTACTTAAACACCCCAATCAATTCGGTTTTCATAAAGTCAAAATATAATGTCATATGTTGCTCACAATTTTATAAAAAACTTACATTCTCCCACTTGAGCTACATAGACATTATCATTTCATATTCTATAAATTCATTTTAGAAAACGACACTCCGAATTGACAAACAATTATACGTGGCCACAAAGAATGTTTAAGAGAGTAACACCTTCCTTCCCCTTAGTCCAATAGAACCTTAAGTATCCAACTACATAGATTATTACATCTTTAATCGACATAAAACCATATGCAATCAAAATACCCTTAGCTCTACCTACCCGGGTAAAAATGATATGTATGTGTGGTATGGAAATTACATGCAAATATGATCATCATGCCTATTTCCATATAGGTCCACCTTCGCATTTTGCGAATGATCTTAAGACGAGCAAACTTAATGTCTTAAGCATCTTACACTCATTGGCCAAATGACCATGAGTTAATCCTCCCTTAAGACGGGCAAATCCTTCTGTCTTAAGTAATGTTCACTCATCGGTGAAAACTTTATACCTTATGAGTGAACTGCCCACTCAAAGTCAAAAGCTTTGAGATATCCCCTTAAGACGAGCAAATCCTTCTATCTTAAGTAATGTTCACTCATCGGTGGAAACTTTATACCTTATGAGTGAACTGCCCCCTCAAAGCTAATAGTTTTGAGATTTCCTGCCATAATCAAACATCCGTATGCATACAATAACAAATATGGCAAATATCTTAACATGCATTGAACAAATGCAGTTAATATAATAAAAGACAACTCCCACTAACCAAATATATCAAAATATCAATCATCCAATACAGGATATAACATGCTCCATAAAACCTCCGGAGTCAAGTATCTTGGTTAGTGTATTAAGAATTATTTTATTTGTGGCTATTATAATCTTGCAACTCTTAAATCTTCTCTCCCACCATAATATTCATATGGTTAAACCTCTGAGATCTCTTAGCATATATATATATATAGAAGATAAATACAGTGAAATCATCACATAATAAGCCACATATTTCATTATCTATACATACATGTGAGCGTGAAACAATTAACCTCTACAAATATAATAAAACATTTCATGTCTAATAATACATGCCAAATTGGTTTGAAATTCGCAAAGTATGCTAATGTAATAATAGTATCAATACATATATACTAAGAATACATTAAAACCTCAATTTCAGATATTTACATGACATTTTCTTATGAGAACGCTCCAATTTACTTCAGGAATTAAAAACTTATATAAGTTTATCATTTTTATCAATAGATACCTTAAACAAGTAAACTTACTCCCACTGACCCTCAGTTATGTCTAATGATAAAATAAAACATTTTAACAAAGTCATACAATGTCATTACTTTATTAAGAATGTTTTACTATGCTGATTTTCAAGTAAAACTTTCAAGCCATAAATCTGACCACATAACTTTCCACATTTAAGTTGAAAATATTATTACTTTAAAAAATCATTTTCAAACAATTAGTTTGCAAAACCTCAACTCCAGTGACATCCAAAATTGCAATTCAACAAACATGAAATTTATTCAACATAAATATCAAGGGGTACCTTTTCTTGCAATAGCAAATTATTTTATGTCCTCAGTATTTTCTTTGACTTGCTATATGGAATTGTCAAAATTTCCAAACCACTCTTATGGTGTTTGTACCCTGTCACCATTTATCAAAATAACAAACAAAAGACATAACTTCATAGAATATATTAATCTAAGGTAAAGACCTTAACCAAACTTTCAACAGTGGGTTCACTAAACTTTATTTATCCTTTAATCCTCAATAAAGTAAAAAACCAATTGGAGCGTCTCATTTAATTTATCGAAAAAAAAAAGATTCCATCAACCAATATTTTAAAAGGCATGCATTTAGAAATAGTAGAGATATTAAAAAAAAGAATTAAATCATAGTATGTTCATGCTCACACCGATTTCCATAATCATTATAAATAATAATTTAACCTCCCTGGAAATCCAACACAACATCATGATCTGTCTTCAGGACAAAGACCACAACGCACGTGTTAAAAACTTTCCTACAAGTGATTAACCTCTTTGGTCAGTCCACTACATAGAAACATAACCATCCAACTTTATAATAATTTCATAGGTTATACATTTGTAAACCAAAAACTGTAAAACCAATATCATTATATCCAACATAAATTTATATTATTTCTCTTAATCAAAATCTAACACGGTCATACATAATTTTTATTTAAAAAAAAATTATGCAAAATAATGAGAAATAAATAACCTCCTTAAATTCATGTTGAGTAGATATTATCCGTGAGCTATAGAATATGTAGGCATCAATAAGTGTTGGGCACTTTCACAATTAAATGAAATTTATTAAAGGCAACTTCCAAAATTTCTAACATTTACATCACATTTTATAAATGAATACCTCAAGGTAATGAACCTTCTACGGAGAAGAACATCACCCATCACATGTGTCTAACATTCACAATAAATTATATAAGTGAATACCTTGAGATAATGAACCTCCTACGGAGAAGAACATCATTCATCACATGCATATAATTCAATCATTGCAGTTCAAATTTAATAATTGATTACCATCGAATTTCTCAAAATCTTAATGATTAGTCACTACGTGAAAGCATAATCATCCAATTCACGAGAATATTCAATCAACTATTAAAACTTACCAAATTAATAATCGTTAACTGACGAATTTCTCAAAATCTTAATGATTAGTCACTACGTGAAAGCATAATCATCCAATTCACGAGAATATTCAAAACAGATTATTAATTTTAACCTCATCAATAATCGATAACCGACGAATTTCTCAAAATCTTAATGATTAGTCACTACGTGAAAACATAATCATCCAATTCACGAGAATATTCTATCAATTATTGAATCCAAATCATTAATAATAGATAACCGACGAATTTCTCAAAATCTTAATGACTAGTTCACTACGTGAAGACATAGCCATCCGATTCACGAGAATATTCTATCAATTATTAATAATTTTAAACAAACTAATAATTATTATGAAAACTTAATGATTAGTCACTACGTGAAAGCTTAATCATCCGAAATCATAATAACTATTTATGAACTGCAATTATTCTCACAAAAAAAAATTAGGAAAATTTTAAAAAATTGCCTCATGATTTTGGTAAATTACAAATAGGCCCTATATTTTCTGAAATTAGAAATCTGCCCCAACACCTAACCAATTACACATAGATGCCTCAATGTTATATTAATTCTAAAAGGGCCAAGGCAAATAACAAAACAGTCCAAAACTATATCAAATTCACAAAACGTGGCCCACACAAAATCAAGGTCTGCAACCTAGCTTTCATGGCCGCCATTCAATCCTTGTTCCTTGGACCAACAAAACGGCGGCAACCGCTTCCCGACGACGGTCGACCGCAAGAAACTCGACGAGTTTCCAGGACCAAAACCAATCGATCCGTGAAAATCCGTGGATATTCACAACCCATGAGATCCGCATCCGCGTGGATCCCTTACAGATACAACCCATGCCGTCGCCGGAAAAGCAACGGTCATCAGCAACCCAAATAGAGCCGCGTCGGAGCGTGGGTCTTGACCGATCGACCCATGTCTGATTGCAGGTCTGGTGAGAGGTCCATCAACCCGCGTCTGATACGGGTCTGAAAGTCCAAGATCCATTGACCCGGGTGTGACCCAGGTCTGGTGCAACTGCACATGGGCATGGGTCTGGTGATGAAACCCACCGACCCAAGTGAGACCAAGATCAGGTGCTTTCTGGTCCTAAAAACAATCAGCCCTTCAAATTGGCTTTTACTCAACCAAATATTCTAATACACACCAGAAATTACGCCATACCAGATTCATACCAGGTAAGTCAAAGCAAAATAAAAATACTAATATAATAAATTAATGCCGAAATTATTAGTATAAAATAATGCAATAACTAATCCAATTTCGATGGTCATAGAATCAGGTGTGTGTTAGTTCATATCTTCATGGCAACTGATTCATTCAAATAACATGATATCATATAATCTCTTCTACACTAGATTCACACCAACAGATTAGTCAAAACAACACAAAATAAAACACCTATTTCAATTTTGTTGTTACCGAATACATGACTAATCTTTTATATAATAAATTAATAACATGCCATATACAGTATAGAATGCAAACACATATTTATCATGGCAGCAATAATTAATTCAATCTGGTATGTGAAAAAAATAAAATAAAAAATAAACCCATACAATATCAAAACATTCAACCTATACAACAATACGATCGGCTTTGATACCACTGTAAGCATTATATTTAAATATAATTAGATCTCGTATTGTATGCATAAGTATGAATAGACGCGTACCAGAAAGTCCAGAATCCATGATATCACAAGCATAATAACCTGAAAAGAAAACAAAGAAAACAATAGGAAATCTTCTACTCTCTTCTCACCTTACTTCAGATAACCTAATGGGGAGGCTATTTTTATTCTGAATCACTGTGTGATACATGAGCGAGAGTAGGGACCCCCTATAAATAGTATAACTTACTAGAATCCTAACCCATAGAGGATTCTTAACCCTAATAGGATGGCTAGTTCCAAAAGGAATACTAGGCCCACACATATACAATAGTTCATACCATATCCTACATATATATATATATATATAATGTAGTTAAGGTGCACCAAGCCCAACAATATTGATCACATTAATAACGGGCTTTATCCGGTCAACTCTCTCTTACTTAAACACCCCAATCAATTCGGTTTTCATAAAGTCAAAATATAATGTCATATGTTCCTCACAATTTTATAAAAAACTTACACTTCAACTTAGACTAAACCCTGTTAGGCCAAAAAAAAAAAAAAAAAAAAAAGCAGCTAAGGGGCTGTCCAGTTTAGAGCCACTAATGACTAATTACCTCTCTATGCCGTAATTAAAAAGACAAGGATGACGTAATTACAACTTACAAGTTACAAACAACTGGAAAGAAAAAAAAAACATCTACCTTTACACTGCCATGATCACCGCCTACGCCTCCCATCCCGATCACCACTTAAAAGCTTTGTCTTTGTATCGCTTCGTCGGGGATGTCCGCAGCCTAACCAGTTTATATACCCTCATGTGTTGAAGTCCTGTCCTGAGGTTTTGGAGCTTTCAGGGACTAAATTGGTGCATGCCCAGATAGTGAAATCTGGTTTCGTACAATACCCAGTTGTGCAAACGGCTATCGTGTATTCTTACGCGAGGTTGAATGATAATATTGGGAGTGCTAGGAAGTTGTTCGATGAAATGTCTGAGAGAAATGTTGTGTCGTGGACTGCTATGATTTCTGGATATACTAGAGTTGGGGATGTTGATAATGCCGTTTCTCTTTTCCAGGAAATGCCTGACTGAGATGTTCCTTCTTGGAACTCTGTTATTGCTGGTTTCACGCAGAATGGGCTGTTTCCAGAGGCGATTTCGTTCTTCAGGAGGATGGTGGTGGTAGGGCGTCAGAATAAGGACATTAGGCCCAATCAGGTTACAGTTGTGTGTGTGCTCTCGGCTTGTGGTCACACAGGGATGCTTCAGATTGGTAAATTGATCCATGGTTATGTTTATCGAAACGGGTTGGTTCCTGATTTGTTTGTTTTGAATGCTTTGCTGGATATGTATGGGAAATGTGGGAACTTGAAAGAGGCAAGAAGAGTTTTCGATAGGAGTTCGAAAAAGAATATGACTTCGTGGAACTCCATGATCAATTGTTTTGCTCTCCATGGACGTAGTGAGAGCGCAATAAGTGTGTTTGAGGAAATGAAGCAGTGTGAAGATCATGATTTGAGACCAGATAGAGTGACGTTTATTGGATTGATGAATGCTTGTACACATGGAGGATTAGTCGAAAAGGGTCTTGCTTATTTTGAGTTGATGACTAGAAAATACCAGATTGAGCCTCACATTGCACACTATGGATGCTTAATAGACCTTCTCTGTCGAGCAGGAAGGTTCGAAAAAGCCTTGGAAGTTGTACGAGAAATGAAGATGGAACCCGATGAGGTTGTCTGGGGTTCTTTTCTTAATATATGTAAAATACACAGTCGTGCAGATTTGGCAGAGTTTGCTGTGAAGAAACTGATTGAAATTGATCCAAACAATGGCGGCGATGGTATTATGTTAGTGAATATATACGGGGAATCAGGGAAGTGGGATGAAGTCGGGAAGGTGAGGAAGATGTTAAAAGATAGCAATGCCGTTAAAGTACCTGGTTGCAGTTGGATTGAGATTGACAAGCACGTTAATATGTTCTATAGTGTCGACAAAACACATCCCAAAACAGGAGATCTACGATACCTTGGAAAGTCTCATTTGTCATTTGTTTCCATTAGCCGAGAGCTCATATCGTGAATACAATTTTTAGATTATTCAGTTGAGAATGTTCCCTCACTTTCCAAAATTTCTTTTGTGTAAAATCTGATAAAGTACAAATTTCTTCCAGCTCACAAACAATAAACATTGACAAACCATTGATTATTTTCTTACACGATTAAGAACACACTTGACATGAGTACCAAATGATTTACTTGTTAACTTCATAACAATAACTTGTTATTAAAATAAACCTAAGCTAGCGTGAAACAGCACAACACTTTAACTGGTCACAGCAGGTCCACAACTGTATTGTGCAAACCTAATTCAAGATCATTCTTTTGGTTTCTGGCAACTGAGGATCACTGTAATCATGATGTAAAAAATCAGAGGGGTATGGGAATTGGGAGCATTGATCACCGTAAATCCTTGCAGATATAAAAACAACAAAACAACAAAAATTGAAGAAAATGCAACCAAACCACTTCCAAAAAATAAAGTTGTTCTTAGAAATGAACTTGAGCGGGAGGCAATAAAGAAATTTTGTTATTAAAAAAAACTGACATCATTGTTTTTTATTCTTTTGGAACTGTTGTTATAAATTAGATTAATCATGACATTATGGAGTATGCTAATTGATTGTTGTTTTTATAAAAAATTGCCATTCATAATTATTATATTTTATCAAATTTTATATTCAATCAAATATCATAATTAGAATGTTTCACTATATATATATATCATAACTAGAAATTATAATGACAAAAAATATAATATATGAATACATATCAAGCACATGATGATTTAATATATGCACGTGCCACCAATCTTCATGCGATCAAACCTAGTATTTTAACAAACCAACTAACCGAGTAAAGAATAATATAATTAACATAGGATCTATCTGGGATTTTGGAAGTAGGTGGGGTTCATAAATCTTTTCTTCACCAAAAGTTATATAGCAACCTTTAGAGCATCCACGTTGGTTAGTCTAAAAAACAAGACCCACTTATTGCCACATCATTAAAAATGGGTCTTGTTTTCAAATAATAGGTTTTTTCATTTGGGTTCTATTTATTTGGATTCCTTTTCCCTACAATGGGGCTAAATTAAAAAAAGATAAATGGATCCACTTTTTTTACTTTTTTCCAAACAATCATTACTCTTCTTTAAAATATTATATATATATATATATATTAATAAAGAAATTATATAATATATTTTAAATATCAACACTATCAACAATTATTTAACAAATTATAATTAATTTTTTTTAAAAAAATTATTAATTTAAAATTATCACAACCGAATTACATCAACAATAAAAATAAATATTTAAAACAAAATATTGTATATGATTAGACATGGCGTCGGTTTCAGTTCGAATCCGGCTTCGGTTCTGAACCTTCAAAATCGGCTCCGATTCCGGTTTTAAAGGTTCGGTTCGGTTCGGTTCGATTCTGTTCTAGTTCTGGTTCTGGTTTCGGTTTCTCGGTTCCAGTCTGGTCCGGTTCCTCGGTTCTGGTCCGGTCCGGTCCGGATTTGGCGATTCCAACTGTTCGGGTCTGGTGTTCCGACGGTTCAAGTCTAGCGGTTCCAACGGTTCGGGTTTGACGGTTCGGACGGTTCGGTTTCAGTTTTGGTCCGGTTTTCGATGGTTTCGACAGTTCATTTCTGCTTCTGATTTTGGTTTCGTCGGTTCCAACGGTTCGGTTTCATTACTTTTTTAACTTTTTTCGAAACAATTATTACTCTTCTTTAAAATATTATATATATTATTAGAGGAGATTTTGATTAGGCCCAAAACTGAAAAAACCGAATCAAACCGAACCGAACCGGTTCAATCGGTTTTTGATCGGTTCACACTTTTCAATTTTATCGGATCGGTTCACTTTTTCAAAAACCGGATATTATCGGTTTTTCAACAGTTCACTCGAAAAGTGTACTGATCTATTAAACGTTCACCCCTAATTAAATTTATTTATATTTTGTCATTATGTATATAATTATTGAAATTAATAATAATATATTTAAATTTAAATAATTGAAATATAAATATTAAATATATATATATATATTTTTTCATTATATATATTTTTTGAAATTAATAATTATATATATTAATTTAAATTATATATATATAATAAAAAATAAAAATAAAGGCCCAACCCAATTATTGGAGAGGGTTAGGAACCCAACCCCAATCATAACTCCATTTGGGTTCCAAATTTGGAACACCATTTGAGTCTAGTCTTGTGGAGCCCACTTTTGGCTCTTGTTTTTTGGATCCCATTTAACACCATTGTGGCTCAATTTGATCAAACCCAAAATGGGTCTTATAAAAGTGGGTCTTATTTTGCAACCAATGTAGATGCTCTTACTAAGACTACATTTTTGCTCACCCCCGTCAGAGGTGATGCACGAACCTAGTAATTTAACAAATCAAGTAAAGAATAATCACCCCCCATGATTGGGGGGTGCTCAAAGCTAGTACTTTAACAAATCAAGTAAAGAATAATCACCCACATTATGGGGTGAACAAAAATAGACTCTTTTATTGAAGATTACTATATAACTTTTAGTGAAGAAAAGATTTATGAACCCTACCAACCCCCAAAATCCCAGATAGATCCTATATTATATTATTCTTTACTTAGTTTGTTAAAATACTAGATTTGATCGTATGACATGTGAAACAAATGTCATGTGTTGAGAAAGGGTGTAATGCTCACCCCTCATCATGGGGGTGAGTAAAAGTGAACTCATGAATAATAAATTAGAGGTTCAATGGTACAGTTTGACAAGGTCATCAAAAGGTTACTTGTAATTAACTATTTTTTCAATATATTAAAAACTCATATTTTCTTAATAATGTAATTAAGATTCAACAAAAATAAATAAGTCTTCATAAGATCTATAGAAACAATATTAATTTTTGGGATAATTACCCCGGTGGTCATCAATTTGATGGTACACTATCAAAATGGTTATTTTTGACGAAAAGTGTGATACTAATGGTCATTCCATCTAATTCCGTCAAATTCTATCTAATGAGTGGGATTTTGGTAAATAAAGAGATGACATTAATTTATTTTAGAAGTTTTTTGGAAATCAATTTTTTCTTTTGTTTTTTGAAACGAATAATTATATTTAGTGTATGTATATATGTATAGCATATATGTATAGCATATCTCATATATATATATATTTCTTTTTTGAGAAGATGAAGGCTACAAAATCTAAAAAATCTAAAAAACAAAGAAGAGATATGTGTATTGATTTAAACCATTTCTTTTTTATTTTGAAACAACTAATTATATTTAGTGTGTGTAAATATATATAAATATATAAATATATAAATATATTTACAAATATAATTATTCGTTTCAAAAAACAAAAGAAAAAATTGATTTCTAAAAAAACATCTAAAATAAATTAATGTCATCCTCTTTTACCAAAATGCCACTCATTGAAAAAATTGATTTAAAAAAAAATCTAAAATAAATTAATTTCATCCCCTTATTTACTAAAATGCCACTCATTTGATGAAATTTGATGAAATTAGATGGAATTTGATGGAATGACCGTTAGTGCCACATTTTTTTGCCAAAATTTGTTATTTTGAAACTAATTTCCAATCTAGTGGCCATTTTGATAGTGTGTCAGACCACGGGTAATTATCCCTTAATTTTTTAAAGGAGTAATAGTTTTTCCCTTAAAAAAAAAATTAAAAGAAGAAGGGAACAGATGTAAAATGGGAAACAATAAAATATCAAGAGATCAACAGACAATCAATCAAAAAGAAACTAATGCAGTAATGCGTCTGTATCACCGATGAAGATGATCTCCATCTCATCAAAATCACACAGTTAATATATATAATTATTTTCTTTATTAATACTTTTGAGATGATGATATACATTATGTATAATACATAAGGACTGGACATAAATATAACTATATCGTAGAAAATTTTGCCATCATAGAAGCACTTTTTTTTTTTTGTGCAAGATCGATGTTGCAAAAGAATCGATGTTCACTCTTGGCTTTGGTGAAAGATCGATGTTGTAATTTGTCTTTCCTTGTGGGTGGTTCAATTCTTCTTTTTGTTTGTGCCGTAAGAATATGGTAGGCTGGTAGCTCAAGCATGACTTTGAAAATTTTACTATTTCCGCATGAGTACAAATATATGTTGGCTCCCTTGTTAATGCGATTTACATCAATAATAATTATCCGGATGTTGTTTTTTGAAAAAGAATTTGTGTATTATTGTTATTGAAAAGAATAAAAATAAAAATAAAAGTTATGAATTTGAGTATTGTTTCCCAGCTATGAAGGCAAAATCAATACTTATTTGGATGTGGGGACATGAATTTCCTAGCTTCTTACCCATCGAGTCACCTTAAGGGCTCGTTTGGTACGCTGTATTGTATTGTATTGTATTGGATTGGATTGTATTGGACTGTATTGAATTGGATTGTATTATATTGAACTGTATTATTCTTATACAATCATGTGTTTGGTGATATTTTGTATTAGATTGTATTATGTTGTATTAACTAATACAACCTTATATTCTGTATTAGATAATACGATATCCACCGTATTAGACCAATTAAAATGTATTAGCTAATATAATACAGTAAACAGTGCAAAATAAACCAAATATTGTATTGTATTATTCTTCTACATTTTAAACTCCTAATACAATATAGTGTGGCACAGCAAACGAGCCCTTAAAATATATAGATATATATTCAAAATATTCAAACTCACTTTGGAATATTTTTGGTTACTGTAGTGGTGTCAAAATGTGCCGGGCCTGGAGGGCCCGGCACGGCCGGCCCGCCCAGACTAGCGGGCCGTTCCTGGCACGGCCTGCTTGTAGCGCGGGCCAGGCCAGGCACGGCCCACAGTGTGGCCCAGGCCGGGTCACATTTTATGGCCTGGCGGGCCGGCCCGGAACGGGCCAACAGCCCGACGGGCCAAGCCCACCAGGCCGAACATTAAATTTTTTTATTTTTTTATTTTTACTGTTTTTTACTGTTGAAGTTAAAAATAAAAAATAAAAATTAATATGGCACGTGCTGACCCGGCCCGGCACATGTGGCACGTGCCAGAAGCACGTGCTGGGCCTACTATTCATGAAAACGGGCCGGCCCGGCCCGGCATGGCCAATTCCTGTGCCGTGCCAGGCCAAACCCGTTTTCATAAATGGGCTCATTAGGCACGGCACATGTGGGCCGGGCCGGCCCATATTGACACCATTGGGTTACTGCCCTTGGTGGGTTATTGACTTGCTGATAAAAAGTAAAAACTAGAAGAATTCATAAAAAAATCTAGGCTTTGCAAAGCCACCACGTGATATGAGTGGAGCATGAGTTTCCCTGCGGCCTACGCGTTCCGCCCATGGCAACATTAATTCTTAACCTCTTGTTGAATTTGCTAAAAGAAAATTAATTCTTGACAAGTATTAATTCTCTTCTATTAAAATGTCATTACACGTATGAAATTTTTTAGTTTGATCTAGATCTAATTAATAAATCCTAGAATCCTAAATTCAATTTATCTTATCAAAATTGTTCATCTCTAATCTAGAACTACATATATATATATATATATATATTCATTTTTACTATATTTCACATGTTTCTAATGCTTCATATTTTAACCTAAACCAACTTAAATTTATGATCTAAAGTTTTGATTTCAACATCTCAACCATCTATATGATCTTAATTTAGAATATTATTATCTATTTAGTCCATTCCGGTGTTTCAATAAAAAATATATATATATAATATTAATTTAGTCTAATTAGCCTCATTGAATTAAAATTAATAATAAGATAAATATACTACCAATCAATCTCTAGTATATATAAAATCTGTATGATGCATGTTTTTGATCCTTAATTAATTTTCTCTTCTACTGCTTCATTATTATTATTTTCTTTTTTATAATAATAAGTCGGTTTCTATTTTTTTATTTTTTATTTTTGGATAAAGTCTGTTTCCAATTGTCATTACTCATGAAGCTTCTCTTTTACGGCTCAACGAAGAAACAAAAAATAACAAAGCAGTATATATATGACCATCCATGTCTTCTATCTTTTAGTTTAAGTGTTAATTCCCAAAAATAAAGAGTTGACAAAAAAAATAAGTATAAACACTTGATTTGCATGTCACCTAATTTTTTTTAACAAACCAATTAAAGGTATTGACATTTGATTTTCTATGTACCACCGACCACCAAATGTCACATCACGTTTTATTTTTTAAAAAGATTTTTAATTTAATCCTTTTATATTTAATTAAAATAATATATATTCTTAAAAAATATATCATTAGAAAGATCTCGATAAGATCTTTAAAATGACACCCACTTTGATATATATTTTCTATCAATAAAATTATTAAATACTGTATAAGTTAACTAATAAAAATTAATTAATATAGTACAAAAACACCTGACAGTCGAACTAGTGCGTCTGTAAAAATAATGATAGACATCAAATTCTCAATCAAAATATCTACTATTTCATAAAGATAATGATAGCCAAATAAATAAATAAACCGTTAATAGAGACGCTTCATGAGAAAATTATTCAAGGAAGAGGAGGGGGATAGTGACCATAAAAGCAGGAAAGAGATTAGAAAATTAGAAGTTAACCGATTATAAAAATGACATGTGTGAAAGAGGAAAGGAAATGTTTTACAATTTAATTAGGTCACATCAATGTATCAATATTTTGGGGAGTACATTTTTACTCACCCTTTTCTAAGGGGTGAATAATATCTTCTCCAAAAAACATGACATGTGTTCATTAAAGAGTAAAATTAACTAAAAAAATAAAGAGTTTAGATAAATTTATTCCCTCCATAAACACATGTTATGTTTTTAAGAGAGGGATAATGCTCACCCCCCGAAGAAGGTGAGCAAAAGTGAACTCTATTTTGGACGGTGCATCACCAAACAAATATCAATTTTATATTTTAATTTCATTATCATGTGTTGGTCTTTAATGGAATTATTGAATTTGTGTATATATTATAATTAAAAACATAATGGATACTTCAAATAGTGTATAAATCGTTTGTTTTTTTAGAGGAAACCAAAACTAACCATTGGAAATATTAAACTTTTGTTAGTAACCACTTTAAAAACTTTAATTGTTAATAACCACTTTTTTTTAAAAAAAAAAATTAAGTGTATGTCTTTTAATTACTAGAGTACCCCTGAAAATAGTTTTTTTTTTTTTTAACCTCGAAGCAAACTTGAAATCACGACTAAATTGAAATGCCCAAACTTGAAATCATGACTAAATTGAAATGTTCAAACTTGAAATCTGAACTAAATTGAAAATTTATCCTTCTTCTTCTTCCTCAAATTAGGTTTAGGTTTTTTTTTTTTTTTTTTTTTTTTTTTTGCAGACCACATCGCTGGCGATCGCGAAGCATGAAGCCGCTAGACGACATCGCCATCCCATCTCCCATTGCCGAGCGTGGCCAATCGTCATAACAAAAAACTTATGAATGTTTTAGTTTTTTACTAACAAATATATATATATATATATATATGTGTGTGTGTGTGTGTGTGAAAGCCTTAATTGTTTCAACTAGATTTGATTAAACTCAGAATTTCTAGACTAATAAAAGAATTAAAGTTTTCTAAATAATCACATATCTACATGAGTAACAAAAAACATTTTCATATTTCGATTTTTTTATTATAAAAAAAAAAAAAAAAAAAAACCCTCAAAAGTTTTTTGAGGGTTTTTTATTTATTTTTATTTTTTATTTTTTATTTTTTAATATATACATACATATGGTTCCTACAAATCAAGCTTATTAGTAAGTTTTTTTTTTTTTATTTTATTAAAAACGATAATCTTGTAACAAAATGAATTGTCTTTATAATTTTTTAAAATTTAAATTTTGAGAATGAAGTGTTTTTAGAAAAAAAGTGTAAAAAGAAAAAATTGAATTGTCAAAAGAAGCTCTCTAAAACATAGAGTTATTAACTTGGTGATATTACCACAAAACCAATCCAATTTGGTGTTATTTCTCACTATTTCCTCAAAACAATACTTGATTAAAATTCATCAAGTTGAATACTAGGCCAAGAAAATAATAAAATATAAAGGCGTGGGCGTGTCTTGATAAGTCATAATTCATCATTTTGAGAATGAAAAAGATTAGGGTGCGTTTAGTATCGTTTTTAAAATGTTGTTTTTGAAAACTTTTTTTTTTAAATGGAAATTATGCTTTAAAAAATAATGTTTTTAAAAATGCAATGTGTTTGGTAGTGTTTTTTGAAACGGAAGACGATGTAAAAGTGTTTGGTTGTTGTTTTTAAAATAAGTGAAATAGTTGTTTGAAGGGAAAAGTTATGATTTATTTTGAAAACCTGTTTTGAAAACAATAGAAAACAATAAAAAGTTGTTTTTAATTTTTTAAAGAATTTTTTAGTTATAACCTTTAAAAAATTGTTTTTTTTTTTTTTCAAAAACAGTTTTGTAAAATATTCAACTAAACAATATTCAAGTTGTTTTTTGTTTTTAAAAACAGATCCGAACACCACCTAAAATTCTCCTCATAACTCTTTTAATTCTTCAACAAAGAATCAGTAAAGAATAATAGAATTTCACCAAACGGAACAGTAGAATTCGAAAGGAAAACTAAAACATAAATCAAATAGTGAAAAGAGCTACTCGAACAAAAAATAAAAATAAAAAGTTTGTACTAACAAACCAACACAAATAAACAACCCGGGAGCAAGTATCAAATACAAAATTGATCATTAACAACAAAATTAATTAATAAATTCATGGATAATAAATTCGAAAAAAATATTAAAATATTCATATCAATAATTATTAAAATATGCCTAAATAGACATAACACTTGTCTAGTTAACTGGTCACAGAAGGTCCACAACTATATTATGCAACCTAATACTAATTTTAATAATAAAATATGATTGGATGTGGGATCCCTTTCTATATTTCTTATCTCACGAAAGATATAATCATATAAAGCATACTTAGTCAACCCATGAGCTTATAAACAAAATCAAAATACAAGCAACCAAAATGTTAAAGTAATTCGAATCATATCGATGGGAAAGTCCTCACGGAAAGGTAAATTAGAGGCATCCTTTTTATTTATTTTTTCAAAAAATTAATTAAACTCATATTTTCTTAATAATATAATTAGGATTCAACAAAAATAAATAAATCTTCATAAGATCTACCGAAAGATCTCAAAAAGTACGTACAAAAGAAGAAACATATGTAAAAAGGAAAAAAATAAAATAAAAATTGAAGAGTAATTACAAATCTAGAAGAATTATATTACTTGACAGCTTTCAAATCACAATCCCACCCATTTCTTGGCAAGAAAACAAAAAAAAAAAAAACCAATACATACCGCCATACAGACCAAATTGTCATACGTACCAAACCAAACCTATCTATTTGCTTGTTGGTCACATTACTGTTATATTTCCTCACTTGTTCAAACATAAAAACTGCGCACATCGTTACTAATAGATTTAATTATATATTAGCTAATTAGAATGAAACAGAGTTACTCTAATGATATGCAACTCACGCTCACACCACGAGGTTATGGCTTCGAGTCTCTCTCCCTTACAAAATCCCAAATTATTATAATATTTCAAAAAGAAAAAAAAAATTATCAGCTAATTAGTGAAACAATTTAAAATTCTTAAAACAATCATACATTGAAATCGAGTTAGAGCTTTCTAACTCAATTTTCAAACATTGTTGATAACTACCGGCAATACTTATATATATATATATATATTCTTCTCTTCTTCTTTTTTTTTCTTTTTTTCTCTTTTTTTTTTTCATTTTTTTTTTACAATCTATTTATTTATTTTGTTTTTTTTATATATAGAAAACATTAGTTTTGCTAGTGTACAAATTAAATTTGATTTTAATATTATTTTTTATTAAAGTCAAGAGAAACTTTAGTTGTTTAATTCCTTCCATTGATATTGTTCATTCCCTTTTGTTAATTTTAATTTCTGCTATAGATGGAGATAGCCAACTCCCAGATTGGGTGTTAGGTATGGAATATGAACTTGTTTGATTTTATGTAATGGTTTGTCATGTAATAGCTCATCGATATCCGTTACATGCAACATATATATCATATTAGGGTTACATTAAAAAATGGGGAACTGTTTTTTGATGTCCTTTTTTTATAAAGTGCCACATGATCGACTACCCAATGAAGTAAAGTTCAACATTTCAAAATTAAAATAAACAAAAATCTGAAATGTTTAATAGCATCTAGCAGTAGCCTATTACATGCCAAAACATTAAAAATACTCCCAAAATCCAAACAACTCTCAAAATTACCTTATCCTACTAAAGTGTTTGCACTGTTACTTAATTGAACAAAACACAATCATTGCATAGTATCTAAGAAACAATATTATATATGTTATTCAAGAATTTCATCGAAAACCAAACCTAAAGAAAATAATAATAATAATAATATATCAGGTAGTTCTTTAATACAAATGTAGTGACAATATCAATAACTAAAATTGAGACTTTGAATAACGAAATTCGAACAATGAAGTGATTAAAAGGAGAAAACAAACAGATCTCTTCTTTGTCTACAGAGTATAGATGTCCTAATTATATTATAATAAATTTTTATTTTTAGTGCCCTAATTAGAGATCATGTACTAATTAAAAGACATTAATAGATAGGGAATCTAAGCAAGAAACAAATTGATACCCATCTCCATCAAAATCACACAATAAGATCATTTTTCATAACTGGATCTTTTAATACATAATAGCACACTCAAACAAAACCAAAATAGTAACCGATAAGAAACACAAAAATATATAATTTACTGCGTGACCAGGATCGCGAATAGTAGAACCCGATTTTAGGCTTTTACTAATGCAAAACACAAATCTGGACCCATTCGAAAACTCCATAGCCTTACCAGTTTTTTTTTCTTAAGACCATTCTTCTTGTTTTCTGCAATTTGAAACCAGTTTCCTATCAAGACAAATTCAGAGTACCGGCCGTCGTTCTTGCTACGCTTTCTCAACTCAACATTTCGGGTTATTTCAAGACACGGCTGGATCACGGTAACTTCTAAACCTCTAGTTGCTCGACCGACTTCTTCCTGTTTGAGGAACTCATTTTGTACGTTATTCACATTGAACGATAAACGATTCTGATTCCTATTTAGATCAGAGTTGCTGAGTATCTTCTGGGTCACAAAAGTTATTTCAGTCCCGTTTAAACTCTCGATGCGTTTTCTTACCTGATCTGGTAGAAGATGAAGATCATGAGGGCCATGAATTCTGGCTATGTTGTTAGCTTGTGAATCAGAAGTACCAGCACCATTTTCTGCAACGGGCTTCACAGATAACAAAAGCAATGACTTTGCTGCTTCTAGTTCTTCTTTCTTCCACCGATTATATTGCAAGCTCTTCTTTCTTTTCTGCTACAAAAATTAAAAAGCCAAAGAGTTAGGCCTGGTTAGAGTCTTAGAGAGAGAAACAATACCGAGAAAACTAATAATTAAGAAAGAAAAAGAGAAGGATGTGATATTTATATAAGTTCTAGGGATATTTTTATTTTATTTTCTTAAACGTTCAATGATAATTCGTACCTTTGGTGGAAGATCATGAGGGCCATGCATTTCGGGTCCATTTTCAGCTGCGGGCTTCTCATCTGTAAAGCCAGTGGCAACTTCCTCATGCAACAAATGCAATGATATTGCTGCTTCTAGATCTTCTTTCTTACAGCGATTGTCAAAAGCGTCAACTAAATCATCCAAGTCGCTCCCGGAACTCGGCGGCCCCGTAGCCATCTTTGAATTATATATATCGCAAGCTGTGCTCTCTTTTTTCTCTGCTACAAAAATTAAAAAGCCAAAGAATTATGCATGGTTAGAGACATCGAAACAATACCAAGAAAACCAATAATTAAGAAAAAAAAAATTAACACAAGGTGTGGTCTGATAATAAACAAGAGAGAAAATTTACCTGCCCAAAAAGAAAAGAGAAGAAAAAAAGGAAGAAAGAGAGGACGTGATGACGAACAACAAGAGAAAAATGTGACGTTTATATGACGTCTCTAGGTTTTGGATTTTTGTCGGCTCTCAAGTCTCACGTCTGAAGTCTGAAGAGTGAAGATGCGGGCCCACACCATTTTTAAGTTTTTTTAATAATATATATTTTAAATATATTTTTCTTGGTTCTAAATTTCTAATCTTCTAGATTCCTCTTTTTATCTCAATTAGTCAATTATTATTAATTTGTTTTATTCTGTTTTACTTTTGTTAACTTTTTTCTTCAGAATTTTTTTTATTATTTATAATTTTTTTTCGTAGTTTAATCTTGGATTATGGGTCTAATTAATGAATCCAAAATCTCAAATTCAATTAATAATCAAAATGATTCATCATGTTAGAGTTATTTTATAACATCCATGATAAGCAATTTCTAGAAATAATTCATTAAAATAATAATAAAAAAATATTGTGTGGCCTGTGAACAAATAAAAATAGTTTCAATTACATAATAAATTGGAGATTATATTAGTTGACGAATGATAATCCGTTCATACACATGGAGAGTAAACTATTTTCAAAAAAATTGATAACCAGTAGGTTAATTATTATGAAAAAACATGCAGTAGTGAGTAATTATTATGAAAAAAATTATAAAAAAAATAAAATAATTTCAAAGTAGGTTAGTGGGATCCGACACTTTCTTTATCGGGGAATTGGGACCAAACCCTGGATTCCCCTAATTTCTGATACTTATTAAAATTAGAAAGAACGAAATACAAGAAAGAAAAGTTATGTTTTAATTTTAATTTTAATTTTTTTTATTGTTGTATTTTCTCTGGCATGCAATGTGTCATAGCTAGGTACATCACCAGAACACATAAATGGACATGCATTCAACAAATTTATCATTTTTCACTACTGATGTACTCATGATTGTGCACTCTCATTTCACGAGTAGAACAATGCAAAAGAAATTTAACACTGGAACATAAAATAGTTATAAATAAAATCTAAATGCTGTGTCAGTGTGTCGCGCTTTGGCCAAAAATATTAAAAAGGGCTGATTTAAAATAAAATAAAAAACATTCAATTTTCAAGAGCTTATTCTTTTCTTTTCTTTTTTAATGAGGAAAAAGCATATATATATATATATATATATATTGACAATATCTATCTATCCATCTATCTAAACCAGTTATTTTTTTGAAGCTTTTTACCATTAGTAGGATTCGAACAGCTAACTTGGGAGCAGAGACGTAACCGGGATTGAAAATCAGGGTAGGCTAGATTTTTTTTTTTTTTTTACTGAATATCAACATCACTTGGTTAGAAAGACATAATTAGACGTTCCCGTAAAATGTAAATTCTGAATAAATACATTATCGGATTTTATTTTATTTTTAAAAAGATAAAACAAATTATAAGAGAAACAAAAAATGTAAATACAAACACTAATTAAATTGTATTCTACAATTTTTATTATATTTCCCTATTTTTAAATGTTTTATCTTCAAAAAAATCAGAAAAAATTAGTTCTTGCACCCAAATTTTTTTTAATTTTTTTCCATAAATGTATTTCAATGTTTTCACTATCCATACAAAAAATCAAATCAAGATTCAATATATTTCATGCAATTTCATCAAAGATGTTTAAAGTGTGCATTGTAAAAAGTCATCATTGAAAAATTACAATATATATATATAACACATATGATAGCAATGACTCAAACCTTAGATATTGTCAGACTGATTGAGCGCTCTTAACATCAAGCTACATTGGTCGGGATCAAATTAAAGCATGTTAAGAAAGTTTAGTTTTTCTTTTCTTTTCTTTTTGGTGTGTTTTTAATTATCTGCTTCTCTCATTATATTTACTTATTTTGAAATTACACATTAATTTTTCTTTGGGTGACTTTATTGCCAAGTTTTCCACACTGCATTTTAAATGGCAGCAACTCCAACCGTACCTTAGATATTGTTAGACTAATTGAGTGCACTTGACATCGAGCTACATTGGCCGGGATCAAATTAAAGCATGTTAAGAAAGTCTCTTCTTTTTTTTTCTTTTCTTCTTGGTGTGTTATTTAATTATCTACTTCTCTCATTATATTTACTTATTTTGAAATTACACATCAATTTTTAAAAAAAATTAATTTTTAATTTACACTTTATCCCTTTTAAATACCAAAACTAGCATTTGAATGCTACTAACAACTCTAATTAATCGTTAAAATAAATAAATAAAATAAAATAAAAAACTCATGTATACTCTATACAGTTACCCAATTTATTTTTTTCTTTTTCTTCTTTTCCAAGTAAACTACCCTACATAGTTGGTATATATAGATTGGCCATCAAATCCGTGCTTTAGATGCTTCACACAATTTCTCTCTTGCAATCACTTATAAGGAAGAAACGGTCACAAACTCGTGAGTAACCATTAACCAAAAATTCTTCAACCTTGCAATCACTTATCATTTTTAGCCTTAGAAGCCGAAGCTTCAACTTCAAGTGGGTTTAGAGTTTTCTTCTGCAACTGCACTAAGCTCCAGTTCATTATTCTTCAAAAAAAAAAAAAAGTTTCCACTGGGACCAAGCTACATTGTTTGCAAAATAAGTTAATTGAGGAGATAATAAAATGAGACAAGCAAAGATAACAAATACAAATCATTATCGGAATGCAAAATGTATACTTGTTTACCAACAAGGAAATTGAATTTCCACCTGGTGTACTGTTTAGTGGTTCATCGGCCACTGGATATTGAACATTTGGTGAATAAATCTGATGTGATGTGATGTGATGCACATCTCCAATTTCTAGTGGCCAGATACACCACTCAATAGCACTAGAAAATATTCATACGAAGAGAAACATGAACAATAACCGATTTGGATCATCTACTTTACTTTATAATTTATATCAGCTTAACAAATATGGTATGGCTGCATTGTTTGTTTTGTTTTGTTTTGTTTTATTTTTTCTTGTTGTTGAAAGGGAACAATTCATAAACCAACAAAACTAAGGATTACAATCATCCAAAAGAATGGACCTTAGGCAAGGAGGACAAGACTCCAGCCAAAAACAATCGTCAACAGACGACAAAACCAACTTAGCTAAGGCATGGATAGTCTTATTAGCACTTCTAGGAACAAAGGAAATAGGAGTATCAAATTGATGAGATAAGGTCACAATGTCCATAATAATAAAACCAATATCAACAGATGGACAAGGCTCGGAGTGGATCAGATCCATTAACCCCTTTAGCATCACTCTCAAGCACCGCTAGAAGGAAACTAGAGTCAACAGCGTAGCGAAGGCCTTTCAAGATAGCCATAGCCTCAGCCACTGAGGGAGAGAAACCTGCAACGAGCTTCTGCACAAAAGAGGCTATAAACTGACCGCCATAATCGCGGACAATAGACCTAGCACCCACCAGCCCATCAACCACCCTTATCGTAGCATCGGTGTTAATCTTGTGTCACGGACCTAATAAACTTAGAATATTCACGTGAGTTAGAGCATCTTCAACAGTCTCCCTTGGAGACTCCCTTAAATAAGGGTGGATGTTGTTGTAAGGGGTTATTAAGGGAGTATGTGCTCCAACAATACTCCCTTAAATACTCCCATAAATGGTCTCTTTAATAATTTTTATTTATTTAAATTTTAAATATTGTGTAATAAATATTATATATTGTTTATCAAATAAAATATATAGAGTTTTTCAAGAAATAAAATAATTTTAAATAGGTGGAGCCCACTTTAAGGGAGTCTAAAAATACCCTTTAATTAAGGGAGTGAACTCCACCAAAACACAATTAAGGGAGTCCTTTAGGGAGTTGTTGGAGCTGCAAAAATACACAGACTCCCTTAATTAAGCTAAGGGATGTCATTAAGGGAGTATGGTGGAGATGCTCTTATACATTTGCATGTAGACACCCTCTGTACATTTGCCCTACCGTTTTGTTCATGTCATGTATGTGTAAATCAAAATTAAATCATCAAACAACTACAATCATTGGCATGATCAATTCATTTCATCATGAACAAATCATTTAACTTTTTTTCCCCCAAGGGCATAGCTTAGTTAGTAGATGAACGAACTTGGAGCTTGGGCAATTGACTCCCAAATCAGCGGTTTGAATCCTACCAATGTCTTCAAAACAAAAATATCTGGTCTAGATAGGTAAATAGATAGATACTTTAAAAAAAAAAATCATTTAATTTTTTTTTTCAATATCTAACAGTTAAGTTTTTTTTTTAACTGTTAGTCTTACTTGAGAAAGAATTGAGATAGAAAATCAGAGATATGTATTGGAGGAGTGAGAGTTTAATATGGTAATTAAAAATTTAGGAGAGAGTATTTTGTTGGGGATAATTCCTATAAACCGATGAACGCGGAAACGCCGTGCCTAATATATGCTCATAACTCATAGCAATTAATAACGTCAATAAGCAGAAAAATAGACGAGAGAGAATAAACAATCACAACACAAGATATACGTGGAAAACCCAAAACGGGTAAAAAACCATGGGCTGTCAGGATGACAGAGAAAATTCCACTATATGATAAATTGTTACAACCATATACTCCAGAATTCTCTCTCACACCTAACCCTAAACTCCACTCACAAGATCCTCGCCAAGAACCCCACAATATCCCCTAGGTCTCCTCTAAATATCACCCACGGATCTCTAACTAGATCCACCGATATTCCCTTGGATCCCTCCTCAGATATTCCCTTGGGTCTCCCCGGATCTCACTCACACTCTCGATGTTACATGGTGTTCAACTCACAGCCTTAAACATAAATATTATGACTATTTATACTAGTTACAGAGAGTTTAAGATAAAAGAAAATCCTACTCCTAAACGTACAAGACTTACTTGTTTCACATAAATACTATTCATTTTATGACAAGTCTTCTTGTAAAGAGTATTCCTTTTCCTTTAAGCACAAGAACTTCCCAAAAGAACACTTTCCTTTTTCGTTGAAGATTTCCTATTCCACACATGCTTATGATTGACTACGATTTAGGTCACGGTTGCGCACCTACTTCCTAAACCGTTACAAGTCACCTTAAATTCCTTCAAGCACAAGAACTTTCCAGAAGAACACTTTCCTTTTTCGTTGAAGATTTCCTATTCCACGCATGCTTATGATTGACTAGGATTTTGGTCACGGTTGCGCACTCGCTTTCTAAACCATTACAAGTCACCTTAAATTACATCGCTCAGAAAACCGCGATCCATACACTAAAACGATCTTCAGTCTTCCGTTCTTATGGTCTTCAAACCTCCCTCAAACTACATCATTCCATCTTCCAAACGTATCCCACGTCTTCAGGAAGCTCAACATCAGTTGGGTCTTATTTGGTTCACATTTGATTCGCTTAGGAATACAAGTCAAAACCTAACATATTTAGTATGTAATAATTAATCTAATGATTTAGGAGAAATAATTTCTTTTTTTTTAATAATTTAATTCAAAAAAGATAAAAAGGGTAATCTTGTAATAAAATGAAGTGTCTTTATAATTTTTTAAATTTAAATTTTGAGAATGGAGTGTTTTTAGAAAAGAAGTGTAAAAAGAAAAAATTGGATTGCTAAAAGAAGTTCTCAGAATGAATATAAAAGAATCAGGAAGACAATCTGGTTTAGGGTTCTATTAATTTGATGGTTTTTTTTTCATAATGTTAAAATCGGATATATATATATTTATTTATTTTATATATAAAAAATAAAATAAATCCTTTGTTTTTAAGTAATTTAAATCCTAAAAAAAATAAAAATTAAATCCTTTATTATTTTATATACTTTCTTATTTCTTACTATTATTAATTATTTGGAAGAAAAAAAAAAGGAAACATGTTGAAAAGGTTTCAAGTTTTTACTATAATAAAAGACATGCATTAATTTTAAATATTAATAACATCCATTAGATTTGTTTTTATCCAATCTAATAGTAATTATTAAGTTTAATAACGTTATTAGACTAATAAGGTAGTATGACCCATAGTTTATATCAGCTTAATTGTATTAAGCTTTCAATAATCGAATTACACGTGTCAAATAAACAAATGGAGGGGGTTAGGATTGAATTTAACATTTCTTTTTTTTCATTCTTGCCAAAACTAAATAACTTCATCTACCCAAACTGCATTCACACATGTATTATATCAAAATTTGACTAAATGGAAGTAGTATGGAACGGCAGTAGAGGTGCATACGTGTACATTACGTATAGTTAAAAAATGTAGAACCGGCCGACAAAACATGAAAATAACGTGTTGCTAAGATTTATTTGAAAATTTACTGGTAATTCAGGTAGTTGACAATTTAAATTTTATTAGTTTATTAAGACTTTGTTATTTTTAATAATTAATTTTCTTTTTCATTACTAAGATTTATATAGGGTAGGTAGTCAAACCTGAATTCTCTAGACACGATTCTTTTCTCTAGAAGTAATTCATCATTCGTCGGTCAAATGTTCAAAGGTATTACATACTTATGGGTCCTACCAAATATCTTAAATGAGACAACTATTAGGGCACATTTGGTATTGTTTTTACGATGGTGTTTTTGAAAACTTAAAAAAAAAAATAGAAATCAAGTTTTAAAAATGTAATGTGTTTAGTAGTATTTTTTAAAAGTAGTTTTTTGAAACGGAAAACAATGTAAAAGTGTTTGGTTGTTGTTTTTAAAATGAGTGAAATAGTTGTTTGGAGGGAAAAGTTATGATTCGTTTTGAAAACAATAGAAAACAATAAGAAGTTGTTTTTAACTTTTTAGTTATAACTTTTAAAAAGTTGTTTTTTAGCTATTAATATGTAATATTTAAAAATTGATAATTATAAAACGTTGTTTTCTTTTATATATAATTGGTTTAAAAATTGAAGTATATTAATATGCAATATTTTGTTTGAGATATGTTGCTATATTTATATACTTATACTAAATATAATTATTTGTTTCAAAAAATAAAAACAAAAATTGATTTTAAAAAAAATCTAAAATAAATTAATATCATCTCCTTATTTATCAAAATATCACTCATTTAACGGAATTGGATGGAATGACCAATAGTGTCACACTTTTCGTCAAAAAATTTGTTACATGCAACATATATACCATATTAGGGTTATATTAAAAAATGGGGAACTAATTAAGCAAATGATATGTCTTTTGATGTCCTTTTTTTATAAAGTGCCACATGATCGACTACCCAATGAAGTAAAGTTCAACATTTCAAAATTAAAATAAACAAAAATCTGAAATGTTTAATAGCATCTAGCAGTAGCCTATTACATGCCAAAACATTAAAAATACTCCCAAAATCCAAACAACTCTCAAAATTATCTTATCCTACTAAAGTGTTTGCACTGTTACTTAATTGAACAAAACACAATCATTGCATAGTATCTAAGAAACGATATTATATATATATATATATATAATATGTTATTTTCATGTTCCTTGTCCCATGGCTTCCTATAAAAACAATACGTACCTTAATTTCCACATGCATATCAATAGTTTAAAACTAATATTTCATTAACATGAGATTTTTCAGCAACTACAAATAAACACACGAATTATTTTTCAAGAATTTCATCGAAAACTTTATGTGATTCACTCATTCAAGGAAAAGCTATTTACTTTAATAGATTTACAATCAATGTGAGACATATTATATATTTATATCAAAATAAAAATAAAAATCAAACCTGGATTACACTTTGTTTGATACTTGTACATATCAAAAAAAAAAAAAAAAAAAAAAAAAAAAAAAAAAAAGCATTAGCAAGATTCAAGAAATCAAAACCAAACCTAAAGAAAATAATAATAATAATAATAAATAAGGTAGTTCTTTAATACAAATGTAGTGACAATATCAATAACTAAAATTGAGACTTTGAATAACGAAATTCGAACAATGAAGTGATTAAAAGGACAAAACAAACAGAAAATTGAGAAAGAATTATTACCAATAAGGATTCCGGTGAAAAAACGACGCCGTAAAAATCGAAGCTCTTTCGTGACGGTTGTTTCTCTCAGTCGCAGCTAGCAGTGACACTGGCACAACAGAGAATATCTAATATTAAACGTGTAATAATATTAAAATGACGAAATCACCCCTGATATGATGGAATGTTATATGGACTTGGGCTGGTACAAATTGGGCCCAAACTTAGCCCATTGTTACGGCCCATCCCATGTCTCCATCGAGACAATGCAGTTTTCTCCTCATCCAAACACAAACAGCTACAAAGCGAAAGAAATTTAAAATTTTCTCGACGAAGTTATCAAGATCAGTGAATGGTCTCTCTTGCCAACCAACTCTTGCACCCAAATCTGAACCAACAGGTCTTGCCAATTATCGAAAGATGCATCCACTTGAACCATCTCAAACAGCTCCAATGCTTCCTCACAACACTTTGTCACAGCCAAAATCAACTTTACGCATTCAAGCTTGTCCGCTTCTGCAACCTCAAGCTCTCAAACTTCACATATGCACGCCATATATTCGATCACGTCGTTTCTCCAAATATCTACCTTTACACTGCCATGATCACCGCCTACGCCTCTCATCCCGATCACCACTTAAAATCTTTGTCTTTGTATCGCGACATGCTTCGTCGGGGATGTCCGTAGCCTAACCAGTTTATATACCCTCATGTGTTGAAGTCCTGTCCTGAGGTATTGGAGCTTTCAGGGACTAAATTGGTGCATGCCCAGATAGTGAAATCTGGTTTCGTACAATACCCAGTTGTGCAAACGGCTATGGTGTATTCTTACGCGAGATTGAATGATAATATTGGGAGTGCTAGGAAGTTGTTCGATGAAATGTCTGAGAGAAATGTTGTGTCGTAGACTGCTATGGTTTCTGGACATAATAGAGTTGGGGATGTTGATAATGCCGTTTCTCTTTTCGAGGAAATGCCTGACCGAGATGTTCCTTCTTGGAACTCTGTTATTGTTGGTTTCACGCAGAATGGGCTGTTTCCAGAGGCGATTTCGTTCTTCAGGAGGGTGGTGGTGGTGGTGGAGGGAGGGTTTAGAGTAAGGACATTAGGCCTAATCAGGTTACAGTTGTGTGTGTGCTCTCGGCATGTGGTCACACAGGGATGCTTCAGATTGGTAAATTGATCCATGGTTGTGTTTATCGAAACAGATTGGTTCCTGATTTGTTTGTTTTGAATGCTTTGCTGGATATGTACGGGAAATGTGGGAACTTGAAAGAGGCAAGAAGAGTTTTCGATAGGAGTTCGAAAAAGAATATGACTTCGTGGAACTCCATGATCAATTGTTTTGCTCTCCATGGACGAAGTGGGAGCGCAATAAGTGTGTTTGAGGAGATGAAGCAGTGTGAAGATCATGATTTGAGACCAGATAGAGTGACGTTTATTGGATTGTTGAATGCTTGTACACATGGAGGAATAGTCGAAAAGGGTCTTGCTTGTTTTGAGTTGATGACTAGAAAATACCAGATTGAGCCTCACATTGGACACTATGGATGCTTAATAGACCTTCTCTGTTGAGCAGGAAGGTTCGAAAAAAGCCTTGGATGTTGTACGAGAAATGAAGATGGAACCCGATGAGGTTGTCTGGGGTTCTTTTCTTAACGGATGTAAAATACACATTCGTGCAGATTTGGCGGAGTTTGCTGTGAAGAAACTGATTGAAATTGATCCAAACAATGGCGGCTATGGTATTATGTTAGCGAATTTATACGGGGAATCAGGGAAGTGGGATGAAGTCGGGAAGGTGAGGAAGATGTTAAAAGATCGCAATGCTATTAAAGTGCCTGGTTGCAGTTGGATTGAGATTGACAAGCAAGTTAATATGTTCTATAGTGTCGACAAAACACATCACAAAACAGAAGAGATCTACAATACCTTGGAAAGTCTCATTTGTCATTTGTTTCAATTAGCCGAGAGCTCATATCATGAATACAATTTTTAGATTATTCAGTTGAGAATTCTCTCTCAATTTCCAAATTTTCGTCGGTGTGAAATCTGATGAAGTAAACAAATTGTACTAATTTTTTCAAGCTCACAAACATTAAACATTGCATAAGAATGTACATGAAGAACAAACATTAAACATTGACAAACCATTGATTATTTTCTTACACAATTAAGAACACACATGACATGAGTACCAAATGATTTACTAGTTAACTTCATATATATCAATGACTTGTTATTAAAATAAACCTAGGCAGTAGGTAGCTAAGACTAGCAAAGAGAAGCATGCTGGATTGCTGGTGTTGATGATGCCAAACATGACCCAGTGTCACACTGTTGCGTGTGAGATAAATTATCAGATTTCATATATATAAATATATTTATATATAGAGAGAGTACTTTTGGGTACTTTCACCATATTATTCACTGTAATCAGGTCTCACTTTCAGTTCCAATGTGCTTGGGTACCTCTCTAAAGGAACTACTTGTTATATTTCCGGCCTTTGGTTTTAAAGTTCATGTCAGTAGTGTTTCTGTCTAGAAATTGTGTAACTTAGTTATATTTTTTGTGACAAGTTTTTGAAGCTTTAGATTGTATAATCTCTTCTGTATTTGAGCAAGATTGATTGCTCTATGTTTATTCTATGTAAAACCAAAAGTCCAAAACAGCTGCAATGTAGTTTTTAGCCCAAAAGGCCTAATATGCTTTCAAAAGGCATACCAAACAGGCGCATAATCTTTATTAGGGTCCACGAAAGAAGGGCCAGCTAATTTTATTCATTTGGCTAAAAAATTTCTTCTAATTTCAAACTTGCTCAACTCAACCACTACACAAGTAATGCCACGTCTTTTTCTTTTCCCGTCTAAACAAATTGTACTAAATTCTTCAAGCTCACAAATATTAAACATTGCTTTAAGAATGTACAGGAACCAAAAAGGAAATGATTCAAGTATAAACAGCATTCTACATTTTTCAAGATTCTGGGGCTCAACAGGTCCAGCCTCCAGGAGGAAAACCATTGATTATTTTCTTACACATGCAACATGACATGTCACATGATAGTACGTACCAAATGATCTACTCTTGATTCATCTTTTAGTTTATGTGTTAATTCACATACCCAAAAGAATTAAGGAGGATTCTGCCGCTAAGAGCCGATTAAGACTACCCAAGAGAAGCAAGCTGATGTTGATGATGCCAAACATAAGACCCAGTGTCACATTGTTGCGTAAGAGATAAATTTATCAGATTTCATATATATAGTGCTTTTGGCTACTTTCACCATATCATTCACCCTGTAATCAAGCCTCACTTGATCAGTTCCAATGTGCTTCCTGCCTTTTTGTTTTGAATTTCATACCTGTAGTTATGTTTTTTTTTTTTTGTGACAAGTTCTTGAAGCATATAATGGCCAAAAATATAAAATATGAAATAAATATCAAACACTTGATTTCCATATCCCACCAAACCTAGTGTTTGAACAAACCAATTAAAGGCGTAGTGACTTATCTTACTTTATAAATCGTTGCTTGGAGATTTTAGAGTACTTCTTTTTATGTTAAAAAAAGTAAAAAAACAACCGACAAGTCAAACTAGTGCGTGTGTAAAATAATGATAGCCATCAAATTCTCAATCAAAATATCTATTATTTCATAAAAATAATGATAGCCATCAAAAGAGAGAGAATACAAACAAATTAAAAAAAAAAAATCCATTAATAGAGACTCTTCATGAGAAAATTATTAAAGGAAGGAGAGGGCTAGTGACCCTAAAAGCAGGAAAGAGATTAGCAAATTAGAAGTTAATCCATTTCCATGATCGAATTCAATGACATGTGTGAATGTTGACTGATATCGAACATTAGAAAATTAGAAGTTAACCCAATTCCATTATCGAATGATGATTGATATACTGTAATTGTGTATTTCGCTGTGCTCGTTTGAACCCCAAAGAATAAAAAGTAAAACCTACACTCCCCAACAAGATGACAACTTATACTTTTGCTATTTTTCCACTAAAAAATGATGAGTTCTTTCTCGTTAGTCCAAAAAGTTGCTTACTTGCTTTGTAACTTAAGATCCCCAGTCTATTCATGTCCCGAGGTACGATGACATTCATGCGTAATGAGTTGCATGTTATTCTTAGAATTTACACTCATTGGAGAGATAAAGGTGCTGGGCATCATCGAATGAATATCAATTTTATATTTTAATTTCATTATCATGTGTCGGTCTTTATGGAATTATTGAATTTAATTATGTATATATTATAATTAAAAACATAATGAATACTTTAAACAGTGTATAAATCGTTTGTTTTTTTATTTACCATATACATAATACACTGGCAAGATACTTTTTTATTTTTTATTTTTTATTTTTTTTATTAGAGAATAACATAACACTAAAAACACAAAAAACTAAACAAGCATATTCGCCTGACCAACATCAGTAATACAGCAGACCTGCATATCCATCTGCACAGCTTCAACAACACAAGAAGGGAATTCTTCCATCCAAAACATGTCTTCAACAAGCATGAGAGCATTCTTTACCAACAAATGAGCAACCTGGTTGCCGACAAGACATTGTTTATATATCCAATAATTTTGATTAATCCTTTGAACAATAAAAGAAGGGAAGTTGATTAGTGGTAGTAAATAGTCAATATAATCAATTCGATTAGTTTTATAGGTTTGGTTAAGTTGATGTTAACAGCAATGGATTAGTATTAAATATTGGATTTTAATTCAAAGGTCCGTAAAATTCAAAGTTTTAAAAAATAAAAATAAAAATTAGTTTTATATTTCAAAAAAATTATACCAATTTCTAATTTTGGATTTCAAAAAAATTGTAAAGGAATCACAATTTAATTCTCTTGTAAATGATTGAGATGATAAAAAAAGAAAAGAAAAAGAAATTAATGAGAAGATAAAACAAAAACAATAGTGAGAGAGCATGAATCTAAAAAAAAAAAAGCACATATTATAATTTATATTAAAAAAAAATTAATCAAGTCACGATCAAAGGAAATAAGTCACAATCAAAGCCGAGCACAAAAAAAGCGGGACTTATTTAGTGTGTCTGAATGTATTTTTATCCGAAACAAAGTTTTTGTTTTATTAAAACCAATATTATATATATATATAACTCAAATTGTTAAGTTGGAAACGTGCTAGAAATTTGTAAAACTCTTTAGTGTCCGTTTGGGGGAGCTTGTCTACTGGCTAAAAGAGCTTTTTTAATTAAAAAAGCTCTTTTCAAATTTTTTTGTGTCGTTTGGTTAACACTCCAGTAGAGCTTTCGACGATTAAAAAAGCTGTTTTACGTCTACTTGGAGAAGCTCAAATTTTAGGCTTTTCCAAGTAGACTTTTTGAGCTTTTTTTAAAAACATTAAAATCTCTAATATAACCCTATAATTTAATATTTGCTAGAGTATTTTGGTAATTCTCTCATTAAAAAAACTCTTTTTTAATTGACAACCAAACGACCAACGGCTTTCATTTAAAAGCTCTACCTCTAAAAGATCTACTTCTAAAAGATCTATTGCAAAAAGATCTACTTGAGAAGCTCTCCCAAATGTACTCTAATCTCATCCCAACTCTATCCATTTTCATAAAATAATTCAATCTAATTTTACACTCCCACACAGCCTTAGTGAATTAAAATTACAAGATAAGTATCATTCAATCTCTAGTATATTCTCATGACATGTATAAATCAATTTTTTTAAGGAACATGACATATATAAACCATGCAGTACGGCATAATGTTGAGTAATATGACACATGATTTTGAAGGAGAAATGTTTTTATTTTTTTTTTCTTCTTCTTCAGGATTTTTGATGTGTCAACTTATCTTATTTTGAGATTACACATTAATTTTTCTCTAAACATTTATTAACACAATCTAGTATTAATGTACAACTTGTTTCTGTTTGTTTTGTTCTCTGGTTGGGTGTTGCTGGCCTGTCAATTGCCAGCGACAGGGGATTTTTTGTGCTGTAACCCCTGTCGCGGGCGATTGATGGTGGTTGCTGCTGTGTTGTTCCGTTTTTGGCTGTGTGCCTTTGTTTGCCTTTCAAAAAAAAAAAAAAAAAAAGCATACCAAACAAGACTCAACTGATATAGAGATTTCTGGAGACGCATGATACGTTTAGAAGACGTAATGGTGTTGTTTGAGGGAGGTTTGAAGACCAGAAGAACGGAAGACTGAAGATTATTTCAACGTATTGATTGCGGTTTTCTGAGCGATGTAATTTAAAGTGACTTGTAATGGTTTAGGAAGCGGGTGCGCAACCGTGACCCAAATCGTAGTCAATCATAGACATGCGTGAAACGGGAAATCTTCAGCGAAAAAGGAAAGTGTTCTTTCTCTCTTTCTCTCTTTCTATGATACTATTTATTTACCAAAAAAAAAAGAAGACAAACCAGCGCATAGATATTGAAACTGCAGTAACTTTGTGAAAACAATGCCAAATCACAAGTTTCTTGATTCAAAGTTGCATGAAATTTCACATTCTACAACTTTGAAATAGAACATAAGATTAGAATCAAACCGAAAGCGGCTCGGAATTGCAAAACGGTGTCGAAACCCTAAAACCTAAGCTCCCAACCATGCAGAGGTTTTTTTTCATAAAAAAAAAAAATAAAAAAAATAAAAAGTATTTCACTCCATTCACATTACTAACATGGACCAGGATTCGATTCTCTCCTCACCTCACCTTTTTCTCACATTTGATTGGTTGTTAATAAAGTGTCAATCACATCTTAACCATTCATTCATTACAATACTTATGTGTCATAAGATTAAGCGATGTGAGGATGAGGTGAGGTGAGGAGAAGATGATGAGGTGGGGTGAGGAGAGTGATCGGACGATTTATATACCTATTTGAGGTCTTCATTCCCTATCGTTTATTCTCGTTTTCGAGCTTGTTTTTGTATATAATAGGTTTTGTGAGCTATGTGTAGGTACATATTCCCTACAATAAGGTTTTGATCTTAAAGTCAAGATTGGGAGACGAAACCAAGCAAACAATGAAGAATTGGAAGCCATTCAGAGTTGTCGCGGCCTCGCCGTTGACCCAAACCGCGGCGTGATTCATGGTCAACCGCGGCAAGCAAAACCATGTTTCCGTGGTGGATCCGCCATTGAGCCAGAACGTGACACTGAGACCACGGCACTGGTCAACTCTGATTTCCAAAGGTTGATGGGCTGAAATTGTAAAATGTCCATGCAGAACACCCAACTTTCGGGGTCCATATCTCCCTCCTCGGATTGAACTGGGTTTTGTACCATATATTTTTAGAAAGCCCCGGAAGTCTACTTTCCAGCGGTTTTTACGGATCACAATTCCGGGCTTTCTAGAGAGAGTTATGTCCGTTTCCGTAACGGTGCGCGAGGCTGGAAACATGACCGCAGCAGAGACGTGGTGCAGAACACCCAATTTTCGGGGGGAATATCTCCCTCCTCATATCGAACCATGTCAAGCTCTACATATATTTGGAAAGCCCCGGAAGTCTACTTTCCAAAGGTTTTTACGGAATACAATTCCGAGTTTTCTAGAGGAAGATATACGAGTTTCCGTAACTGTGCGCGAGACTGAGCCAGGTGTGGTCGCCGCCAAGGTCGCCACCGCAACAGCCAATGTGCCAGCGACCTTTTCAGCAGCAAGGGGCAGTGATGTTCGCCCCCAAAGTGGTCGCTACCACAACAGCGACTTTGGCAGCGACCTTCCTTTTCCAGCTTAGCGAAGGGTCAGTTTTCAAGCCATTTCATAAGGGCATTTTGGTCATTTCATGCCTAGATCGTGCCCTAACTTTCCCAACCTATTTATACACCATTTTCACCCCTCTCTAAAGAAGAACAAGCAGCCACCAAAAAAAGAAGAAAAACACAGCAGCCCACTTCATCTTCTTCCCCAAACCAAGAGAGAGAGAAACTTCCAAAGCTCCCATGGAGGTTCTCCTCCATGGGAAGCTCACCACCACCACTTTCTACACATCTTCCACCACATTTGGGAGTAGATTGCAAGGAGAAAGGAGAGGTCTTGGACCAATTTCAAGCTAGGAATTCATGGAGAACTTGGAGGGATTTCTTCAAGGGTTGTCTCCTTTAAACTCTTCTCTTTGTATTTCTTGTTTTCTTTTATGTGTAATCCCCACTTGGGAAATATTGTAAACCTTATTTGTGCTCAATATATGTTGGTTGTTTTTTATATTCATTTGGGTTTTGATTTATTCTTGTTATTATTGCATAATCTCTTATCTTGATATGCATGTGTGTGGAGATTGGAAATTGATATGTGTTCATGGATGAGATTAGGAGTAGATTAACTTAAATTTAGGAGTAGTTGTAATCAAATATCCTATTTGTGTATATATGTCTTTGGAAGGTCGAAATGCCTTGTTTTGAAGGGTTTGAGTGTATGTGGGTTAGGATTGTACCTTCATGGATGACCTTCCGGGTGTAGTTTTGACCACTTAGCTCTAAAGAACGGATGAAACTTGTTTTATGCATGACCGTGCTAGAATAGGTTTTGGCTTAATGTTCTGGTGCTTAATGGGTCTTTGGCCTTAAGACACATGCTCTTCCATGACCTTTGGGGAGCAAGAATAGATTTTGGTTTCCTTAATCAACGAATGATTCGTAATAATAGATGATTTGGTTTCGGAACTCCTTAATCGTGAGAACGAGCCCATAACTTGAATTGGATGAATTTAATGTCTAACAATCAACTAAGTGTGCACTTGTATTTGGTGAACTAATGAGTACCTTGTATGACCACAATCATGCATCTCTCCAAACCACTCTTTTATTATTTGTCTCTTTAAACACCATTCTCACCTCTCCATATTCTCTTTGTTTTTATTTGCATTCTTTACTTTACATTTCCACATACACCACACCGCAATATGCATACACCTCACACACACCATTCTCACCATTTCCGTATTCCATTTACATGCTTTCAATAAACACTAGAACTCGAGATGGTCGACGAATCACACCTCCCTGTGGACGATACCCTTGCTTGTTGCTATACTAGTCTCTAGTCACTTGCACTAACAAGATGAACTTTAAATATAAATGTTTTGACATGCAAAACGACACGCATCAGAGAGGATCCTTGTCCTACTAACATAGTTGCATTCTAGTTTTAACATTAATTGTAGCTTGCATCTTAGAGTTAATCTTTTCTCAACAAAATTGATACTTTACTTTTATGCACAATAATATTATTAATCATAATCTTATCACTATCATACTCCAATCTCTGTGGACGACCCTTGCTTGCCACCATACTTGTGTCTTTGAAAACCTTTTGAGGCATTGCTAGGTTTTTAAATTTTTTTGACGAAGGATTTTAAACGACAAAAAAAAAATCCCCTTCGTCAGCTTCCAAAGTAATGAATCATTCAACAAGTGCAGATCCTTCAAACCAAGCCCACCAAGAGCATACTGTCACGGGCTTAGAATTGCGCAGCGGAAATCCCGTGCGGCACTTAGACAACTTCCGGGTGAATGTTGCTAAGTAAGCCTAAATAGCTTTGCTTGTCACTCTCTAAGGCAAAAGAGAGACTAGAGAAAGGTGTTGGAAGAGCTTTGTTGGGAAAATGGAAAGCTTGTATTACTAACAAGAGAGCTTTACAAGGCTTTGGTTACAAGTAGCTCGGATAGGCTTGGATGCTAGTAGGCTTGGATGCCTTACAAATGAGAGGGGTTGGCTATTTATAGTGTGCCACCTCCTCAATGAATGGCTAGGATCAATTTGATCCAACGGTGGAGGTTTGGCCTCCAGAATAATCCATAACTATGTACAAGTTTCTAGATTATTCCTACATAAGACTACATGTATCTAGATCTTTCCTACATCTATCTACATGTATCTAATATGTACAAGAGTGCTCTAGAAAAGTCTAGAGTCTTTCCCCATCTAGAGACTTCCAGGAGCAAACCAATGCTAGGCCTTTCCAGAGATCTCTAGAATGTTCCGCCAACTAGAGACTTCCATTAGTGTGTGGAAATCTCTAGGTTCTTCCAGCAACTTGGCCTTGTTGTGGACTTATTCAGCTCCTTGGTTGGAATCCGGACCTTGGACTTTACGGGGCGTGACATCCTCCCCCACCTGATTTCGCGACGTCCTCGTCGCGTGGGCGCCATGCATGCTGGAGTCTACCACGAGTTGGCTCCTTCGGGTGAGAGGGCCTGGGCTTGGATAGCCTCTCGTAAAGGCTTGCCTTCATCTTCGGAGTAGGACGTGCATCGCGCTGCGTCGACTCCTTTGACTAGGTGTAAGTGGGCTTGCGTTGTTGGAACGGTAGTTTGGCATTTGTGGCGCCTCCCTCCGCCTTCTTCGATCGTTGCTTCCCATGGCTTGCACGATTCCTCTTCTTCGGAATGCCTTCGGTCGACTTGCTGTCCTTCGAAGAGGTGGGAGAACTTGGTTTCTCCACAAGCTAAATGGCGGATAGCGTCCTGACTTCTGGCTTGGTCAAGCGCTCCGTCTGGATGGTGATTGCTTTGCCCCCGTCGAGGATGCCAAGTGAGCAAGAAGCAGGTTGGGGGAAAGCATTGGCTTGGTCGAAGAACGCCATGCCTAAGACCATTTGGTAGTCGTCTAAGGGGACTACGGAGAGGTCCAGTTTTCCACTCCATGGCCCTAGGTGGACAGTGACGCCCTTCGCGATGCCATGAATTAGCTTGACCGGAGAGTTGGCGGCTTTGATGGCACCGTCCTCGGGGGTGATACGAAGGCCAAGTCGTTTGGCTTCGTCCACCGAGATGAAGTTATGCGTTGCCCCGGTGTCCAGCATCGCACGAACTTGCTTGCCTCTAATGGTGGCCTTTACGAACATGAGGCCTTTCTTGGCAAGCGTTGGAGGCATGGCTCGCCCATTGATCGCGTAGATCTGTTGGATAGAACTCATGCTTGCTTGGCCGTCGGTGGCCTTGGTTTCCTCGAGTTGAGTTACCATGGCGTTCAGCATTTTTCGCTTTGGGCAATCGCGTACCCAATGTGGCCCATCGCAAATGAAGCATGGACTTTTCGGCTATATTACTATGGGCTTGCCTCCTTGTGAGTCATGCCGATTGTCGCCATTTGGGGACTTAGGGCGCCCCTTATCCTTGCGATCATTTTCCTTCGGCTCGTCCCTTCCTTCCTCATGGTTGTCGCTCCTTTCTTTTGAACGGGTGAGGTCGGCAAGTGACTCTGCAGCGGCAATAGCAGTGCTGAGGTCTTGCACGTTACGCCTTTCCCACTCCACCCTAGCCCAGTCCTTAAGGCCGTCCATGAAAAAGAAGAGAGAGTCTTTCTCGGACATGTCTTCGATCTCAAGGGTCAAGGTTGTGAATTCCTTGACATAGTCGTGGATGGACCCCGACTGCTTGAGGCGACGGAGGCGGCCGCGTGCCTCTTTCTCTGCATTGGTTGGAGAGAACTGCCTTTTGAGTTCCCTCTTGAACTCATCCCACGTGCGGATGGGATTGATGAAGTCACCATGCTTGCGTCGCCACCATAGTTGGGCGGATTCCCGTAGAAAGGTGGGAGCATTGGTGATCCGAGTTACGTTGTCCCTAACTCCCTTGGCCTCGAAGTACTGTTCTAAGCCAAAGAGAAAATTCTCCACCTCCATGGCTTTCTGGTTGCCGCTGTAAGTGGATGGCTTAGGGACTTGGATGGTGTTGGTGCTTGTGGTGGCACCAAGGCTGACAGATGGGCTGTTCCGGTGTGTAGCCCATTCAGTGCGGATTTCCTCCACTTCCGCACGTATAACTCGCAACTCTTGCTCTACGAAGGTGCGAAGGTTGCGGAGCTCTAGGGTGAGGAAACATGTGTCCTCTTTGACACCCTTTTGGAACTCTCGGATGGTGGCCTTGGTAGCCTTGGTGATTTCGCCATAATCTGTCTCTAGGCCATCGAGACGATCGACTGTGTCACACAAGGTGGCCTGCATGCCGGAGAGGGTGTCTTCCAAGCCAACCATCCGAGCTTCCAAGGCATCCCGGGACGGACCCTTGGACTTGCTTCGCTTGGTGTGGGAGGGTTGCTCGCCACGACCACGCGTTTGCTCCTCCACTATAGCAGCAACTTCGCTGTCGGACGCCATTGCTTCGCGAACAAGCTGTGGTTGCTTTGACAAGGCTCTGATACCAACTGTCACGGGCTTAGAATTGCGCAGCGAAAATCCCGTGCGGCACTTAGGCAACTTCCGGGTGAATGTTGCTAAGTAAGCCTAAATAGCTTTGCTTGTCACTCTCTAAGGCAAAAGAGAGACTAGAGAAAGGTGTTGGAAGAGCTTTGTTGGGAAAATGGAAAGCTTGTATTACTAACAAGAGAGCTTTACAAGGCTTTGGTTACAAGTAGCTTGGATAGGCTTGGATGCTAGTAGGCTTGGATGCCTTACAAATGAGAGGGGTTGGCTATTTATAGTGTGCCACCTCCTCAATGAATGGCTAGGATCAATTTGATCCAACGGTGGAGGTTTGGCCTCAAGAATAATCCATAACTATGTACAAGTTTCTAGATTATTCCTACACAAGACTACACGTATCTAGATCTTTCCTACATCTATCTACATGTATCTAATATGTACAAGAGTGCTCTAGAAAAGTCTAGAGTCTTTCTCCATCTAGAGACTTCCAGGAGCAAACCAATGCTAGGCCTTTCCAGAGATCTCTAGAATGTTCCGCCAACTAGAGACTTCCATTAGTGTGTGGAAATCTCTAGGTTCTTCCAGCAACTTGGCCTTGTTGTGGACTTGTTCGGCTCCTTGGCTGGAATCCGGACCTTGGACTTTGCGGGGCATGACAATAAGGTCTACAACAATGTTTCCAATCAACACGAGCCAACTTGGATTCCTCACAAGAACCAGTCTCTAAGGAATTTCTGATCTTCTTAGTAACCATATGAATTAAAGTGTTAAAATGGGTGAAATATAGGAAAATTCAAGAAAAATAGTTATAGTATTCGAAAAATTCTCAAATTTTATTTATAGGTAGATTTTGATGAACCTATCATCTATAAAAAAAAATTTAGATTAAAATTTATTCAAATCGATGTGATTTTATAGTGGCTCTTATCGAAATTAAAATAAGGGATCCCTCATAAGAGACTCACTCTGAAATTAATTTTATTAAATATGAGCATTTAGAATCTTATTTTATTTTTTTTTCATTAATTATATATATTAAATCAATATTTAAGTAGAATATTTAAATCAATATTTTTACCTCCAGTTAAGGTGGGTGAGTAAAAATGAACTTTTGTTCATGTGTGTTATCAAATCTGATATGGTAATAAAGTGACTCATGACTTGATCAAATGAGCTATTTCCATAACGTGACTGAAATCTGATATCAATGCCTATCCTTTGTTAGTTCATCATCTTGTATCTAATGACATTAATATATTCAGGGATTAGTCAATAAATTTTGGACCACTTTTGAATTTTGATAACCCTCTTCAATTTCAACACTTTGTCCATGACTATTGCCGAGAATTACTATGTCAATTATCATGTGTGTCGGCCGAGAATTACCCTTCTTAATTATCTCTATCTTAATCATGTTATTACTAATTAGTTTGTCTTTTGTTCACGGAGTCCATTTTTCTCACCCACCTTAACCGGGGTGAGTATTACCCTCCACCTCAAATAATGACACATATCCCAAACTTTAGCAAATATCCAACCAATTAGAAATTACATTATTATTATTATGTTTAATAAATATTAAAATTAAAAAATTAATATTAAAAAAATAAAAAATGAACTCTTATCTCCTTTTAAGGTGAGTGAGAAAAAATGAACTCTTGTTCATATGTGTTGTAAAATCTGATATTCTGATATGGTGTACGTGACTCAATATTGAAATTGAAATGTGAAATGTGAAATGTGGAAATGTGGACTAATTTAGTCAATAAATTTTGGACTAATTTTGGACTACTTTTGACTATTGAAATGTGGAAATGTGGAAATGTGGTTATCAAAATTTAATTTCAATTTCAACCCTTTTGACTGTTGGCGAGAATTAGCATGTCAATTATCACGTGTGTCGGTCTTTAAAATTCACGTGTGCGAGAATTAGCATTTCAATATTAGGTGTCATTATTTATTTAATGCAATTTCTAATTGGTTGGATATGTCAATATTTGGTGTGAAGAGCAGTGCTGTAAAAGTCCCCAGGCGCTAGTCGGACGGCGACCCACCGCCTAGCGCCTAGGGGGATTAATCGGGGACTAGGCAAATGGTCGGAAGTCAATCATCGGCCGATCGACGGCAAACCGGCAGCTGGTCGGAATTTTTTTAAAAGTATTTTTTTCTTGTAATTCAATAAATATCATAATATTTCACATATTTTGATTATTTTAATATATTGAATATTGTTTAAATGTTTATAATTCATATTTTTTTTTTATGTTTATAGTACAAATGTACAATCAGTTTGTACTACACAACTTAGTAGTACATGTACAAGTAAACAAAGCACAATATACAATGTACAAGTTAATATTGCATAAGTCAACAATTTAAATAACATTTATTAAAGGACTAATTGTACAAACATTCCCTGAGTTTAAGTCTAATTGCACGTATATGGAACTTTTGCCCATAATTATACAAACATCCCCTACCGTTAGTGGTCAACGGTTAAATTTAACCATTGACTCTCTTTACTGTAGAAAATATCCAAAATGCCCTTATTTATTTTTAAAATAAACCAATTAAAAAGGGACTAATTGCACAAACATCCCTTAACAGTAGACATAATTACATGCATATGGAACTTTTGCCTATTATTACACAAACCTCCCTTGCCGTTAGTGGTCAACGGTTAAACTTTACCATTGACTCACTTATCCATTTAAAAAGTCTAAAATACCCCTAATGTGTAATATATTATTTAAAATAGTTAATTAAAAAAAATCCAGCTTTTATTAAAAAAAATCATATTTTATTTCAAAAAAAATCAGATTTTATTTTAAAAAACAAATCCATATATTTTTTTTAAATCCAGATTTTTTTTTCCTTCTATAAATGCATTTTTTCCAATCTAAAAAAAATAAAAAATAAAAATAAAAATCTTATAAATCAAATTCTAAAAACAATCTTCTCAATTAAATTCTAAAATAAATAAAAAATCAAAGACCAATTTTCTCTCTCTTTTCTTTTCTTTCATCCATATTGCCCTAATTTAAGTACTTAATCTATTATTATTTATTTAATTTAATTTTAATAAAAAAATGAAGGAAAAAAAAAAGGAGCAGATGCCCAGAAGAATGAAGAATGCATAAACATGGAGATCTCCAATGGAAATTTGGGTTTTTTGAGATTTTTTGTTGGTTCATCGGTTGGAGACCAACAATGGAGATATTGAGTTTTTGATTGGGATTTTCCATTGGAGATTTTTAAATGGATATTGTTTGAGAATTTTTTGTTTTTGTGACTAGAGATCTCTCAAAATCTTCAATCTCCATGTTTATGCATTCTTCATTCTTCTGGGTATCTACTTCTTTTTTTTTTTCCTTTTTTTTATTAAAATTAAATTAAATAAATAATAATAATTAAGTAATTAAATTAGGGCAATATGGATGAAAGAAAAGAAAAGAGAGAGAAAATTGGTCTTTGATTTTTTATTTATTTTAGAATTTAATCGAGAAGATTGTTTTTAGAATTTGATTTATAAGATTTTTTAATTTTTTAATTTTTTTAGATTGGAAAAAATGCATTTATAGAAGGAAAAAAAATCTGGATTTAAAAAAAAAAATCTGGTTTTGATTTTTTAAATAAAATCTGATTTTTTTTGAAATAAAATCTAATATTTTTTTAATAAAAGTTGTAATTTTTTTAATTAACTATTTTAAATAATATATTACACAGTAGGGGCATTTTAGACTTTTTAAATAGATAAGTGAGTCAATGGTAAAGTTTAACCGTTGACCATTAACGTTAAGGGAGGTTTGTGTAATAATGGATAAAAGTTCCATATGCGTGTAATTATGTCTAATGTTAAGGTATGTTTGTGCAATTAGTACTTTTAAAAATAAATAAGGGCATTTTGGACATTTTCTACAGTAAAGAGAGTCAATGGTTAAATTTAACCGTTGACCACTAACGGCAAGGGATGTTTGTGTAATTATAGGCAAAAGTTCCATATACCTGCAATTATACCTAAACTCAAGGGATGTTTGTGCAATTAGTCCTTTATTAAATATATCAACCAAATTCTACAATTCAACCGATATTTAATACATTTTATTTTTCTTACATATATTTGCCAGTGATGAGATTCGGCGAGAGGAGACGGAGGAGTAGAAGACCAGTTCGACTGGCGAGAGAGAAGATCAGGTTCGACGGCGACGATAACGGCAACGAAGGCGACGGACGATGGCGGCAAGAGCAGAGGAGAAACTTGACGTAGAAGAGAGAAGACCAGGTTTGATTTGGATTTTTTTTCTTTCGAAAGTCAACATCGACTTCCAACGCCGTTGACCACCGCCGCGACTAGCTCCGATTTAGACCGACTAGCTCCGACTTGCTCCGACGTGGACCGACTTTGACCACAGCCGCCTAATTCAGTCGACTACCCAATAATCGCGGCGGAAGACCACCGCCGAGTGACTAGTCGGCGACTAGGCGGCTCTAGGCGCCGACTTCTGCAACACTGGTGAAGAGTAGCTTCTTGAATAAATTAAAGCCCCTTTGTTGGTTGATTGATTAATCCTTTGAACAAGGAACGAAGGGAAGTTGATTAGTAGTAGTAAATAGTCAATATAATCAATTTGATTAGTTTTATAGGTTTGGCTAAGTTATTGTTAATAACAATGTTACTGGGTTAATATTAAATATTGGATATTAATCCAAAGGTTCGTAAAATTCAAAGTTTTACAAACTGAAAATAAAAATTAGTTTTATATTTCAAAAAAATTATACCAATTTCTAACTTTGGATTTCAAACAAATCGTAAAGAAATCACTATTTTATTCTCTTGTAAATGATTGAGATGAAAAAAAAAAAAAAAAAAAAAAAAAAGGAATTAATGAGAAGATAAAACAAAAATCACAAAAGAACATAAATCTAAAAAAAAAAAAAAAAAAAAAGCGAAGAACACATATTAGAATTTATTAAAAAACAAAAAACAAATCACGATCAAAGCCTTGAAAAAAAAAACGTTACTCATTTAGAGTTTGAAGGTATTTTTATCCGAAACAAACTTTTTATTCTATTAAAACAAATATTATTAATATATATTAAAAAAAAAAAAAAAGGCAAACTGTTAAGTTGGAAATGTGCTAGAAATTTGTAAAACTCTTTAATCTCGTCCCAATTCTATCCATGTTTATAAAATAATTCAATCTAATTTTACACTTCAACACAGCCTAAGTGAATTAAAATTACAAGATAAGTATCATTCAATCTCTAGTATATTCTCATGACATATATAAATCATTTTTTTTTAAGGAATATGACATATATAAACCATGTTACGAGTGTACGACATAATGTTGAGTAATATGACACATGATTTTGAAGGAGAAATGTTTTTATTTCACATCAGAATGTTACTAATAAGAAAGTTGAACACTATATCTTACTTCCTTAGTTCAATGTTATTTTTTTTTCTTCATAATAATAATAATATAATTATTATAATTATTATTATTAACCTTATTATTATATATAGTTCATTATATATTTCAAGGTTATAACATTATTAATATATTAACTCTGCTAAAATCCACCCTAGTTCAAAATTAAAGCATGTTAATAAATTTCTCGGTTTTGTTAGTAGAAACTTCTCCTTTTCTTTTAATTTACTTTCTGCTAAAATCAACGTTATGCCAAATTATATAGAATGCTAAGGAAGTCTCTTTTTGTTTTTGTTGTGTTATTTAATTATATGATTCTCTCATTACAATTTGTCAACTTATCTTATTTTGAAATTACACATTAATTTTTCTTAACATGTATTACCACAATCTAGCAGTAATGTAAGACTCCAAGGCTCCAACCCCAATCTCAACTGAAAAATGATATAAGAACTATAAAAAGGAAGAAGAAGTATTTGCAAATTCATAGTAATTATATTTTTATCAAATTTTATATCTATAAATTATAATGACCAAAAATAATAAAATATGAATACATATCAAGCACATGATTTGTATCATTGCATGTCACACTAAACCTAGTATTTTAATAAACCATGTAAAGACTAATATAATATTGGATCTATATATATAATATCGTTTTCATGCGGACGTTCTGATATAACTTTATGAGGATATTGAATGTGAACCACTAGTTTTGACAAGTGTATACACACTTGAGTCAAAACATGTAAAACTAGTGGCTCACATTCAATATCGTTATGAAGTTATATCAGGACGACAAGACGTCCTCATTTGAAAATTTATATATATATATATATATAAGGTTGGTCTTGTGGTAAACCTCTCACACCTATGCTAGCTACGAGGTCGTGAGTTCGAGTCTCCTCTAAAAAAAAAAAATCTTTTTTATTTTTATTTTTAAAGCTTGCTACTAAATAAAATAAGTCTTGTTTTTCTTCGTTTTTGGCTTGTATGACTTCTTGTATCTCGCGCTTCAGTCACTTTCTTATAGTGTGGGTCAAAAGTGTTACATTTTGTAGTTTCATGTAAGTGATCTCCTGCAGCTCAATTTCCATCGGTGGAGTTGTAGGAGGTTCCTCATGCTTGAAAGTTCATTAGTGGGTGGGTTGTAACTCCTTTGTTGATCGATGTGATATTGTATTGGCTTCTTGTTGTGTTTCTAGGTTTAGTGGCTTGTTTTGGTTTTCTAGGTCTCTCAGCCTGTGTGCTTATAGTTCTTGGCCTCCATGGTCTTTTTATAAATAAAATTTTGCTGTTAAAAAAATAAAGTAAAATAAGTCTTCTTGATTGGGGACAGGGGCGTACCCAGGAATTATTTATTTATTTATTTTTTTTTTCTCTAGGATGGACTAATAAAACTATATAATTAATAGTAAGTGAACTTAATTCGACAGTACTAGAAAATTCCATCAATCAATTTTTTTTTTTATTAATCGGCAAACGTGAACCCCCGTCCGCGATAGGGTTCAAAAATTAAATAGCATTTTTTGGAGAAGGGCTTGTGCAAATAGCACCACTTTAATAAGTCTTGTTTTAATAGCACCAAAATAGGTGATGAGACCAAAATACCCCCACTCACTTTTTTCCTTTTTATTTTTTTTCTCGAAAATTCGAGACTTATTTACAGTTTCGAGACTTATTTATGATTTTTTCGAGACTTATTCATGCGTTTCGAGACTTAATTCAAGTTTGTTCGGGACTTATTCTGTTCGACCTCCATCAATGGTGACAGTGACGATCCGATGACGGCGCCAGTTGACTCCGGAGATAGTTAGATCTGGAAGATCGAACGATGCCGAGTTCGTTGGCGCCATCGGTTTCATCAGAATCGTGACGGATCATCATAGATCGGACGATGAAGATTCGCAATGATTTGGGTTTTGCTTCGTTTCTCTCTCTAAACAACTCGAAAATGAAAACGAACACTTCGGTTATAATAATTGGTACTCGACAAATGTTTTCCCAGTGATTTTGCGGGTCAACTCGTCGATCAGCAGTGGCACCTCTATTGAAGCTCCATCAATGGAGGTTTGGGAAAAAGGAAGAGAAAAGAAAAGAAGCTAGGTGGTATTTTTGTCCATATTCCATTTTTGGTACTATTAAAACAAGAGTTATTAAAGTGTGACAATTGTACAAGTCAAAATGTAAAAAGTGTTATACCCCTATTTCCTCGTCCGTGATATTACATAGAGAACTTGATCCACTCCCACCCGAATGCCCGATAAATGATTTTTTTTTATTTTTTTTTTAAGTATGAAAGCATAGTTTTTCCTAGTTTTAATGTATGTTGTCTGACATTGTAACCCAAACAATTTAGTTAAAGTGATATTTTATAAATTATAATATAATACTAAAACTAATAAATTGCAGTATGAAAAAAATTCATAAAAAAATAACAAAACTCTAACTTAAAAGAATGAATAACAAACTAAAACTCTAATTTGTTAATTAGAAAAAAAAAAAAAATTGGAAATTTTTTTATAATTCAAATGTGAAATTGTGAAATTCTTAATTGGAAAGAGAGAAAATTGGGTGAGAGAGAGGGAGAAAATCGACCAATCGGGACTCGGGAGTTGAGACAACCGAGATAGAGAGAGAGAACGATATAGAAATTAAGTGGATGTTGTCTTGTGGTTTCAGTAATGTTTTCTTCTATTAATTGTAAGGTTGCAGTTCAAGTTAACATGACCGATCTTAATAAATTAATTAATTCTGTCTTGTACAACATTAGGTTTTATATGCGATGCTGTCTTTGTTGATGACTAAGAATATCATATGCAATTTCTTGCTCACTAATAAACTTTATTTTTAATTATGAAGGTGATTCTGTAAATATATGGATAACCTATTTTTTTAATCTTATGAATTAGAAATAAAGAAGGATAGTATACTATAGAGACTAGAAGGCAAATATAAAGTATATTTGGAAAAATAGCTTAACACTATGGACAGACAAGAGAGAAAAACATAGGCACTGCTATTGATTTCACCATAACATAATGAACAGTATACAGTCCCATTTGTATACATCCATGATCCATAGAATAGACCCATGTTCTATCAAATGATATTATATTGATTAATTAAAGCCCCACAACCGTACGCCCTTGATTGGGGGTCAAAATTTTCCCTTTCTATATTTCTTATCTACACAAAAAGATATAATTAAAGCATACCTTAGTCAACCCACGACCAAGCTGAAATCCATACAAGATAGAAGATTACAAGCAACCAAAGTTAAAGTAATTCAAATCATATCAATGGGAAAGTCCTCACGGAAAGGAAAATTAGAGGCTTCCTTTTTATTTATTTTTCAAATAAATTAATTAAACTCATATTTTCTTAATAATATAATTAGGATTCAGCCTAAATAAATAAATCTTCGTAAGATCTACTGAAAAAACATTTAAAAAAGAAAAAGAAAAAGAACAATTTTCCTCTAAAAAAAAATACGTACAAAACCCCTAGGGGTGGTGCCGCTGATCATTGAGGTAAGCCGTAAACTCAGATGTTCTAGGTTCGATCTCTGATAGTCACGTTTCTTTTGGGGCTACTGAAGGTTTATCCGACTATTAACTTTAGGGTATCGTGGGATTAGTCGAGATGCGTGCAAATTAACCCGAACACCGACGTATACCAAAAAAAAAAAAAAAAAAGTGCGTACAAAAAGAAGAGACATATGTAAAAAGGAAAATTAAAAAAAAAAATTAAAAAAATTAAAGAGTACTGACAAATCAAGAAGAATTATATTACTTGACAGCACAATCCTACCCATTTCTTGCGCAGTGGATCCCCCATCCATTTGCTTGTTGGTCACATTACTGTTAATCTGTTATATTTCCTTATATGTTCAAACATATATACTGCGCACATCGTTACTGATAGATTTAATTATATATTAGCTAATTAGAATGAATCGGAGTTGGTCTAATGGTATACAGCTCACACATCACGAGATTACGGATTCGAGTGTCTCTCCCTTACAAAATCCCAAATTATTATAATATTTCAATTTTCAAAAAGAAAAAAATTATCAGCTAATTAGTGTGGGAAATGATCACATAATTCCTTTGTGGCTGATATTGTTATTATTATTATTGTCAACCTTTTCGATCTAAAGGTGCATTAAGTTACGAAAATAATGGAGAAAATTATGCCATATACTTCTAAAGTTCTAATGTAATTCATCATTTGGGAGTACATGCATAGTAATTACTGTGATTATAATTATGGTTGTTATTGTGATCATGGATGTAAGTGCCAATCGTAGAATATATCAAAATAAGTTTGTCATCAGAGAGACAATTTTTATTATTATTATGATTGGAGAGGACAGGTGGATGGGTGTCTGGACAAAGTCTGAGATCCGCAATACCGAAAAAAAGAAAAAAAGAAAAAAAAAAAAGACACAATTTAAAATTCTTAAAACAATCATATGTTGAAACCGTATTAGAGATTTCTAACTCACTTTTCAAACATTGTTGATAACTACCGGCAATACTTTTATTATTTTAGTGATAGCTAAGAATCATCTAGCTCCAAGAGAAACGATACTTTTATATGTTGAAAATGTTTTATCTTCAAAAAAATCAGAAAAAATTAGTTCTTGTATCCGAATTTTTTTTTTTTAAATTTCATAAATGTATTTTAATGTTTTAACCATCCATACAAAAAATCAAATCAAGATTCAATATATTTCATACAATTTCATTAAAAGATGCTTAAAGTATGCATTGTAAAAGTCCTCATTGGAAAATTACTATATATATATATATTTTTGACAATCTATATATATTCGTTTGAATCATTAATATATAAGCTTGTTTCGCAACTGGCTTTTTTTTTTTGAACGGAAAAAAAAAATGTTGTTTCGCAACTGGCTCTTTTGTTCATCATATTAATCACTAATTTTTCCAATTGACCACGTAGAATTGTTTACTGAGGATTGAAAACCGTGTTTAGAGATCGTATGAGATATATGTTTAATAGTGAGAGCTTGAAAAGGTGTATTAAAATGTGGGAAGGTTACTAATTAAATATGTATTAAATCTGTCGTGAAATGAATTTATCATAAAGCATTGGTGTTGTAGTCTAGTTAAGTATAATAAAATATTATTGATTACACTATATTAGTCTAGTTAGTCTAGTGTAATCAATAATATTTTATTATACTTAACTAGACTACACATAATAAAATATAATAAATAAAATATAATGTTAAATTAACATTCTCAATAAATAAATAACACACACACCACTAGTTTTAACTATACTTAACTAGACTAATATAGTGTAATCAACATCAATGCTTAACTAGACTACAACACCAATGCTTAATGATAAATTCATTTCACGTGTACGACAGATTTAGTTTTTTTTTTTTTTTTTTTTTTTGAAGGGAATACGACAGATTTAGTTAAAACTAGTGGTGTGTGTGTTTATTTATTTATTGTTTTTTTTTTATAGAGAACATTAGCTTTGCTAGTATACAAATTAAATTTGATTTTAATATTATTTTTTATTAAAGTCAAGAGAAACTTTAGTTCTTTAATTCCTTCCATCAACATTAGTTTTCCTTGTTTCCATCAAAAAAAAAAAAAAAAAAAAAAAAAAAAAAAAACATTAGTTTTCCCTTGTGTTGACTATAAATGGAAATAGTCAACTCCCAGATTGGGTGTCAGGTATGGAATATGAACTTGTTTGATTTATGTAATAGGTCATCGATATCTGTTACGTGCAACATACCATATTAGGGTTACATTAAAAAATGGGGATATGTCTTTTCATGTCCTTTTCTTTTTAAAATAAACAAAAATCTGAAATGTTTAATAGCATCTAGCTGTAGCCTATTACATGTTAACATATCAATAGTCTAAAACTAATATTTCATTAACATGAGATTTTTCAGCACACGAATTATTTTTCAAGAATTTCATCGAAAACTTTATGTGATTCACTCATCAAGGAAAAGCTATTTACTGTAAACCAAAAAAAAAAAAAAAAGCTATTTACTTTAATAGATTTACAATCAATGTGAGACATATTATTTATATCAAAATAAAAATAAAAATCAAACACAGATTACAATTTGTTCGATACTTGTACATATCAAAAAAAAAAAAAAAAAACATTAGCAAGATTCAAGAAATCAAAATCAAACCTAAAGAAAATAATAATAATAAATCAGGTAGTTCTTTAATACAAATGTAGTGACAATATCAATAACTAAAATTGAGACTTTGAATAACGAAATTCGAACAATCAAGTGATTAAAAGGAGAAAACAAACAGATCTCTTCTTTGTCTATAGAGTATAGATGTCCTAATTATATTTTAATAAATTTTTATTTTTAGTGCCCTAATTAGAGATCATGTACTAATTAAAAGACATTAATAGATAGCGAATCTAAGCAAGAAACAAATTGATACCCATCTCCATCAAAATCACAAAATAAGATCATTTTTCATAACTGGATCTTTTAATACATAATAGCACACTCAAACAAAACCAAAATAGTAGCAGATAAGAAACACAAAAATATATAATTTACTGCGTGACCAGGATCGCGAATAGCAGAACCCGATTTTAGGCTTTTACTAATGCAAAACCTAAATCTGACCCCATTCGAAAACTCCATAGCCTTACCAGTTTTTTTTCCTTAAGACCATTCTTCTTGTTTTCTGCAATTTGAAACCAGTTTCCTATCAAGACAAATTCAGAGTACCGGCCGTCGTTCTTGCTACGCTTTCTCAACTCAACATTTTGGGTTATTTCAAGGCACGGCTGGATCACGGTAACTTCTAAACCTCTAGTTGCTTGATCGACTTCTTTCTGTTTGAGGAACTCATTTTGTACGTTATTCACATTGAACGATAAGCGATTCTGATTCCTATTTAGATCAGAGTTGCTGAGTGTCTTCTGGGTCACAAAAGTAATTTCAGTCCCGTTTAAACTCTCAATGCGTTTTCTTACCTGATCTGGTAGAAGATGAAGATCATGAGGGCCATGAATTCTGGCTATGTTGTTAGCTTGTGAATCAGAAGTACCAGCACCATTTTCAGCAACGGGCTTCACAGATAACAAAAGCAATGACTTTGATGTTTCTAGTTCTTCTTTCTTCCGCCGATTATATTGCAAGCTCTTCTTTTTTTTCTGCTACAAAAATTAAAAAGCCAAAGAGTTAGGCCTGGTTAGAGTCTTAGAGAGAGAAACAATACCAAGAAAACTAATAATTAAGAAATAAATTTCAAAGAAAGAAAAAGAGAAGGATGTGATATTTATATAAGTTCTAGGGATATTTTTATTTCATTTTCTTAAACGTTCAATGAGAGTTCTTACCTTTGGTGGAAGATCATGAGGGCCATGAATTCTGGCTATGTTGTTAGCTTGTGAATCAGAAGTACCAGCACCATTTTCAGCAACGGGCTTCACATATAACAAAAACAATAACTTTGCTGCTTCTAGTTCTTCTTTCTTACAGCGATTGTTAAAAGCGTCAACTAAATCATCCAAGTCGCTCCCGGAACTCGGCGGCCCCGTAGCCATCTTCGAATTATATATATCGCAAGCTGTGTTCTCTTTTTTCTCTGCTACAAAATTAAAAAGCCAAAGAATTAGGCATGGTCAGAGACATCGAAACAATACCAAGAAAACCAATAATTAAGAAATAAATTTAACATAAGTGATCTGATATTGAACAAAGAGAGAAAATTTACCTACTCAAGGAAAAAGAGAAGAAAAAAGCAAAGGAAGAAAGAGAGAATGTGATGATGAAGAACAAGAGAAGAATGTGATGTTGCTATATTAACGTCTCTACTCTCTAGGTTTAGGATTTTTGTCGTCTCCCTGCACAAGTTTAGGAAGTTGCGGGCCCTCACTAACGTGTCACCATTTTTAAGTTTTTAAATAAATATATGATTCTTGGTTCTACTCTTCTAAATTTCTCATTAATTTCTATCTCAATTAGTCAATTATTATTAATCTGTTTAATTCTGCATTACTTTTGTTAACTTTTTTCTTCAGAATTTATTATTATTATTTATAATTGTTTTCTTAGTTTAATCTGGGATTCAATTAATTAATCCTAGATAAGCAATTAATTGATTAATTAATTAATTAATTAATCCTAGGTCTAATTAATTAATCCTAAATCTCAAATTCAATTAATAATCAAAATGATTCATCATGTTAAGTTATTTTATATCATCCATGATAAGCAATTTCTAGAAATAATTCATTAAAATAATATATAAAAAATATTGTGTGGCCTGTGAACAAAAAGAAATAGTTTCAATTACATAATAAATTGGAGGTTATATTACTATGTTAGTGGACGAATGATAATCCGTTCATACACAAGGATAGTAAACTATTTTTTTAAAAAAAAATTGATAGACACCGTCGTTTAATAAGGTTTGATAATAAAATAAGATCATTCAACATATAATGTCTCAAGTTTTGATCTAGTCGCAACAAAACATGCAGTATAGAGTAATTATTATGAAAAAGATTATTAAAAATAAAATAATTTCAAAGTAGGTTAATGGGATCCGACACTTTCTTTACGGGGGAATTGGGACCAAACCCTGGATTCCCCTCATTTCTAAGAAATGTGTTTCGAATGAAGGATAATTATTAAAATTAGAAAGAACGAAAATACAATGAAAAAAAGTAATGTTTTAAATTTTTTTATTGTTTTATTTTCTCTGGCATGCATTAATGTGCCATAGCTAGGTACATCTGTTACCAGAACACAAAGAAATGGACATGCATTCAACAAATTTATCATTTTTCACTACTGATGAGTGATGTACTCATGATTGTGCACTCTCATTTCAAGAGTAGAACAATGCAAAAGAAATTTAACACTGGAACTATATATATATAATTCAAAGATGGCCACGGGGCCGCCGAGTTCCGGGAGCTAATATATTTTATATCAGTTTGAAATGACAATAGAAAATATATATATATATATATATATTACAAGTTTATAACATTATTAATATATTAACTCTGCTGAAATCCACACAATACAAAATTGTAGCATTTTAATAAAGTTCTCTTTCTTTTCTTTTTTCTTTTCTTTCTCCTTTTTACAGAAGAAAATTTTCCTTTTCTTTTAATTTACTTTCTGCTAAAAATAAAATCCACAATTCCACATCATGCCGAATTAAAGTATTTATATATATATATATAGTAAATTACACAGATGATGATAGTGACTCGAATCTTAGATATTACCAGACTGCTCTTAATATCAAACTACATTAACCTGTGATCAAATTAAAGCATGTTAAGAAAGTCTTTTTCTTTTCTTTTTGGTGTGTTATTTAATTATCTGCTTCTCTCATTACATTTACTTATTTTGAAATTACACATTAATTTTTCCTAGGGTGACTTTATTGCCACCGAACGAAGTTCTCCACACACGCATTTTAAAATTTAAAATTTTTAATTTACTCTTTATCCCTTTTAAATACCAAAATTAGCCTTTGAATGTTACTAACAACTCTAATTGATTATATTATTTTTACTCTTCAAACCCGTTTAAAAAAATCCGTGTCTTACGAAATGAAAAAAAAAAAAAATGATATAGGCGCTTAAAACTCATGTAAACTCTATATAGTTACCCAATTTTTTTCTTTTTCTTCTTTTCCAAGTAAACTACCCTACATAGTTTGGTATAGATCAGGGCCGTCTCCAGACATTTTGAGGCCCTATCGATTTAATGATATTAACAAAAATCGGGGCCCCTAAAAAAGAGTAATACTATACAATCTAAATAATTAATCCAAATTTCAACCCAAATGATGTGGCAAGTGAGTTGTCATCACCACACACAACATGAGTCGATATGGTTAATGAAAAAAACCATTTACCATGTAATTTGGGTTAAAATTTAAATTAAATTTTTTGGTTATCTAGCATTAGTGCTAAAAAAATTATTATTATTGACATAAAAATGGGCTTAAAAGATTGGGGTTAGTTTCACACTTTCAATTCAATCTAAAATGGGCCCAAAAGATTGTGGGTAGTTTCACATTTTCACAAATCACAATTCAATTCAATCTGGGCCCAAAAACAAAGATATGAAAAAGATTGGGCCATGAGCAAAACCCAAAAAAAAAAAAAAATAAATAAAAATTTAAGGAGATTGGGCCAGTTGGGGGCCCCAGCAAAATGCTGGGTTTGCTGCCCCCTAAGGCCGGCCCTGGTATAGATTGGCCAAAAATTCTTCAACCTTGCATTCACTTATCGTTTTTACTCTTAGAAGCCAAAGCTTCAACTTCAAGTGGCTTTAGAATTTTCTTCTGCAGCTGCACTAAGCTCTAGTTTATTCTTCTTCAAATAAGCTTGCACTGGGTCCAAGCTACATTGTTTGCAAAATAAGTTAATTGATTAGAAAATAAAATGAGACAGACAAAGACAACAAATACAAATCATTATCGGAATGCAAAATATATACTTGTTTATCAACAAGGAAATTGAATTTCCACTGTTGAGTGGTTCATACGACCACTAGATATTGAATATGTGGTGAATAAATCTGATATGATGTGACGCACGTATCCAATTCTAATGGCAAGATGCATCAATGGGTAACACTAGAAAATATAGATACGAAGAGAAACATGAACAATAACCGATTTGGATCATCTACCTTATAGTTTATATCAGCTTAAGTGCTTAACTGTATTGAGTTTTCAAGAATCGAATTACACGTGTCAAATAAACAAATGGTGGGTTAGGATTTCATTTAACTGTTTTTTTTTTTTTTTTTTTTTTTGTCACTCGTTTTTTTTTGCCAAAACTAAATAAACTCGTTTTATACCCAAACTGCATTCACACACGTGGGTCCTACCATTATATCAAAATTTGACTAAATGGAACTCACTGGCAGGCTGGCATCTTAAGGTAAGGTTCATAAGGTTCATATGAGTACCTTAAGGGTGCGTTTGGTACACGGGACAGGACGGGACGGGACGGGACAACTTTCTCTTGTCCCGCGTTTGGCGCGCTATTAGCATGGGACGGGACGGGACGGGACAAGGTGGGACAAAAAACCCAAAAATTTGTCCCACCCAAATAGGTAGGTCAGACTTGTCCCATGCATGGGACAAGTCTGGAAAAGACATTTTTGCCCTCAAATATTCCAAAAATTACAACTATAAATTAAAACTCAACCACAATCAGCCATCAGTTTCTCACGCTTCACTCTGTTCTCCTTCATTCTCACGATGCTCTCTCTCTCTCTCTCTTCATTCTCTCTTCTTTTGCCGCCGGCGAGGAGAAAGATCTATCTCTCCTGCTTGTCTCTCTCTCCTCTCTCTCTCCGTTCAACCTTTTCGATCTTGGAGGTGGTAGCTTTTGTTGATTTTGACTAAGTTTTCGATTTGGGGTTTCGATTTGGGGCTTTTGATCCACAGTGATCGGAATACAAAATCAAAAGGGATTGCGTCATCAGCGGCGAGGCTTGGTTTCGATTTCGATTCGTCGTCGTCGGCGGTGGGGGTTTTTTGATTTGATTTCGATTTTTCTTTTTTGGTTTGGTTGTGAATGGTAGTTTGGTTTTGGTTTGGCATTGATGATGATGATGATTTGTGGTTTGGTTTGGTTGTGTGGTGTGGTTTTGGTTCACCGATGATGATGATGATGATGATGGTACTGGATGAATTTTGTGGAATTGATTTGTTGTTTTTGTTTGTGGAATTTGATTGAAGAAAAAATTATGTTGTTTGTGCAGTGAGAAAATGAAAGAAAATATTAAGATTTCATGTATTTTAATTAATTTTAATACAATAATATTTGATATTTTTCAAAAAAAAAAATCAAACTTAATAAAATTGTTATAAACATTGGAAATGACAAGAAGGGCACTTTTGTCATTTGAACATCGTGTCCCGTTCTGTCCCAGTCATTCCAAACGTATAATAGTACTGTCCCAGGCATTCCAAACACAATATGGAACAACCTGTCCTGTCCCATCCCACCTTGTCTTGTCCCATGTCCGTGCCAAACGCACCCTAAGATACATTTGGAGGACTTTGATGTTATTTTTAATATTAAAAAAATGTAGAACCGGCCGACAAAGCATGTAGAGAATGTTGCTAAGATTTTGCACAAAACGAAAAAAAGATGGAGAAGTTAAATTTTTCACAATAGAAATTTGAGTAGCATTTTTTTTATTTTTTTTTATTTTATAAATATAACAATAATTCCTGTAAAAAAAAATTATAGTAATCAAAGATTTGATCGAGAGGGGCAGACTCAAACCCATAATGGTGTAGATGTGATGGACATACAATTATATTTATTTTATTTGAAATTTGACAATCATTTGTATCATATATATATATATATATATATATTTATTGTGTTTTAGAAGGAAGTTCAAAGTCACACATGTTATTTTGTTTAGATGAGCACAAGTGTTTTTTTGGTCCAAACAACGGCTGATGTGTTGATACTTGATAGTGAAACAGACCATCTCATGTAAGTTTTTATACGATGAGATACCCACATGCATTATTTGTCCTCATGGCGGAATGATTTAGCTAATTTTTTACGGTACCTATATATTTATTGGATGGTTATGTTAGAGAAAGTTTCTTTTATTTTAATTTTCAAATGTTTGATTTTTAAGGACCCTTGATTGAAAAACTAACCCACTAAGAGCAACTCCAACCCAAATCTCTAAGTTGGTGCAAGTTTTGCACTAAAATAGCTTAACAGTCACTCTATTTCACTATTCCATCTCCAACCCACTACTTCAAATTTATCTCTATAAGGAATATTCCTAGGAATATTCCATTTCTTTCCCTTTTTTAGATATTTCTCCACAATTAACATTTCACCCCATAATTAACATAATATTGCAATAAAATACGAAATTATGAAATTAATACATTAATAGAAATTCAATTTAATTGGGTAAAATATTACATTTTTTATTAAAATAACTTAAACATTACATTTCATAAAATAAAAAAGAAAAAGCATGAAAATAAAAGTACATATTGATCATCATCTAATCATCCGAATTAGTATATTCTTCCCACAAATGATTTATTAAGGCATTTCGAAGTGCATCATGAGCATGATTATCCCTGATTCTTCTATGTCGAGCTAGGAATTCTCGAAATCGGGTATTTTCGTCTAACACCATCTCAACTTCCGGAGTTGGTGCTTCCGTATGATCCTCAATTGCTGCATCAACATCACGCTCATCCTCGATTATCATGTTGTGCATAATAATGCACGTAGTCATTATATCATGTAAAACATGTTTATGCCAAAAACGCGCCGGTCCTGCCACAATTGCAAACCGTGATTGGAGAACTCCAAATGCATGTTCAACGTCTTTTCTACATCCTTCTTGTTTCATTGCAAATAATTTATTCTTCGGACCACGTGGATCGTGAATAGTTTTTACAATCGTAGACCAGTTAGGGTATATACCATCAGCTAAATAATAACCCATATTAAATTCTTGTCCTTGAATGACATAATGAGCTGGAGGAGCAATACCTTGAGCGAGGTTGGCAAAAAGATGGGATGCCTCCAACACATTAATATCATTGTTCGTACCCGGCAAACCAAAATAGGCATGCCATATCCACAGATCATAATCAGCTACAGCCTCTAGAATAATAGTTGGGGATCCACTACGACCAGCATATTGTCCTGACCAAGCCGTTGGACAATTTTTCCACTTCCAGTGCATACAATCTAAACTACCTAGCATTCCCGGAAAACCTCTCTCTTTACCAATACGGAGTAGTCTGGCAACGTCAGTAGCGTTAGGTGATCGTAGATACTCATCTTTAAATTCCTCCACAACAGCACGACAAAATCTCTTCAAACTTTCAATTGTTGTAGACTCTCCTATTTGAATATACTCGTCAGTAGCATCCGCTGGTAGACCATATGCCAACATCCGAAATACTGCTGTTATTTTTTGAAGAGCGGACAAACCCAGTCTACCCACACTATCTCTTCGTTGCACAAAATAGTTGTCACGAGCTTCCACTTTGTCAACAATACGAAGAAATAAACTTCTACTCATTCGAAAGTGTCGACGAAACATTTGATCATTATACCGTGGGCTCTCAGCAAAATAGTCGTAGAACAAACGATGATCAGCATTTTCCCGATCTCGATTGATCACTCTATGACCATGAATTGAGCCTCCACGGGTCACTAGATTGTTTTGTTGATTGAGATACTGAGACATGGCCCGTTGGATGTTCATATGTTGGGCAATAATCGCATCTTGTTCTGACTCATTCTCTTCAAGATTTGCCAGAAATTGCTTTTCATCATCGTCGGAAGATGAAGATGAGAAATTAGATGGACCTCCGATATCGAAATTCATTATCAGTTGGAGTTGAATTGAATGAGTTTGAATCATACTCTGGTGTAGGGTATTTATCTTTCTGAACATGTGCTTCTAGAATAGCTAGTGGATGACAGCTATATCCAGCTGGTTAACATATCACTTCGTGGGAGTGGATGACAGCTATATCCAGCTGGTTAACATATCACTTCGTGGGAGTGGATGACAGCTATATCCAGCTGGTTAACATATCACTTCGTGCTAGTGGATGACAGCTATATCCAGCTGGTTATACAACTCAGAACATGGGAGTAGATGAAAGATGTATCTAGCTCAGAACGTGGCCGACAATAACTGCAAGCCCACGTGGAAATAGTAGATAGCGGAAGCTCTTTCGAGAAAAACACCAATTCCAAGGCCTAAACGACGGAATTTGCCTAAAAAAGGACGTGTTTACGCAGCGAAGCTCCGTAGTAGTTCCGGAAACGCCGAAACGCATCAGCTGTCAAAATTTCAATTCAATCTGATTTCGTCGCCCGGGTTTGGTCTTACTTGGCTTGTTTCAAATCCCACCTCTCCAAATAATCTAATGCCAGTTGGTCCACTGCTGCCGCATCAATCTAGCTCAGAACGTGGCCGACAATAACTGCAAGCCCACGTGGAAATAGTAGATACTGACAAAAACACTTTCATTCAAAAAAAAACCAATGCTTGAACCATATTCATTGAACCTAGACATCTAGTACTCGTTGTGGGGCCCACTCTGAACTTGTCCAGAAAATTGTTCTTCACTTTTCCCAAAATAAGAAGATAAGATATCTGAGCTATTCAATGCCAACCAATGGATGGATTTCCTCACATTCTGAACCGTAGGATTAAATCGATCCAAATAATTCTTATCTTCACTTTTCCCAAAATCTGAAGATAAGAAATTTGCTCATCATCAAATCCAACCAATGGATGGATTTCCTCACCTTCTAAACCGTAGGATTAAATCTGAAAAGAATGCCTCCTAGTGCCTATAAATATCAACCCCCACTAAATTAAACTTATCCCTTCAAATCTCTTACCCCTTCAAATCTCTTACCCCTTCGAATCCCATATCTCTTGAAATCAATTTCTCCCTTCAAATTACTTTTTCCCAAAAAATGACTTCAAGCCAAAGTACTTCATACACGTTTGCAGAAGACAGACACCTGTGTCACGTATATTTGGATGTTTCCCAAAATCCGATCATAGGGCATTACCAATCCATGGAAGTGTTCTGGGCTCGAATTGAGGGTGAATATAACAACACCAAACCAGATTTTATAATTGAACATCGTACCTCGCGAAGTTTGCAGTGTCGTATGGGGATTATCATTCCCGCAATTGCGAAACTACGGTCATGCCAACGACAAATCGAAAGTCTGAATCCTAGTGGTGCCTCTGAAGTTGATATAGTGAGTATTTGTTAAAATTACAGTTGTAGAAAATAATTATATTTAATATAAAATTATTCCATAAAATTTATTTGAATCATTTTGCAGATGAACCGGGCAAAAGTCTTATTCTCCCAAGATAAGAAATACAAAAGGGGTTTCAAGTTTGACCATGTGTGGCCCATTCTCAAGGATATGCAGAAATTTTCAGATAATGATAGTGCAACATCAACCCCGCGAAGGCCACGTGGCCATAATGTATCATCACAAGAAGACTCTCCAACTCCAGAGTCTCCAACAATGGCATCTCCCGGGATATCTTCATTTTCTCTGAATATATCTAGTGATGACGCCGGGGGTAGTTCATCCCAACGACCCATTGGGGTGAAAAAAGGAAAACTGAAAAAGAGGGCTGCGGAAGATAATGCATCAATTGTTGCCACTTTTACAGAAGGACAAGATAAACTCGTGGAAGTTTTTGAAAAAAACAATCTGGAGAGACAAAGAACTAATGATATTTTGGAGAGAAAATTGGAAACCAAAATAGTAATGATGGATTTGGAATCCATAAAAGATCCAAAAAAGCGCGAGTTTGTGGATCAACAACAAAGAAAAATTATGGAGAAAGATGCTCGGCAACAAAACTATGGATCTGGTAGTTCATCTGCTCCTTTTGGTGATTTTTTCAATAATATCGGAGGATCTGGAAATGGTTTTCAAGACTCAAGAGTACTAAATCTTCCAAATAATTTATGTTGTATTTTTCCTTAATTTTAGAGTATTCCAATTAGTGGTAATTTATTTTATCACTATGAAGTTTGTATTTCATTTTTAATGTTTTTATCAATTAATGTATTTTGCTTTATTAATTCCAGTAGGAATGAAGTGATTTATTAACAAAAAAATTGCATTTCAAACTTATGAATTAACGAAGGAATGAAGTGATTTATTAAAAAAAATGGCATTTAAAATTTTTAATTATACACTTCATTTTAGTTTATTAAAAATGTTAATATCAATAATAATTAAATCAAAACAAAATCATTAAATAATAAAAAGGACCAAATTGGAATAACTTTAATTTATTAGGGTAAAACTGTGAATACACAAAACCTTTTAATAAAGGGTATAATCAGAAAATATTTTTAAAATAGGGCCAAAACGTGATTATATAAAATTTGAGGGATCAAAAAAAAAACACATAAGCGCTACAGTGTTTGCGCTGGTGAATAGTGTCGCGCAATATATTGCGCGGCACTGTTCATCTTCCTCATATGCCGCAGCCGTTGCCGCTGGGTTGGAGGTCGGTTTTGAGTGGATTTTGCTCCATTTTGAAGATAAAGATGGATTTGAAGTGGGATTGGAGTTGGTCTAACTATATATTTTACCTTTAAGGTACTTGAACCCCTTTGTAGAAACATTAAATTTAGATAATTGATGAGCTACCATTTCCCTATTATTATTTGTTTTTTTCCTTCTAACTTTTAAATAGGACAACTGGACATTGACATGTTGAATTGTGCTGTTTCTTCTTCTTTTTCAAAATTGCACACTTTTATAAGAAAATTATAAATAGGAATTCAGGTTTGATTTGTTAGCATTTTTTTTTTTAATCGTACTGATAATTTGAAGTAGTTTACGATTTAACTGGAATTGTCTCCAGGTGTTTCATGTACGATATTAGAGGTAGCTTTTATTGGTTGGAATATCAAATATCAAATATCAAATATCGTCCCCTCAAAAAAAAAAAAAAATATCAAATATCAAATATGTAATATGTGGTCAAATGTTCAAACATCAGTGATACTTGATAGCTAATTAGTCTCGTTATTAAGATTTTTGCTACTAATGACTCATCGATGATTGAAGAATTTCAACTCAACCCCGGCCAACAACTACGTATGGTCCCTACCGAACATCTTAAATGAGACAAAGATTGAAGAATTTCAACTCAACCCCGGCCAACAACTACGTATGGTCTCGGTATACCCCGGCCAACAACTACGTATGGTCCCTACCGAACATCTTAAATGAGACAAAGATTATAATTGGGTTCTATGTGGGGTTTGTTTTTAAGATAAAGATAAGATGGAGAGAGAGAGAAAAAGCAACATGACATGCAGGAGAGAAGTTTCCAGAGTATTAAAATTCTTGTTATAAAAATAAATAAATAAAGATCTTTTCAGTTAAAAAAAAAAAAAAAAAAAAAAAAAAAAAAAAAAAAAAAGTGGATAAGACGGACATTTCAAATCATTGTAGCGTTTAGAGCCACTAATTACGTCTCTTTATGTCGTGTTTGAACTTTGACTGTAACAAGTTAAAGTTACAAACAACTGGATTGCCTGATAATAAAAAAATAAAAAACAAAAAACAAAAACAAGCTAGATTCAGAACGGCCCAAATAAAGCCCATGTTATAACCCAAACATGGGCCTTTTTCATTAAAGGGTCCGATGGGATCATCAAGTGAGCCAAATGGCTGCTTTCTTAGCAACCAAACACAAATTAAACCATGGAATAGGCAAATTAAACACAATTTGGGAGGTCATGATATAACTGGGTTGGTAAAACTACCAGATGCTAAACATTTTCTTCAATCCCACTTACATTCAACAATATCATGTCATCAAAATTACACACGGCATAGCATAAGATTATAACATGTACATGAACCAAAAGGAAAACTGCATTTCTACAGCCTACTTGTCTTTAATTACAACTCCTTCGAAAATGCCATCGGATCTAAAGTTGGGTGAAAACAACCGTGGATCAACAGGTCCTGGAAGCCTGAAAGAAACTGTAAACGGTCCAGCAGGGCATAGTTGCTGGAATTTCATCTGGAACACACGGGAACGTTTCCTAATAGTTTTTCCTCCAGATGTTGATCCTTGTATATGAACCTTTCCATCGGATTCGATCTCACAACTGAATTGACCTGATACAAAAAAACTATCAGGGTCCATAATACAAAGACAGACCATCAAACGACTATGTCAACTCCACATTAAACCAACCAGAAGGTGTCAATATGAAGATGATATGATTAAACAATGGTGCTAACATGGAGTGGAGACTGATATATAACTATATTGCATTGACAGAATATCAAGTAAGGGGCACAAACAAAACTATTTCGCCTCTCTAATGCGGTTATACAATGTGATATGTGCAAATAAGGCAACTTAGGCTTACAAATCCAATAATAATGGAGGAGGGAGGCACTTTAAAGGCTAGTTAATAAAACAGGGAAGAGACACTATGAACAGCAAACTGATAATATTTATTAACAGTATAAATCAAAGAGAGCTTAGTAAAGAAGAACATACAATAATCCCTCCTGACTCCAGGTAGAGCAACTCGGAAAAAATATGCTGGTTCGCTGACACCTATGTCCACAATACCAATTGGAGGTCCGACTATCCCCTTGTTTGCAGTTCCAGTCAGAGTAACGGATGTTGCTGACATATATTCTTCTGAACTTGGAACAGTTAAAAGGGGCATGTCAACAGATCCATCCCTATTGCATGTCTTCTTAACGACTCCTTCTCCGCTATGATTATCAACATCGGGGAATGTTGGCACAGGAGGAGGATCACGGTGGCGTGTTCTCTTATATGTTTCTTGAAACTTTGCAGATGAATTATTGTCTCCATTTGAAATGTTACCAGCAGCCATCTCGCTATTATTCATGCAACTCTGCTCTCCCTCTTCTTGGCTTTTCCCATGTTGATAACATAGAGATTTTATCCTATCGATCTTCAAAATATGCATACCAGATAAGCATTTGAACCTCTCTAGGTCCTCCTTTTTCATGTGTGATATATTGGGATCATCGATAAGAACAATCCCCTTCACAATCTCATAGTCACCAGAGTACTTTTTATGTCCGTGAATATTCCTGGGGAAGAAACTTGTGAACTGTTGACAGTTCTCGGGAAGCTCAGAGCTTGGAGGTGGCAGATCACCTTTTAGGTACATATGCAACACAGATGGTTTCACAACCAGGTTAGGTTGAGCATTCCTCAGGACATAGTAATATAGGCTCTCTAACTGAGAAATGCTGATGAATGAATACCCCATATTTTTTGAAGAGTACGGAGGCAAACCTTCAGCTAATCTTTGAGAAGCCGAACATCTTGGGTTATCAGAGTAGACATCAGGACCCAAATAAGTACCCATGACAAAGTTAAGCAAGAAATACTGATCTTTGTATGATTCACTGGAGACTGTATGAGGACTATTCTTCCGTTGGGAGACCATGCTTCCCCTTACCTTCAATGCAGTCAAAACTATCCGGACTTACCTACACGAAGTGAATTTTACCTTTATTATGAGCTTTTTGCTCTTTTCAATTAAACAAACTTAATTAATATGCAAACAGCACGAGTGATTCATAGCTTATAAACAATTTCATTTCTTTCACCCATATTATCCAGTCCCCTCCTCTTCAAATGCCATCTAGCAGCACTTCAAGAAATGAAATTATGAACATAAGCAGTCGGATTCATGAAATGTCATCTTCTTTGAGCCTGAATCACCCCCACAACTCAATCTAAGTAAATCAACTGCATTTTCTATTTTAGCAATGCTACAACCAAGTCTTGAGTTAAAATGCTATGTTATGTCAAATCTACCAATCAATTTTCATGTGAAACCAAAATATCTCTTCTTCATCAACTATTTACATTACATATACAAACAATGTTCAAACTCAAAACCCTCCGTTTTAAAAACCAACATTTTGCAATTTTCAATAACCCCATGTCAATTTGCTTCAAAATTTACAGCTAATGTACATAAAATTGCTAAATGCTTGTAAAAATCATCCCTTTGAAGTTCTTTTCATCATTTAGTTAGTGAGAATTCCAGTATCAAAAGAATGTGAAACCAACTTGCATGCGATAAAATAAAATAAGAAGAAAATGAGAGACATTGAAGACAAAAGGGTGCAGAAGAATTACCGATTTCAGGCGTGAAAATGACGGGAAAAGCTTCAACTTTGGCTCCCACAGTGAAAGGGAATCCGGGAACTGAAACTTTGAAGACATGATTTTGTGGATTTGGCTTGTGCGCAAATATAACCAGAGAATGACGTGGCAGGTTTTTAGGGCCACCACATAAGAAGGTCACTTTCTGGAGCCCAATAATGGTTTTTGCTATTTCTCTTCTTGGGCCGAGGCCCATTTATGATGATTTTTTTTTTCTTTTTAACATTTTTTTAAAGAGAAAATGAGAAATAATTTGTAAATATATATTGATGTATTTATTTAATCCCAATGAATATTTTCATTTTGTTTAGTGAGAATCAAATTATAATCGCACATAATAAAAAAAAAAAAAATGCTATTTAATCAAAATGATCTTTACTTGTTTGGAACCCAAGATCATAACTCAATCTATATATGAGGAGGAATCTCCCTACACTTATAATTTGACGAATGAAAGCTTACTTGCAATCTAATGAAGGAAAGATCATCCACTAAGCTTATCTTTTGGTTCTTGAAATATTAAATCATAGGGGGGAACACAAAATTATCACTCATTTGATTGAATAGAACGTGAGATTGAAACTCCATAAAAAAAAAGTGAGATTGAAACGGTTGTACGAGTTAATTAATTACACTTTACAATTATTTTTTCTAAAATAATTTTATGTTTTTTTTTCCTCTTTTGACAGCATCTTTATGTTATTTTATAAAAAAAGTAATGATTTAATTAATTTTTTTTAATATATTACCTTTTTTTAGAACTAAGATATATTACTTTAGTCCAAAAACATGTTTTAAAATCTTATAATTATAATTGATATTATCTCAATACGTAGAAAACTAATAAGGTAATGCAGTTAATATTTCCCCAAAAAAAATATTGGTAATTTTTTTTTAGAGAAATAATAATGGGATTACCTTATTAGTTATCTACATTAATATTAGATCATAAGTTTAATATTTTACCTTTTATATTACAATAAGAATGATTCTATAAATCTCCCTTAAATGGTATGTAAATCATGAAATAAATGTCCGGTTGTAGATTCATTGTCACGACTCGCGAGATTAGATTGTGAAGGAAGACATTCAAACAATTTCCTACATGTTTTTTGGGATATTATTACCTGTTTAATTATTTAGTTTCTGTTGTTGAAAAATTGTGTCCTAGTTTTGTAGGACTACACCAGCTTTCCTTTTTTACGTTAGGTTTTCTTTCCTCTATATATTAGAGGATTAATTTCTTCAATAATATATGATTTACACTTTCTGTTTATCTTTTGTTTGCTTCCCTGCTTATTATATTTCCTCTATATCTTTTGTTCAATTACAAGCACCGCAACGGCAGACCTCAGGAACCTCTTCAGAACTGATCGAGAAGCATAACATCAGTAAAAAGTGTGGAAGATATTCCAAAGCCTGAAAAAGAGTAGCTTTTATTTATAACTTTTTATTTCTGATAATCAACTGAATGACTTTGACTTCCCATCGTAAAACTTTGTAAATCTAGTGTGATAATTTTTGTTTTTAAAGTATTATACTATTTTAGAAGAGAAGAGATGACTTGAACCTGCAATCTAGTGGTGTAGGTGTGAAAAATTTACCACCGGACCAACTTCATCCAGTCATATTTAGTATGATAATTGCCATTTTTATTATGATGAATTATGAGTGCATAATGATCTTTATTTTCATATTTAGTATAAAGATTTAGAACAATTAAATCTTCATAATGGCATTTTAATTAAGACGATTCATTTTGTTTTGTACAATTTGAAACCAGTTTCCGATCAAGACAAATTCAACAAACTGGCCGTCGTTCTTACTACGCTTCCTCGACTCAACTTTTCAGGTTATAATATAAAATCTTTATATTATTATGGACCTTGTAGTTAGAATAATTCACATTCAAAGTCATATATCTATATTCAAATAATGCTTCCATGATTAAAAGGGCCGATTAAAAAAAAAACATAAAACATTCATTTAGTCGATCTGACTGGTCACATCGGCTCGGATTAGTTTTCAAGATCGGCTAAATCGATTGTCGTGCCACTCATGTCCATTTGCTTAAAAATTAATTTACAACTAATGTACTTAAAAAATTCCCAATGTTTGTAAAAATCATCCCTTTCAAGTTCTTTTCAACATTTTGTTTGTGAGAATTCCACTATTCCAGTAATCAGAAGAATGTGACACCAACTCTGACAACTTACATGCAACAAAATAAAAGGCGGCTCTAGGGATGGGCGTGTGGGCCCAATGGGGTGGGGGAGGGTATCCCCACCCCCCACCCTCATTCCTTAAACCTCTTCTCACCACCTCCCCCAAAATCTATTTTGGGGGACGTTTTTGGGAGAGGTTCCCCCACCCCCACCCCCACCCCCACCTCCAAAATCCATTTCCCCCATTTCATTTTTTTTTTAATTAAAAATTTCAAATTTTTAATCCGAAAAGTAATAAAAACATAATAAAAATACAATACAAAATCCAAAATATAATACAAAACAAAATAGTCATGTTAATTTTAATAATTTAATATTATAATTTATAATTTTTTTTAATTGTTAAATTTTTTATATAAAAAAAATAAAAATAAAAATAATATATATATATATATTATTTTGGGGGCCCAATGAGGTTTTGGATTTGGAGGGAAGTACCCCCACCACCTCCCCCAAAATATGTTTGGGGGCAAAGTCCCCAAAATCCATTTGGGGCCACCACATAATATGATCACTTTCTGGGGGGCCAACGAAAGGATTAGGATTTGCTCTTTCTCTTCTTGGGCCGAGGCCCATTTGTGACGATGATTGTTTTTCTTTTAACATTTTCTTAAGAGAAATAATTTGTAAAAATATAGTGATGTGTATTTATTTAATCACAATGAATATTTTGTTTGTGAGAATCAATTTGTAATTGTACATTGATTTGTGATGATAAATTGATACATTTATTCTCAATGACTCGTAATATATGCAAATGAAAGAATATATAATAACTTTTTTGTTTATGAAATATTTTTATTTTATTTTTTATTTTTATTTTGTTTGAAATAAACTAGAAACATTACAACATAACCCGGCATTCAGCCGTTAGAAGAGACCGCACACAGGGAGGAAACTCCTCCAGCCAAAACATATCCTCATCGCAAGAGAGGCTATTTTTAGCTAATTCATGGGCTATACGATTAGCCTTTCGAGGAACAAATAAAAACAAACTACAACGAGCCAAATCACATAATTTCCTAATATCAGAAATAATACTCCCAATTTCCGAGAACAAAGGCTTTTTACCATTGATCCAACCTACCATGACCTCCGCATCCGACTCAACACAACACGGAGATAGCCCAGTATCAATAGCCAGCTGCAGACTTTGACGAATTGCCACTGCTTCCGCAACTTGTGGAGAAAACATCGCTTCAATTTTTATGAAATATTTTGCTTGCAAACAAATTACAATTAATATTCTTGTTGAAATTTACCGTGTTCATTTATAAATTAGCATGCAAACATGTTAACTTTTTGGTTGCTAATAAAGTCGTCCTTTTTGGTTGGATAAAATCACGACTTTATTATAATAAACTAATCATCGTATTGAGACTTTGTGTTGCTTTATTATTTTATTTCTGCAGTTTTGTTTATTTCTTGTTTTATGCTGCTAGAATCAATGGAAAATTATGTCATCAATATTTCTAGGAGTTGATATTTACTTATAAGTTGTTATGGTATTTGGATATCTTCTATACATGCCGAATCTCACTTTTATTAGTTTCCTATCTCATACGTCTAGTTAATTAATTTCCTGTTTAGTGTTTTTCCTGTTTGGTGTATTTCTTGCTTTATGTTGCTAGAATCAAGGTAGAATATTTTCCATCTTTTTTTTTTGGAAATGATCACTGAATTAGAAAGTTGTTCTAAAATTGTCATTTTTGACAAACTTTTTGACACTAATGACCATTCCATATAATTCCATCCAATGAGTGACATTTTGATAAATAAGGAGGTGACATTAATTTATTTTAAGAACTTGTGCTTAATGATCCATGGCGATGACTATTTTTGCCCAAATTTTTCCAAATCTTTTGATATTTTTGGTAGTGGATACATTGTGTTTGTACTGTTAATTAAATGTTAATGGTGTTTTCCCACCCTTTAAGAACTAGTTTTGAAAAGATTTTTGCATTTGATTTCACACTGTTTTCTGAAACGCTTAGGCGTTGAGCTTATGCGATTTTTCTGTGTTTAATTCAGTGTTCTTGTAAGCGCTAGGCGCTAGTCGGGCGGAGACCCAGCGCCTAGCGCCTAGGCCGATTAATCGGCGATTAATCGGTGATTAATCGGAAAACACAATTACAAACAAATCCCACATATCAAATCCAAAGAAAACCCACTAAGCCTATGCCCAATGTTGCATCTAACCCAATAAGCCTCAATTGGCCCAAAAAAGCCTCAATTGACCCAATAAAACCCATGCTAAGGCATCAAAATCACACTAAGGCATCAAAATCACGCTAGGGATATAAGTGTAATTATTTAAAGACAATTGAAGTTATTGTGATTTTATAAGAGATCAGGGGGCGTTTCGTTATTTGCCATACAAATTAGAGCTCAGGCCATGAGCCCAAACACAAGCCCAAACGTTGGCCCAACCTAACACAAGTGAAGCCTGAGTGCACCCCTGACTGCTGCTAAACGCACCCCACCTTCCTCAACTTCATCTTCAACCTCACGCCTGTCTCCATTGCCAACCAAACCCTAGCTGTTCCAGTCGCCAGAAACGGCAATCCAGCACCTGATTCCAACTGATTTCCGGTGCAGAAGAACGGCGGAGTCAACGGCTTTGACTCGCCTAGCCCGATTACGCGGCCACGTGTCCGATTAAGCGCCACCGTGGAAATGGTCCGATTTTCAGCTTTTCGGTGCGTTTTCCGGCCGTCTAACTGTTTTGCTCCGACTAATCGGCCGCCTAGGCCGATTACTAGAACACTGGTTTAATTTGGTTCAAGGTCTCTTTATGTCACTGTTTTCATTCTTTGGAATTTATAGATATTAAACAAATTGAAATTAATCATATTTTATTCATCAGATCAAAATGCAATGCATACACCAATAGAATGAACCCTTGTCCAGATAAACAAAGGGGATGACATTGTTGTTTTTTGGAAATCAATTTTCACTCAATATAATTATTCTTTTCAAAATAAGAAAAAATTGATTTTTAAAAAATATTTAAAATAAATTATTGTCATTCACTTATTTATCAAAATGTCATTCATTGAAAAAATTGATTTCTAAAAAACATCTAAAATAAATTAATGTCATCCCCTTATTTATCAAAATGCCACTCATTGGATGGAATTGGATAGAATTGAATGGAATGATCATTAATATCATAAAGTTTGCCAAAAATGGTCATTTTAAAACAACTTTCAAATCTAATGGATATTTTGATAGTGTGTTATCAATTTGATGGCCACCAAGGTAATTATCCAAAAAAAAAAAAACAAAAAAACGATTACATTTCCAAAATTGCCACCAAAGAATCAATCTGATCATTTGGATGACATGTGATTCAAAGGATATGTTTGACACCTCTACTTACTAGTATAGGTGTCAAACATATCGGATAATTTTGAGCCGAGTGCATGCCTAAATAGTCAAGTTAGGCTCATGACTACAAGACTTGTGAGACGGTTAGATTGTATGGTATTAGATAGGAAAACATGCAAGGCTTTCAACACATGTTAGATGGTTATAATATTCCAAGCCAAATGTAAATGTCAATGGCTGGCTTGGCTGGTTGGCCACACAAAAACAAATTGGGATTAGTGGACAATCACAAAGATTTGGAGTAGGGGAAAAAAAGTTGGAGATGAGTATTGAGTTAATGGATTCACTGATGAAAATACAAAAGTAAGAATACTCCAATAATCATAAAGTCATACTCCCCAAGGAAAGAAAAATAGTGGTCTGTTTGGCTGCCTTCCCATCCTTCTTGATATTGACATTAATATCCTTCTTGATATTGACATCAATATCCTTTTGTCATGGCTTCAAAATTGTCAAAATCATTCTCAATAGCTAATAGAAATTTTTTTGGGGCACTTTGGGACAATGGTTTACTAATTTATCCCTAAAAGACTATATGTGTGAATCGATTAACAACTTATTTGCTTCGAAAAAGTCACTTCTCTTTTGGATGATTTGCACATATTAATGATTTGCAAAAAATATACCCATAAATAAATTTCCCAAAAAAATAAAGCACATTTTGAGAAAGTCGATTGGATGGATATAGTACGAAGCCGAGAACACAAGCCCAATAAGAAAGTTAAGGTCCATAAACAGAACTCGGATGGGCACAGGCTCCATTCTGGATTTGAAAACATGATCAAAATTCAAAACGTTGAAGGAGGACATATATTTTAAAAAAATTTGATGAAGCTTTTCGGTTGCTTTGGTGGAATCTACAAACACCACTACGGATATCAAGTCATTCGGTTTCTTATCGGATGTAAAAAGTGTAGAAGATAATTCCAAAGCCTGAAAATCCCTACCAGGTTCAATCTGATAAGCAACTGAATGACTTTGATTTCCCATCACCTTTTCGAAACTTTGACAGAGGAGTGCAACTAAAAATTCAATCGTTAAGCTTACCAACAATTCATAATTTTAACACCCCCTTGATGATTTAATTGTCATCCTGGCCTGCAAAAGTTACACGACTTCAGATGAGCATCTGGGCAACTTATCAATAAGCAAGAAAGTTCTCATTAAATCAACTATAAAACTTGTCTAAAATTTCCAACAATTAAATTTGAATTGAAATTTCGAACCATTTTAGAAATCACAGAGATGATACCACTACCAATTGATAAGAATTGAAAACGGAGATCAATTTTCCAGCAGTGCAAACAATATGTTAACATAACAGATTCAAGGAAAAAGAAAGGCTAACTTCTCTCAATCAATTCGTAACATGTTTAAAAATTGTTGCTTTGAATGAAACAACTAAAACAAAATTAATGAGATTAAATTTATAAACAAGTGAATTAAGAACAACAGGCTTGTTTAATTACTTTTACTATCTGATTCCCAACAAAAAAACCACAAAAAATAATAAGAATAACAAATAGAAATAGTTTCATGTGGGAAAGCACTGTCAACGTCGACTACTCAAATAAATTTAAAATAGCGATAAAAAAATAATTATTTTCAAGACAAAAAAAAAAAAAAAATAGGGTCCCTGACAAATCTTTGATTTAAGTTGTCACGAAAAAGTTTTTTTCGTGACAAATCATTTATTTATATATTATATGCCACAAATTTTTTACTATTTTGAGACAAATCAGCGAGAAATAAACAAATAAACTTGAAAATTAAATTAAAATAATTAAATTTTTATATATATATATATTATTAATGAGACAACAATTCAAATTAACAAAAAAAAAAATCAGTTTTGATTTGACACGAAAATGTTTCGGGACAAATCCAAATTAAGTATTTGTCACGAATACAATGATTTGTTCGTGACAAATCAAATCCAAGGACTTCCTATCAAATCAGTAAAAAATAATTAAATAATATTTAAAATAATTTAAAATAGTGAAAATAAAAAAGGAATTATTTTCGAGACAATACTGATTTTGTCACGACAAAAATTATAGGCCCATGACTAATCATTGATTTAATTTGTCACGAAAAAATCAGTTTCGTGACAAATCGTTTATTTATGATTTATTTGTTACAAATTTTTTACTATTACGTGACAAATCAGTGAGAATTAAACAAAAAAAGTTAAAAATAAATTAAAACAGTTAAAAATAATAAAAAAAATTATTATTTTTGAGACAAAATAATTTCATTTGTCACGTATATAAATAAAATCCGTTTTGATTTGTCACGAAATTATCAGCAAAAAATTCTAAAGTTCATGACGAATCGATGAATTTGTCACGAATAAATGAAAAAATAAACTGTTTGTCACGAGAAAAAAAAAGTGTCACGATAAAATTGATTTTCGTGACAAAGACAAGATTTGTCACGAGAAAATAATGTTATTTTCGTGACAAATCGGAATCAAGGATTACGTGTCAAATCAGTAAAAAATAAATAAATAGCATTTAAAATAGTGAAAATAAGAAAATAATTATTTTCAAGACAAAATACGGTATTTGTCACGATAAAAAATTAAAATCCGTGACATATCTTTGATTTAATTTGTCACCAAAAAATCAATTTCGTGACAAATCGTTTATTTATATTTTATTTGCAACGAATTTGAATTTTTTAATATTTCGTGACAAATCAGTAAGAAATAAATAAAAAACGTTAAAAATAAAATAAAATAGTTAAAATTAAAAAAATTATTATTGAGACAAAATAATTAATTTGTCACGTAAATAAAAATAAAACAGTTTTGATTTTTAAAGACAAAATACGGTATTTGTCACGATAAAAATTAGAGTCCGTGACATATCTTTGATTTAATTTGTCACCAAAAAATCAATTTCGTGACAAATCGTTTATTTATATTATATTTGTCACGAATTTAAATTTTTTAATATTTCGTGACAAATCAGTGAGAAATATATAAAAAACGTTAAAAATAAAATAAAATAGTTAAAAATTAAAAAAATTATTATTGAGACAAAATAATTAATTTGTCACGTAAATAAAAATAAAACAGTTCTGATGTGTCACGAAAAAAATCACTTTCGTGACAAATCCAAATCAAGGATAAGGATTTGTCAAGAAATTATCAGTAAAACATTTGTCACGAAAAAAATTTAAAGTTCATGACATATCAAAGAATTTGTCGCGAGAAAAAGAAAAATAAATTGCTTATCATGAGAAAAAAAATGTGTCACGATAAAATTTATTTTCGTGACAAATCAGATTAACAAACGTGACAAATGAATTTTTTTTGTCGTGTCAAATCTTACGGAAAAAAATAGATTTGTCACGAAAAAAACATAGATTTATGTTTCGTGACAAATCTACAAAGAAAAATAGATTGATTAATGGTTTGTAATGAAAAATAAATAAATTTCGTGAAAAAATAATGAGTAGTGAGTAGGAAAATGAAAATAAAAATAAAGTAGAGAGTTGAGGAAAATACCAGTATATTTTTGAGGAAGAATAAACTGGATGTGTTGGAGAGTTGGAGATGTGGGATTCCTGTGAACGGAGAAGAAGGAGAGAGAGAGAGAGAGAGAGAGAAATGAGAGAGAGAAACTAAATGAATTTGTTGTTAGGGTTTCAATGTATTATACTTACTTCGTAATCCGTGTTGATATGTCGGGTTCGATTAATTGAAAGTTTTGGGTTAGTCGGGTCGGGTCAGCTTGTGACCGGAAGGGTAGAGAGATGAAGAGTTTAGACTTTAGAGTGAGAAAACACTTTATTGACATGATTTTCTAGGGTTTATAAAACTAAAAATCAGAATAAACTCCTCGAAACTGTAAACTCTAATAAATTATCCCTAATAAATGGTGGTTTAGACTATAGAGACCAGGAAATGAAAAACAGTCCCACGAGAATCAAAAAATTTACAATACACCCTCATCTTGATACATCAGAATTCTTGACAAAAAAATTTAGTTAAGAACATCTCCAATGCTATGCCAAATAATTGTGACAATGCTAAAATTTAGTATAGGGTGTAAAAATCCTCTTCCAATGCAGTGTCAAATCTGGCACAGCAATAAATACTCATTTTTTAATTACAAAAATACCATTATATATATTTTTTAAATGAAATAATGAATACATTAATGGAATTTTGCATTGAAACATTAAAAGAAATAATGAATGCATTTATGGTAAGTATTTACTTTTATAATTTTAATTAATAAAATAATAAAAATAGCATTTTAAATAGGATTATGCATTGGAGCACAATGCTATATTAATATGCCAAATATAACATTTTACACTTTTTTTTGCCAAATTTGACATTGACATTGACATATGCATTGGAGATAGTCTAACTGTCTAACTCAAAAAATATCTTATTTTTACCTATGAAGACAACTCAGAATATGTTTTTTATTTTTTATTATATAGCATCCCATCTCATAAAAGTAATTAATTCTGTTTTGTTCTTGCACGAGGAGAGTCATTAAATAAATAAATAAATAAATAAAATCAACTGATCAAGCTTATTTCAATTGTTCTCCGAGCATTTTCATTTGTTCTCTAAGCTTATTAATATCGTCTATTGATGGAGGATTTTGAAAGGAAAAAAAATGGTGAAGAAGGTTATTATGGGAGGCATTTTTGTCCGTTCACCATAATAGGTGTTTTTTAAACTTAAATTATTAAAGTGGTGACTTTCTTAAAACCGGCTTGTAAGGAGAGGGTGCTCAATGAGTTATATACCATTGACTAATCTCATACTTAGTCAATGTGGGATCTTAACATTTAGTCTTCTTGTTAGCATTTATGTTTGTGATGGAAGTAAAAAAAAAAAAGGAATGATTTAATTAATTTCAATATATATATATATATATATATGTGGTAGCCAAAAATGACCCATAGGCCCAAAATGCAAAGCCCAGGCTCATTTCACTTTGGCCCAATTCGAGTAGCCTAACAAGAAAGGCAACAGCATGACTTAGTCGTTTGAAGACTAAGTCAGCCAGCAGTTGAAATGCATGCCCAGTAAACGAGATACTCGGGGAGAGAATATCTCCAGAAATCTCGCCCACAATCATATCGTGATACGATATGATTTGGTTCAAACGGTAACATGGAGTCTCCTATATATAGTAAAGCATTTTACACTATCAGGGGAGATTGAAAAAAGCTTACAAGAGCGTACTGAAATTCTGCACTAAGAATCACGGCCACCGGAATCCAAGTTTTACGATTGTCACAAACTGTTGCTCAGCCCAAGCATACTTAAAAGCTAATGATCTAATCCCACTTTCTTTTCTTTCATTTTTATCTTTCATCTTTCTTGTTCATTTTTGCAGGTTATTAGGTCGATCGACCAAGTTATTTTGCAAGGTTATTAAACAAACGACAACAACATACTGACGGTTCAACCAAAGTTGCATTGGGCCTAGCAAAACACGACCCGATCCACATCAATTGTAGGTCGACCCCCTACAATATATATATTAGTATATTACCTTAGTCCAAACACACGTTTTAAAATCTTATAATTATAATTAATATTATCTCAATACGTAGAAAACTAATAAGGAAATTGATATTTCCTTCCAAAAAAAAAATACCATTAATTTTTTTTTTTTTTTTAGGGAAATATTAATGGTATTGCCTTATTAGTTTTCTATATTAGTATTAGATCATAGGTTTTATATTTTACCTTTCAAATTAGAAGAAGAATGATTCTATATAGCAAAGCGTGTCATCTACCAAATCACTTTTATTTCCTGTTTAGTTTTGGAGATGTTTTTGGGATATAATTTATTGTTTATTTTGTTTCCGTTGTTGAAAGATTGTGTCCTAGTTTTGTGGGACTAGACCAACTTTCTTTTTTTCGTTGGGTTTTCTTTCCTCTATATATTAGAGGATTAATTTCTTCAATAATTTGTGATTATCTCTGTTAATTTGTTTGCTTTCCTGCTTATTATATCATAATGTCATTGTTTTCGGTTCTTAAACTTGCATTTGCTTTGGTGGACTCTACAAGCACCACTGTCAAAGTTTTACGACGGATGTCGAAGTCATTCGGTTTCTTATCAGACGTAAAAAGTATAGAAGATAATTCCAAAGCCTCAAAATCCCTACTAGATTCAATCCGATAAGCAACTGAATGACTTCGATTTTCCGTCATAAAACTTTAATTGACAACCCAGCCTCTTCTAAACTTTGACAAAGGAGTGCAACTACAATCTCAATTGGTAAGTTTATTGCAGTTCATAGTTTTAACACCTTCTCTTACAATATTTTTATTTTGTTATTATTTTTCCATCTGACTGTCATTACTCTTATCATTATCAATATGTAGAAAACTAATAAGGTAATACCATTAGTATTTCCCTCAAAAAAAAATATATATATACAATTAATATTTTTTTTTTTTGGGAAATATTAATGGTATTACCTTATTAGTTTTCTACATTAATATTAGATCATAGGTTTTATATTTTATCTTTCATACTAGAAGAAGAATGATTCTATAAATCTCCCTTAAATGGTATGTAAATCATGAAATTTTAAAAGCAAATCCTAATTAGTGTAGGAACCGCCGTTGTAAACAGTTGTACGATTTTTATTTAGTCACGATTTCGATTCATTGTAATATATTATTTCTTCAATAATATATTATTTACACTTTCTTATAATATTTCACTGCCTTATATTCTTTCTTCTAGATGCAGAAGTTGAGGACATGTATGAAACTTCTTCAGAACATAGAAGCATTATGAAATTATTATTTTTGGCATGCGATGTGAAAAAATTATTATTATTTTTGTTCTTTCTATGTGGAGAGATTTATTTTGAAAAGTGCAGAAGATATTTCAATGCTAGAAAAGTGTTAACTTTTATTTATAACATTTTAAGGCTTCGAAATATCTTCTGCACTTTTTAAATCTGATAAGCAATCAAATTACTTTGATTTCCCATTTGTAAAACTTTGACAATCCTGTTCTAAAATATAAAGGGAATTCGGGAACTGGGTCTTTGAAGACACCATTTTGTGGATTTGGTCGAGTGTGTGTGAAACCAGAGAATGTTTGAATTGAAGAATATAATAAAAAGAGGGTGTGAATTAGAAATCATTGTAGGGATAATTTTCAATATATTTATATATTTATTAATTTATAGCATATTGCAAACAAGCATACTCTATGACAACATTTATCTATCCACCAATCTAGGTATTATTTTTTTTTTTTGGAGTTTTTATCATTAATAGGATTCAAGCCACTGAATTGGAAGTCATTTGACCAAACCCCATACTCTATGACTATAACTATTAACCGTAGGATAATTATATATGAAACTTATATATTAAGTTTATAGATGAGATGAGGTTGGTTCGGTGGTAAACCACTCATACCAATGTTTGGGAGTCCCTGATGATTAAATAAACCACTCCAGGCAATTACAATTTATTCTATAATTATTTAATCATTTTAATTATGGTAATCTCAATTAACCGATGTAATTAGCCTTTTTAATTCTTAAATTACCGTAATTCAAAAAAAATAAAAAAAATTCTTAAATTGCCACATATACATAAATTCTCAATTGAATTGGATCACAATATCTAATTTCATATTTTATAGTTTGAAATATCTGCAGTATTCAAAACAATTTGATACACATTATCACATTAACTAGGCCGTGACCTGTCCCATAACTTAATCCGTTGAGGATCATTTCCCTGATATTAGTAACAAACTAACAACTAATCATAAACCTTATTAATATACACTAAATACTCAAAAGTCCAAACATAAATTGACCGTAGGTATTTGCTTTCATAATTGAAAAATCTTATGAGTTTTACGATGTATACTTCAGAATTTTATGATTCATGCCACTTGCGAGTTTAGTAAAACACGATTTTCAAATCACTTCTTTTGATGAAGTGGATCAATATTCAAGATAAATGTTGATGTTAAAGATACAATGGCAAGAAATGTTGTGAAAGGTTATTTTGTTTTTAAGGGACTCGAGTATGTTGTTTGGGGGGGGGGGGGGGGGGGGGTTGTGTGGATATGTATTTGTGTGGGGGGATGCGCAGTCCTGTGTTTGTTTGTTGGCTGTTTATTTGTTTGTCTTGCGGGTGGGTGTTGTGGAAATGCCCAGAAATTCGACAGAAAAATACACACAACGCACAAACACAGATATTTACGTGGTTCGGCAATTGCCTACGTCCACGGGAGGCAGCAAACTGATATTATTGGAGAAATTAATACAAATTACAGAAAACAGAATTTCTCTCAACTCTCTCTGGAACTCTCTCTGACTTCAGGAAGCTTTGCTTCTTTTCTGATTGCTCTCCCTTACATTTTATTCTTGCTTTGCTAAGGGTCTTATTTATAAGTGAAAGGTAGAAACAATCCACCCCCACTTTCCCTTAAATAATTGCATGTAGGTGGTAAGTGGAAGACAATTATAGGTGGAAAGTGGAAGACAATTGTAGGTGGTTGCCGAAAGTGAAAGTTGAGCCAATTATTGTCAACAATCTCCACCTTGGCGAGAATTCATCGATCAATGCTGCCTCCATTACGCCCTTAGGCGATACGAGCTCGAGAGATATTGATCAAGTCCAAACAATGTTGGAACTTGATCCCTGTTACCACCTTTGTTAGCATATCTGCAGGATTGTCTGCAGTTCCGATTTTCTGGAGTAGAATGTTCCCTTCATCTACTATTTCTCGAACAAAGTGGTAACGGACATCTATATGCTTGGTGCGAGCATGATGGACCTGGTTCTTTGCCAAACAAATGGCACTCTGGCTGTCGCAGAAAATCTCCACATTTTCCTGAACAATGCCTAAATCCCTGATCAAACCACGAAACCAGATGGCTTCTTTGAAAGCTTCTGTTACAGCCATATACTCTGCCTCAGTAGTAGACAAAGCCACTGTTGACTGTAAAGTCGATCTCCAACTTACTGATCCTCCTGCCATAGTGAACACATAACCAGTAGTAGATCGACGCTTGTCAAGATCACCAGCATAATCAGAATCAACATATCCTTTGATATGTTTGTCACCCGTCTGATCTCTCTCGAACTTCAAACCAACATCTACAGTACCCTGAATGTACCGTAGAATCCATTTCACTGCTTGCCAGTGGCCTTTGCCAGGATTGTGCATGTAACGGCTCACCATACTTACAGCATGTGAAATGTCAGGTCTAGTACACACCATCGCATACATCAAGGCACCAACAGCATTTGCATATGGAACATGATCCATTTGCCTCTTTTCATCATCAGTAGTCGGTGACATTAGTGCACTCAGTTTGAAATGTGGAGCCAACGGTGTACTTACAGGTTTAGACTTGCTATCAATGCCAAACCTCTGAAGTACATGGGATGGGAAGGCTTGAGGTCACTAGTGGTGCACCTCTGAGAGAAAAAACGAACTCTGAAAAAAGAAAGGAAAGGAGAAGCTTTCAAAAAACCTTTTATTTCTCTCTAATATTTCTTACACCACCCACACACTTACAATCACAATATGAATCCCTTTATATAGGGAAATAAAATGAGAAACAAACAAGCCACTTTTGGTGGATAGTGGCAAACCACTTTAGGTGGATAGTGGAAAACCACTTTAGGTGGATAGTGGCAAACCACTTTAGGTGGATAGTGGAAAACAAAATGAATGCAAAACAACTTTAATGAGAAACTTTCGGTGGATAGTGGAGGAGGTCAACAATGGTTGCTGGAAGGTGGTTGACTGGAGGTAAGTTTATTTTTCAACATCCCCCCTTAAACTTGACTCTCCGTGTTTCGTCATACCGAGCATTGTCTTTAGTCTTGAAAACACGTCATGTTTGAGCGGCTTGGTGAAGATATCAGCAGCTTGATCATATGTCCTGCAAGAGACTAATTCCACCTCTTTATTCTTCACATGCTCTCTGATGAAATGATACCGCGTATCAATATGTTTGCTCATTTCATGGAATACTGGATTCTTTGCTAGTGCAATCGCTGACCGATTGTCGATGTAAACCTCTGTGGGATTAACTTGTGGAAATCCCAAGTACTGCAACACATTCCTAATCCATATACCATGACAAACAGCTGAGCAGGCAGCAACGTACTCAGCTTCACATGATGATAACGTCACAATGGCTTGCTTTTTGGATGACCATGTGAACGCTGTATCTCCCATAAAAAACGTAAAACCTGTTGTGCTTTTACGTTCATCCAGATCTCTTCCCCAATCACTATCTGAATAGCCAATCAACCTGCAATCTTCACATTTGGTATATAAAATACCATCATTAATAGTACCTTTTATGTACCGTTATCTTGGTTGACTTTTGCCAAAAGTTTGACCACTCATTTCGGACGCTTCCGAACTCGGTTTTTGACAAACTCGGACTGGTTTCCAAGGTTTTGGACCCTTCCGAACGCAACCGTGCACTTCGTTTTTGCAAATTCAGACTCCATAATTTTGTTCTAAGCACTTCAAGCTCGATGGCCAACGGAAACACTCAAGTTGTCATCCCGAAACTCACCAAAGACAACTATGACAATTGGTGCATACAAATGAGAGCCCTACTAGGTTCTCAAGACGTGATGGATATTGTGGAAGATGGATACACAGAACCCGCATCCAAAGAAGCTGAAGGAACCCTGACAGAAGCTCAAACAACAACTCTCAAAGCAGATCGAAAGAGGGATTGTAAAGCAAAGTCCATAATCTACCAAGGACTAGATGAAGCCACGTTCGAGATCATAGCATCCTGCAAGTCATCGAAAGAAGTCTGGGACACCCTTCAGAGGACCTACAAAGGTGCTGACAAAGTGAAAAGGATCCGTCTTCAAACTCTACGAGGTGAATTCGAATCTCTCCGAATGAAATCTAATGAATCCATTGCTGAGTTCTATACACGAGTTATGGTCGTTGCGAATCAGCTAAGAAGAAATGGAGAAACTCTCGTAGACATGAGAATTTCGGAGAAAATTTTGCGATCATTAGATCCAAAGTTTAATTTTATAGTTGTGGCCCTGGAAGAAACAAAAGATCTGGAGATGATATCTGTTGAAGAATTAGTGGGATCATTGCAATCCCATGAGCAGAAAGTAAATAGAAGAAGTGACGACAGAGTGTTGGAGCAAGCTCTTCAGTCAAAGCTCTCCCTCAATGAGAAAAGATACGAGCAAGGGGGGACCTCACAACAAGGAAGAGAACGAGGTAGAGGATCTCGTGGAAGAGGTTTTGGAAATGCCGAAACCAGAGGTAGAGGCAGAGGAGGAAGAGATGCAAATAGAGGAGGACGTGGACAACAGAACTATGTCCCACAACAGAACTATGTCCCACGAGGAAGAGGACGAGGAAGAAGAGGCGGTTACAACAATCGTCCAAATGTTGACAAAAGAAATGTTCAATGCTACAATTGCTACAAATATGGCCACTATAGCAACGAGTGCAGAGGCAACCCAAATGAGGTAAATGAAAATTCTAACTTTGCAGAGAAAGAGCAAGTTGAAGGAGAATCGTTGATGTTGATGGCACACAACTCAACCTATCAGAATCAAAACGTTTGGTTTCTTGATTCTGGTGCCAGCAATCATATGACTGGCAGGAAAGACTTGTTCACTGAACTTGATAAGAAAGTTCAAGGAGAAATCTCATTTGGTGATCTCTCTAAAATCTCTGTCCAAGGAAGAGGAGATGTCATGATCAAGCAGAAGAATGGAGATCATGCTTTCATCTCCAATGTTTATTATGTTCCAGACATGAAGACAAACATCCTAAGTCGCGGACAACTCTTGGAGAAAGGCTATCATATCAGCCTTCAAAATATGCAACTCACCATTACAGATGCTCGAGGAAAGATGATTACTCGGGTCCAGATGACGAAGAACAGGATGTTTCCTCTCGAAATTCATCATGATACGCCAAAGTGTTTGACAGCTATCATTGATGACAAAGACTGGTTGTGGCATCTCAGGTATGGACATCTCAATTTTGAAAGTTTAAAGCAACTGGGAAGTAAGAAGATGGTGAAAGGATTGCCAAACATCCATCACCCGAATGAGATGTGTGAAAGCTGTGTTCTTAGTAAACAACACAGAAATAGCTTCGGAAAGGAGGCAAATTGGAAAGCAACCATGCCGCTTGAGCTCGTTCACACAGATGTGTGTGGTCCATTGACGCCGGTATCAAATGGGCAAAACCAATACTTCCTTACCTTCATTGACGACTACAGCAGGAAGACTTGGGTCTATTTCTTAAAAAAGAAGTCTGAAGTATTTGGTTATTTCAAAGAGTTCAAAACTCTTGTGGAGAAGCAGAGTGGCTATTATATCAAAACACTAAGATCAGATCAAGGTGGAGAATACACTGCAGGTGCTTTCCAGGAATTCCTTAAGCAACAAGGAATCAGACATCAGTTTACACCAGCTTATACTCCTCAGTTAAACGGTGTAGCTGAAAGGAAGAATCCTTGTTGCTTAAGGAAATGATCAGCTTGATCACAGAGACTCAACATCAGAAGCACTGACTGTTGCCCGAGGAAGGACAAACAACAGAAGATCTGGAGTGCCTAGTGAGCGTGGTAAATCTCGCTCAAAATCAAGAGGAGCATCTCGCTCAAAGCCAAAAGGAGAATCATCATTCAGACGTCCTGCGAAGGATGAATGTGCCTATTGTCACCAGAAAGGGCACTGGAAGAAAGATTGTCCAAACAAGGACAAATCTAATGTGAATGTTGCAAGTAAAGCTGATAATGAAGAGGATTCGGCTTTTACAGTTTCATCATCAGAAAGCCATTCTGATAGATGGATTCTAGATTCCGGCTGTTCCTATCATATGTGTCCCAACAGGCAGTGGTTCTCAAGCTTCCAAGAGCTTGACGGAGAAGTTGTGCTTATGGGCAATGACAACACATGCCAGACAAAAGGGATAGGAACTGTTCACCTGAAGATGCACGATGGTACAATCAGACGACTGACAGACGTAAGATATGTCCCTGATCTGAAGAAGAACCTCATTTCATTTCCAGTACAAGAAAGGTATTTCTATGATTGAGCATTTGGATAATTATAATAAAATTCTCGCTGATTTACAAAATTTAGATGTTGAAATTAGCGATGAAGATAAGGCACTACTGTTGTTAAATTCCTTGCCTGATACCTATGAACACTTAACCACAACTCTGTTATATGGAAAGGATGAGGTTAAATTCATAGACGTTTCTAATGCTCTGGTGAATAATGAGTATCGGAAGAAGGATCAGCTTGATCACAGAGACTTCACATCAGAAGCACTGACTGTTGCCCGAGGAAGGACAAACAACAGAAGATCTGGAGTGCCTAGTGAGCGTGGTAAATCTCGCTCAAAATCAAGAGGAGCATCTCACTGGAAAAGCTCTCTCTGAATTTTCTGGACTTGATCAAAACCAAAGCTTTGATACCAATTTGTTGCGGAAATGCCCAGAAATTCGACAGAAAAATACACACAACACACAAACACAGATATTTACGTGGTTCGGCAATTGCCTACGTCCACGGGAGGCAGCAAACTGATATTATTGGAGAAATTAATACAAATTACAGAAAACAGAATTTCTCTCAACTCTCTCTGGAACTCTCTCTGACTTCAGGAAGCTTTGCTTCTTTTCTGATTGCTCTCCCTTACATATTCTTGCTTTGCTAAGGGTCTTATTTATAAGTGAAAGGTAGAGACAATCCACCCCCACTTTCCCTTAAATAATTGCATGTAGGTGGTAAGTGGAAGACAATTATAGGTGGAAAGTGGAAGACAATTGTAGGTGGTTGCCGAAAGTGAAAGTTGAGCCAATTATTGTCAACAATCTCCACCTTGGCGAGAATTCATCGATCAATGCTGCCTCCATTACGCCCTTAGGCGATACGAGCTCTAGAGATATTGATCAAGTCCAAACAATGTTGGAACTTGATCCCTGTTACCACCTTTGTTAGCATATCTGCAGGATTGTCTGCAGTTCCGATTTTCTGGAGTAGAATGTTCCCTTCATCTACTATTTCTCGAACAAAGTGGTAACGGACATCTATATGCTTGGTGCGAGCATGATGGACCTGGTTCTTTGCCAAACAAATGGCACTTTGGCTGTCGCAGAAAATCTCCACATTTTCCTGAACAATGCCCAAATCCCTGATCAAACCACGAAACCAGATGGCTTCTTTGAAAGCTTATGTTACAGCCATATACTCTGCCTCAGTAGTAGACAAAGCCACTGTTGACTGTAAAGTCGATCTCCAACTTACTGGTCCTCCTGCCATAGTGAACACATAACCAGTAGTAGATCGACGCTTGTCAAGATCACCAGCATAATCAGAATCAACATATCCTTTGATATGTTTGTCACCCGTCTGATCTCTCTCGAACTTCAAACCAACATCTACAGTACCCTGAATGTACCGTAGAATCCATTTCACTGCTTGCCAGTGGCCTTTGCCAGGATTGTGCATGTAACGGCTCACCATACTTACAGCATGTGAAATGTCAGGTCTAGTACACACCATCGCATACATCAAGGCACCAACAGCATTTGCATATGGAACATGATCCATTTGCCTCTTTTCATCATCAGTAGTCGGTGACATTAGTGCACTCAGTTTGAAATGTGGAGCCAACGGTGTACTTACAGGTTTAGACTTGCTATCAATGCCAAACCTCTGAAGTACAGTCTTCAAGTACTGAGTCTGTGTCAAACAGATGGTACCTTTTGCTCTGTCCCTTTTGATCTCCATACCAAGAATCTTCTTGGCCTCTCCAAGATCCTTCATGTCAAACTCTGAGCTCAATTGAGCCTTCAACCTGTTGATCTCCACCTTGCTCTTAGATGCTATCAGCATATCATCCACATATAAGAGCAAATAGACAAATGTACCATCTTGGAGTTTGCGGAAATATACACAGTGATCAAAATGGCTACGTGTGTACTTCTGAGTTATCATGAAGCTGTCAAACCGCTTGTACCACTGTCTCGGTGACTGCTTCAAACCATACAGGGACTTGTTCAGCTTGCAAGCCCAATTTTCACGTCCTGGGACTTTGAACCCTTCTAGCTGAGACATATAAATTTCTTCGTTCAAAGTACCATGGAGGAATGCAGTCTTCACGTCGAGTTGAGCTAACTCGAGATCAAATTTTGCAACCAAAGCTAATAGGATCCGAATAGACGAATGCTTGACAACGGGTGAAAATACCTCATTGTAGTCTATTCCTTCCTTCTATGCGTAGCCTTTCGCTACTAATCTGGCTTTATATCTGATGTTGTCTTTACCAGGAGCACCTTCCTTCTTGGCATAGACCCATTTGCACCCAATAGCTCTCTTTCCCTTTGGAAGTTGTGTCAGCTTCCAAGTTTCATTCTGGTGAAGTGATTGCATTTCCTCATCCATCGCCTTCTTCCACTTGACATTGTCTGTACTGTCCATAGCTTCTCTATAGGTGTACGGGACATCATCATCAGTCACTGGAAGAGCGTATGCCACCATGTCTGTGTAACGGGCAGGCCTCCGTATGTCTCTTTTCGGTCTACTAGTGGCAATAGACTCTGGTTGTTGTCTGATCTCAGATAATGGTGCTGAATCCTCCACCTCAACTGATATCTCGTCCTGGTTATCAAAATCATCATCAGGACAATCAACTGTCGGAGAAGCCTTTTCTAACTTCATGGGAGTTTCAAACTCCACCTGTTGCAGAGAGTTTGGATTCTCATTCTCTGTGCCTCGAGGTATTTGTTTCAGCATTGCAGATTCGTCAAAGGTAACATCTCGGCTTAAGATGATCTTCTTTGACTCGGAATTCCATAGTCTGAATCCCTTAACTCCTTCACTAAATCCCACGAAAACAGCTTTCTTGGCTCTAGGATCCAGTTTGGATTTAGTAACATGAAAGTATGCTGGACATCCGAATATATGCAATCGATCATAATCAGAAACAGGTTGTCCAGACCATACCTCTTTGGGAGTTTTCCCATCAAGTGCAGAAGCGGGTAGTCTGTTGACTATATGAGAGGCATACATCAAAGCCTCTGCCCAGAATGCCTTCCTTAGGCCAGATTGAGAAAGCATACACCGAACTTTCTCCACCAACGTACGGTTCATCCGTTCTGCTATACCATTCTGCTGTGGCGTGCCAGGAACTGTAAAATGTCTGATTATCCCTTCATCCTGACAGTACTTCATGAAAGGATCTGATTTGTATTCCCCGCCATTATCTGATCTGAGTCTTTTAATCTTTTTGCCTGTCTGAGTTTCAATCATCTTCTTCCATTGAAGAAAGATATCCAGAACTTTATCCTTATGCTTCATGGTGTATACCCAGACATACCTGGAGAAATCATCAATAAATGTTACAAAATAATGTTTACCTCCCAATGAAGCATTTTTGGAAGGCCCCCAAACATCAGTGTAAACATAATCCAGTGTTGCTTTTGTACGATGAATAGCGGTGCCAAACTTGACTCTTGTCTGCTTACCCATGACACAATGCTCGCAGAAATCAAGTTTACCGGTCTTTGCACCTTTCAGGAGACCTTGCTTCACCAAACCTTGCAAAGTCTTCTCCCCGACATGCCCTAAGCGCATGTGCCAGAGTCGGGAAGTATCAGATGCCTCATCGTCGGAACTGCTAGAGACGGCTGCTCTTCCCGTGACTGTGTACCCGTCCAGAAAATATAAATTTCTCTGTCGAGTACCTTTCATTGCCAAGAATGCACCTCGTACAACCTTCAGGACTCCACCTTCCATGGTCACCTTGTAACCGCTGGAGTCTAAGACCCCCAGTGAAATGAGGTTCTTCTTCAGATCAGGGACATATCTTACGTCTGTCAGTCGTCTGATTGTACCATCGTGCATCTTCAGGTGAACAGTTCCTATCCCTTTTGTCTGGCATGTGTTGTCATTGCCCATAAGCACAACTCCTCCGTCAAGCTCTTGGAAGCTTGAGAACCACTGCCTGTTGGGACACATATGATAGGAACAGCCGGAATCTAGAATCCATCTATCAGAATGGCTTTCTGATGATGAAACTGTAAAAGCCGAATCCTCTTCATTATCAGCTTTACTTGCAACATTCACATTAGATTTGTCCTTGTTTGGACAATCTTTCTTCCAGTGCCCTTTCTGGTGACAATAGGCACATTCATCCTTCGCAGGACGTCTGAATGATGATTCTCCTTTTGGCTTTGAGCGAGATGCTCCTCTTGATTTTGAGCGAGATTTACCACGCTCACTAGGCACTCCAGATCTTCTGTTGTTTGTCCTTCCTCGGGCAACAGTCAGTGCTTCTGATGTTGAGTCTCTGTGATCAAGCTGATCCTTCTTCCGATACTCATTATTCACCAGAGCATTAGAAACGTCTATGAATTTAACCTCATCCTTTCCATATAACAGAGTTGTGGTTAAGTGTTCATAAGTATCAGGCAAGGAATTTAACAACAGTAGTGCCTTATCTTCATCGCTAATTTCAACATCTAAATTTTGTAAATCAGCGAGAATTTTATTATAATTATCCAAATGCTCAATCATAGAAATACCTTTCTTGTACTGGAAACGAAAGAGCTTCTTCTTCAGGTAGAGACGATTCTCTATGCTTTTCGTCATGTATTTGTCCTCCAGCTTTTTCCAGAGACTTGATGCCATAGTCTCCTTCATGACAAAGTACTTCTGGTCCTTAGCTAAACACAACCGAATTGTGCCACAGGCTTGACGATTTACATACTTCCAATCTTCATCAGACATATCCTTGGGTTTGGAACTCAAAGCAATATCAGATCCTTCCCGGAATAATAGATCCATAACTTCGCATTGCCACATACCGAAGTTGTTGCTGCCGTCAAACTTCTCAATATCAAACTTCGCATTTGACATCGAGCTCCTTTGCCAAGAACTGCTGGTTGATGCTGATATACTGCTGGTTGATGCTGATGGTTGAGCTTCAGTTGTTTTTTCCAAAAATTCTCCAGCTTTTGGATCTTCCATCGTGCCTATTAAAGCTTGTCTAAGTAAAAACAGTATTTAGAAGCGGATTTAGCAGAAACTGATGGCACGGTTGCGTCCGGAACGGTCGAAATAGTTGGAAACAGGTCCGACTCGGTTTAAAACGGGTGAAAATTGCACTGAGTTGGGCAAAAAACACTTCTGGACCGAGTTGACTCGGGAATATTCCGTTAGGATAACGGAATATTCTCTGACGGAATATTCTTTATGGACGGAATATTCTCTGACTGTGGGATGCTGACTTGTGCTGACGTGGCGCTGACTGAGCGCTGATGTGGCGCTGATGTGGCAATGACGTGGCGCTGACTGGGTGCTGACTGAGCGATGACGTGGCGCTGATGTGGCGATGACGTGGTGCTGACTGGGTGCTGACTGAGCGCTGATGTGGCGCTGATGTGGCGATGACGTGGCGCTGACTGGGTCGTCTTCTTCGTTGAGAAATTTGCAGAAAATTTCTGGAAAATTTTCCAGGTTTGACCAAACTTTGACCGGAGCTAGAGAGTTCGTTAGAGCTCCGATTGAGACGCGGTCAGGTGCGTTGGAATCGTATTTCCGAGAGGAACACAACGGTATCCTCCAAACAGAGATTCGAGCACTTTGAATTTTCTGGACTTGATCAAAACCAAAGCTCTGATACCAATTTGTTGTGGAAATGCCCAAAAATTCGACAGAAAAATACACACAACGCACAAACACAGATATTTACGTGGTTCGGCAATTGCCTACGTCCACGGGAGGCAGCAAACTGATATTATTGGAGAAATTAATACAAATTACAGAAAACAGAATTTCTCTCAACTCTCTCTGGAACTCTCTCTGACTTCAGGAAGCTTTGCTTCTTTTCTGATTGCTCTCCCTTACATTTTATTCTTGCTTTGCTAAGGGTCTTATTTATAAGTGAAAGGTAGAAACAATCCACCCCCACTTTCCCTTAAATAATTGCATGTAGGTGGTAAGTGGAAGACAATTATAGGTGGAAAGTGGAAGACAATTGTAGGTGGTTGTCGAAAGTGAAAGTTGAGCCAATTATTGTCAACAGTGGGGTGGTTGTTTTGTTTTTGGCCACGTTGGTCTTGTGTTCTGTACTCTGTTTTGTGGCTCTTTTTGCCTTCTATAAAACTTTGGTTGTTCAAAAGAAAAAAATAGTGCATGAATCTGAGAAAATTTGGTAAGCAAGATTATGTGAGAAAATTTGTCTAAAATTTAAGTGAGAAAATTAAAGTAAAAAATTATAACAAAGTCATTCCATTTCTTATATCAAGTCATTCTGTTTCTTCCAATATATCAAGTCATTCAGTTTCTTATCGGATGTAAAAAGTGTAGAACATAATTCGAAAACCTGAAAATACCTACCAGGTTCAATCTGATAAGCAACTGAATGACTTTGATTTCCCATCACCTTTTCGAAACTTTGACAAAGGAGTGCAACTAAAAACTCAATCGGTAAACTTACCAACAATTCATAATTTTAACACCCCCCTAGACAGTTCTTACTCACCTGCACATGACCAGGTAATTGTTGCCAAACATTGATGATTTAATTGTCATCCGGGCCTGCAAAAGTTACACGACTTCAGATCAGCATCTGGGCAACTTATCAATAAGCAAGAAAGTTCTCATTAAATCAACTATAAAACTTGTCTAAATTTTCCAAGTGTAAAATTTGAATTGAAATTTCGAACCATTTTACAAATCACTGAGATGATACAACTACCAATTGATAAGAATTGAAAAATGAGATCAATTTTCCAGCAGTGCAAACAATATGTTGATATAACAGATTCAAGGAAAAAGAAAGGTTAACTTCTATCACTACAAGTCACAATGAATTCATAACATGTTTAAAAATTGTTGCTTTGAATGAAACAAGTAAAACAACATTAATGAGATTAAATTTATAAATAAGTGAATTAAGAACAGGCTTGTTTAATTTCTTTTACTATCTGAATCCCAACAAAACAATCACACAAAAAATAAAACAATAATAACAATTGAAATAGGTTCATGTGAAAAAGCGATAAAAAAATAATTATTTTCAAGACAAAAAAAAAAAATTGGAGTCCTTGACAAATCTTTGATTTAAGTTGTCACGAAACGATTTGTCACAAAACTGTTTTTTTCGTGACAAATCGTTTATTTATATATTATATGCCACAAATTTTTTACTATTTCGAGACAAATCAGCGAGAAATAGATGAAAAAAAAAAAACTTGCAAAATAAATTAAAATAGTTAAAAAAATAATAATTAATGAGACAACAATTCATACTAACAAAAAAAAAACATCAGTTTAGATTTGTCACGAAAAAATTCATTTTCGTGACAAATCCAAATCAAGGATTTGTCACGAAATTATCAGTCAAAAATTTGCAAAATTAAAATTCATGACAAATCAAACAATTTGGCACGATAAAAAGAAAAATATATATATTTGTCTCGAGAAAAGAAAAAAATGTGTCACGAAAAAATCAATATTCGTGACAATCACAGGATTTGTCACGAAATTAATGATTTGTTCGTGACAAATTAAATCCAAGGACTTAGTATCAAATCAGTAAATAATAATTAAATAACATTTAAAATAGTGAAAATAAAAAAGGAATTATTTTAGAGACGATACTGATTTTGTCACGACAAAAATTGTAGGCCCCGTGACTAATCTTTGATTTAATTTGTCACGAAAAAATCAGTTTCGTGACAAATCGTTTATTTATGTTTTATTTGTTACAAATTTTTTACTATTACGTGACAAATCAGTGAGAATTAAACAAAAAAAGTTAAAAATAAATTAAAACAATTAAAAATAATAAAAAAATTATTATTTTTGAGACAAAAAGATTTCATTTGTCACGTATATGGATTTAAAAATCCGTTTTGATTTGTCACGAAATTCTCAGCAAAAAAATCTAAAGTTCATTACAAATCGATGAATTTGTCACGAATAAATGAAAATATAAACTGTTTGTCACGAGAAAAAAAGTGTCACGATAAAATTGATTTTCGTGACAAAGACAGGATTTGTCACGAGAAAATAACGTTATTTTCGTGACAAATCGGAATCAAGGATTACGTGACAAATTAGTAAAAAAATAAATAAATAACATTTAAAATAGTGAAAATAAGAAAATAATTATTTAAAAGACAAAAAACGGTATTTGTCACGATAAAAATTAAAGTCCGTGACATATCTTTGATTTAATTTGTCACCCAAAAATCAATTTCGTGACAAATCGTTTATTTATATTTTATTTGTCACGAATTTGAATTTTTTAATATTTCGTGACAAATCAGTGACAAATAAATAAAAAACGTTAAAAATAAAATTAAATAGTTAAAATTAAAAAAATTATAATTGAGACAAAATTAATTTGTCCCGTAAATAAAAATAAAACAGTTTTGATGTGTCACGAAAAATCCAAATCCTTATAATTTTTTTCGTGACAAATGTTTTACTGATAATTTCGTGACAAATCCTTATCCTTGATTTGGATTTGTCACGAAATTATCTGTAAAACATTTGTCACGAAAAAAATTAAAGTTCATGACATATCAAAGAATTTGTCACGAAAAAAAGAAAAAATAGCCTGCTTGTCACGAGAATAGAAATGTGTCACGATAAAATTATTTTCGTGACAAATCAGATTAATTTTCGTAAAAAAAATATAAAAAAATTGTGAAAAATAAAGAAAAAAACATGACAAATGATTTTTTATTTTTTTTTTCGTGTCAAATCTTACGGAAAAAGATATATATATTTGTCACCAAAAAAAAATAATTTCTGTTTCGTGACAAATCTACATAGAAAAATAGATTGATTAATGGTTTGTAAAAAAAAATTAATTAACGTGAATGAGTAGTGAGTAGGAAAATGAAAATATAAATAAAGTAGAGAGTTGAGGAAAATACCAGTATATTTTGAGGAAGACTAAACTGGCTTTGTTGGAGAGTTGGAGATGTGGGATTCCTATGAACGGAGAAGAAGAAGAGAGACAGGAGAGAGAGAGCAGCGTTTTTGAAATGAGAGAGAGAATAAATGAATTTGTTATTAGGGTTGCAATGTATTGTACTTACTTCGTATTCCGTGTTGGTATGTCGGGTTTTATTGAACCCGATTGGACCCGATTATGCACTCTCTTGTTATGCTTCCTTAACCCGACTCTTGTTAGTTTTTTGCTGTAATTCCGATTTGATCCGAAAGTTTCGGGTTATTCGGGTCGGGTCAGCTTGTGACCGGAAGGGGAGAGAGAGTTGAAGAGTTAGAGTGAAAAAACACTTTATTGACGTGATTTTCTAGGGTTTACAAAACTAAAAATCAAAATAAACTCCTCGAAACTATAAACTCTAATAAATGGTACTGGTTTAGACTATGGAGTATGGAGAACAGGATATGAAAAACAGTGCCCCGAGAATCAAAAAATTTACAATACACCCTCATCTTGATACATCAAAATTCTTAACAAATAAATTCTAGATAACACAAAAAATATCTTATTTTTACCTATGAAGATAACTCAAACTATGTTTTTTTTTTTTTTTAATATATAATTAATTATATAGCATCCCATCTCATAAAAGTAATTAATTCTGTTTTGTTCTTGAACGAAGAGAGTCATTAAATAAATAAATAATAAAATCAAGCTTATAAAAACCAATCGGTCACTGGTAGGACGGTTGTGACTTAATTGTGATATTTATTTAATAATAATCTTAGAAACTAAAACACACAATCACCTAACCTACTACTCTCATTAATCATTATACCTACACTTATTCAATAATGATTACTCTCGAAACCTTCTGAAATATAAAAAAAGTAAAAAAAAAAAAAAAAATTAAATGGATTAATTTGGAGTCAAGTACTGTACTATCAAAATATATATACATACGTACATACAACTGATGATGATGACTGATACGTATTAATTAACAAAGATCAATTGAATAATGGCTTCATCATATCCAATTACATAAACTTAAAATTAAAAAAAAAATACTTTTTTTTTTGTGTGAATACAAATTAGAAAACAAAAATCAATAATATATTTAAATTAAATAAATCATCAATAAAATCTAAATATAATCATATTTACCTGAACAAAAAAAAGATAAAAAAAAAACTCTCCGAAGTTACCTACATGAAGTGAATTTTACCTGCATTTTGAGCTTTTTACTCTTTTTAATTAAACAAACATAATTAATATGCAAATAGCACGAGTAATTCATAACTTATAAACATTTTCAATTCTTTCAGTGTGGAGATGGTGAGAAATGTCACCTTTTTGACCGGGTTTTATAAGAAAGTCACCACTTTAATAATTTAAGTTTAAAAGACACTAAAGTAAATGGTTTCCAAAAATGTCTTTACTTTACACATTCTCTTACTTTGAAGTTTTCTGAGATTTTATTCTTTCATCTTCTCTCATAGAGGTTTTTTTAACAGACCTCCAATTGAGGTTGAACATTATAACATTATCAATGCATCTTCATTGGATAATTAGTTTAGTGGTGCTACGTAGACGTATTCAATTTAAAACCCAAATTGGGTTTATTTTCATTTGTTCTCCGAGTCTTTTGTAAACCTTACGTTTGTTGTGTGAATTTTGAATCTAATTGAAAAGGCTCGGAGAACAAATGAAAAGTCTCGGAGACTAATTGAAAAGGCCCGGTGAACAATTGAAAAGGCTCGAGCCCTTTCATTTAGTCTCCGAGACTTTAGTCCAAACACACGTTTTAAAATCTTATAATTATAATTAATATTATCTCAATACGTAGAAAACTAATAAGGAAATTAATATTTCCCTCAAAAAATATATATATATATACCATTAATATTTTTTTTTAGGGAAATATTAATGGTATTGTCTTATTAGTTTTCTATATTAGTATTAGATCATAGGTTTTATATTTTACCTTTCAAATTAGAAGAAGAATGATTCTATAAATCTCCCTCAAATTGTACGTAAATCATGAAATACGTGAAAATTTAAAAGCAAATCCTAATTAAGTGTATATAGCAAAGCGTTTCATCGACCAAATCACTTTTATTTCCTGTTTATTTTTATTTCATGTTTAGTTTTGGAGATGTTTTTGGGATATTATTTCCTGTTTAATTATTTAGTTTCCGTTGTTGAAAGATTGTGTCCTACTTTTGTGGGACTAGACCAACTTTCTTTTTTTCGTTGGGTTTTCTTTCCTCTATATATTAGAGGATTAATTTCTTCAATAATATATGATTATCTCTGTTAATTTGTTTGCTTTCCTGCTTATTATATCATAATGTCATTGTTTTCGGTTATTAAACTTGCATTTGCTTTGGTGGACTCTACAAGCACCACTGTCAAAGTTTTACGACGGATATCAAAGTCATTCGGTTTCTTATCAGACATAAAAAGTGTAAAAGATAATTCCAAAGCCCCAAAATCCCTACTAGATTCAATCCGATAATCAACTGAATGACTTCGATTTTCCGTCATAAAACTTTAATTGACAACCCGGCCTCTTCTAAACTTTGACGAAGGAGTGCAACTACAATCTCAATTGGTAAGTTTACTGCAGTTCATAGTTTTAACACAATTTTTATTTTGTTATTATTTTTCCATCTGACTGTCATTACTCTTATCATTATCAATATGTAAAAAACTAATAAGGTAATACCATTAGTATTTCCCTCAAAAAAAATAAAATACAATTAATATTTTTTTTGGGAAATATTAATAGTATTACCTTATTAGTTTTCTACATTAATATTAGATCATAGGTTTTATATTTTATCTTTCATACTAGGAGAAGAATGATTCTATAAATCTCCCTTAAATGGTATGTAAATCGATCATGAAATTTTAAAAGCAAATCCTAATTAGTGTAGGAACCGCCGTTGTAAACAGTTGTACGATTTTTATTTAGTCAGGATTTCGATTCATTGTAATATATTATTTCTTCAATAATATATTATTTACACTTTCTTATAATATTTCACTGCCTTATATTCTTTCTTCTAGATGCAGTTCATTTCATCAAGTTGAGGACTTGTATGAAACTTCTTCAGAACGTAGAAGCATTATGAAATTATTATTTTTGGCATGCGATGTGAAAAAATTGTTATTATTTTTATTCTTTCTATGTGGAGAGATTTATTTTGAAAAGTGCAGAAGATATTTCTTTTTTTTTTTTTTTTTTTTTTTTTTTGAGGAAAATGCAGAAGATATTTCGATGCTTGAAAAGTGTTAACTTTTATTTATAACATTTTAAGGCTTCGAAATATCTTCTACACTTTTTAAATCTGACAAGCAATTAAATTACTTTGATTTCTTAGTTGTAAAACTTTGACAATCCTATTCTAAAATTTAAAGGGAATCCGGGAACTAGGTCTTTGAAGACACCATTTTGTGGATTTGGTCGAGTGTGTGTGAAACCAGAGAGTGTTTGAATCGAAGAATATAATAAAAAGAGGTTGTGTACTTGTGGATTAGAAATCATTGTAGGGATAATTTTCAATATATTTATATATTTATTAATTTATAGCATATCGCAAACAAGCATACTCTATGACAATATTTATCTATCCACCGATCTAGGAATTTTTTTGTTGTTGAAGTTTTTGCTATTGATAGGATTCGAGCCGCTGAATTGGGAGTCATTTGACCAAGCCCTATGCTCTATGACTATAACTATTAACCATAGGATAATTATATATTAAGCTTATATATTAAGTTTATAGACGACATGAGGTTGGTCCGGTGGTAAACCGCTCATACCAATGCTACGAGGTCTTGGAGAGTGTGATTGGGAGTCCCTGATGATTAAATAAACCACTCCAGGCAATTACAATTTATTCTATAATTATTTAATCATTTTAATTATGGTAATCTCAATTAACCTTTTTAATTCTTAAATTACCACATATACATAAATTCTCAATTGAATTGGATCACAATATCTAATTTCATATTTTATAGTTTGAAACATCCGCAGCATTCAAAACAATTTGATACACATCACACATTATCACATTAACTAGGCCGTGACCTGTCCCATAACTTAATCCGTTGAGGATCATTTCCCTGATATTAGTGACAAACTAACAACTAATCATAAACCTTATTAATATACACTAAATACTCCAAAGTCCAAACATAAATTGGCCGTAGCTATTTTCTTTCATAATTGAAAAATCTTATGATGCCTATTTTCATCGTATACAACTTCTAACATATGCTGATCAAACATCCTCAAAGGTTTGATTAAAATCTGATATATACATTTAGTCACTAATATTTAATTAGTGGCGTACCGTTATTAACTATCTACCAGTCTGTTAATACTTTATACCTAAATCCCTATTTAGTATTCCAGATCATTAGAGGTAATTGGAATTGTTTGAATGGTTATTGAGGAATTTAGTAGAATTGTAAAATATTTTGGAATAGATATAAAATGATACGTACCTATTAGCACAATGTGATATCTCACACCCTAAAGTCAATTTCTAGATTAGGAATAATGTTCATAGCCAGCTACATAAAATGAAATATTCTCATTTTTCCGTTGTAGAATTATTGTTATATTACTGAACTAGACTAATACGTACGCATACAATCATTTAATATTACTATTTCATATGAACCTGACCGGATATATTGTTATTTACATTTGTAACATATTGGGGTTGAATAGTCGAAGAGTAAAAAGAATATTGATTAGTACAATATCATACAATTTATTAAAAATAACATTTATTGATTGAAATACATGATATATGATTTCTGATTAGCTTATATAATCCACCGGGTATGTAATAAACTGGAATCGAAGCAGGAATCGTAACCATAGAATAATCTAATTGTATTTACCCTTCTGATATAGTTTATTATGATTGATAATTTTTGTAGTTTTTAAAATCATAGTTGCTCGGGAGAAAGAACATGGTGATTATATAGTATTCGGTTATCATATTTGTGTATGCTATTCGATTATGTTCACCAAATATATCTTACAAGCTCACTATTCTTAGCTAGCTGGTGGAAAAATTATGAAACACATTGATTGAGGTATCGCAAGTAGGAACTCAAAAAGATGTTATGAATATACAATTGAAGCAAGTCATAAATTGGTTTATTCAAACCTAGAGTTTTACGATGTATACTTCTGAATTTTATGATTCATGTCACTTGCGAGTTTAGTAAAACACAATTTTCACATCAATTCTTTTGATGAAGTGGATCAATATTCAAGATAAATGTTGATGTTAAAGATACAATGGCAAGAAATGTGGTGAAAGGTTATTTTGTTTTTAATAGTGCATGAATTTGAGAAAATTTGGTAAGCAAGATTATGTGAGAAAATTTGTCTAAAATTTAGGTGATAAAACTAAAGTACACTAATAAAAACATTATAATTTTACACAAAAAGTTAAAAAAAAAAAAAAAGTTATTAAAATAATATTTGTTAAAATTTGGTTGAAAAATAAAATTATATAAAATTAATTTATTGAAAAAAGTAAAAAATAATAATGAAAATATAAGTATTTAAAGATAGAAATAGAAATAGAGATAGTGAGTGCTGTGGGAGTGGAAATATTTTAGAGATGAAATATGAAAGGATTATTCACTTTTAGAAATCTATTTTAGAGATAGAGATAGAGTATATAGAGTTCGTTAAAGTTTGTTGGATTTTTTTTTTATGTGATATATTTTGGTGGAGTCGGATTCCTTAGATTCCAAATAGACTTTGTTAGGATTTTGTATTGAGATTGTTGCACTTTTACATAGAGTTATATATACAATATTTTTATTTTTATTAATCAGATTAATGAAATTTTGATATTATATAAAAAAATAAATGACTTCGTAAATTCTAATTATCAAGGTCAATTGTTGAATAAAAAAAAAATTGTTATTTTTAATATATTTCAGAACCAGAAGACAAAATGTTCACATTTTAACAATTCAATTACAAATTCCAAAATATAACAAATTTGAAATGATGTACATTGTGTCATCTTAAAAGTTTAGAAAAACAAAAGACATAAAAAAAAAAAAAAAAAAAAAAACGATTGGTTGTGGAAGAGAAAAAGGTATTGCATAACATATATTTATGGGAGAATTGTACTCACACTCCCTAAGGTTCGGCATTATTGTACCTAGGTGGGAAAAAAAGCTTATTCCACACTTACACCCCCTGACAGTAACAAAGATCCATTAACCACTAAAAATGAAAGGGTATTCTAGTCCTTTAATAAATTTCAATTTATAACTTAAATAAAAAAGAAAGAAAAAAGAGGAGAGAATTTGGGGAAAAACCCTTTCATTGTCCACCCGTCCATGAAAACCTTTCGCCTTTTGCATTCATATCTCCTCCACCAGTCTTCGAAAATTTCTTCGTCCTTATCCACCAATCTACACAAATGGTGGGTTTGGTTTTGTTCAAGTTTTGTATCATGATGGGTTTGGGTTTGTCAATGATTTTAAATTTGAATCCATTGGAATTGATGGGGTTATGTGTTGATTTTTGCATTAAAAATTGGAATTGGGTTGGATTTGAGTAAAAAATAGTGGATGAGGTGTTGGATTGAAAAGGAGGGGATAATCCACCACTTTAATTCCATGAAGGAGGGGGCGCTGACTTCATATATTCAAAACCAAAGTGGAGGAGGTCACACCTTTTCCATTGATTTCAAGTGGAAGAGGTGACCTTATCCACTTATGATTATAGAAAGCCAACTTAATGGAAGGATTAATAATTTAATAGATGTTAAGAGGGATGTATTGGTTCAAGATTTTATTAGACAATTTAGGGAAGTAAAAGTCTAGTGGTATTGGATTGAGACTTTTTAACAAGTTAGATTAGTCTGGTGGTATTCGATCAAGACTTTTAAGATTTTTTTTTAAAGGTCCATATTGTCTTGTGGTATTGGATCTAGACTTTTAAGATTTTTTTTAAAAGTTCATATTGTCTTGTGGTATTGGATCTAGACTTTTAAGAGGCAGCAAATAGTCTGTTGGTATTGGATTGAGATCAAGATTTTTAGGATTTCATGACAAAATGGATTTTCTAGACTTTTTAGTGATATTTGTAAATAACTTGAATCCAAAATTGTCTTGCCCTCTCTCTCAATACTTTCTAGACTTTTTATTTTATTTTAGATATTTGGTGGGTGTATTGTTATATAATAAATGTGGCTGCCAAACATGCAAAAGACAACATAAAACTACACTTGAAAGTCGAATACCGAATGACTGATAAAATGCCTCTATGAGTCAAAGATAGTTTTATGTTAGATTTCCATGATCCCAACACTACCATCGGTATCTAAAATCTTTAGAACCACCAGTAAAAATTGACCAAATGCTTTATCTACATCTATAAAAGATGAATTTAACAAAAAGTAAAGATAAAGAGGGAGTTGATTTATATATATATACACACTTGATAATAAAAGTTGGTCCATTACTAATAATATCACCCTTTGTATAGATTGAGTTCAAAGATAAAAGAAGATGGTCACCATTTCTATTCATTTATTGCCTGAGCGAGTTAAAAAGATATGAGTCTCACATAAAACCATGCTTCTATAAAATTTAGATACATGTTTTTTTTTTTTTTTTTTTTTTTTTTTTTTTTTTTTTTTTTTGAAATCCAATAACGGAAGCGTATGCCGAAACCTGTCAAGAGCAAGCACTAGTTAACTGTTTAGAGTTTTTTTTTTTTTTTCCTTTTAAATATGTATAATTAAATCTATATATATCAATTTTTTTTGGTTATTTACATTGATATTAAAAAAATTCTTGTCATGCCCCGACCCTCCAAATTTAACCAATGCATACATAGTCTATATATCAACTCATCTCACCGGACTTGAATCATCTTTCACTAACATGAAAGGTGGACGTACACTATATACACCAGTAGAGAAAAAAAAAAAAGATTAAAGAGGAGTGAATATTGGAGTTTGATAACATATGAATTAATGAAGTCCAACAAGCCAAACGGAAATACTTCAATATTCAAGCTATTTTATTTCCCTATTTCATGTCATTTCTGGTGAGGTAGTGGGGGATGGGTTGTTGATTATTATATTTATTTCATATGGTGACATTTTTTGCACCATATGAATCAGCTAAAGGTTATGTGTTGGTTGGTGGTATTTCAAAATTTTATTACTTCTCTTTATAGCTTATACATGTTTCTTATTCAATTTTTGTTGTTCAATGACTACCCTTAACAAGATTAGAGCACTGGAACTTGGGGAGAAAATTGAATACTACAATTAACTCTTGAAAGTCTATATTTTTAAGAGTCCAAAAAGTCTTGAAATAAAGTCTAGATAATCTTAATAGTCTATAAATAAAGTCCAAAGACTCTTTCAGAATCTTAAAAGTCTAGTCCATATAATCCTAATAATCCTAAAAGTATAATCCTAACAATCCTAATAATTTTAATAGTCTTGTAAATCCATAAAATCCTTGTACCCAGAAATTGTCTATTAAAATCTCAATCCAATACACCCCCCTAAGAGTGTGTTTGTTATGGCTTTTCAATTTGAGCTTCTAGAGTAGATCTTTTCGTAGTAGGGCTTCTAGTGAGTGAGCTTCTAATAAAAAAGGCTTTTGATTGTGTAAATTACAAAAAAGGTGTTGACAATGTATTTTTAGAAATAACTTTTGGTTGAGTGAATTACAAAAAGGGTGTTGACAATGTATTTATAATGAAAGAGGTATGGTGGAATATCTAAAATTTATAAAGGGTAGTTGAGACAATTCATATGTTTTAAAAAAACTCAAAAAAGGCTTCTTGAAGAAGCCCAAATTTTGGGCTTATTTGGGCTTCTCCAAATAGACATAAAATGACTTTTTTAAAGGGTAATTGAGACAATTCACATATTAAAAAAGCTGTTTTGAGTTTTGCCAAACAACCTAAAAAAACTTCAAAATAGCTTCTAACATTAAAAAAACGCTTTTGATCATTTCAAAAGCCATACCAAACATACACTAAGTCTAGGGGTGTGAGAGTGGAATAAGTTTATTACAAATGGTACAATTTATTACGAATAACATTTATTGATTGGAATATGTGATATGATTTGAAAAGTGAATATTGATTGGAAAAGTGACTACGTGATATGATTTGAAAATTTTCTCACATAATCTTGCTTACCAAATTTTCTCAGATTCATGCACTATTAAAAACAAAATAACCTTTCACCACATTTCTTTCCACTGTATCTTTAACATCATTTATCTTGAATATTGATCCACTTCTTCCAAACAAAAGTGATGTGAAAACTATGTGAAAACTATCTTGAAAACTATGTGAAAACAAAAGTGATGTCACTTCTTCCAAATGACAGGAAAAGCTTCAGGGAATCCAGGAACTAGGAATTTGAAGACACGATTTGTGGATTTGGTTGGGTGTAAGTTTTCTTGTCGGCGTTCATGTTTGTTTCTTTTGCTTGTGATTGAAGTGAAAAATAAAAAGGACTAATTGCACAAACATCCCCGGAGTTTATGCCTAATTACACAGGTATGGACCTTTTGTCAAAAATGGCACAAACATCCCCTACCGTTAGTAGAGAGCCGTTAGAAGTTAATGGTAAAAGGGTAAAATCGTCCATTCAGTAGAGTGTCAGAAAGAGATAGATTAAATTAATGTTTTGATGAGGATAAATGTTAAAATAATGTTTTTTCATGGGGAATGTGCCCACTAAAAATAAGTTTTTAAAAAACAATATTAAAAACCAAAGTAATTTTTTTAAAAAAGGAAAATGAAGGATAAGCAGATCTGGAAACTTCATCACTTCATCTTCCAAGCTCAACCCCACCAGATCATCATTAAATCTGGAAACTTCATCACTACTGGAAATTAATTAATCGATTAATTTAAAAGTTATTCAAAAAAATTGATTATTTAAAAAAAAAAAAATCAATGGAGGACCTTTGTCCATACAATCTCTATCAACCATTAAAAAAAAAAGATTGAAAAACCAAAAAAGATTGAAAATTTTAAAAACGAAAATTAAAATTAAATTTTGGAAGAAATTAAATTTTGGAAGATATCTGGAAAGATCCAGATCTTTGCGATTTTGTCCAAGAGTCTCCATTACCGCTTTAGCTCTCCTCTCCATCTCTCTCATATTCCTCACCCACCACCTCTTCCCCTCCAGCTCAACTGTCACTCCCTCTCCAACTTCTACCACGAACTTCGTCGTCTTCTCCGCCTACGCCTCTGCTAAGGCTAGTAGCGAATTTCGTAACAAACAAACATAATTGATGAAACAAGAATAATCGACGAACACGTGGGAAAAGGAACCATGGGACAAACGCGAAAATGAAGCGCCTGGAGCAACGCACCATCGAAGCAGATCTGCTTCATCTCCAATGGAGCGATCTGCTCCATCTAGACTCTAGAGCAGATTTGCTCCAATTTTCCAGCTTGAAAATCTGGTTTTTCTTTTGTTGTTTTTTTTAATAGTTGTGGTTTTGATCGGAGAAGATTTAGATTGTTGGAGTCTATTTGGATTATTGGAATCGATTTGGGTTTTTATTATTGTGGAATTGATTTGTGATTTTTGTTTGTGGATTTGATTTGTTTTTTGTTTTTTGTTTTTTTTTTTCATTCATTTGGAGAGCATATCGATCTGTTTTCAACTTTTTTTAATTAATTTTTTTATTAATTAGAGGCATTTTAGTCCTTTCGCGATGACAAAATGGTCAACCGTTAAAATGGATAGAAGTCAACTAACGGTAGGGGAGGTTTGTGCAATAATGGGAAAAAGTTCCATATGCGTGTAATTATGTCTAATGTTAGGGGATGTTTGTGCAATTAGTCCAAAAAAAGGAAAGATTATATATATATAGTACCTTAGTCCAAAAACATGTTTTAAAATCTTATAATTATAACTAATATTATCTCAATATGTAGAAAACTAATAAGCTAATACCTCAAAAAAATTAATATTTTAATATTTTAATATTTCCCTCAAAAAAATAAAATACAATTAATATATATTTTTTTGAAATATTAATGGTATTACCTTATTAGTTCTCTACATTAATATTAGATCATAATTTTTATATTTTATCTTTTATACTATAAGAAGAATGATTCTATAAATCTCCCTTAAATGGTATGTAAATCATGAAATAAGTGAAATTTTAAAAGCAAATCCTAATTAGTGTAGGAACCGCCGTTGTAAACAGTAGAAGGATTTCGATTCATTGTCATGGAATTAGATTGCGAAGGAAAGTGTGTCATTGACCAAACCAGTTTTATTTCCCATTTAATTTTGGAGACGTTTTTGGGATATTATTTCCTGTTTAATTGTTTTGTTTCTATTTTTGAAAGATTGTGTCCTAGTTTTGTGGGACTACACCAGCTTTCCTTTTTACAGTTGGGTTTTCTTTCCTCTATATATTAAAGGATTAATTTCTTCAATAATTAAAAACGAAGAACAAGGAGTGTAATATAAGTTGTATACAGAGTGAGAGAGAAAAAAATAATTCAATATTAGAATTTTCTATCGAGTCACAAATGGAGGTAGAGTCTGCGAGGGTGACGACGGCGGAAGCGGCGTCGCCACTGAGGAAAATCATCTCAGTGGCGTCGATCGCCGCCGGTATCCAGTTCGGTTGGGCGTTGCAGCTTTCTCTGCTCACACCTTATGTGCAGCTTCTGGGTATTCCACATAAATGGACGTCGTTGATCTGGCTTTGTGGGCCCGTCTCCGGTATGATTGTTCAGCCAATAGTCGGCTACTATAGCGACAACTGTACGTCCAGATTTGGCCGTCGTAAGCCTTTTATAGCCGCCGGTGCTGTACTTGTCGCGATTGCTGTCTTCTTAATCGGCTACGCCGCCGATTTCGGCCACCTAATGGGCGACCCGAAAGAGGGAATCAAAACCCGGGCTATCTGGTTTTTCGTTTTCGGGTTTTGGATTCTTGACGTCGCTAACAATACCCTTCAAGGTCCGTGCCGGGCACTTCTCGCTGACCTCTCCGGTAGCGATCACAAAAAAACCCGTACAGCCAACGCATTCTTCTCTTTCTTCATGGCCGTCGGCAATGTCCTGGGCTACGCCGCCGGCTCCTACACCAACCTCTTCCACATGTTACCGTTCACAGAAACCAAGTCTTGCGACGTTTACTGTGCAAATTTGAAGACTTGTTTCTTTATCTCCATAGCTCTCCTTATAGTTGTAACCATCATAGCTCTCAGTTACGTGAAAGAAAAACCCTGGTCACCAGAACAGGGAAAAACCGTTGATGCTGGTAAGACTACAGACGCCAATGACAAACCCACAAAGACTCCATTTTTCTTGGAGATTTTCACTGCTTTGAAGAATTTAGAGAGACCCATGTGGATTCTTTTAATGGTGACGGCTCTCAACTGGCTCGCTTGGTTCCCATTCTTGTTGTTTGATACTGATTGGATGGGTAAGGAGGTGTACGGCGGAACTTCCGGTGGCACCGCCGAGCAAGTGAGGGTTTACGACAATGGAGTCCGTGCCGGTGCGTTGGGTCTCATGTTCAACGCTATCGTTTTGGGGATCACTTCACTTGCTATCGAGATTTTAGCTCGTTGGATAGGTGGTGTCCAAAAGCTCTGGGGTCTTGTTAATTTCGTTCTCGCTATTTGTTTGGCTATGACTGTTCTGGTCACCAAGTTGGCTGAGGCTCACCGTAGAAATGACGTCATCATGACAGCCGACGGCCTCTTGTTGCCGCCTCCTTCCGGTATCAAGGCCGGTGCTTTGGCTATTTTCACCATCTTGGGAATCCCTCAAGCCATTACATTCAGTGTTCCTTTCGCTTTGGCATCAATATTTTGTAAGACTTCAGGGTCTAATTCCAGTGCTGGTCAAGGACTTTCGTTGGGAGTTTTGAACTTGGCAATCGTTGTTCCACAGATGGTGGTGTCACTGTTGGCAGGTCCATTTGATGCTTTGTTTGGAGGTGGAAACTTGCCAGCTTTTGTTTTCGGAGCAGTGGCGGCTGCTGTGAGTGGTGCTGTGGCAATCACTATGCTCCCATCGCCGCCCCCTGTTGCTATGACCGCTGGATTTCATTAAATAAAATGACTACTTCTACTTAGGCTATAGTTGAGCCTAGCTTTTAGATAAATTGTCATCTTTTTGTTTCCAAGTCTTCTTCTTGCTGCAATTCGTTTTTTTTTTTTTTTTCATCAAAAAGAAGAAAAAAGTTTGATTTTATAATTCACCTTTTTTTCCTACATTTCTATCTGTGTGTAGAATAGAATATTAGCAGGACTGCACAAATAAATAAATAAATAAAAATCCTTCAATAATATTTACCCTTTCTGTTTCTTTCTGTTAATTTTGTGAATCCTAATCTTTGCTTCCCTGCTTATTGTATCATAATGTTGATCTCTGTTATGGATGAATAAGCCTTTAATATTGAGAGTACACTTTCAGTTGCTTTGTTGGACTCTACAAACAACACTATTAAAGTTTTACGACGGATGTCAAAGTTATTCGGTTTCTTATCGGATGTAAAAAATGTAGAAAATATTACATATTTTAATTTGACATAAAAGAGTCTATTTCTAGATTAGTTTTAATTATGTTTATAGTTGGCTCGATCAACAATCTAAGTACTGACTTACTATTCGTATTACATTCCCATAATTCAAATGAAATAGTTAAATCAAAAGATTTATACCATGTTATCTTAAACTTATCAAGGTATTAAACTTATCAAGATTTATACCATATGTCCAAGGAGATAATCATGTTTGGAAAAATTTACCCCTCAATGGACACATGTCATCCATTTAGAAGAGGGGTAATAGTTACCCCCCTTCTAGGGGAGTGAGTAAAAATGGACTCTCTAAAACCACACCCTTTTCAACTGTGGTACTTGAAATGTCAAATGACAAGTGGATACATGTGGTAGGTGAGATAAATTATCATTAATGTATATCCACTCACAATTTGACACCTTACATGCCACATGTGTTGGGATGAAGAAAAAAAAGTGGGATTTTAGGTATGATGTTTAGCATTATTCATTCTTAAATGGCTACCATAAAATGAGTGACAATAAATGGATATACCGTTTAATGATTTGCAAATATTGATATAATTAAAATCAATAACGTACCACATGTTGTTAAATGTATCATTAAATATCATATATATGCTATTTTAATTGATTGGATTATTATTACACGTATATTTAGTACCATTTATTTTCTATATCTTAATAAATGGTACTAAATATTATTAAATCAATTCTTTCCTATTTGGACTCCAGAGAAAATTTTATGTTTAATATGCGTCCAGTAATATACAATTTTTTTTTTGAAAAGGTGAGCTTTATTAAAGCCACAAAGGCAAGAACCGGCCGGCAGAGGCCAGCAGACACAAGACCACACCCCAACCACACAGCAAAAAAAGACAACAAAGGCGCACGCAGGCGCACCCCAACCCAAAAAGCCATCAAAAAAACCAAACAAGGGCAACAACAGAAACATCAAAGATCACCCCAAATCACAACATCACCCCTTGAATCAGCTCCCATCTTAGCCAAAGAATCGGCAAAAGAATTGAAAATTCTTGAATCGAACACAACCTTTATGGAATCGGAAGCTTTAAGAATTTGACGGATATCATAGATGGTGTTGACCTGAGTAATATTCCCAAAGTCACAATTATTCACCCAAGATACCGCCACCCTCGAATCACTGACCACCGAAATATCACAACCGAAAAGGTCCGAATTGGCAGCAATCAACTCCGTAGCACGTTTAATAGCCCATAATTCAGCTATGTTCGAGTCCAGAATCCCCGTATGACAAGAAAAAAGACACAACACTTTACCATTATAATCCCTCAACACTCCTCCAATGCCCGACGGCCCGGGTTTGCCTTTCGAAGATCCATCTACATTAAATTTATAGCATCCCGCCGCTGGAGGTTGCCAATCAGAAATCATAGGGACTTTTCTTCTCTTATTATCAACACACAACTCCTTCAAGTTGAGTAACAAGACGTCCACCGCCTCATGGGAACCTTTATCGAAGTGTTTAAACCACCACACAACTCTAAATTTCACCAAATCAGCCGCCTTACTAACCTCCGTCTTCTTCTCTTCAAAAACCAACTGATTTCTACACTCCCATATCGACCAAACAATAGCAATAAACAGAGAATTCCAAGCTCTTTCCTGTTTAGCATTAGGACATAAACCACTCCACCCTTGAAGCCATCCTCCAAACGAGTTACTCACACAAAACTTAACCTCCCACCAACTCATACACACTTGCCACAACGAATTAGCCCACCGACAGTGCAAGAAGAGATGGTCAATGGACTCATTGTCAATGCCACAAATAGAACAACCCAAGTTCCTCGGCTGCAGTATCCCAAACCTATGCAACACCTCCTTCACCATCACTCTACCTCTCCATAATTGCCACAAAAACATTTCAATCTTCGGGGGACTTAAACCTTTCCATAACAACTGCGGCATCATCACCACAGAGACAGCAGCATCCTCAATCTTGCGTCTGAAAGAGCTGACCGTGTACACCCCCTTCAAATCGAACGCCCAAGCCCAAGCATCATCAAAGTGCCTTCTAACCTTCAAACAATCCAGAAAAGCAGAGAAACACCCCCATTGGTCCCTCTCCCAATCAAAGATAGGCCTCCGAGTTTCCACATTCCAAACCCACTCCTCCCCCACCCACCTTCCAAACTTCTGGACTTCCCCTGTTTTGAGGACAGCTAACGCAAAACATCTCGGAAAAGCGACCATTAAAGGACTTCCCTCCACCATAATATCAGACCAAAACTGGATACGATTCCCCATGCCAATTACAGGAACGAACCCCTCTCTAATCACTGCAGCAGTCCTAGACCCAGCCTTAACCAAATCATGCATTGATTTTACGAAAAAGGAAGCCTTCATCCTCCCATTCCAATCCCACGAAAGCCTACTCTCCTCAATCTTGTACTTGGAACAAATCACTCTTCTCCAAAGGGATTGAGTCTCCTTACTAAATCTCCACAACCACTTAACCAACATTGCTTTGTTGCTGTCAAGAAACCTCCCTATTCCCAAACCACCTTTAGATTTTCTCTTGCAAACCTCAGCCCAACTTACAGCATGCAATTTTCTTTTGACCACCCCATCACCCCAAAGGAAAGCTCTTTGAAGTTTTTCAATCCTCTTTGCAACCCCCAAAGGCATTTTAAAGACGGAAAGAAAATAAGTTGGCATGGCTGAAATCACCGACTTAATCAAAACTAATCTCCCACCTTTCGACAGAAATTTCCTTTTCCACGGAGCTAAGCGACTCTCTATTTTCGGGATCAAAGGGTTCCAAAAATTCAGCCGGCCCGGTCTACCCCCCAACGTGAAACCCAAGTACGGAATGGGCAGCGAGGCTTGCTTGCAATTGAAGGCAGCCGCCCATCTTGGAGACATCAAATCCCTCGGAATTCCCACCTGAACCACACAAGATTTATGGAAGTTTATTTTCAATCCCGACACCATCTCAAAGCACCTTAGTATTCTTTTCGCATTAAGCACATAGTCCAATTTCGGCTTCAAGAAAAGAATTGTATCGTCGGCAAATTGAAGATGCGAAATATGAACCTTGGAATCGTCAAAGCATTCTCCTTCAATCAAACCCAGACTACAAGCTTTCGTAATCAAGCTATTTAAACCTTCCGCGACAATATTAAATAAGAGAGGAGAGATGGGGTCACCTTGTCTCAAACCTTTCTCCATATCAAATTGAGTAGTGGGGCTTCCGTTAACAAGAACCGCCAACCTCGACGATGAAATACAAGCTTTGATCCAAGCTCTCCACTTCTCCCCAAACCCCATCCCTTCCATCATGTTGTCAAGATAGCCATGATCAATACTATCGTAGGCCTTTTCGAAGTCCAGTTTCACAATTAACCCACCTTCCTTATCCCATTTCCACTTGTTGATAACTTCCTCGGCTATCACAAAGGAATCCACAATCTGACGATTAGATACGAAAGCCATTTGCGCCTCCCCAATGACACTATCCATCGTCTTTTTCAACCTATTTGCCAAAACTTTAGCTAGAATCTTGTAGAGGGCACCGACAAGGCTAATAGGTCTATAATCATTTAGCTTTTCCGGATTTCCCACCTTAGGAATGAGAGCTATAAAAGCTCTATTAATCTCCCTAACCGACGACCCATCCGCATGGAATTCCTTCATGAAATTCATAAAGTCCACCTGAATGTCCTTCCAATGAGCTTTAATAAAGTTTAGATTAAAACCATCCGGGCCCGGTGCCTTGTTACCGTCACAACTCGACAACGCAATCCACACTTCCTCCTCACTGAATTCTTCTTCAAGAGCTAAATTCTGGGCTGCTGAAATCTTCTTGAGACCTTCCCAAGAAAGTCTTGGTCTTTGCCATTCATCTTTCCTAAAATGATTCTTGAAATGATTGAGCACTCCTTCCCTAATGTTGGTAGGATTAGTTACCGTAACCCCTCCCATGAATAACTCATTAATCCTACTTCTCCTCATTCTCCCATTTGCTATATTATGGAAAAAGGAGGTATTTTTGTCACCTTCCAGCAGCCAGTTCACACGGGACTTTTGCCTCCAAATTTGTTCTTCTCTTCTAAAACTCTTCCACAAATCTTGAACCACCACCATTCGCTCATTCCTTAACATTTCCGACCACCCTTCAACTTCGGCTCTAGCATCAATTGCCTCCAATTTGCTCTCCACATCTTTCGGCTGCTGCAGATTCTTCTTAACTGAATTTAACCACCTTTTCATGGCTGCCTTCGAAGCTTTAGACTTAGAAAACAAAACGAAACCTTTCGACCCTATAGACCTGTCCTCCTTCCAGCCTTTCATTGACTCCTTCATCATATCCTTTTCCTCAAGCCACCAGTTACAGAACCTAAAAGGAGAAGGCCCCCATTTAACCAATCCATCACACAGCAAAACCGAATTGTGGTCAGAAAGACATCTAGGTAGACTCCTCTGGACAACATTCGGGAACCACAATAGAAACTCCGGAGAGAAGAGAAAACGGTCCAATCTCGCCCACGCTTGCTGCAACCTATTGTTCGACCAAGTAAAAGACGACCCGGTCATTGGGATATCAATAAGATTGGCCTGCAGAAGAAAGCTTTTGAAACAACGAATCTGAGCCATATTGACAGACGTCCCAACACGTTCCGACGGATCCAAAACCGAATTGAAATCCCCTCCCACACACCACGGGTCAGTCAACGTACCCTTAGCATTCAAGATGAAGTTCCATAACTCACGCCTTTCTTGATCTACGGACGCGACATAAACATTACAAAGAACCAACCTTTTTTTGCTGCTTTGCAGAATCCCCGAAATAATGATACAATTTCTGTTCGAAATACAATCTTCAACCACAAAAGCCTCCTCATTCCATAAAATGAATAGGCCCCCTGACGCCCCAACCGCATCAACCCCAATCCCTCTTGTTAGCCACTTCCCACCGACCGAACTAATAACACTAGAGTCAAAAGCTTTAAGTTTTGATTCTTGAATGAATAGGAAGTCAGGCTTATGACGAAAAACCAAACTCTTCACCATCCTACGTTTAATGGCCGAACCGAGGCCTCTCACATTCCAAGTACTAATAATCATAAAGAAAAAGAAAACCAAGAAACAGAACATAGGCGAGAACTTATCTGGCATTAGTTTCTGCCAGCCGCTCTTGATCCTCCATCTCTCTCTGAGCAATAATCACCCCTATAGATTCCTCGTTGCTGTTAAAGTCTACTCCCAACGCTGCCCCCACCTCCAGGACTTTGGCGATTTCCCTTCCCATACTCCAGCTTTGTTCCTGCACTATATTCTCCTCTTGAGTTTTGTTGCCCACTGACTCTCTGTTTCTGTCTTTGAGGATATAACCAAGCGAGAAGGCCTTTTCTATGACTTTTGCCATCTCCTCCGCTAAGCTCCATCTCCTAACCTGCTGATTCTTCTTACTGTTCCCCTCATTCTCCTTCTCCTCCAAATCCACTGCTAAAGGCACCGGCACTAAATCCTCAGCTCGAATCTGGTTGCCTTCAGAATCTTGCAAAGGAAAAGGAATTGGGCCCCTTAAAGGCAAATTAACATCTCTTCCCTCTTGGTCTGAAATATACACTACTTTGTGATTCTTGTGTCTAACAAGGATTTTCTTAGGACCCCCCTCCCATTGTCACTGTTGGGTCTTAGAAATCCTGAGTTCGCTGGGCCTTCCACCCAAGTCTCCAATTCTTTATCAATACTCACAGATTTCTGCAGCCTCTGCTCATTACACCCCATTTCAGGCCCATTAAGGTTGGCAGCCTTATTACTATAAAACCCTTGCCTCCATTTCGAACATTCTCCCTTTGCTTTACCAACCCCCATCATCTGGCCATCCTCTGACTCCGAGTCAGTCTCAGAAGTGGTGCTGACCACTGCTTCCCGTCTGACATGCTCCAGGTTCCTTTTGTCTAGATCTAGTTTTCCTTCCCTATAGGTACCTACGAAAGGCTTCTTTTTGAAGCTCCTAACAAAAGCCTGCTTCCCTTTATCCCTGGCCACAGACCTTGACTTGGAAATGTAACTAATCTCTCCAGCTATTGGGATTTCCCTGACAACCTTTCCTTTACAACCATGCGCCCCCACCTCTCTGCTCACCTTTCCCATCACCTCACCTTTCTTACACCACCTGCTGTCTTCTTTGTCAGAGCTAGAAATCTGATCCTCCAATGGCCATTCAAAATTCAAATCCAACACTTCCGATATCCAGTCAAAGTCCGCCGGAGTTGCCTCCTTCTCCATTGAAATCACAAACGATTTGTGTCCTTCTATCACTTTTATCTTACTGCATGAAAGTTGATCATCATACAGAGATATCAACACTTTCCCCCTATCCATTCTTCTTCTGCTAATGGAATCTTGTTCTACAAGAAGGACCTCCCCTACCAGCTTCCCAATCTTCCTAAAAAATAGCTCATGCCAATATTTCAGGGGAATCCCGGAAAAATTAACCCAGACTGGTTTAGCTTGGCAGTGAATGGACTCTGACCATTTTTCCATTGATAAGAAAGACTCCTCCCAGAAAAAACGATTTTTAATGAACCCAATACAGTCGCAGTCCGATTCAAATCTCCACAGGATGGCCTTCCCACCCAAATACGCAGCAGAGAAAGAAAAACCTCTATCTGACAATCGTTTGTTCACATTCTTGACACTTGAGAATTCTTTTAAAACCCCGACAGCACAATGCTCCAGCCACTGCTTGTCTAAGTCTTTCCTATCCACAACCAGAGACAAAATCCCTTCCTCCCTCAGATCATCTGCTATGTTCCTCATTTTTGGCCTATTAGCATTAACTGCTTCTGCAAACGAGAAATTATCCCTGAACTTCTCAGACTTAGCTTGAGTTTCCTTACGGAAACCTCCCCTTCGTTCTTCTTCCGAAACCCACTCCTCTTGTGACCTCTTTTCAATTCTACCCCTGCCCCTGTTCTCAACTCGACCTCCCTCTGTTCTTCTGCTGTTCCAACCATACTGGGCAATTTTAACATCAATCGGCCAACCGTAAACATGCATTCCATGTGTCTTCTCAGCCACCCTTTTCGCTTCTTCAAAGGTTGCAAATCTGACAAAAGCAAAACCCTTTCTTCTGTCCCTGTTAACACCCGAGAGATGGACGTCCCTCACCTTTCCAAAGGTTTTGAATAATCCCCATAAGCACAGAAGATCAACCTTTTCATTCAAGTTGTCCACAAAAATAGAATGCAAGTTATCTCTAAAGTCCCTTCGTCCTCCATGTCTGAAAGCATCAGAGCTTCTCTCTCTAGGATTCTCTCTCATCTTTCTTGTTATTATATTTGTTGTTCCAGTAATATACAATTAATTCTATACTATCATGATTATTGATGACTGATGAGTGTTAGATGGAAATTTAATAATTAAATGTATCATTATTTTTTTTTTTTTTGAAACGGCTGAATTTATTAGAAAAAAAGGCAGGAGCAAGAACAACAACAGCCAGCACAGGCCAAACACCCCAAGCAAACCACCCCAGAGAACACCAACAAAAAAACCAAAAAACAGGCCCGCAGCAAACAAACAAAGCCCCAGGACAAAAAGAGCAGAGAAAAAACAAAACAAGAACAACAACAGCCAGCACAGGCCAAACACCCCAAGCAAACCACCCCAGAGAACACCAACAGAAAAACCAAAAAACAGGCCCGCAGCAAACAAACAAAGCCCCAGGACAAAAAGAGCAGAGAAAATACAAAACAAGAACACAGAAAATGTATCATTATTATGAATCGTAATATTAAACTTATGTTATTTCTATGGACTTCTAATAAACAAATTAAATTTCCCAAACACTGACTGTATTAGTATTACGATTATACACAATACTGAGGTTTTTATAATGTAAAATAACATCTTAGGCTCTTAGCACCAGGTCTGTGTGTATGTCAAATAAACCCGGTGAAGTATGATTCTTTAATTACAAAATCAATAGCATAACTACCATAAGTACGGAAATTTGACCACCAATTTATAACAAAACCAATCAAGAAAAAGATCTCCGTACCTATTTATTATAAGAGTGATTCTACTTTGCCTAAATTTGGTGTCCAATACAATTTAAATAAATGAATTATATTGTTACCACATCATTTGAGCACCAGATTTGGACAAAGTAAACATTTTTTTTTTTTTTTTTTGAATTGCAAATTAAAATTTTATTGAAGAAAGAAGGCCAGAAGCCAAAGACAAACAAGAAGCGGTGAGACTTGAGAGACCCCCAGACAAACAGGCACACCAAAGGACAGCAACGAAAAAGGAAACAAGTACCACTTCACAACAAACACATTATGCATCTCCCCACTCTATGAAATCCCCAACCAAACTAGAGCCCATCTTAGCTAATTTGTTTGCAAAGGAGTTGGAACTCTTAGGATTGAAAGAAATCTCAGAGCTCTCTAAACAGTACAGCATGCTACGAATGTTGTAGACCTAGCTAACATGTTTGAAACTACCAAAACTTTCGCCTTTTATCCAAGAGACCGCCACCGTTGAATCGCTTACAACTTCAAGTTTACGCCGCCTGGGCAAAGTAGCATTCTTGTTATTATAATACTTTACCTATCAGAATTTTAGATAATTTATTAATAATAAGATGTTTCTTTTGTCCACATTAGAAAATAAAATGATTTCTTTCACTAATGTAAATGAAATTTGGTGTTTCCGGTGGCGGACGGGTGAGTAATACATAAGTAAAATTACTATGAGTACCTACGTACGAGATATATCATCCTTATATCCAATAATATTTTAAGCCATTATTCAAAATATACTATGCATATTCCCAAAGCCATTGAATTGTTCAATACACCAATATACTTGACTGTACAAGTATACAGAAAAATAAACTATTATTTATGAAAGGATAAATAATAGTATATTTTGCTGTATACTTGTATTCAGGGTTTATGAAGGATACTGATAATACCCTTGATTTATCATGACATACCGGGGGTAGAACTATTCCAAACATGCAATAGTTCCTAATAATATAATTCATCAATATTAGGATTTTGATCATTTGCATGGATTTGTAATACATGTTTACAATCGCTTCATTTCAATATGCAATATTGTTCTCTCTTTCTCCATTTGAATTAAAATATGGGCTTTTCCGATTGAATAGTATAAGAATACGACAATACGTCCATCAGAGTAATACAAATTTAATTGGTATATTAATAAGATCAATACTTATCCCACATCTGTGAACCAATATTGTGGCATATATATATATATCCTTTTTTAAGCGTCACGATCAAAAGATTCTTAATTGCATGCAAAATAACCAGATGACGACAGAAACAATAACCCCATAAATTATATTTATGCAAGCACAAAAGAATGAGCCCACTAGACATGTGAACTACTACTACAAAATACAATTAAGAACTTGGCAACTCCCAATACATAACCCACGTGATAAAGGATTGAGATCCCCTACCCATCTTATTTTTACTCAACTTTCAAGCATTTATTGACACGTGGTAGACAAACAAAAGAATGGTATAGATTATTTCATTTATTTATTTTTTCTCTTTCTCCTGATTTCTTTTCCCTCGTCTAAATTTTCCTTTATTTTTTTCCCTCTCTTTCTCCTAACAAACACGTTTAAGCAGATAACAACTTCTTTTTTTCTTAATCCAAAAATCGTCTCTGGACACTTGTTCTAAGAAAAACAAAAACAAAAACCCAAAAAATGATTTTTTTTTTCTCAAATTGACAATAGTGGAGACAATAAATAAATTAAAAAAAAAAATTACATCACCATCATCATCAACAACCTGTGTTCATGGTCCAAGAACCTAGAATACCAACAATATTCATTATAACCAAACTGGACCACCCAGAATACCAACAATATTCATTATAACCAAACTGGACCACCCAGAATACCAACAATATTCATTATAACCAAACTGGACCACCACCATCATTTTTTTTGAAACACTAGAACTTTTTATAAAAGGCTCGAAGGCCACCACCAACAACGCCAGAAAAAACAGAGGAAGAAAACAGAGAAAGCAAAACGCAAACAACACAAACCACAGCACAAACCACATCACAAAAACAAAAAACTACCCAATATCCCATAACAGAATATCACCCTGCAGCCCAGACCCCCTCTTAGCTAAGGCATCGGACCACCACCATCATAAAACCTAGAACCGTATCACACCACCGGTCCACCACCACACCAAATTAAAAAAAATGAATTTGACCAAATCATTCTTCAAAATCCATTTCCTTCTCGAATCCTTGTCGGCAACACCTCAACCACCAACGCCAATCTCCTCTCAGATCTGGCCATGATCAAATTAATCAAACCCGCACCACCAAATCATACCTAGGTTTAAAGATAGATGGATTCGTGAGAGAGGCTTTAGAGAAAGAGGGATCCGAGAGAGAGAGAGAGAGAGAGTGTGTGTGTGTGTGTGTGTTCTTGGTTTTTGAATGAATATGATCTTGTGATGAATTCCAGATAGTGTTCATAAATTTTTAATTTCAATTTTTTTTGAAGCAATTTAATTTTACTTTTTAATCCTTCAATTATATTGTTACTGTATATTATATATATTTAGAGAGGGTTTTTGGTGTTTTTTTTTTTTTAATTTTTAATTTTTTTAATTATGTTATTATTATGAGAGATGTAATTTTTGGTGGTGTAATGTTGATGATGATGGTGATGTAATTTTTTTTTTTAAAAAAGTATTTGTCTATTTGAGAAAAAAAAAAAATCATTCTCTAGGTTGTTGTTTTTGTTTTTCTTAGAACAAGTGTCAAGAGAGGATTTTTGGATTAAAAAAAAAGTAGTTGTTGTTATTTGCTTAAATGTGTTTGTAAGTAGAAAGAGAGGAAAAAAAATAAAGGAAAATTTAGACAAGAGAAAAAATAAGATTGCAACTTTCAAACATTTACTGACACGTGGCAGACAATCAAAAGAATGGCTGAGATTATTTCCTTTATTTATTTTTTCTCTTTCTCCTGATTTCTTTTGCCTCGTCTAAATTTTCCTTTATCTTTTCCCTCTCTTTCTCCTAACAAACACGTTTAAGCAGATAACAACAACTTCTTTTTTTTCTTAATCCAAAAATTGTCTCTAGACACTTGTTCTAAGAAAAACAAAAACAAAAACCCAGAAAATGAGTTTTTGTTTTTTTTTCTCAAATTGACAATAGTGGAGACAATAAATAATTTTTTTTAAAAAAAATTACATCACCATCATCATCAACAACTTGTGTTCATGGTCCAAGAACCCAGAATACCAACAATATTCATTATAACCAAACTGCTGGACCACCCAGAATACCAACAATATTCATTATAACCAAACTGGACCACCACCATCATAAAACCTAGAACCGTATCACACTACCGGTCCACCACCACACCAAATTAAAAAAAAATGGATTCGACTAAATCATTCTTCAAAATCCATTTCCTTCTCGAATCCTTGTCGGCAACACCTCAACCACCAACGCCAATCTCCTCTCAGATCTGGCCATGACCAAATTAATCAAACCTGCACCACCAAATCATACCTAGGTTTAAAGATAGATGGATTCGTGAGAGAGGGTTCAGAGAAAGGGGGATCAGAGAGAGAGAGAGAGAGAGAGAGAGAGAGAGTGTGTGTGTGTGTGTTCTTGGTTTTTTTCTTTTTTGAATGAACATGATCTTGTGATGAATTTCAGATAGTGTTCATAAATTTTAAATTTCAATTTTTTTTTTGAAGCAATTTAATTTTACTTTTTAATCCTTCAATTATATTGTTATGGTATATTATATATATTTAGAGAGGGTTTTTGGTTTTTTATTTTATTTTATTTTATTTTATTTATTTTTTTAAATTTGTTTAATTATGTTATTATTATGAGAGATGTAATTTTTGGTGGTGTAATGTTGATGATGATGGTGATGTAATTTTTTTTAAAAAAATTATTTATTATCTCCACTATTGTCTATTTGTCTATTTGAGAAAAAATAAAATTCATTCTTTGGGTTGTTATTTTTGTTTTTCTTAGAACTAGTGTCAAGAGAGGATTTTTGGATTAAAAAAAAAAAGTTGTTGTTATCTGCTTAAATGTAGAAATAGAGGAAAAAAAAAAATAAAGGAAAATTTAGACGAGGGAAAAGATTCATGAAAAAGAGAAAAAATAAATAAAGGAAATAATCTCAGCCATTCTTTTGCTTGTCTGCCACGTGTCAGTAGATGTTTGAAAGTTGAACAAAAATAAGATGGGTAGATGATCTCAATCCCGTGCTAAAACACAAGCTGGTTCCAACATCAAACAATCCGTCCATAGTCTTTTCTTCCACGTGATGCTGGTGGAATATTCGAGATGGGATTATTGGCCCTACGTCCCCATGGCACGTCATTGTCAAATGAGCTACTTCCAGGAGAGCTAAAGCTGGAAGGAGGCTGGAACTTGTTTTGATTCCATTCACTACCCTGAGGAGCAGTAGGTCCCATATAATTGAACCGTTGAGCAGGTGGTTGTTCTGGAGAATTTTGTGAATTATGAGGCATGAGATGAAAAGGCTTTGACATGAAACGGGTAAATCCAGCCTGTGGGTCATGAGCTGAGGGAGGGTTGCCCACCTCTACATGTGAAAACGCTTGAATAGGTCCATTTTGTCTTTGGGTGGGTAAATTTGAGCTTGTGCTTGAGATACGGTTGACTCTGCCAACTCCAACCGATGATTCAGCCAAACCGAGATGCAAACCTTTACTGAACTCAGTGGTTATGCAGCTCTCATCTGAGCCATCCTCTTGCAGAAGTTGTTCATCACTGTAATTGGGATCCCAATCTCCAGGATCCGGCAGTGACTGGCTAGCCTCAGACTTGTCATGAGCTGCTTCAGCACTATGTGGCACTTGGATATTGGAAGAACGTGTCGAGGAGCTGGGCATGTTCTGCATGGCAGAGGAATGAGCAGTAATTCCAGAGCTTCCTCGCTGCTTCCAGCTAGCAGCACTAGGATTCGACTGTAGATGTGAAGGTGAACCCCCAATTAATTGAGAGGTTGCCTGACTCTCAGCTTTAACGGTGCTGGTATTGTCAATAAATTGTCCTTGCCACTGTTGAGATGATGAACACTCTTGAGATTGCGGATTTCCTGAATATCCCCAACTTTTTCTTCTAATATAGTGGCTAACTGCAGCCACCTTTCCGAAAGATGATCCATGGCAACTATTTCTTGCTGATGAAGTTGGGCCATAATGTCCAGGAGAACAAGCTGAAACTTGACCATAAGAGCTTGGAGGAGTGAATTTTGATGGACTAGTACCAAGGGGGAGGGGTACAAACATTCCTGCAGATGGACTCACGCCAAGTCCGTTTCCATGAGAATACTGAATAATCCTCTTTCTTGCATCAGGGCTACTCCCGAGCACTGACACACCACTCTGTGGATACAGGTTCATCCCAGAGGGACCCATAGGAGAAAAATATTCAAATGTACCACCACCATCCCCATAACTTCCATAGCTGCTTCCAAGTCCAGTACCATCATTATAGCTATTAGGCAACATGTGTTGTGTTTTATTTACAACAACACTCTGTCAACAGGTGTTTTATTTACAACAAAACTCTGTCAACAGGTGTTGTATTTGAACACTGTAAATATCCTTTAGTTAAGTGTTTGTATTTAATTTAGATTACTATCTTAGGATGTTTATCTCATTAGGAGTTTCAGTTCTTTAGTTCTCTGATTGACTGTATATATTCTTTTGATTATTAATGAAAACGTGAGCAAAGCTTACACCAAAAACATACTCTGTTTACATGGTATCAGAGCTACCGATCCAACTCTAAAAACTCAAATTTCTTTTCTCGTTTTTCCTCTCTTTTCTCTTCCAAACAATGACTACAATCACTCCAGAATTAACTCCTGCCATCAGCTCTTCATCCGCAGATCCTACTGTTATTCATGTCACTCCAGTCAGTTCCACGGCACTTCGATCTAACGAGTTTCATCTAATAACCATCAACATCTCCGCTCAGGCTCCACTCAAGCTCACTGCTAGCAATTATATGTCCTGGAAAATTCAGTTCCAGACACTCTTCATTGGATATGACCTTCTCGGCTATATCGATGGCTCCAAACCTTGTCCACCATCCACCTTGACTGTCAATGAAGTCACAACTCCGAATTTGGCATACAATATTTGGATTCGCCAAGATCAGCTCATCCTGAATGCAATAATTGGCTCTTTATAACCCACAATTATTTCGTTTGTTGCTAGAGCCAAAACTTCAATGGAAGCATGGACCATTCTCTCCAACACATATGCCAAACCTTCTCGAGGCCGAATCAAACAAATCAAGACACTTCTCAAAACTTCTACCAAAGGTACGCAGAATATAACTGATTTCCTCCACTCTATTAAAGCTCGTGCAGATGAACTTGCTTTACTTGGTGCTCCAATGGAAGATGAAGATCTCATTGAAAGAATTCTTGACGAACTGGATGATGATTATAAGGAACTGGTTCGTGCTGTTCAGGCTAGGGACAGCCCTATATCTTTTGATGAGCTTCATGAAAAACTCCTAACATTTGAAGCTTCTCTTCAAAGCAACAAGAAGGACTCGGCTTCTTTTCCAGTCACTGCCAACCCTACCAACCGATCTAATCAATCATGGAGACAGCAACAAGGAAGCTCCAATTGGCGCCCACACTCTCCAAGTAACACGGGCTGGCACCCGTCGCCAAATAACTCATATCGGACATCACCATACACTTCCTCTGGTTCTTCGAATCGTGGCAATCAGCAAGCACCGAAGCCTTATCTAGGTCGTTGCCAGGTATGTGGTATTCAAGGTCATACAGCCAAGAAGTGTTCCTCGTACCAAATGGTCCCAATTCAGTCCAATGGATCCGGCTTAGCTCCATCAAATCTGAATCAGCAGATGCCTTGGCAACCCAGGGCTAATTTTGCAGCCAATGTTTCCGCTCACAACCAAAATTGGTTACTTGACAGTGGTGCATCGCATCATGTCACAACGGACTTGAGCAACCTATCTCTGCATGCACCTTACACAGGTTCCGATGATGTTATGATTGGCGATGGCACAGGGCTCTCCATCACAAATACCGGTTCAGCATCTCTTTCCGCTCATAACAATTCTTTTACTCTGACTGATGTTCTTTGTGTACCAAATATGAAAAAGAATTTGATTTCGATCTCTCAATTTTGCAAATCTAATAATGTATCTGTGGAGTTCTTATCGTCTTGTTTTCATGTGAAGGATCTTCGTACGGGGGCGGTTCTTCTGAAGGGCACAACCAAGGATGGCGTGTATGAGTGGCCATCTCCCAATCCTAGGTCCTCTCCAATTCTAGCATTCTCCAGTGTCGGAACTACCACATCAAATTGGCATCATAGATTAGGTCATCCAACTTATCCTATTTTACAGCATGTTCTTTCAAATTTTAAATTAGATTTGTCTTCTCCATTGTCAAAAGATCTTGTATGTCATTCGTGTCATTGCAATAAAAGTCATAAGTTGCCTTTTTCCTCTTCGTCTCTTGTCACCACAAGACCTCTTGAAATTATTTTCTCTGATGTATGGACGTCTCCTATTACTTCACATGATAATTTTAAATACTATGTCGTTTTCGTCGATCACTACACCAAATATGTTTGGTTTTATCCGCTTAAACGGAAGTCAGAAGTAAAAGACACTTTTATCAGGTTTAGGGTCATTGTGGAAAATTACTTCAAACATAAAATTGTCACTCTTTACTCCGACAATGGTGGTGAGTATATTTCCCTAAAGGATTATCTTGCCATCACTGGAATTTCCCATCTCACTACCCCGCCACATACACCTGAACATAACGGGTACTCTGAAAGACGACATCGTCACATTGTCGAAACCGGTCTTACATTATTATCTCATGCCTCACTTCCGTTACAGTTTTGGTCTCATGCATTTTCCACTGCTGTTTATTTAATAAATAGAATGCCCACCCCAACTCTCAATCTCTCGTCCCCATATGAGAGGATTTTTGGTAGTTCCCCAAATTATTCAAAACTCAAGGTCTTTGGTTGTCTATGTTATCCATGGCTTAGGCCTTATTCGTCTCATAAACTAGACACTCGGTCCACCTCATGTGTTTTTCTTGGATATTCTCTGTCACAAAGCGCCTATCTTTGTTTTGATCCATCATGCTCCAAATTGTTTGTGTCTCGTCATGTCAAGTTTATTGAGTCTATTTTCCCCTACAAATCTCTTCATGACCATCTACAACGTCCCACCTCCACCTCCATTGACTCTTGGGTTCCTTCAATCATACATGTGTCGTCTCCTCCTCCAAGTTCATCTCCCACTCTGTCAGCTTCATCGCCATCCTTTGCTGTGTGTTCACCAGAACTGCCTCCATGTGAAGCTTCCAGCTCGTTGCCTCTGCCTGGACTGCAGTCGTCCATGCCTGCTGCCTGCATCTCGGCACCGTCTGTTATTGCTGCTGCTGAGTCAGAACCACCAGTTCCTGACTTCTTACCTGTTCCTGCGGCTACAGACTCAGACCTCTCACCTTTGTCAGCTGATTCTACTGCCACAATCTCTGCATCTCAGCCATCTGATTTTATTTCAGCTCCACCATCTGTGGTAAGGCATCACATGACTACTCGGGCGAAGAATAATATTCATAAACCTCTTCAGAAATTGAACCTTCACACCAGCCTCCATCCCTCCTCAGATTCAGAACCGTCCACTGTCTCTCAAGCACTGAAAAGTGCAAACTGGCGTGCAGCAATGGCTGAAGAATGTGATGCACTTGTGCGCAATGGCACATGGGAGTTAGTGCCACCTGAAACAGCCTCTAATGTTGTTGGTTGCAGATGGATTTTCCGTATCAAGCGGAAATCGGATGGCTCTATTGATAGGTACAAAGCCCGCTTGGTCGCCAAAGGTTTCAATCAACGACCTGGGGTGGATTATTTTGAAACATTCAGCCCTGTTATTAAACCCACTACTGTCCGACTTGTTCTAAGCATTGCAGTCAGTCATGGATGGCGTCTCCGTCAGTTAGATATTAACAATGCTTTTCTTCAGGGTCGTCTCACGGAAACCGTGTTTATGGCTCAACCTCCGGGGTTTGTTGATTCAGATCATCCAGCTCATGTTTGTAAACTCCGAAAGGCTATCTACGGTCTCAAGCAAGCGCCGCGAGCTTGGTATCATGAGTTACGTCAGTATCTACTTTCAACTGGCTTTAAGAATTCGTATGCGGATACTTCCCTGTTTGTGCTACAATCCGACGGTAATATTCTCTATCTTCTCATCTATATTGACGATATTATACTTACAGGTAATAATACGGCTCATGTTGAACGGTTTGTTGAGAGTTTGGCTCGTCGATTCTCTTTGAAAGATCTTGGTTTGCTTTCTTATTTTCTTGGTGTTGAGGTGGTTCCACACATGCATGGTGTCTTACTATCGCAACGCCGTTACATATTGGATCTTCTCACTCGCACCAACATGATCGGTGCTAAATCAGTTCAAACCCCCTTGCCCACAAGTCCTCCCATCAGTCGGCACTCAGGCACTCCTCTCACTGATCCTACTACTTACCGTACTGTTGTGGGTAGTCTTCAGTATTTGTCACTCACTCGTCCAGACATCTCCTACGCTGTCAACAAGCTGTCTCAGTACATGAATCAGCCTACTTCTGATCATTGGGATCTTATCAAACGCTTATTGCGTTATTTGTGTGGAACATTAGATGACGACATTGTTCTCTATCGTAACTCTCAAGTCTCTCTTCATGCTTTTTCCGATGCGGATTGGGCGGGTAATAAAGATGATTTCTCTTCTACAAGTGCTCACATTGTTTATCTTGGGCGAAATCCTATTTCGTGGAGTTCAAAGAAACAATCCACCGTTGCTCGGTCATCTACGGAGGCCGAATATCGGTCTGTGGCTGCTACGGCAGCTGAGCTCAACTGGATATGTTTCCTTCTTACTGATCTCGGTCTCACACTCCCTTCTGCTCCGGTTATTTATTGTGATAATGTGGGGGCTACTCAGTTGTGTTCGAATCCGATATTTCACTCCCGAATGAAACATGTCGCCATTGATTTTCATTTCATAAGGGATCAGGTTCAGTCAGGCAGTTTGAGAGTGGCTCATGTTTCCTCCAAGGACCAGCTTGCCGATGCTCTCACGAAGCCTCTAGCTCGTCCACTGTTTCAGTCTCTCAAGGACAAGATTGGCCTCTCCTGTCGTGGCCTATCTTGAGGGGGCATATTAGGCAACATGTGTTGTGTTTTATTTACAACAACACTCTGTCAACAGGTGTTTTATTTACAACAAAACTCTGTCAACAGGTGTTGTATTTGAACACTGTAAATATCCTTTAGTTAAGTGTTTGTATTTAATTTAGATTACTATCTTAGGATGTTTATCTCATTAGGAGTTTCAGTTCTTTAGTTCTCTGATTGACTGTATATATTCTTTTGATTATTAATGAAAACGTGAGCAAAGCTTACACCAAAAACATACTCTGTTTACAATAGCTACCATAGCTTCCCACACTACCATGACTATTACCATGTGCATATGGCACCGCCGGAAAATGTGGGCTATTATGCAGGGAAAATCTGTTCCTTCCAGGAACATTAGGAGAAAGACCTGCAGCAAACCAATGGCCGGTACCAGGGTGATGGTCCACTTTAATATTTTGAGCGACAGGCATGCGAGGGACCTCAAGAGGAGGTATGTAAGGGCATATGAAAGGTTCTCCAGTCACAAAAGGGTGTTTCGAGGCCTGAAAAGGTGACCACCGTTTTGCAGGATCGAACTCAACAAGTCCTTTCAGGAAATCAACCAAAGCCAAACGTATTTGACTTTCTCTAGTAATATCTTCCTTGGTCAAGTTCTTCTTGTAAGGGTAGTTTGTAACAATTGCTTCAAGGGTCTTCTGATTAAACTACTCTTTTGCAATCAGTGGTTTTTTCATCTCATCCCTAGCTTCATAGTCTATTTCTGTTAATGGTTGGTAAGTATTTCTTCCATCCATGGCAACCTCATCATTCTCCATGTTATGCACACTCCCGACGCACTTAAAGAACTTACTAGTATTTTTTGCCTCCTTTAGTACATAATCGGGGGGCTGTCTTCCAAGTATTTGAATCATTCTCCTCAACAGATCAAACTCTGAAGCTCCTGGGAATAAAGGCAACCCTAAAAACAATTCAGCGACTATACACCCAAAGGACCACATATCAATAGCCGTAGAATATTGATAACCAAGTAGAACTTCTGGAGATCTATAATAACGACTCTGAATGTAGGAGTATACAGTGCGATCTTCCATGCATGCTGATCCGAAATCAATTATTTTAATTTCTGCTGGCTTTACACTTGTGCACAGAAGAATATTCTCTGGCTTCAGATCACAATGAATTATCCCAGCATCTTTTAAGAGAGCCAATCCACGTAAGATCTGTTTAGAGAACGATTGTACAATGCTCAACGACAGCCCTCTAAATTGATTAATCTTGATAAGCTCATACAGATTCGTGTCAAGCAGTTCAAAGCAAATGCACAAATGACGTTGATGTACGAAGTAGTCATAAATGCGAACAATATGATGCTTATCCTCAGGATCATACTTCCTATTTAACGTTGTAAGAATAGACACTTCAACCAGAGCCTGCTGATAGTAAGCAGGTTGATTTTTAATTATCTTCACGGCCACAAAACTATTTGTTTCCACATCCAAGCATCTAGCAACCTGCCCAAAAGTCCCTTGGCCAAGAACATCTTTGACAATATATCTTCGATGTGTCTCTAAATTGACTAAGGCATAGTTCACGGACAGAATAAGACCTGAGTTCGCATTATCATAGCCATCGTTGAGGACCCCAACGGACGGGGTGGTCAAATATCGCTTTGGATTTAAGTCTTCAGAAAACTTAAACTGAGGATTGCATATTTGATATGTTTCAACTATGTCCTTGGTTAGTCTTGCCACTAACGATTTCCGGACAACAACACGCAAAGATTGAGCTTCATTCTGCAGCGAATATGGCCGAAACGCCAGCTCTCGCGGCCGCCACCATGTGTTTCCCAATTCTTGACCTCCATTACTAGGGCTGCACTCATCCATTGACCCACCACCAAAAGAAAACCAAAATCAAACTCCTACCCACAAATTAACCACACCCACTTGTTCCACTGAAAGCATCATCAAGAGAAACACCAAAAACAACAAAAAGAATGATCAGTCACGGCGATTGAATTTCTCGAATTGGGTCTTCATAAACGATGATGATTCAACAGACCCACCAACGGATTCTAATCCCATATCTCGTTCATTCACATCAAAACCCTTTACCACAAGATTCCAAAACCAAACAGATCCATCAAGGATCAAAACTTGATTGCATATTATAAAGGGTTAATAGCACTAGTGCCCTCTGAACATATAGCGAAATCGCATAGTGCCCCCTGAATTAAAAATCCTGGCATTAAACCCCTCGAACTCCCATAAATTGGCAAAAATGGACGGAATGCTAACTTCCGTCCATTTTTTTGTCACATGCTTCTCACATGGGTCCGTACGAAGGGCAAGCTTGTCATTTCGTCCTGATTTAAAGAAGAAAAAAAATTCCTTAAAAATTAATCCCCTCACATCATCGTCTTCTCCAAAAACCCAACCCTCTTGCTCCAAAACAACCGATTTCCCCTTCATTTCTCCAACCACTGCATCTTCTCTCTTTGTCCTTCCATCTCTCTCTCTCTCGTTCCCTCTTCTCTCTTCTATCCATCGACGACTTCTCTCTCTCACCGCATCTTCTCTCTCTTTCGTTCCCTCTTCTCTTTTCTATCCATCTACGAGATCGAGCACCGATCTCCTTCGTTTAGAGGCAATTGACGCCGAAAATGGTGATTTCTGGTGGGATGGTGGTGGTCGCGTGAGTGGGGATGATGATGGGTTGTGATGGAGCTGGTCCGATTTGGTGGTGTGGGTTTGATTTGGGATTGATTCGGTTGTTGGTAGTGGATTGATTTGGGTTTGATGAGCTGGTCTGATTTGGTGGTGTGGGTCTGATTTGGGATTATTGAACCATATTATGATGATCTTGGGGCCACGAAGAATCAAATGAATAACAATTCCTGGGAACCATTGGCGAGTACAAAATGAAGAAATGCCGTCAAGAACTTCTTTTGCGTCGGTTGTTAAGCAGCGTTCAGGTAACGAGTGTGACTGGCTGGCTTGAAGTCTCCAAGTGGTGTTAGCTCAGGGAGTTCCCCAGCCCCACCAGGTCCAGGCGTACAACAAACAGGTAAAGAGCAAAGGGGCACAAGGGCAGTCTCGCTCCCTCAGGTCGATATAACTCCGATCGTATCTATGGACGAACTACCAGAAGCGAAAGCAAGTGAGCAGCCGCGTATCTATGCGTGGGTTTGATTTGGGTTTGTGTAGGGATTTTTGTTGGGTGCAGTTGATGGTGGGGTTTGGTGATTGATGTTGAATGTGGTTATTGACTGATGAATCTGAAGAGGTTGGAGATGGGGTTGGGATGATACTTAACATGATCTGGTGATGAATTCCAAGTAGTGTTCTTGAATTTGTGGTTTGTGATGATACTGAATATGATCTGGTGATGAATTCCAGATATTGTTCTTGAATTTTAATTTTAATTTATTTAATTATATTGATATATTATTTATATATATTTAGTACAAAAAAAATTAATTTTTCAAAAATCCAACTTTACCCCTAACTGTAGCTACACGAGAACGTCACGTGACAAAAAAATGGACGGAAGTTAGCATTCCGTCCATTTTTGCCAATTTATTGAAGTTCGAGGGGTTTAATGCCAGGATTTTTAATTCAGGGGGCACTATGCGATTTCGCTATATGTTCAGGGGGCACTAGTGCTATTAACCCTATTATAAAACTACTGATGAAAATATTGGTTTCTGACCATGCAAACGAAAAGAGCGAGAGAGAGAAATTGTTTTTGGCCTGAGAGACAAGCACCGTGTTTCTTTCTTTGTTACTCAAAAAGATTGTGGCAACCATCAATATTGTTATTTTATATGGAAACTATAACCTTAGATCAATGATTCATCTCCACCAGTAGTAGGAGATGTATATGCTTATCTTTGGAAGAGTATATATGAATTTCAGGAATCCCTCAATATAGTAGATGAGAAATTGTTTAACTGTATTATAATAATTCTGCTATTCTTAATATTCGGTAAAATTAGTAAATAACGGACCTCACCACATTGATGGTTACTGCTGATTTGTTTTTATGACTATTAGTGCATACGTGCTCTTTATTTTCATATATAGTATGATAATTGCCAATGCTTTATTTTGAATATTATAATTTATTTTTTTTGGTGTTGAAATGTTTGATGTATTTATGAAAATTTAGGGACTATTGACTCTAAAATGGGAAGACAGTTAAAAAAACTCATATTTTGCTAAAATATAGGGACTAAATTGATAATCGCCCAGCAGCAAAAAAAGAAAAAGGGTTGTTAAAGTAAAAAACGTGTGCATTTTCTTGATGTCGACTTTCGAATACATGTGGAAAATTTTAGAAGCAAATCCTAATTAGCGTCGGAACCGCCATTTACTGCTATAAAGTCCTCCAACGGCTAGAAGCAAATCCTAATTAGAGTTGGAACTGCCATTTATAGATATTGTTACCATATCAAATATGATATCTCTTAATATGACATGTGATATATTTCCTATTTGGTGCATTTTCTATATGGTTTATTTCATATATTGTGTATTTCCTTTATTATGGAATTAGTTCCTATTTTGATATGGTATATTTCTTATTTGGTGCATTTTTCTATATGGTCTATTGACTCTATTTCCTATATTTCCTATATTTTGTGTATTTCCTTTATTATAGAATTAGTTCATGTTTTGATACGGTATATTTCTTATTTGGTGCATCTTCCTATATGGTTTATTTCCTATATTTTTTGTATTTCCTTTATTATAGAATTAATTCCTGCTTTGATATGGTATATTTCTTATTTGGTGCATTTTCCTATATGGTCTATTTCCTATATTTTGTGTATTTCCTTTATTATATAATTATTAGTTCCTGTTTTGATATGGTATATTTCTTATTTGGTGCATCTTTCTATATGGTCTATTTCCTATATTTTGTGCATTTCCTTTATTATATAATTAGTTCCTGTTTTGATATGGTATATTTTTTATTTGGTGCATTTTCCTATAAGGTCTATTGAGTATTGACTCTATTTCCTATATTTTGTGTATTTCCTTCCTGTTTTGATATGGTATAATTCTTATTTGGTGTATTTTCCTATATGGTTTATTTCCTATATTTTGTGTATTTCTTTTATTATATAATTAGTTCCTGTTTTGATAAGGTCTATTTCTTATTTGGTGCATTTTCCTATAAGGTCTATTTCCTATATTTTGTGTATTTCCTTCGTTATAGAATTAGTTCCTGTTTTGATATGGTATATTTCTTATTTGGTGCATTTCCTATAGAGTAATGCTACATTGCTCAAATTTGGTGCCCAAATGATGTGTCAACAGTGTAGACCATTCATTTAAATTGTATTAAATTTGCATGATTTAAATGAATGTTCTACATTGTTACTATATCATTTGGGCACCAAATTTGGACAATGTAGCATTACTCTTTCTTATATGGTCTATTGACTCTATTTCCTATATTCTGTGTATTTCCTTTATCATAGAATTAGTTCCTGGTTTGATATGATAGTAGAACCCCTATAAATTAATCTCCTATAAATTAATATCTTCTCTAAATTAATAAAAAATCTCGGTCCCGACTCGGGCCAGTGTAAAAATTTAATAAACCTCTCTATCGTAATAATTAATAAATTCTTTTTGAAACCCAGTGTAAAATTTCGGTCCCAACTGTTGCATAAATTAATAATTCCATAAAATTACAAAATATATTACATAATAATCAAGAACTAGAAAAATACTTCAAGATGCTAGTTTGCACAAGGCTACCATGCTTGATATTTTTGACTTTATCCTTCATCTTTTGAATTGTTCTCTTGTTATAAGTTATAACAAAGAACATAGAAAATAGAGAATTTTTAAGAGCCGTTAGGATTAGAATTTTTAGTTTTATCATGAGATCTCTCTTGTTATATACAACCAAAAAATAAGCCTCACTATTTTTAGGGAGAGTATCCTTGGTCACTAAGTAATCACATTCGCAAAAAGAATTGGAATTTTTTTTTTAATAAATCTTTCCTAAATAAGGAATCCTAAAAAAATAAAATATAAAATAAATAAATAACTTTATTTGAAGAAGAAAACCGACTACCACACATTTTCTAAGACAAAATAACACTTTACAATGTAACACCCTTCAAATTAATAACTCCTCTAAATTAATACACAAGGATGGGTCCCAAGAATATTAGTTTAGAGGGGTTTCACTGTATATTTCTTATTTGGTGCATCTTCCTATATGGTCTATTTCCTATATTTTGTGTATTTCCTTTATTATAGAATTATTTCTTGTTTTGGTTCTTTTATATAGACTATATATAGGTCTCTTATTGTATGTTATTCTCACTTTCTATAATTCTGAGTAATACAATGTTTCTCGGGTTCTATTATATATGCACGAAGAACAGGTAGTATCTCCTTGCAATTATTAATTGAATTTCTTATTGGTTTTTTTTCAGTTTCTTATGGGGATTACTGTTAAATTATTGTAAACAGTTATACAATTTTTGTTTAGTCATGATTTCGAATCATTATCACAGGGTTAGATAGTGAAGGAAGATATTCAAGCAATTTGCGAAAAAACTGCTTGCTCAGAGTCAGCGGTATGACAACTTATAAACTTAGTTTAGTGAATCCTAATCTTTTAATTTGTTTGCTTCCCTATCCTTACTTATTATATCGTAATGTCGTTTTCTCAGTTCTTAAACTTGCATTATATTATGGAAGAAGAGGCCTTTGATATTGAGAATACACTTTCAGTTGCTTTGGTGCGACTTTACAAGCACCACTGCTGATAAAAGCATTACAAAAATTTTTATATATGTAAAATTTATATAAATACCATAGGATAGTTTTGGTATCACAGAAGGTGTAGAGAGTAAATAATCAACCATTAAATTTTTAAGGTGGATATGAAGAGTAAACGGATGTTGTGAGAATAATTTTAGGTGTCAAATGCCGGTAAAGCCACCCTACTTTTTATATCTTACAAGGAATATGTATTGTTTAAGGAGAAAATTTTATTATTAAGATTTTTTTTTCTCCCTTTTTCTAAAGGTAAGGGTTGATTTCTGTATCTGTTTTATTTTGGTAGGTTTTATTGTTTTAGGAAATAAGTTTTTCAATTAGTATGATTTATTTTTTAGAATATCAAATTTAAAGTGTTGTTTGCATTGTAAGTAATTGTTTTCTTGAATTTACTTGGCATCCTGGATGAAGATATATAGGAACCATTGTCCAATGTAATTCAGTGGTAAAAGTGTTTATTTAGTTTGGCAATGTCAAGATTCTTGAGTTGTCACCGTTGTAAGTTGTATATAAAAAAATTTGAAGATATTGAAGTGTCATCGTAGTATTTTGATTCTTTTTATAAAAAAAAAAAAGATAAAAAAAAAAAGAAAAAAGGTTGTTCCATCATTGCCACCAAAGAAGCAATTTGATCCTTTGGATGACATGAACTCTCTTAGTTCTCAACTTCCTTGTCCTCTCAAGGAAGTTGTGCAGTGAGAGAGTTCATGTCATCCAAAGGACCAAATTGCTTCTTTGGTGGCAATGGTGGAAATGGAATAAACTTTTTTGAAGAATCAAAATGCTATTATAAAACTTCAGTATATTCATTTTTTTTTTTTTAATATATACAGCTAGTAATGACGGCAACTCAAACGTTGACATTGTCAATACCACTTAGATACATCTTGGTGATTCAATGTTTTCATTCATGATGCCAGTAAATTTAAGAAAACAATTACTTAAAAAAAACAACACTTTAAATTAGTTAAATCAATAGTTATCAATAAATCTTACTGATAAAAAAAAAAACTTATTTCCAAAAACAATAAAACCTACCAATTAAAATAAAACATATACAGAAATCAACCCTTAACTTTAGAAAAAGGGAAAAAAAATCTTAATAAATAAAATATTCTTCTTAAAAAATACATATTCCTTGCAAAATAAAAAGTTATTCTATAAAGTTTTTGGTTATACAACAATTGACATTTTACCTTAATCATGGAAGACTCAAGTTTATAAGTGATACACCCAACTCAACATTTTAACTTTAATCATGGAAGACTCAAGTTTACAAGACTCAACATTTTACATTTTACCTTGTCCAGAGCAAATTACTTGTTTACGTCCCAACTCCCCCAAGTATCATTTGATTTGGGCTGAGCCTGTTTCTATCTTGTTGGGCTCAAAGAAAATGCATTTCCTTCTCGGACCTCGTCGATGGAAGATCTACACATATTCTCAACACAAATTTGATAATGTAGTATTAGATACATACATTCTACTTCAGAGAGAAATTCAAAAGTAGTCATAGGAAACATTAAACTTTTGGTAATAACCACTTTTGAAATTTTAATTGTTAATAATCACTTTTTTAAAAAACTTTCAGTGTATATCTATAAATTACAATATTACCCCTGAAATTAGTTTTCTTTTTTTAAAACCTTGAAACTTGAAATCATGAATAAATTGAAAATGACAAAACTTGAAATCATGACTAAATTGAAATATCCAAATTTGAAATCATGCCTATATTGAAAATATTGAAACTTGAAATATGGACTAAATTGAAATTATGCTTAGGTTTTTTCCCCCTTTTTCTTCTTCCTTTTCTTCTTCCTCAAATTAAATTAGGTTTAGGTTTTGTTGATTTCTCATTTTTGTTGCAGATCACGTCGCCATCGCTGGAGAGGTTCACGGAGTCGCCGGACGTCGCTTGGACCAGCGACATTGACGACCAGGTGGTGCCTTCGTGCGCCGCTAGTCGTCAACATCGCTGGTCCAAGCGACGTTGGGCGTATTTCGGCGACAACTCCGGCCTTGGCGACGACTCCAGCGATGGGCGATGGGATGGAGAGGAGAAAAGAGAGAGAGGACCGGGAGAGAGAGAGAGAGTAGAGGAGAGAGAAAGAAAAGAGAGAAAAGAGAGAGAAAGTGTTTGGGGGATGGCTTTTATATGAGGACTGTCTAGTAATTTCCCAAAAACATGGTTATTAATAAATAAAATTTCGTTTGTGGTTAAAAACGAATTTCCTTTAATATATATGGTCGTTTTTTACAATTTCTACTTCATCTAATTTATGTATACTAGGATACGATTGTTTCTCTCGAAGGAAGAACATTGAAAAAGAATTCTACGATCAAACATACTAAGTTTTTGGTTATACAACAATTGGCATTTTACCTTAATCATGGAAGACTCAAGTTTATACGTGTCTGTTCGAAAGAGATTATCTACTGGTTAAAAGAGCTTTCAATTTTTTTTCTTCTATCGTTTGGTTATTACTCAGTAGTGTTTTTAGATGATTAAAAAAACTGTTTTAAGTTCACATGGAAAAGCCCAAATTTAAAGCTTTTCCAAATAAATCTTTTGAAGTTTTTTTTAATAACACTAAAATCTCCAATATAACCTTATAATTTAATATTTACTAGAGTATTTTGGTAATTCTATCATTAAAAATTATCTCTTTTAATTGACAATCAAAACGATCAACGAATTTCATTTAAAAACTCTACCTCTAAAAGATTTACTTCTAAAAAATCTTCCGTACAAAGATTTACTTGAGAAGTTCTCCCAAACGTACTCTTAGGTATCATTTGATTTGTGCTGGGCAAGATCTATCTATCTTCGGCCTAGACCGAGCTTGCTATGGTGATATGGGCCTGTTTCTATCCTGTTGGGCTCAAAGAAAATGCATTTCCTTCAATGGAAGATCTACACAAATTCTCAATACAAATTTGATAATGTAGTATTAGATTTAGATACATACATTATCATCTAATACTAGGATAAGATTGTTTCTCTCGATGGAAGAACATTGAAAAAGAAGTCTGCGATCAAATCTATAAAATAAAATATTGAAAAAGTGGCAATATATGACCGAAATCTAAAGATGTGTGTCAGTGTCTCGAGATATGTATAGTGTATGAAAATTCGAGAGAGAGAGAGAGAGAGTGTGATGCAGAGATTCCAATGCAAAATTCCATCAATATTCTTCACGTTGATCCCAAGCTTCCTGGATTTTGAATCTTCTTCTCTGGGCTCCACTCCATCCACCATCATTTCCATCTCTCTTTTTCTATTCCTTCTCTCCTATCACCAACTTCCAAAAATGGCTGCAATGCCAATGCCGCCTACTTGTTCTAATTCAAAAACTACAAACGAGAATAATTTCATCGATATTTTTACTATTCATTAAAGATCAAACTCAACGGCACATAATTGAAAATTTGAATAATTTCATCAATATTTTTGCTACTTATTAAAGATCAAACTCAACAGTCCATGATTAAAAAATTGAATAAAATAAACATATCACATCATTTGTAGTTGAATAAATAAAATCTTTACTATACAGTATACATACACATAAATAATTATAGCTACTAATATTGCCAGTTATTGCATTGATGGAAATATATAGAAATAGAATGGTATCCAACACAAGCTAAGAAAAGAAAAGAAAAGAAAAGAAAGAAAACACCACCCAAAATGCCAAACTTGCTCTCTAGTTTATTTCTTCTTGATTTATTCTCTTTTGTCTTTTTCACTCTTTTTATTTTTATTTTTATTTGTAATACATCATATGCCAGATGTCAAACATGCATGCTTTTCAATGCAAAGCAGACGGCTGTGATCATGATCATGGTCAAGATGGGACCAGATCAGATCCCATCTCAAGCGATAATATTGTTTCAGAGCTAGTGTAAATCATAGATTATAGAATCATAGATGATGAAAAAGGACAAATAAGTTGGACCAGTCAGTCAAAGACCAATCATTTTGAAACTCACATTGCTTTGCGTACTACTGCGCAGACAGAGACAAAGACTGGTTTGAAGCAGCTTTGAATCTTGAGCTCTTGAGATATCTCACCAAGTACAGTCAGATATTCTATAATCAAATCTCCCATATCGATGTAAACCGTTTTCTTGTTCTCTGTTTATTCTTCTTCAATCTTCATGGTCTTTGTTTAAAACTTAAAAAGAAGAAAAAAGCAAAGAACAACAAAAAAGCAGATGATGATTTGGCTTAGTTTTCGAAGCACACAACTAAGACCAGACCAGACCAGGCCAAACTTTAATTTAGTTGGAGTACTACTAGTGTTTATTCCATGTCTTCTTTGCTATATATAACACCCCCGACATTCCTTATCTGTCGCCATCCACATTTTCATTAATTCTATTTGTTCCTTCTCTTCTCTTTCTCTTTATTGCTGCTGATCTCTTCATACATATATATATATATATTCCACAGTTCATCAATTTCATCATCATCATCATCATCATCATCATTTTGCAACTCACACGGTTAATTATCTTCATGGAGGTACATTACTTGTTATTTTCCAAATTTCATTAATTATATTGTGTTATTAAGTGGTAATCTAACATAGTATCAGAACCCGATTGTTTGATAAGTCTTGTATTCGAAATTCGAAAAAACCTCTTCTTCTTTTCTTTCTTTTTCCTTGCACCCATGTTAAGTAGTACTATATGATTTTGCAGACAGTTGAATTGAAGGTGGAGATGGTTGGCATACATGAGAAAAAACTTAGAAAATGCCTCTCAAAACTCAAAGGTACATAACTGCACATATAAACAATCAATTGAAATTTCAAAATGATTTGATGATCATCACCATCCATATATCCAAAATTTGGTTTATATTAATTAATTAACATGTATAAGTATATATATTGACAGGAATAGAGAAAGTGGAAGTGGATGGAAACAGCCAGAAAGTGGTGGTGACAGGGTATGCACATCGCAACAAAATATTGAAAGCAATAAGAAGAGGTGGCTTGAAAGCAGATTTCTGGTCTGCACAAAATGAGCTCCTCAATGCTTATGCTAGTGCAAGCTATGTCAACTTCGGATTCAACAACTTCAATTTCTCATAGCACACCCACGGCCACCGGCCACCGGCCACCTATATACAACTAGCTGCTAGGAACTTCTTCTTCTTTTTTTGGGTCCCTTTGTGTGGGATTAAATATACCAAAGTTGGGTTTGTGGTGTTTTCTTCATATTTCATATTTTTTTTATTCTCTCTTTCCTTTTTGTTTTGTTTTCCCTTTTACAAAAGACTGTACTCACTTGTTCATTTATGATACATAGAGTGAAATTCAAGATTCCTACATTTTACAGCTCTTCCAAGTTTTCTAAGGATCCAAATTTGTGTGAGAGTAACATTTCTTACTATGTATCTATGATCCATCTTTTATAATTAAGACGAATCACTTTTACTAAATTTTCACTTTTAACATTATTATTCGATAAAGCTTTCGAACCAAGTTTTAGTGTAACGTATTACCAGGGGCGGAGCTATTTGAATTTTAGCCTGGGCTATAGCCCAGGTTGAATTTTTGGAAAAAAAACAGTTAAGTTATTACAAAAGCGACCCTCATTGTTTATCTTTTACTAAAATAACATTCTATTGCAATTTTATTTACCATATTATCCTAACTAAAACAAAATACTCCTAACACAAATTAAAACATATCATACAAACAAATTAGAAACGTTGAAACACAATTTCAATCTTTGAAGCACAATTTAACGGAACATGTTAAATTTATATTATTTATTACTAAAAAATAATATATATATATATATATATAAGAGTGAATAAATCATCTTAATTGATAAGTGGATAATTTTGTATGTTTTATTGAATCTCGGAGCTAGTTTGGTTGAATTTTAGTAACAGATAATTCACGTAATCATGTGTAAATATGCATTTTTCATTTCTTGACAATTCAATCCAATTGTTATTGTAGGTTGCAATGTCAAACAAATATACCCAGCCCAAGAACACAAAAATTAATAAAATTTCTATGCATAGTTAAGGTTCGTTTAATTTTTTTGAGCCCACCCTACTAAAACATCCTAGCTTCGCCCCTACGTATTACTTTGGTATAAGTGTGATAATTTTTGGAACTGAAATTTGAGCATAAGTTGGCTGTACCTAGAGACTGTGTGGATTAATATCTTTTCATATAATGAGAAATACTATATTGTCCAAATTTGGTGTCTAAATCTGGTGTCCAAATGATGTGGCAATACTTTAGTCCATTCATTTAAATCATCCAATAAATGAATGGACTAGAGTGTTGACATATCATTTGGGCACCAGATTTGAGCACCGTAGCATTTTTCTTCCATATAATTTATTTTCAAATTACAATTTGCAAGATGCTATATATTCCAATACCATACCACACCACACTTTTCTCTCGAGTTAAGAAAAAGAAGAAAGTAATGCTACAATAACGTAAAAAAAAAAAATCACTAATATTAATCAACCCAAAAATTTAGTCCAAAAATCAATTCAGATGATGTGGCATGTGATTTGTGCTTGCCATATCATTCAATACATCACCACGTAATATATGTGGTGATAACAACGCATTTATCTCATCATTTGGGTTAATTTTTTGGGGTTATATAGTATTGTTAAAAAAAAATATCATGTCGATAATAATTTATTTTCTCCAATAAAGTTATTTAAAAGGATTGTGAATTTAGATTATGAAAATTTATATCTTAATTAATCAATTCAATGCCAATTTAAAATTTAAATAAATAAATAAGTTATAAACTTATAATTAATAGTTGCACCAACCAAGATAAGACCAGAGTACCAAACTGTTGTCGTATCTGATTTATTTTTTTTTTAAAAAAAAGTTTCCGTTTCCATTGATATAACAAAACTGGTCAGTGTCTGTTTGGTCAGTGGAGCAGCAAAAATGCACTTTAGCGAAAACGAAGGGATCGAAGGAAAGACTTTCGTGGTGACTGGTGGTCTTGGGCATGTGGGTTCGGCTATGTGCTTCGAGCTGGTTCGAAGAGGTGCCCATCAGGTTCGAGCTTTTGACTTGCGATCCACCTCTCCTTGGTCTCACGATCTCCACAACTGCGGCGTCCAATGCATCCAAGGTTTCAACTTTTTGGCTTTTGTTTGTTTGAACTTCATTCTTTTTACTGTTATTAGACCTAGCTAGAATTTTTGTGATGAATTGGGTCTGTGAAATTGACAATTCAACTGACTAAATGAGTGTGCTTTCACTGTTTTATCTAAATATTACTAAAATCTGAGAGTCAAGTTATGGTGGGTGTGGTTGATTTTAATACGATTATTACAAAAAATGGATCTTTAACTGGAAATCTATTGAAATTGACAATTAAACTGGTAAAATGAGTTTGCTTTCACAGTTTTATGTCATTATATCTAAAATTCGAGAGTAAAATTTTGGTGGGTTTGGTTGATATTAATTAAAAATTGGATCTTTAACCGGAAGATTGAGAGTAGGCATTGAATTCTTTATAGTGAGAATTTGTCAAATGACAGGGGATATTGTCCTGAAAAAAGATGTTGAAAGATCCCTACGTGGTGCGGATTGTGTCTTCCATCTTGCTTCATTTGGCATGTCAGGGAAGGAGATGCTCCAGTTAGGCCGTGTTGATGAGGTGAATATTACTGGGACATGTCACATTATCGATGCCTGTCTCGAGTTAGGGATTGAAAGGCTTGTCTATGTGAGCACATACAATGTTGTCTTTGGAGGGAAGAAGATTGTGAATGGCGATGAGAATTTACCTTATTTCCCAATTGATGATCATGTCGATGCTTATGGCCGCAGTAAATCAGT